>CM053758.1:60980778-61124400 GCA_028658305.1 Pachyuromys duprasi | reverse complement strand
AGAGAGAATGTGTAGAAACTTCCAGGAAGCTTAACTTCTTTTTTTGTTTTGTTGTGGTGTTGTTGTTTTTTTGTTGTTTTGTTTTGTTTTGTTTCTTTCTTTCCAAGACAGGATTTCTCTGTGTAGCCCTGGCTGTCCTGGAACTCACTCTGTAGATCAGGCTGGCCTCGAACTCAGAGATCCACCTGCCTCTGGCTCCTGAGTGCTGCATTAAAGGCGTGTGCTACCACTGCCCAACTTAACTTCTTACATTCCCTGATTTTCTAATCCCTGTGAGAAAATACCTGACAGAAGCTCTTAGAGGAGGAAAGATTTAATCGGATCATGGTTTAAGGAGGGATACGGGCCCATCATAGAAGGAAGGTGTGCAGATGGGAATATGAAGCCGCTGGTTATACCAAGTCCACCTCAGGGAGCCGAGAGGTGAAGGCCATTAGTTATTTGGCTTCCTCCTCCTTCCATTTTTGCTCAGTCTGGTATCCTTACCCATGCAAGGATGCCACCCACGTTCAGGGCAGGTCTTCCCTCTCAGTCCAAACTCTCTGGTGTGTCTCTCCAGTGATTTTTTAAATGCAGTCAAGTTGATAGGGAACACTAAGCCCCTTTCTCGCCAGTGTTCTATAGCCACTCCAGCCTACCCGTAGCCCCTGGGCCTCCAAGCTCCAGCCCAGCAGGAATTCTTTGTCCCATTCTCAGACCACCCCCCTTTCCCAGGTTACCCATCCCTTGGAGCTCCTTCCCTTTGAGCATGACATTTTGTGGAGCCCAGAACTCCTTCCAACAGCTCATGCTCCATCCCTGACACTCC
This sequence comes from Pachyuromys duprasi, assembly GCA_028658305.1. Lineage (NCBI taxonomy): Eukaryota > Metazoa > Chordata > Mammalia > Rodentia > Muridae > Pachyuromys > Pachyuromys duprasi. Next base: position 61,123,592 of record CM053758.1, on the reverse strand, counting down.
TCTGCCATCTCTGATCCTCAGCGCGCTGTCTCCACTCTTTCTGATCCCAGGCTGCCTCTGCACAGACTTTCCTCCCAGCTTTTCTCCAGCTCCAGATGAATTAGTTTCACAGTTAGGTGGGAACAACATCTTGCCACAACACCCCAGACTGTACTGTTGTGCTGGAGCAGTAGCTTACATCTCAATGTTTCTATTGGAAGGAGGGGTAGCACAGATCCTTGTTCCCTACCCACCCTCCAAGGGTTCATGAACTCCTGTGCACTCTCTTCTAACAATATTATTTTGAGAAAACATTCTCTGTTATCCTGTGGGATAATCCTGGCCCATAGGTGGGATGAAGCAGGGTTTTTTTCCCCCACGTCCATTCCTGACTGAATTCATCACACTTCCAGCCCCTCTGCTGACTTGAGTGTGGAGCATCTCATGCCATATGGGAGAACTTGTCAGTCTACCAGGAGAGTCCCCTGGGTCAACTGCAGAGTTTTAAACTGTGTTAAGTCGGCAAATAGTTCTGAACTGGCCGGTGGGACGTACCATGCATAATCTGGATGCTACTGTCTTTGCTCTACCTGGATTGCCACAGGAAGCCAGGCTAGGGGAGCTGCATGTGCTACTTGGTGGCCCAGGTATCAGGAGGGGCCTGTGTTTGGTGCCTCATGGTTGTTGAGATGTTAGCAGGTTTTGTATCCTGCTTGGAACAGTTGCTGCTGAAGGAAAGATCAGGGTAGAGACTTCTCCTCAGAAGGTGGACTCTGTTAAATCTTCAACAGTACCCTAGAAAATGGGGGACAGGAGAACAAATGGTCATCCACAGAAATACAAAGGAATTGTGATTCAGTTTCTGTCCAGGTGTGAGTGACTATAACCTCCCAAGAAGTGGCTATAATTCTGGACAGAGATATCAGAAAGCTCTGGTGTATGAGCTACCTGGTCCCAGTAACACACACCTGCTCACCTACTGCTTATCTGAGTTCACAGTTTTTAACATAGAAAAGGAGGCACGTCATCACCCATGTAGCAGTGCTGTTCTGTGCCATTTAGAAAGCCCCTTCCTAGTTCCAACACAGGCACTGCTAATTGGTCTTGCAGGTAGCTTCATAGTGACCCCAGCCAAAGGCCAGCAAGAAAACAAATGCCACAACCCACAGCTGCACAGAACCAAATCCTGCCAAGAAACTGAACGGGTAGAGGCTCAGCTCAGCTCAGTCTGTACCTTGATTCTGGCATTCTAAGATCCTCATAGGGGAGCCCATTGATGTATGTTGAGAGGAGAAAAGTATTTGAGAGCTGATAAGCTTGGGTGTGTTGGTGTGGATATGATAGAGAAGGGCCTTCCCTTCCAGAAGGATTTCAGAGGAGAGAAGGGAGAAACTTTCTCACTCCTTAGGATTTCAGCTTCCAGTTAGTCTCCAAGTATTTGCTGCAAGCTGAACTGCTGAATGTAGCCCATTCAGGGCTCTTAGTGAGTGCTGGCCTGCAAGTAGTTCAGGCCAAAAGACTATCAGGTACAGCCAAAATCTCCATTTGGGCCACAGAAAACATTTCTGTGGAAGACTGGAGCTTTCTGTGTGAGTATTACCCGCCCACCCCACCTTGCTGAACTGAACTCACATGAACTTAAAACCTCAGTGATCAAGTCCAGCTGTATTCCCTTCCCTCCTGGGAGCAGATACTGCATTGATGGCATACTTAGCTCTTAGGAGCTTTTACAACACTACCCTCCATCCGCACAAATAAACTGAAGCCCTGTCTATGAGCAGTCAGGCTTGAATGAAAGCCAGGAGGCAGCCTGAGGTGCTTAGCATCAGTGAGGTGGGGCTCCTTTCTTGCTAGGATTCTTCCTTTGCTACCACCTTGTAGAAGGTGACGGGGTGGATTATCTATTGCTCACAGTACCATGTTTTGAGAACGAAAGCTAACTGGCAGTGTAATAGCTAAAAGCCTGGACCACCGCAGGCAAAACAGGAAGATGTGGTTGCAGTTGTAACTGTGCCTGCTTTGAGAGAACTGTTCTCTCTATAACTCCACCCAAATGGACATGTAAACTTTCACCTCCCTGACCCCACTCTCCTAGGAACTGCTGAGACAGACTAGAATGATCCAAAAGACTCTATTAAGTCAAAGCAAAAAGCAATAAACAAATACACAGAAAGAATTGCCAAGCCAAACCAAAGCCTGATTTCCCTAGTTTAGGTCCCTGACCCTGAAACAGACATAGGCTATCCACAATCCTCTGCAGATGGCTGACCTTCTGTCCCCTCACTGCCCATCTGCTTCTGTCTGGTGGGTATTATCTTGTCTTCTGTCATGGGGCATGAAGCTCTTATGTAGGAGTTGGACTGTGCAGTTATAATAGCCCAGCTCCATACTCATCAGCTGTAGACACCATCTTTATTGAGTTATTGAATGTACCTGGACTTCAGTTTCCTCATGGGAAAAAATAAAGCCTACTGGTATGAGCAAGGAGGGGACATTGTTGAGAATGTCTGCCTAGGGCACATATAGAAGTGACCTGCATTGTCTATACCATATTCACAATAGTAAACTACAGGGAATTAATCTGTTTTCTTTTACTCTGTGCTTCAACAGTTTTTGGTATGTCAGTGGTAAGGTTTTTTGGTGTTTCTTCCCCCTCCCTCCCCAACTAAGGCTGCCTCTAAATGTCCTTCTTCATTCTTGTTCTAGTTGATTTCTGTTGTGATAAAACACTCTTACCAAAATCAGCTTAGGAAAAAAGAAGGGTTTACTTCATTTTTACAATTCCCAGGTTATAACCCATCATTGAGGGAAGTCAGGGCATGAACCTGAGGCAGGAGCCATGGAGCAGTGTCACTTCCTTGTTCGCTCTCTCCCTCTCGCCCTCTTGCTCTCTCGCTCTCACTGTTGCTCATGCTCAGCCAGCTTTTTCATATAGTCAAAGTTCACCTGTCGAGGAATGGTGATGCCCACAGTGCGTTTGGGGTCTTCCATGTCTATTGCCAGACAAGAAAATCCTTCAGATAGTCTGATCTGGCCAATCCTTCCATTTAGACTCTTTCAGATGATTCTAGACTGTATCAATTTGAGCTGAACCAAGCTAGGACAGTGTTCCTCCATGGTAGAGCACTGTGAGCTACTTCCTACATTTATTGTATATCACAAAAAATTATATGTGTAGACGTTTGTTGTGTAAGATTGGATCTTGTGTAGACTGTGGTTAATTCTCTAGCTTTGTTATGTTAAAGGATACTGTCTTAGTCCTTGTTCTATTGCTGTGAAGAGATACCATGACCTAGGCAACTATAAAACAAAGCATTTATTTAGGGGCTTGCTTACAGCTTTAGAGGGTTAGTCCATTATCATTATGGCAGGAAACAGGCAGGCATGGCGCTGGAACAGTAGATGAGAGCTTTACAGATGCATAGGCAGCAGGCAGAGAGAAAAAGACAGACAGACAAAAAACTGGATATTTTAGTTAGGGTTTATATTTCTGTGAAGAGTATGCCATGACCACACAGCTCTTATGGAGGACAACATTTCGTTGGGACTAGCTTGCACTGTATCATCATGGCAGGAAGCATGGCAGCATCCAGACAGACGTGGTACCGGAGAGCTAAGAGTTCTATATCTGGATTAACAGGCAACAGGAAGAAAGAATAATACTGTACCTGACTTTAGGATTTGAATCCTCAAAGCCCACCCCCAGTGACTCACTTCCTCCAACAAGGATTTATGAGTGGGCCATTTTCATTCAAATCACCACAGTGGGCCTTGCATGGGCTTCTTAAATTCCAAAGCTCACTCCAAGTGACACCTCCTCCAGCAAAGACATACCCATTCCAACAAGATCACACCTCCTAATCCTTCCAAACAGTTCATCAACTGTCACTAAGCACACAAATATATGAGGGCATTCACATTCAAACTATCACAGCCACAAAACCTCATATTAATCTTGACTGTTTGCCTGAAAATGGAGAAAACTGAAATTGAACTTGTGATCTTGAGCAAAAGAGGGGTGGAGGAATTCGTTGGCTCTAAGACATGAACACCAGAAGGACACGGTCCTGTGTTTTGTGTTTTCACTGCTTTTCTGAAGATCTCGTTTTCCCACGACACATTGCTGCTGCAAGAGTCATGCTCAGATCCCGTTTTCCCACGACACATTGCTGCTGCAAGAGTCATGCTCAGATCCCCAAAGAAAAAGAGAGGAGGGCGGTGGCTGACATTTTGTCTGTGGTGGACTGCTTAGAATACTAGCTTTAGACCCAATCAATGTGACATAAGGTGGGTCAGGGGGCTGACAGAAGTGAGCCCAGCTTGAATGAGGTGCTTAGCCTTCAACCAATCTCTGTGGCCAAGATGTAGAGCTCTTGTAAGAAGATGGCAGCTTTTTCCCGTGTTTATAATATAGAGAACTAGCCTGAGCACCATTCTAAAAACACTTTGCAATAGGAAGCAACTGGTAGATAGACTAGCAGGTGTCTCCGCACAGCTCTGCTACCCTCCATGCTCTTCCTTTGCTTTGGAGAGGAACTGGCTTGACCAGACTAGTGAAGAGATTAATGCATGACCCAAACTCCTGCCTACATTATGAAAGATGAGGAAATTGTACCCACCTGCTATGATCTGAATGTTGTTGTCTCCCTGTTTCCCATATTGAAGCTTTCCCTCACTGTGAGTACTGAGATAGGTCCTGTAGGTGGTGATTATCCCGTTAGGGCCTGATGGGGTTAGTGCCTGTGTCAGCTATTTTTGTGTCTCTGTGACCAAAACATGCAACAGAAATAACTTAAGGGAAGAGGTGTTTGTTTTGTCTCAGAATTTCAGAAAGTTCAGTCCATAACAGCCAGGTCAATCAGCAGGACATCAGTGGCAATAGGACTGTGTGCCAGAGGCAGCTGCTTACACAGTAGACAGTAAATGGAACAAAGCAGGACCAGGAACTGGGCACCGCTTCCACAAGAAAGACCCCATGTCCTAGAGACTCAATATCCTTCCCAACAGTGTCAGTTTCAGAATGAGCACTCAAAACATGAGCCTGTGGGGGACATTTCTGGTTCAGATCACAATGCTCTGGTGAGACAGACTCATGGGAACCTGCTTGCCTCTTTGTCCTCACAAAGATGCAGTGGTAAGATGAGATCTATGAAGAACAGGCCTTCAGCAGACATCAGATCTGCCCTGTTCTTGAACTTCTCAGCCTCCAGAACTGTGGACAATAAAGTCGACTGTTTACAAGTTACCCTGTCTGGCAGGCATTTTGTTACAGCATTCCAGAAGGTTAAAACACACCTTTCATGGTGGAGAGCCTGTTTTCTCATACTCTCTCAGGCTTGTTGCACACTGCTTGGGTTCCTGAGCTGGGGTAGGGTGATTTTTCCTGTGTGCACAGCTGCTAGGATTGGGGGGGGGGGGTCAACCTTTTGAGAAAAGGAACACATTGTTGCTGGAACACCAATGAAAGAATCTTCAACCCAAGTCCCCTTTTCAGGGGACCACACATTTTTGGAACCACATCAAATATTGTCGTGTTGTGGGGCCTTTACTTCGTTTTTGTCACTAGGTATCTTTTTTCTTGTTTTTCTCCCTTCCTATCTTGGTTTTCCCTTTAAAACCAAGATAAGATGTTTTTGGTTTTCTCAAGGTTCTTTTGATGAAATATTTCTAATTTATATTTGTATTTCTCTTGTAGCCTGGGGAGCATTTTTATGTGCACAGAGTCTTCTTTTGTAATTTTATCCAAGACAAACTTCTGATTCTTCTTTTTCAAAAAGTCACTACTAAGAAAAATAAAACGTAAAAGCCAGTTTACCAAAAATGTTATGAAAGGAACATAGGCTCGCACGCAGGACAAGGTACACTGCTCTAGACTCTTTTAAATGTCTCTTAGTAAAGGGTCAGGTCGTGGATATCTTGGTGGACTATGTAGTCTCTACCACAATCACTCAACTTGGTCATTGTAGTTTGAATGTAGCCATGGATCAGAAACAAATGAGTGGGCAGGACTGTTTTTCATTAAAGCTTTATTTACAAAAGCAGATGGTGGGCCAGATTTCAGCTAACCCTCGTTCTCAAGCATTTCCTGCTTTTTAACTATCTGAGAAAAATTACAGGTCAGAACTTTAAGGTGGATGGTTGACATTTTTATCACCATCTCATGGGCATGGTGGTTTGAATGAAATGGCCACCATAGGCTGATAGGAAATAGCACTATTAGGAGGTATGGCCTTGTTCAAGTAGGTGTGGCCTTGTTCAAGTGGGTGTGGCCTTATTGGAGGAATGTGTCACTGGTAAGCTTTGAAGTTTAGCCAGGCCAACTGTCACTCTCTCTTCCTGATACCTGAGGATCCAGATGTAGAACTTAAGCTACCTCTCCAGCACCATGTCTGCCTGTGTGCTGCCCTGTGTCCTGCCATGATGATAATGGACTAAACCCCTGAACAGTAAGCCAGCCCCCATTAAATGCTTTCCTTTATGAGAGTAACTGTGGTCACAGTGTCTCGTCACAGTGATCAAACCCTAAGGCAGTGGGGTAGAGCAACTGAATGCTAAAGTGTTGAGAGTGAGGCTCACCATGAAAAATGGTGAGCACAGTCTAATGATGAAGTGATTTCATGGTGGAGAACTCATCAGAGACAATATACATATGAATATGTACATTTGCATACACATATCATGCATGTGCAAGCACATTTGCACATGTGTAGACACAAATATGCATATGAATACACATGTATGTACACATGTGTACATATATAAAAGCACATACATATATACACAGAGATACACATATATGCCTATATACACATGCACAGATATGTATATACAAATGCAGATACAAACACACATGGATGTACACACATGGATATACACACATGAACATATATATGCACAGATATACAAACATGTGCATATGCACACCTATGCACACATGCAAATGCATTTGCACATATACGCAAACATGTATGTATGCATACATGTACCAACATGTAAACATGCATGTCCATATAGATGTTCACCACACTAGCCTTACCATATGGAAAATCTTGAAATAAGTTAAATGTTCAGGAGTAAATTCTCCATGCAAAATATTATAAAACCATGAAAATGAAATTTGTTATAAAATCCTTTATTAGTTTATGCTAAGTGACATGAAGTGGGAAAGTGTGTCCATGAAACCTCAGCTAATTAAAATAAAGAGCAAGCATGTAGGGAAAAAGATTGACAATAAGTACGCCTACATGAAAAGTGTGTTTTTTTCTCTGTGGAAACTTGTCTGGGATTTTACTTGATGAGTGTATGAATATATGGATATGGATGTGGGTGGTATAGAACACTTTACTGTTCTGCAAGTGATCATATTACTTATAGAACAGAAAAGCATCTCAGGAGAAAAATACTAGACTAGGTGCATATAGCTCTCAGCCTGAGACTGAACTGTCCATATTCTGAGGCTGACTTGATGTCCGGTCTCCCAGAGAAGCCGGGGCAGGGGCTGCGCCAGACCAGAGGCCGCAGAGAGGCGCTGCTGTGGCTCTCTGCTCCATAAGGCTGTCTTCTTAGGGCTCACAGAGTGCTGCCTAGACCTGTTAGCACTTTGCAGTCTAGCCTAGTAGACCCCTGGTGTAAGTCAGATCTTCACATAACCCTATAAAGTGGGGCATGTGACCCTATTTTTGAGGCAAAGAAACAAAGAACGTAAGTGACCTGTTCAAACTCCCATACTTGCCTTACGAAGTAGCTATGTCTTGGATCCTTCTGCTCCGTTCCTTTTGAAATAGCATGTTTCATTGTTCTCACTCACCGCTGGCTCTTCTTTGTATAACAGATCAGAAAGGTGGCTGTTTCCTGATGTATTAGAAAGTGCTTGGGGCCCCTGTGGTAAAAGCCGCTGTTGCATGACTTGAGCCCTCCTGGCTTAGGTGACAGGGTGCCAGGGCCACAGAGAAGCGTCTCGTGTCTTTATTAGAAAATGACTAGATTCTCACAGAAGTCAAAGAACAGGGAAATGGCATGTGTTCGTTACTTCGCTCATCTCTGTGACAAAAGTGTCTACGGAGCAGCTTCGTAGAGGAAGGGCTTATGTTAGTTCACAGTTTAAATCCGTCAGAGAGGGAAATCGTGATGGAGTTCATGGTGATAGAAGCATATGGCCAAGCTTCTTACATTATGGCTGGACCAGAACTGAGTCAGACCTGAAGCAGGGCCAGGATTTAACCCAGAGGATTGGTCTCTGGCGGCCTAGACCCCGTGTCCCAAAGATTTCAGAACATTCCCAAACAGCACTGCCAACTGCGAAGCAGTGTGCAAACACAAAAGCCTATGGAGGACATTTCACTTTCAAATCAGAACGCAGGAGGACCAGACTGAGAGTGGTAACATGTTGGAAAGCTGAGGACCGGGGATGATACTGAGATAAAATTTCACATGCAGAAACAATAAATGTGATGTCAAGGGAGGGTCTCCCTGGAGGAGACCAGCAGAGCAGGGATGGACGAGAGTGAGTACTGAGTTGGGGGGTGTTAGGAAATGGACTCTGAGACCCCAGGACATGATGGCAGGTCTTGAAGTGAGGAGAAAGAAAGGGAGTGATTTGCCGAATTCTAAACTAAAAGAGAAATGGGTTGTGATACGGCTCAGTAGTAGAGTGTTTGCCAAGCATGTGCAAAGTCCTGGGCTCTGTCCACAGCATCTCTAGAACAATGAAAACATTTAAAGTGAAGGAGGAAGCATGGCTATTACTGGAAGACTGCAGTAACAGAGGGGTCGGCACAGCAGATGCCAGAGCAGAATGGGCCCAGGTCTGAGAGAGAGAGAGCTAGTCTGTGTGTGTGGAAGCAAGAGCTTCCTGTCCCAGGGTTCTGCTGTTTGGGAGGCAAGAGATCAGCTTGGTTCTTCCTGAGGCATTGGCTGAGTGAATCTCTGTGAAGGGCTGAGGGTTCACAGGTCAACTTATTTCAGAGGGCACTTGTAAGGCATGTTTATGGGAAGGAGAGAAAGGGGCGTGGACCGCACATGATGAAAATAGTAGAGGACTAGGGGGTCCAACCAAGGAAAGCAGGAGGGAACATGGAAGGTGGGATGAGCCGGAGACACAAGTGTGAGAGAATAAGCCTCTCATCTGGGGCTAGGGATAATGCTCAGCAGTGCTTGCCTAACATGAGGAAGGCTCTCTGTTCAGGCCCCAGAACTTCATGAAAACACATCATCCTGTTCATGAAGAGGATGGGGGTAGAGGAGAGACTCTGGAAGAAGTCATAATTGGCCTGGACATCCAGACCAACCAGCCCCAAGGCTTTATGGGTCAAAAACTTAAACATCAGCGTGGTGTCTGTGTTCATTCCTTCTGGAATCTTATTGTGAGCCAACTTAAGGCCCAGAGCCTGTAAGCAGAGACACATTCATATCAGCTCACACAGGGATTCAGGGCCCAATGCCAGGGATGGCCACCTGCCTTCACGTATCTCCACTACGACTGTATTTGTCAGATCCAGTTCATACACTCCTTCTTAGGAGTACACCTACAGGACAGTTAAGCATGCTTGCATTCCTGAGAAGCCTAGAGAGGGAGCTCACTGGGCTCAAGGAAACCCGAGAAGCACGTGGAGAAACAAACGTTGGGGCAGTTGTCTCTCAGGATCCCCACAGCAGATCATAGAAGATATGTTTGTTCATTTCCTCATGTTGCGCCACGAGCTGACTTCGCAGCTGGGATTTATTTTCAGAGCACTTTGGAATTTGACAGACCCTCCTGCCTCCTGCTTCACAGCTGAAACCTTTTGCCATTTGGTTGATGATAAAGCAAGTGATGGTTTACACTAAAAGGGCTGTAAAAGATGCTGTCTGTGAATGAGACAGACAGGTGTCAACAGCAGAGTAGCAGACAGCACAGTCAGCAGAGCTCTGGGTCTGCTCTGCAAGATCACTAACGGCGCTCAAGTTCATGTCGCCTCCAGGGGGAGTTGAAGTCTGTGCACACACCTTGCTTAGAGGTGCCCCTCAGCAGTGCCTGGTGTCGATCTAGAACAGTCCGTCTTACAGAGCTGTGCACCACATGTGCAGGGAAGGCTGCCGTGTCCCAGAGTACCGTAGGGGTGAGGAGAGGAAGCTAATAGGCGCAGTCCAAACAGTCCCAAAACGGTGCCAGAGAGCCAGCTCAGGAAAGCACAGCGTGCTTCAGCAGTTTGGGGCGGGGAAGTGACTATGTATTGCACGTATTTGTCCTTCTCCTATCTCCATTAGCACAGCAAGCCCAAACTGGGGGTAAGGTATTTCTCAATGCTCTTCTCTTTCTAGTGAGAGGGACTCAAAGGAGGGGGCTCTCGGGCCACTTTCTTATACCCTGTGTCCTTCGTTAGCATTTGTCTCTGTTTGAAAGTCTGTTCTCTCCTGTCCTATTTCATTCCTTTCTATTTGGTTCCTTCCTATCTCCTCCGACCCTTCCCTGTGCTTAGGTTAGTGCATTGTCAGTGCTGAATGACTGTTTGTGATTACTGAGGTAACAAGTGGGTATCATGATGAAATGCTTGGAGAGCACTGCTCAGGGCCAAGAGAGCATCCAGAAGCACACCAGGGGACCATGCATTGCACCAGGTGTTCAGGCCCCAGGCAAAGCCTAGAATGGGTCATGAGGTGAGCAGAGGTCACCCTGTATACTTTCATACTTGGGTATGGGGTGTGAATTTTTGAAGACCACAGGTAAGGAACAGGAGAAATGTTCAAGAAAGGGCATGACTGTGTGTTTAAGTCTACCATGTTGACTGTATATCACTCCACCTTACTTCTCTCTTACTGAACATTGATCTAGGCTAGCAGCCATCAAGTTCCAGAAATCCTCCTGTCTCCATTCCCCAACACCCCTGAGGTTACAAACATATGTAGCCATGCCCAGGTCTGGACTCGGGTTGTCATGCTTGCACAGAAAGTACTCTTTCCCACCGAGCTATCTCTTCAGTCCCTCCTGCTCTTAAGTAGAGGACGTGAGCAGTTGAGTAGTAGGCTTGAAGACCAGGAGAAAGGGCCACTTTGAAAGGAAGACACATTTGTTTGCACCTGGGAATGATAAAATGTCTGTGCTGCCTAAGAGACATCCAGACACATGGAAGCTTCTAAGAGGGGTCTGGCTGCATGGTGCTCATCAGATATGCTGAGAAACACTGTTCAAGGCCACGGGGAAGGCTGTGCGAACCACAGCAGAGGTGTTCCGCAGTGAGGGAAGAGATAGGACTAAACTCTGACCCCAACAAAGAAAGACAGAAATTTAGAACCAAAGAAAGGATGAGACTCACTGGGTGGAGAATTACTAAGAATAAACAATAGAGTAAAGAGAATTCTTTCTAGACCCATTCAGCAGAGTTCTTATGGAACGAAGGCAGGCCACAGTGATAAGATATCAATGGAGGTCAGATACTACGGGTGGGGATTTGCCCAGTACTGTTACTCAGCTTCCCACTACTATGATAAAATACCTGGCATAATTAGGAAAGATAAAATGTTTGCTTTGGTTCGTGGCTTTGGAGGTTCCAGTCAGAGAATGGTGGCCTGAATCACGCTTTGGATCTCAGATAGATGTGGTGTGTGACGATGGTGGGGTGGGGCGCAGAGCATACCTGCCTGACTCACAAGCTAGGTCGCACAAGGAGGAATGGTCCACATTCCACAATCTTCAGACACATCCTCAGTGACCTAAGGACTTCTACTAGGCTCCACCTTTTAAATTTTCTCCATATTCAGTAATGCCATTCTGGGGGCCAAGTATTTGAGACATGGACCTTTGAGGTCACTCATGTAAACTTTTTACACTGACTTAACTTAAGGAGTCTTTCTAAAACTGTACCCTTTGGGCCAGAAGAGGAAGCCAAAAGCACAGCCCTGCTTAACAGGGGATAGCTCTACCAGGCAGAGAACTTTGAGAGGCTGCTGTAGAAGAAGACATTAGGTCGCTGGCATCCAGGGGTCACCTCTGAGACTTTGACATGAATAAAACTCTACAAGGGGTGTGTAGACAGACGAGATAGAGATAGAATAAAAGATAGAAGAGATGGAGAGCCTAGAGAAGGAAAGGACTCATAGGGAAAGGGCAGAGGGTGCCAGAAAGGAATGAGAAACCAAGGTTGGGAAGGCTGTTTGTTTTTAAGACAGAGTCTCCCTATGCATCCCTAACTTGCCTGCAACTCACTCTGTAGACTAGGCTGGCCTTAACACCCCAAGGTCCACCTACCATGCCTGCCTTGATGTTTTTGTTGTTGTTTTGTTTTGTTTTTTAAGGAGATCTATGTATAGTTCACAAATTTCAGCAAAGCAGCCAGATCAAATAAAGAAAAGATGTGTTTTGGATTCAGCGTAGGGAAGCTGTCGGTGACCTTGGCAGAGGCTCTTTGCATGGGCTGGGGGAGGAAGTGGCCAAACTAGAGTGACTTGAAGTACAGGCATCCAGCAGATACAGCTGACAAGTAGAAATTGTACTGAAGAAAACAAGGCCTCGTGAACCGTATGGATTCCATTTCTCTGTGAGTGTCTGCCAAAGAACACTGGGGATGCCAAGAAAAAAAGTCTGTGTAGCCTTGCCTGGCTTGACCTGGCATGGCAGAGCTTTGGAGATCTCTCCCCCTTCCATCTCAACCCTAACCTCAGGCAGAGGCTCACACACTACTGTGCTTCTCTCTCCTTCAGGCCGCATCCTGGACCTGAAGACCGGGACAGTGAAGAAGGAAGGACAGCAGTCGTCCATGCGCATGTGTATGGGCTCTCGGCGCTCCTTCATCTGTAGGATGAGGTTTGTTGGTTGGGAGAGGCCAAGGCCTCGTGCTCTTGACTTCAGACAAGAAATACACCCTGTTCTTGATCCAGCACGAGAACGCTCCCTTTCTGCCGCCTATCCATTTTAGTAATCCACCATTTCTTACCCATCCCATTTTTCACACCTTTGTGTGCTATATTATCCTTTCTCTGTTTCTTGTTCTTTAAAATTTTGTTTTGGTCTTTTAATATAGCCCTAACTGTCCTGGAACTTGCTGTGTAGATGAGGCTGGGCTTATCAACTCACAGAGAGCGAGTACCCTGTGTGCTGGGATTAAAAGTGTGTACCATGACACCAGCACTTTTTTGTCCTTTTCAGGGGAGATTGTGCTGGGGAGTGAACTCAGGACTTGTGGCTCCCAGGCAAATGCTCTGCCATTGAGCTGTTCTTCAGCCCTTGGCTTTTGGGGACAAGATTTCTCTGTGCTGGCTTGGGACTCCTGATCCTCCCACTTCTACCTCCTTAGCCTGTGCATTGCAATAACCCTATTCCTCTGTGCCTCTTGATTTTTTTTTTCCTATCTTTCAAGGCCTTCCACATGCCATGCCTCTCCAGATTCCTCAACATGGTTTGTGCTGAAACCGCTGATCCTGTGCCTCATCACACCTTTTTAACTCGCCCCCAACTGTTATTGATTAAATTTCTTTGTTTGTTGATTTTGTTTTGTGTTCTTGAGGCAGGGTCTCATGTGTCCTAGGCTGGCATCAAATTTATATAGCTGCAGATGACTTTGAAGTTCTGATCTTTCTGTATCCACTTCCTAAGGTCTGAGATGACAGGTGTGGGCCACCATACCTGGCGTGCTGTCGGGAGTTCAAATCGAGAACTTCCTTTATGGCAGGCAAGCACTCTACTGGTTCACTGAGCCATATTCCACTCCCTGTTGGTTTGTGTTTAAATCAACAAGCAAATAGCTTGGCTTCATAATTCAGTCACACCATCCTAAGGACAGAGACTGGTTTATACCTTTTTGACTTTTTCACTTTTTTATAAGATAGCCACTTATGTAGCCCAGTTCAACCTCCAACTCTCGATCTTCCTATCTTAGCCTCCTGAGGACCAGGATTAAAAGCTTAAGCCACCTTGCCCAGATGATTTATGGCTCTTTGCACCTCCCTCACTTTCAAGAGAATATTTTGTATATAGTTACTGCTTGAATTCATGGAAGATTGGATCCAAGACTCTTCACCACTAGCAAAATCTGAAAGGGAAAGGGGTAGAGAGACAAGGAGGAGGGAAAGAGATTTCTCAGCTTCTTAGTGAAGAAAAAGAAAGGCCAAGGTAGCTTTTTGTATCATTCAGATTACAGTAGATATTGAGGTATATAATATACTTCCAGATGTATATTATGACACACAACCAGCCACATGTAGGATATAAAATAGTGAGATAGGTCAGATATGGGACTGTGCTATGTCCTTGTCCCCTTGGAGGAATGGGGTACTATTACTAAGATGAGAAAGGTGGCTGGGAGCTTCTTTAGGGTGAAAGGGCGTGGTCACCCTTTCTAGACTGACGTGTTTACCAGATAACTAAATGGAAAAGATAAGGAGCCAGTTGGCTATGTAACTCTGAAACCCAGAGGAGAGGCTAAGGATGAAGATGGACTCAGGGATGGACACTGAGATGGCAGCTGAACTGAGAGGACAGTGGCTGGGAGGCAGTGGGAAGAGGATGTGGTAGGGCAGCGCTTGGGGAGGGCGTTGGCCCTGCCCCACCAATGGCAGAAAGCTGAGCTGAGCATCCAGGCAGGTAGGAGGGAACAGAGAGGACTAGGGGAGACTCTGAAATGCCGCTTCTGAGTCCCAAAGGCAGGATCTGAGGCTTCAAGGCTGCTCCTCAGAGTGAGAAGTAGGAGAAACTGGAGCTACAGGCAGGCAAGCAAGGCAGACTCAGCCTCCTCTGCCCAGCCTGCTCTGGCATGTGCTTACCCCGGGCTGTCTTCAAACACCTCTCCTCACCAGTGTAGGGTTCTGCATCCATCTTGGTTTAACAGCATTGCCCACACCTTTCCTCGGCCTTTCCTCCTCCCCTTCAAGATGTGCCCATCCCGGACAGGCACAGCAGAGCCTCTGCCTAATGTCACTTTTACTCAGTTGTCTGTTGCCTGAAGTGACTTAGCACTTGTACATCTTGTGGGTCCTGTAAACTTCTAAAGAGAAAATGCTTTTAAATATTTTTTTCTGATTCAAAGTTATCTTTTAAAGCTGTGTGTGTTTTAACAAAGTCTATTCATCCTGGCTGGAGAGATAGCTATGTTACTTTAAAACAAGAAGTCTAGCATGATGGTGTGTGCACTTGTAATCCCTGTGATGGGGAGGTGAAGACAGGCAGATTTCTGAAGTTTGCTGGCTACTGGGCAAATCCTAGGTGACAGACCTTGTCTCTAAAAACAAGCGAATGCCACTTGAGGAAGAACAGCTAAAATTGTCCTCTGGCTTTCACACAGACATGTGTGCATCTCTGAACACGTGTGCCTGTATACATGTGTATACACACAAAGAGAGAGAGAGAAATATACAACTCTGCAAGTCATATCTCCAATGGCACTGTAGTGAGAGGTGACCTACATTCCTCACCCTAAGTGTGGCTTTTACAAAACATCACTTTAGAGGACAGGTGAGAGAGCTGGCTTTTTCTCCTGCATCTGCTCCTCTCCAGGCTGGATGCTGGACCTCTGCCAGAAAGCCCTGATGAAACTCCTTCACCTGCCTCAGGCGACAAGATGGCACTGGGGTGGCAATGCATAAATGGCCTCTTTGCCTTAGGGATAGAGTTTCACTGGCTGCCTGCTTTGTGTTGTGGGTGAGCCAGACATGGGACTCGTGGGCACAGCATCCATCCAGAAACAACACATTATCAGCTAATGTAGTCAGTCACAGAAGGGTCCTCCTATCATAGCTTGGGGGCAGTGAGCAAGCCCAAGTGACATAAATTTTTAATTACACCCTCCCAGACAATCCCTCGAATCAATGGCTTGGAGGCATCAGGCACACCGTTTCTACTAGCAGGTTAGAGTGCCACTGTCACCCAGGTTATTCCATCTCTCCAAGCCCGGGGTACCTCCAGAGAATGTTCTCAAGTTGCTCATTGGAGTGTTACTCCCAAGCTACTCCGAATGGCTTGAGAGGTGTGCAGCACTTTGTTCTGCTTAGAGCATGACATCATCAACAAAGCAACACTATTTCCTCAGGACACAGTCTGCCAGAAAGGGGCAAAGGGCCCTGTTGGCATCCCTGAGAGGCAATGTCACAGATGGATCCTGCTGTGAAAGCCACTCCAGTGCTGGCAGCTCTCCAAGGTCTCAAAGCATAATTGGACTCTTTTTTTTTTTTTTTTTGCATATTGCAAATAAAGACATCCAGGCTGGCATTGGTTGTGCAGTTGGGAAATGGAAAGGCACTAAGCAAACAGGCATGCCAAGTGGTGTCCAGAGCTTGGATGCTTCATACCTAGGATGCTGAGAGAGCCATTTAGAAGTGATGTGAGAGGTCCTACCACTGTGGAGAGTGCTTCGTTCTCTGGGCTCCATAGAGAGGCCCCCAGGCAGACCTAATTCTGTCATCAGTCCCTTGTCTCTACTCTCTCTTTTGCCATCAGCAGGCTTCCAGCTGTGTAGCTGTTCCTAGAGCCAGCATGGTGGGGGAGGGGTATCCACAGTGTGATGCTCAAGCCTGGGAAGATGCTACTGTTCATCAGCTGGCAACATCTGTTTTGAGTTGGTGTCTCTGCGCAGGCCTGAGGAGACACTGCTCCTGTCATCACCTTCCTCCTTTCCACAAAGCCGCTGGTTCCACTGCACTGATCTGTGGGACCAAAGCTGGCTAGGCTTCTCCTTTAGTCCTTCTGTAAGTCTCTCGTACTAAGATGGGCTGTGAAATGTTTCTGGTGCATTGAAAAACTGGCCAAACTCTAATGGCAAGTAAAAGTCAAAATCCAGCAAGCCCACTTCTGCACTTTGGAAGGATAACAGCCATGGGACTCCCAGAACACAGGACACTTGAGAACCATCTACTTGATAGCAGGGCTACCCTTCAATGTGTGCAGCAATGGAAAGTGAGGGGAGGGGAGAAATTCTACAAGTGCTGGTTCTACCTAGTAGCTTTTGTGTCACTTGGTGTTTGACAGCAGCATGTGGTGGCAGACAGAAGCAGCAATGGAAGGCACCTTTAAGGGTAAGGGCTCTTGTGTAGGCCTTGGGTAAAAGGATCCTTAGCCCTGCCAGTGTTGAAGCTCGTGTGCTGGTCTAAGACATTGAAATTCCTCAGCTCTTGGCTACAGGTGGCATTAGTTTCTGGGCAATCTAGGTATCATGTTCTTCAGCCTTTGATAACAGCCGGTGTTACAGCTCCCAGGCCTGAGCGGCTGAGACTTTTGACCCTAAAGGCCTGACAATTTATACTTGTTCCAACCATCAGACATGCAGTGTCTCTTCTCTGACTCTGCAGGCTTCTAGCCCGCTGCTGTCAAGGGCCACCCTGCCATTTTTGCAGCTCAGCCCTTGGGTGACTTAGCTGTTGCTAGCTGGCATTGCTGCTCTACTGCCTCTGCCTTCACTGATGCTCTCTTATTTCTGCTATTTCTTTGTGTGTGTGTGTGCGTCATTAGCTCAAGCTGTAATAATAAAAAGGAATTAAGAAAAGACTACTCCAGAAAAGCCTTTCATTGGGCTTAATGTAATAGCAGGAGAGGCACACAAGAGTGTCTCTCAGCCAGCTCACCAAGTGAGCTGAAGAGTCCCCTTATGTAGCCAAAAGGGTGTTTGCGTCAATTACAGCAAGGCTTGCAAGCAAATGCAGGCTAGTGTTTGCCCCGATCACAAGCTTACCCCTCTCCAGGGCCACCAGAAGTGCTCTCCGCCTGACATAGGCAGAAAATGTACTAGGGTCATCTAGAGTTCAACAAGGCTTTTAACAGTTAAAAATGCCAGCAAGAACTATTTCAAATAACTCTGGCTAGCGCTTCACCATCAAGAGTAGTTTTTTACAAGGTGTCTATGAAGAGTTCGGAGCAGCCAGTGCTTGCATAAGGGTAGTCCGCTTGGCTGTTTGATTAATATTCATATTGCTCAAGATAGTCACAGGTACAAGAAGTCCAATGGCCATGAATGAAAATTTTTAATTGCTTCCCCTCCATTTATAAGAAATACCATTATTTTATCAGAAAGTAAACATCATAAAGAGTGTTCACTAATTAAAGAACTCATCATTTCTGTTGAGGATATGTCTCAGTCAGTCAAATAAGACCTGAGCTTGATCCTCAGAGTCCATATGAAAAAAACTGGGTGTGGTGGCACACTTTAGTAATCTTAACATCGGAGACGAAAAGCCAGGATTGTCCTGGGGGCTCAGCCGCCAGCCAGCCTCACTTGGTAAGCTGCTTGGCAGTGAAAGATATTACCACAAAAGAAAAAGTAGGATGGCACCTGAGCGTACCCTCTGGCCTGCAGGTGCATATGCCTACACATACACCTGCAACCACACACCTGCACACACAAAGAACTTACACTAATGGTGTTTTTACCACTTCGCCCAATGGCCTTTGTCCGTCTCAGCAGCACCATGTGTCATATATTCACTGCATCCTCCCTGGTTCTAATAACATGTGTTGACTCTTAGGTGTGGAAATGCACCCTTGGATCACCTGCCTTTGAACAGAATAACCACCATGAGGAAAAGGTTCAGGTGGGCATTCCTTTCTGTGATGTGCCTGGGGACTAGGCTAGTAAATGGCTCACTGGCCCCACACTGGGGAATAGCTTGGCTTAAAGAGAGGCTAAGAATGGAGAACCATGAGGACTCGTGTTAGGGTGGCCATGCCCATGGTGAGAACTGGGAGTTGGGTAGAATTTAGGTGTGACTTTCAGTCCCTGTTCAGGGTAGTGGGAAATCAAGATTTAAATCCAAATCAAACAGGTAGCTTAGATACTAAAGGGGTTATCAGCAGCTTGCCTTGTTCTTATGAAATGAAGTCAACTTCATGCTTATCCTTTTTCAGAAATGGCCTTGGCCCTGTAAAAGAAGGAGAAGCCCAGTATGCTGTGGTCCACTGCACAGGTTACATCAAGGCTTGGCCACCAGCAGGTGAGCAGTGTTGCTGTTGTATTTCCAAAAAGGTAAAGGAGGCTTCATCTCCGACTGTAATACTGGGTTAAGAATATTCTTGGAGAAAAAGCAGGAAAGTGGTTTGTGTGTGTGTGTGTGTGTGTGTGTGTATGTGTGTGTCTAGAATATCATTTCTGTTACTAGAGAAAGCACAGCTATTTAAAATACATTTCCAAAAAGCTGATTACTTAAGGACAAGTGGAGCCTTTGCACCATCAACCTCTGTAATGTAGTGTGAAGATTTGAAATGACATTTGCAGCTGTATCCCCATAGATACGCACATCAAAATCACGGTGAGATAACAGATAACAAGTGTTGGCAAGGAAAGGAGAATTGAAACCATCATATCTTGCTGGGGGGAATGTAAAATACCATGGCCACTTGGAAAAACAATCTCAAAATGCTAAGCATGCCATTACTGTATGACTTCACAGCTTGACTCCTAGATATCAACCGGAAAGAATTGAAGATCTAAGTTACAAAGAAATTGAAGTATAAATTTATATATTTATATATATAATGTTTATATGTAATGGACTAAAAGTTAAAATAGCCTGAATATATACCAAGTGATGTGTAGATGAATAGCCAGTAGACACTAAGTGATGAATAGATGAATAAAATGTCATGTATCCATACAGAGAATATTAAAGCACCAAGGTATTGCTGTGAAGCATCTTAATAATACAAAGAAAAGAACACAAAGCCTGTGGCTATAATTCAGTTAAAGAATATGTGTCAATAGCCAGACTATTTCTTGAAAGAAATAAAAGTAGTTTACAATATGCTGGCCTTTGACAGGCAAACTGTAAGATAAGGTGACTTGAGCTTCTTATTGTGGCTTTGCTTCTGATGGGCAGTGAGCTGTGGGTTACGCTCAGTATGAACTGGATTTTTGTTTTGGAGGGGACTATACAAGACTCCTCCCTGGCCAGTGCAGGGATCTGCGGTGATCCTTCCTTCACTGAGTGTCTAGCGCTACCAGCTTTATAGCTAGAGGGACTCTTGTTGGGCTGCTTATTGCCCAACAGGTTGCACCTCTGGTCTAGCAAGTTGATTTTCATCCACACCATAGGTGGTCTGGAAGAAAAATAATTTCTTGATGCCTTTTAAGGTTTTCAAAGAAAAAAAGTTTCTAAGTCCACAAATACCATTAGCACCTCCCTGTGGTTCTGAAATGCACCGATACTCATAACAGGCTGTTTGTCGAGTGTTTGCCATGACCAATGTGATTAGAGCAATCACATCAGTGCTATGGAATTGCCAGATTCTGAGCACCTGCAATTCAAAACTCAGCAATCTAAACACTCCACACTGACTTTCTGTGTGTGTACACACATATATTCACATATATACATAGGTATGCATGGCACAGCCTGTCAGCGCAATTTATATACATGCCTTTAAAGGCTTTTTTTTTCTACTTGGTCTTTATTGGGTTGCTATCACAAAATATTACAGACTGGGTTATTTACAATGAAAATAAATTTTCTTCTTACAGTTAGTTATAAGGATGAGGTCTTCAGGGTTAAGGGGCTATGTTTGACAAGGTCTTCTTGCTATGTGTCATATTGTGGCAGAGAATGTCATCTGGGGAGAGAACTGACACCTATGAGTATAGGTCTCTTATTTTATTTTATTTTACTATATTTTGGGGGGCAGGGTCTCACTGTACATGTGGCTGATCTGGAACTCATGATATAGACCAGGCTGGCCTCAAACTCACAGAGATCCACCTTCTTCTTCCTCCTGAGAGCTGGGATTAAAGGAGTGTGCCACCACACATAGCCCCTTTCTTTTAAGAAGCTACTAACATCATCACTAGGCCACCATAGGATCTGATTTAATCTTCATTCCCCCCAAAAGGTCCCATCAAAATACCATCAACATATGAATTTGGGGTTTCAAGTTTCTAACTCATGAACTTTTGGCAACATCTTTCTTTCTTTCTTTCTTTCTTTCTTTCTTTCTTTCTTTCTTTCTTTCCTTCCTTCCTTCCTTCCTTCCTTCCTTCCTTTCTTCTTTCCTTCTTTCTTTCTTTTTATTTTTAATGCGTATGGTTGGGTTTGCCTACATGTATGTCTATACAGATGTATGCCTGCAGAGGACAGATCCCCTGGGCCTAGAATTACAGATGGTATGAGCCACCATGTTCAGAATCCAGCATAGGTTCTTTGGATGAACAGCCAATGCTCTTAATCATTGAACCATCTCTCCAGCCCCCAACAGACATCCTTAAACCACAGGAAGTGTAATTTACAAAACTATCGGGGTGTTGTTTGACAAAGGTCTGAGCCAGACTCAAGGACAGAGATTCAGAATGCATCTAACCCTCAACTTAGATCACTCATAGTCTGATAGTGCTGCAGAACCAGTCAGAACCACAGAATACAAATAGTTCCCAGCAGCAGTGTCTCCGTTATCCAGTGTGCATCATGGCCTGTGTGTGGCCATTGCTGAGCAAGGATCTTGGGGCTACAGACCCCAGGCCCATCCTTCTAGAAGTGCTCAGATAAATACCACATATGTACAGGTGATTATAGGCAAGTGTCAGCGGGCGGACATCCTTGGGGATAGAAGGGTCTCTAAGCCAGCTGAGATTAGAAGAGTTGTCCTCAAGAATGCCCATACCTCGGCTGCATCAATACTCCAAAACCTTCTTGGAATCTATGCCAAGAGGATACCTTGGTTCTTATTAAATCTTTCTTCACTTAAGTTAATTAATCATTCTTACTATACCAGGTAAATTCCTCTTCTGCTGATGGACTCAATATTATGCCTTTCTGCCCATTTATTGGGGCTCCAGGCCCATGATCTCACATAAGTGTGATAAAATTCACATGAGTGTGGTAAAACTCACCAGACCCTGTGGACAGGGAAAAAAGATGTGGTCCAAGATGCAGGCAGTGGCTGCAGCCCTGGAACTGTGTGTGTTTCAAGACTGTTGGCATTAGATTGTTTGGGGTAGTAGGACTTATTCATCATCTTAAATACTGGTCCTTGAAACTGCCACATAAGGAATGGCTGAAGGGGCCAGGGTGTTTCACTTAGAGAAAATGAGACATGATTTCTGTCTTCAAGTATTTGAGGGGGTGTCATGTGAAGAAAGGATTAGTCTCAGGATAATTCCAGAAGGCACAGCTTGGAGCAAAAGAGGAAAGTTACAGAAGAGAAAGTGAGTCAAAGCCATGAAAAGGCACTAAAAATGCAAGATAGACTCATTAAGCCATGGGGACAAAAACAGTTTTTATGGTTAACCAGAACTGCACAAATTTGATACTATTTTCTCTTACATTCTAATGGTCCAAAGAGAGAAAAAGCAAATGATACACAGTGTTAGTAAAGAAAAGACACTTTTTACACTGCTGTTAAGAATGTAAATTAGTACAAAGCTTGAGCAGAATAACTGAGCAGTATGTATCAAACATTTGACAATGTGTGACTTATGATACAGCCCTCAGCTTTGTGGAAATTTATTCTAACAAATTGGCTAGATGTCCATACATTATGTTCTTAAGCACTATTAACAAATGAAAGCTCCAAATGAATCTAAATGCCATTGGCAGAAAAATGGCTAAAATTCTGTGGAATCTATGCAGCAGCACATTGGACAGACACTAATGAGCATATGTGCTATTCAAGGATGTTTGAGAACAAAATAAAGTGTAAAGTACTGTTTTTAAATGTTTCAAGACATACACATTTTAGTTTTTACATTATAAATGAATAAAACATATGTATATGTTAAAACTGGAATATTAATCACTTACTTCTGTCTAAGGTTGTTGGAGCATTTTTCCTTTCGCTCATGTCTGCATTTTCCCAAAGTTTTAACTAATAGTAACAATAAGAGAAAATGATGTTTCGAGATATCAATCTGAATTTTCAGAAGAGGTGTCCTAAATGATCAGATTGCATGATTTACAGCGAACTTGGAAGTACGTCACTGTCTGCCTTTTTGGTCTGTTCTTGGTGTTTCTGTGGAGACAGAGGTTCTAGAGACGGCCATCTTCCTATGTCATGACTCATGCATGCCTATAGGTGACTTAGCTGCCCCTGCTGCCTTGTTCCGTGGCTGCCAGTACTGTTTCTTGATTAATAGCTGCATTCTTGGCATATATAACATTAATTCTGGCTTACCATTGGCATCCTGCAAGACCCAAGGGCATATGTTGTGTTCATCTTCTCACACCCATATATCGTTCATACTTAGCAAACATTGTATTTATGAAGACTGGATGGGTGCATGCATGGATGGATGGGTGGATGGATGGATGGGTGAGTGGGTAAATAAGAAAGAAGGGTTCTTGCTTGAAAGAAAAATGGTTACTCTAGAGGGATACACGTCTGAAGGAATTTCTTGCTATAGGTTCTAAGTTTATAGAATTAAGTTTTGTGGAATTCTTGAGATGGGTAGAGACAGTTGTGTGACTTGGATGGGTGGCTAAAATGGAGTCATGACTCTCGTACCCCTTCCTAAGGTTTTGGAGTTAGTGTACTGGAGCAGCAAACAGCTCACTGTAAGGACTATCAAAAGCCTTATGAAGTTACAATTCTGGCCCTGCTTGCTCACATGCTCAAGCTCTGCAGTCATAAACAACGATGAAGTTACGGAAATAAAGATTTATGGCAGCTAACTAAAGTTACTATAAATATAAAAGCCAACCCCCCAAAAAAGGTAGCACCCGGGATGGACTTTGCAATGCAAACTGGAGCTCTGTGGTCTTAGTCCTTGCCTGCAACTTATAACACAGTTTTAACATTATAAATTTTAAAAAAGCATCTGTATACTTTAGGCCTTAGGCCTCAGTAGGTTAGCTGTGCATCCATGAATCTTCCTTTTCCCTGCCTCTCCAGGGTCTACAGACCTCAAAGTAGATTCTTTTATATTCCAGAAGCCCTTTCTGTAGTATAATAGCCCTTCTAATTCACCTGACAACATTTTACACTATAATAGTTCATTATCTGGAGTGGGACTGATAGGCATTGAGTTTCCTTGTCCCATCATTTAGTTGTTTAGTTTGTCAGAAACTGCTCATGGCAGGGTGCATTTTATACATTGGGGGTGTATTCAGAGGCTGAAGGACACTAAATCTTCAGAAGTGTGGCTTATTTCCACCCACTGTCACCACCGAGCCCCTTGCCTTTCATGGAGGGTTTATCTTTGAGTAGATGCTATTTCTAAAGTGGAGGCATGGTGTACCACCTATCAGCCCACGTAGAACACCTTATTGCCTGGACGATTGTCTGCACAAGAGAGCCAAGGTCTGACCCCGGCTAGGTGACCCCAGGCCTGGTGACTTACCCCTGAGACAATCCAGACCTGGAAAGAGCTTGTGTTGGCACTAGGCATTTCCTCACTGGTGAGGTGGGTGTCTTTTTTCTCACTTTGTTGCTGACTTTCAGTAAGCCGTGGCCACAGCATGCCGCAGGCGTGAGGTTATTTGGCAGTTCTGGCCTCTGGGGTCAGGCCAGTGCTTGTCCTTACCCGACAGCTCGGCTCTGCCATGAGCTCATCTCCGACAGCTCTGGGCTTCTGGCAGTTTGCTTATTGAAGGCGAACGTCTCCAAAAATTGCCTGTTGGTATTGAGGCCACTAAATCACAGGCCATAGCTGTACCCCAGTGCTCCCCATCCACCCTGCCCTGCCCATATGTGTCATGCTTGAGGTCTCTCCAGACATCAAAGCCACTACGCTAGCTTCTCACATGGAGAATGACTGTCACAGTCTTCTGGTTTTTCATTCTCAAACAGGATGAACTGGCTCTTCTTGTACCTTTTATAAATGTTTTCTGAGCTCTCACTGCAGACCAGGTTTTTTGTGGGGTCCTGGGGATCTTGAGGTGAGACTGACAGTGCCTGCTCACAGTGCTGTGGAGGGGACAAACTGACTTCCAAGTCAATGCAAAGCTGCAAGTCATAAGCAAGGCACAAACTCCACTGCTGGAATGTGTCAAGGCAAGCTTGTCTATCCTGCATGCCAGGCTGGCTGGCGGAGAAAGAGATTAGCATTGAGATGAAGCAGAAGGATAAAGGAGATGAACTTTGCTAGATAACAAACGTTTTACAAGCAAGGGAAATAACGTAGGCAGCGGGGGTCTGAACAGCAGCACCTTTCCTTGGGAAGACTGTTGAGAGCTCGGCTCAGTGAGAAGCCCTTGACCTGCTTTTTGTATTTAATTTTCGTGAGAACACTGATGACCCACAGACATTGTTATTTCCTACTTTCTAGACACCTAAAGACAGCATTGTGAAGCAGCTACCCAAGCACACATGCTGGTAAAGGAGTAAGGTTGGGCCGCACAGCCAGTCATGTTGGTGCGTTCACTATTGTACATTTGCCATGGGGAAAAGGGATACTGGGCCAGGGGCTGGAGGTGAGGCCCAGGGGCTAGCATCAGATCTTGGGTCCTGCCTTAGGTAGGGTTTCTGTTGCTTGAAGAGACACCATTACCACAGCAACTCTTACAAAGGACAACATTTAATTGAGGTTTGCCTACAGTTCAGGGGTTTAGTCCTTTATCACCGTGGCAGCAAGGATGGTGTGCAGGCAGACATGGTACTGGAGAAAAAGCTGAGAGTTCTACATCTTGATCCACAGGCAGTAGGAAGAGACAATCACGCTAGGCCTGGCTTGAGCATCTGAGACCTCAGAGCCCACCCCCAGAAACACACTTACCCCAACAAGACCACACCTCCTAATTGTGACAATCCCTATGGGCCAGTGGGGGCCATTTTTATGCAAACCGCCGCAGGGCTCGAATGCTAATCCCAAAAGCTTAGATCATCCTGTTGGTTTTGTGCACAGAGTTTTGAAGATTATTTTGTGAACTAGATGGAACTTGCTCGAGGGACCAGTGCAGACTAGTGCTTCTGTCTCACTTGGGAGAAAATGAAGGGCAGTGGCTGTGCTGGTGTGGAGATGTGAGGTAGCAGGGGCTGCAGTGGGCAGGGGCCACATGAGGCAGGTGGGAGATTGTAACTGACATCCAGGAAGTCTGGTTGCTTACACATCATTATTAAATTTGACGGGCTTCTTTTACACCTCAAATAATGTACAGATCACTATGGGCTTTTGATTGGAATTTGTGCTTCAGCTATTCAGTCATTGTTGTATTATGTCATCTATTTATATAAGTTATTTATCTGTCTATCATCTGTCGTCTATCAAATCTATCTCTCAAGTCTATCATCCGTCTTCTATCATCTATCAAAACTACTATCTGTTTAGTCCCTTACACATGTGCATGTTGATGACATTTATTAGATTCAGTGGATTATTTTTAAAAAGGAAGATGCCAAGCCTGGTGGATCTCTCTGAGTTTCAGACCAGCCAGAGCTACACAAAGAAAATAATTAATTTAATATAAAAAGAAAGATAAAAGAAGCTATGAAATTGAGAAGGGCAAGAGAGTCCAAGAGAAATTGGGGGTAAACACACTCAAAATACTTTGGATACATGTATGAAATTCTCAAAGAATAAATTAAAATACAATGTAAAAATTGTCATCTATCACCTATCATTTGTCTGTCACCAACCGATCAAATCGATCAGCTGTTGTATCTGTCTTCTGTTTGTCTCTCAAACCTATTAGCATCCACCAAGCCCCTCATCCACCTTCTGTCATCTCTCTCTGTCACTTGCATGTTACCTGCAGTGTCAGTCCCCGTTGGTTGTGTTGCTCACCCTGTCTGCACCATCACTCTGCCATTATTCCACCCATCCTGCCATGCCAACATGAGTCTCCAGATAATTTACATCTAGAAGGGTGAGCGGGCCCCACACTCCTGGATCCTTCCATTTGAGAATTCTTCCAACTGCCCTGTGCAGATGCAAAGAGAGTTCTTGAGGTCATGAGGGGACATTTCTCCAGCATCTTTAGCAGTTAGTTTCTACCTTCTGTTGTACAGATGTCTGAACCTGCTCTGTCTTTTGTTTCAGAATCTTCCCCTTTCCTGCTATAACACGGTCTTTGAACTTAAAGTTTTGTTCAGATGCTCTAGTGAGGTGTTGTGTTCACTCATTCCAATGACCAGGCTGCTTCTCACCCGCACTGCAGGCTTGATCTCTTCCTGTGGAGAAGTGTCCTTCAGGCTTCAGAGTCGCCTTGTGCCTCGGGTGCTCTGGTCCTGCCTCAGGCCCCACACCAATTTCCTGGGTCTACTTTGTCCCCACTTAGAATTTTGTTCTTCATATTAATTTCTTGAATTTCTTGATCTGATTTTCTATTCATGGCTACCATTTCCTTTTTTTTTTATGTGAAAACTGATTTTCATCTAAACTCAGTCCTCACTGATAAAGTTTGTATCTTTCTGCAAATATCACATCCTCTAGACTCCTAGACGGTTGATTTTAGATTTTCCTGTCTCTCTTATAAAGTAAGTGGAAATGTGTGCTCTGGTTCCTTACCTTGATGTCCCCTTTTTTACATTTCTAATTTCCATGTGACTCGCGATAGACATGTCACTGTGCGATGGTGCACTCTGAGAGCTGAGAATTGTTCTATCATCTTTTGCATAGGTTCTAGAAAGACCTGAGTAGCCATGACAAGGACAGAAGAGGAATATTTGCTTTTGCTGCAGTCTTAGGAACACGTGACTCTTCACTTGACTCTTCCCACAGCTGTGGCAGGAGTGCCAGCTTACAAGTCACAAATCGTCCCAGTGACGTCCTAAGTTTCCTAGAAGTCTCAGGCTCTTTGCTGAGACTTGCCTCTCTTCTGGGTTCACCTCAAGCCAAGTTTACTCTGAGCTTTTGAGTGTTGTGGTACAAACCTTCCACTCATCTGCAGACTAATACATGAGCTAGGGCTCTGTTGTATCATCCCTTACCATCATCTGGCCTGACCCATGCATCCTAAAACTGCGTCACCCTCGCTCACCTTCCCCAGTTTCTGGCACTGAGCTATACTTCTCTCAGTCCCTGGCACCTTTCATTGTACTTTGGGAGAGACAAAAGCACCAGTTACACCCATAAGCTTTGCTTTGCAAAATGGAAAGTCCACTTTTAGGATTAGCAGCAAGATCCCTGAAATACAAGATATCCACAGGTCAACATCTTTTTCAAAGTATCTGCCAAGATATTAGTCCCTAGACCGCAACAAAAGGATTCCATGAAATCCACTGGGAAACTCCACATTCTGCATTTCTCTCCTGGCAAATGGGACTCATTGATACAGCATAGCACCGTCTCTGAGAAGCCCACGGTGATGAAAACTCTTTATCTTTATTGAGACTGTTTCCCAAATGTGTTTTTGCAAAAGTAAATTTTTCCTAAAGTTTACGAATGTTCCTCGGGGAAGGCTTTGGCAGTGTGCCGTGAGCAAGTGCCCTGAGCTGCTTGCAGCCAGAAGACAGTTGCTCCTCTTCTGCCTTTTGTTTTGTGAAACGTAAAAATATGTCTTAATTCACATGAGGAGGTGAAGGCCAAGGACGGCCTTTTTCCAGAGAGACTGAAAAACGGCCCCACTTTCCATGGGTCTGCGCTGGGTTCCTGTAATCTTTGGTGAGGAATAAAGAAGCCTCCTCTGGCAGTGCTGGCTTCCCTTCCCAACAGCAGTTTCCAGTTCCATCTCATTTGCATTGCTTATATCCTCCAGATTTATTTCTAGCTGGCAGGAGAGAAGAGGCTACCCAAGGAGGGCGATGTAGTTTAATATGGGGTGAAATCAGCTTGTGAAGCCGATTAGAGAATCACGAAAATCTGTTAGAATAGCTGCAGTTACCCTGTTCGTGTATTAAAAAAAACACTTCGAAGTTCCTGCCAGGAAGCACTTTCTCCTGACTTCTCTCCACCTACTCTGGCACCCAACAGTGGCCCTGTGGCCCTCCTCCAGGCACTGTTCTGTTCCCTGTGACACAGTTAAGCACATGGCATTGGAATGAGCTGGGTCTGTTTTTCCCATCAAGCTGGGCAACTCCAGAGAGTTAAGAACAGGTTCTCCTTTTTCTACAGCAGAGCGCCAGGGCCCTTGTTGGTGCTTGTACCTAAAGAATGCCACAGCCCGAGAGCCTTGGGCCACATCACAAGCCAGCAACTCCCATCCTGAAGAAGCAGCATGGTCTTAGGCCCTTCCGAAGCATGGTTGAGCCCCTCATGTAGGCAGAGATCAGCACAGGGAGAGCAGGCTCAGCCCCAGCATGACCCTACCTCCTCTGCCAGGAGCTGAGGTGGTCCTGGTTGCATAAGAAAGCAGGGAGCGAACCAAGAAGCAGCATTCCTCCAGGGTCTCTCCTTCAGTTCCTTACTCTAGGTTTCTGCCTTGGTTTCCCCTGATGATGGACTCTAATCTGTAAGCCAAGTCAATCACTTTCTTCACAGGTTGCTTTTGCTCCTGGTGTTTATCCCAGCAGAAGCCAACTAGGAGACTGGGTGTCTTGGTTAGGGTTTATATTGCTGTGAAGAGATGCTCTGTCCATGGCAGCTCTTACAAACAAAAACATTTAATTAGAGGCGGGCTAGCTTACAGTTCAGCAGTTCAGTCCATTATGATCATGGCGGGAAGCATGACAGAGTGCAGGCAGACATACTGCTGCAGAGGTACCTTAGAGTTCTATGTCTGACTCTTCAGGCAACAGAAAGAGAGAGTGGCACGGGGCCTGGCTTGAGCATCTGAAACCTCAAAGTTCACCCCCAGTGACACACTTTCGCCAGCAAGGCCAGACCTCCAATAATCCCACTCCCAATCTATGGAGCCATTTTCATTCAAATCACCATACTGGGTATGCTGAGTCTCTGTACCATGCACAGTGTTGATGTTTTATATACATTACTCCACAGAATGCTTACAGAAGGCACTATAGGATAAAGGTACTCATACCCGTGTCACATGATAAGTGTGACTGGTTGCTTCCTGAACGTCAGAGGGCCACAGGCTTTTGCATCAATGGCATACTCAGAATTCTTGATTCAGGATGGCCTTGGCTACCCCAGGGCTAAAGCCCATTGTTAATGACCATAGAGCCATACACTATATAAGAACATCTTCCTGTCAACTTTTTGGTTCCTTGAAGCCAGTTTGATTTCCTGAAGCCAATTTTGGCCTTCAATGGGTTCATCATTAGGTCCCCCTGAGAAGCTGTCTATGACTCTAACATCCAAAGAGAATCTTTTCACCATTGTTCTCAATATGGATATTTATGCTTTCACAAAGGCAGAATAACTCACAATGAGCTAATGAGCTCTGATAATTATCTCCGATGGATGTGGTGGCCAACTCTGTGTGCTCAGACCATAGATCACTTTACATAAGGTCTTTGTAAGTGATCAGAGGCTGCAGGAAGAGGCAGAAAGATACTGGCAGCAAGCTACCCTACATCAAAAAGTCATTGCACCCTCCTCCCAGGAAGCTCTGGTCTCTCTATCACACACTCCTCTTCACAGCCACCTTCCTCTGATGAGCAGGTCACCATCTCAGATCTTGAGAGGCTATCACAACTGCAAGCACTAGCATTGTTCTCACAAATGGAGCTGGGGGGAGGGGGAGCTGTGAAACTGCTAGGAGCTTCGGTATTAAAAATAAAAACATTCAAACATAGTCAAAGCCAAGATGCACATGGCTGTACAGTAGATGTCCAGAGCCAAGGCAAGAGGAGAGATCAGGAAGTGGATGGTGGGAAGTGTTTGAGAAGAAAAGAGACCATTGCACCTCAGTCATAAGAGAGTTGTCTTAAAGCAGCCCCAGAGTAGGAGAGCCAGAAAGTAGGTTGTTGGAAAAATGAGGGGCCACTGTTGGGGCCAGTTGTCATAGTAAAGGAGGTACCATGGAACAGGAGATATCACAGAACCTACAGGTCAGCTGGTGAGGTCAGGGCCTTTCAGTAAGAAAAGTACTGTTCCCAGGGCTGAGCAGAAGGAGGTGGTTCTGGCCTCACTGGTTTAGGAGAGTTGAGCAGGGCGGTGGAGGCCAATCCTGCTGGACAAAGAAAGTACATGCTGTGGTGGTGAGAGGGGACAGTGGAACAGGGTGTGGGGCCACTGTATAAGAGGAGGTGAGCAGAGCTTGGTGTCCTGGGACTGAGTACCAACGGACCAAGAGCACCTGAAGAAAGCATGGTGAGGGGAGTTCTGATGTCACCTTAGGCAGGTGGATGGCAGGTGAACACCCATATAGAAGCAGGAGTAAAGGGAGAAGCTAGCGAAACTCATTGCACTTCCATGAGCATCCCATCAACAGTAGCAGAAACCCCTCAGCTTTCCTTGGGAAAGGACCACTGTGTTCCCCATGGAAACCACATCATTCACGCTGGAATGATATTTCAAACTCAGAATTACATGATGGGTGGAAACCGGGAGGCCTCGGGTTTTCCTCATTGTGCTTTCTTGATGGAGAGGCAAGGTATAGAGCCGTGTGCCCTCATTCTAGTTAACCTACTAGACTCACCACATCTGTGTTAAGATAACCCTGTGTTTACAGATCCCCTTTTCCTGGAAATGAAGTTTTGCTTTTCAAGTCCAAATCTAATTATCAGAATACTCAGCAGTAACCACCCAGTCAGCCCAGGGAAGGAGCTTCTCTGCTCCCTGGCTTCGTAGCCAGGCATTTGAAGGGGAACACTGTGTCTCTGCTTAATGTTTGGGTTAAGCCCCTGCTACCACCAGGCTTGTTGCTAATCGAAGGGCAGGGCCCTAAGCCTGGATATCACTATGCCCACTGGTGTTTCTGTGTTGCTGGAGAGCACGGGGCATTACAAGCAAACTTCTCCGGAGTGGGAGGCCTACTTTTATAAGGACCAAAGCGTCATGAGCTGGCCTTTTTAAAATCAAAATGTACATTCTTCCTGTGTCAGCCTCCCAAGCGTTGGCAGTCCAGGCTTGGCAACCCACCCACCTTATTTTGTGTCTTTTTTAAAAATTACAAAAACACAAAACATGCTCATTAATAAAATTAGGAAGATACAGGGAAAACATACAAGAGAAAGTAAAATTCACTCATAAGCCCATTGTAAATTGGTTTAAAGGTTTAAACTAAACAATAACAGTACCCCCTTTCTGCCCTGAATGCCCAGTGCATATCTTCCTAGTGTTTTTCTCTTTTTAAAAACTGTAGTTTCTGTGGCTTCCTTCTTTTACACGGCTGCATGATGTGTCACTCATTCTCCAGATGGGACCATGGTGCTCATCTCCAGTTTGGGACTCGGGGGTGAGGGTGGGGCTGCTGAGGTCTACACACTACAGGGGACTCAATGCTGGTGCTGGTGTTTCTGAAGGTTAGTCAGATGATAATTTAAATTGGCCAAGCTACGACCAGAGTATCCTGCAGGGGAAAGTAAAGTGCCCTTTCCCCACCTCCTAATACCTCTAGAAATTTCTATCATTTTATGAGCTGTGCCAGTCTGATATTTGGCATAAACTTGGAAGAGATGTGACGTTTTCAATAAAATGTTCTTTTGTAGTGAAATTCCCTGTCCTTCTTGGACCGGCAAATATGTGGGTGTTTCCCTCCGAGTTGCTTGTTCATAGTGTGTACTCTTTTTCTCCGGATGATTTGTGCCTTTCCTGTTTTCTTCTTGGAGACCTTGCTGCAATTGTGTCCTGACCACTGTGTGTGTTGCTAACATTGCCTTCTAACCTGACTTTGCCTTCGACTCTCGCATATGTTGTTTTCCATCCCACAGAATATTTTATCTGCATCTATGCCTTTCCCCTTCTGAATACACAGAGCTTGCAGTTCAGATGTCCTCTCCTGGGCTTCTCCAAGTATAAAGAGTTTTAACAGCCTGGGGTGGGGGGGTGCTATGCTGTTGGTTGTTTTTTTGTTTTGTTTTGTTTTTCAGCTCTCTTTTTTTCTTCGTAAGAATTCTCTGGCAGCTGATCTATCATCTCTCTTTGCATGTATTGCTTTTCTGGTGACCTTATCCAGTCACAAAGTATCATTTCATCTTGCATGGTCTATAAAGGTCTATAAACCACAAAACCTATCAGTACAATGTGTATAAAAGAGAGGCAAAGCAATGTCAGTTGGCATAAGACTCTGAAGGTCTAGGCTCCAGCGAAGGCTCATGGGATGTCTGCTGTACAGAGATGTGTTCTCCTTAGCTGAGACAGTTGGGTTGCCATTCCCAGTGGATACAGGTTGAGTCTTACAGGGGAGGCCTCCCATCTTCAGGGGCGCACAGAAGCTTCAGCTGCTGGCTTAGAAGATGAAGTGTATCTATGCCAGACCCCTCACTGTGTTATAGTGTCCCTCCTCCCCCACCAAGCTCTGTGCTACCTGCAGCCACAGGAACCCTTTCTCCAATCTCTGGTGATCTCCACATGTATGGAGCTTGATTCTGATGAACCCAAGAAGCCGTGCCCCATTCTGTCAGAAACTACCTTTTCCCAGCCACTGGGTTTGCCTTGACCTGGTCAATTTGCACTTGGCCTTGTAACAGTTTTTACATCTATTTATCCATCTTCTTTTGGGTTCTCCAAAGGGGCATTACTGTATCATTAAAACACACACACACCACTGGCATAGAACTCAGAACATGGTGGGTACTTGGGATAATAATGCTTCAGGAGTCATAGACTAAAACTACACACAAACATACACACACACACACCAAACAAAACAAAAACAAAACAGTGCCAAGCATGGAAATCCTTTAAGTTCTTGGTCAGGGAAATTCAAGAGCATCCCAAAACAATATATGCTATTGCCCTTGTTTGCCTCCCAGCACATGAAGGTAAGATCCTGTTGCTGAAGACACAGAACTTGGAGGAACTGAGCTGGAACTGATCCAAAGCCTCCTCTGAAGAGTAATTCAAAGCCCTACAACCTATAACAATAAGAAGATATAACCAAGGGTGCAATTGTGGCACTTATGTTTTGGCAATAACCAACAGCCACTTAATTGGACATAAGGCCCATGCAGTAGGAGGGCTTTTATTTTCTTCAACAGGCTGGTACTGTAAACCTAGCCAACTACCTGTGACTGAAGAGGTCATGGGCCCTAGAGGAGAACCCACTACTGCCATGTTCCTAAACCAGTATAATTTTCAACTTCATTCTAAATATCTATGTTTATATCTGAAGATAAATATATCTCCTACCCCTCATCAAAGAGGGTTTTTTTGTTTGTTTGTTTTGTTTTTGCAACAGACAGAGACAATCACAGAAGTCCACAAGTGATCAAAATGTAGAAAACAATTGATTGTGGGATGCTCATTTCCAATTGCTACATTTGCAACAAACTCCAATACCTAGTATTCAGGGAACATTGCAGAAAAGGGGGTGGAAAGATTGTAAGAACCAGGATGTCTGCTGTGTGATAGTGTCTTCTGTCTATGACAGGGAATTGCACTCATGAATTTTTTTTCCCAATGAATACTTATTTATGAAGCCCACACAAGGTAAGGGTAGAACTCAGAAATGCCTGTCCTAGCCGTGGATGGTAAACACTCATCCTCACTCCCATCTCCTCTGTTGGGAGCATCTCAGGCTTAATCATTTTCTACAATTACACAATATCCAAACAGGGTAGTGGTAAGCATGTTCCAAAGTTTTAGTCTTCTCAGAAAGTGGGAGAGAGTGCAGTGATAATCTCATCAAGTGGAAACTGCTTTGTATTTCTTTCACACCCATGAAATGTTAACAATATGGTTGCCTAAACAAGACTAGCACAATCACAACACCAGATGACATCCCACCATGAATGAGAGAATAATTTTAACAATTGTAAAAATACAAGCATATAAGGTGAACATTTTCAACACTTCTGAAGAGGATGAAATACATGATTAAAACCTTTCCCTCTGCTTAGGGAGGGTGAATCAACATTGCAAAGACATCAGTTCTCCTGAAGGTAAATTATAAATTTAATCAAACCGACTAATCATGCCATCAAACTATTTTATGAAGTTAGGTAAGTTGATACTAAGTTTTATGTGGAAAAACACAATTACGACTAGCTTCTTCCCCCACCCCCGTGAAAACAAAACAAAAAACCCTACAGGGGAAGCCCCAACAGACATCAGAACACACAGTAGTGTCTTTGGGATTCAGGTGGTGTGGCACTGAGGCTGGGGTAGATTAGTGACTACTGGAATAAAAGGGGAGGTCCATAATTAGGCCCAATGGGGATTTATTACAAGATGAAAGCGGATTCTCAGACCACTGTACTTTAAACAAATATCAATGGGATAACTGAAGAGTCACATATTTGAAGACAAACATGTATCTCATACCCTACACAAGAGTAATTGAGTGCCTGAGACATCTAAATGTAAAAGTTGGAGCCAGGAAAGCACCATAGGGAAACAAAGAGTCTTTTTAAATCTCCACTTAAGAAATGGCTTTCAACTGCAGCTCAGACTTACTGTAAGCAAAGTTAGAAGACACAGGACTCTGTGGGAAAACATGTTTACAGCGTCCTTCTCTGCAGACAACCCTTTAATTGTGAGACCTGGCTTGACAGTTCATAGCTATCATCCTGTCTCCTGGGAAGTGCAGACAAGATAAGAAGTTCAAGGTCATCCTCGGCTGTATCCCAGGTTCAAGGCCAACATTGGGAGATGAGGTAACCAGAATCCCAGCAAAACAATGGAGAAGAACATGAACAAACAATTCGTTAAAACTCAAAATGTGAAAGCAGTTCTAAACATAAAAGTGGTGTTCAAACACAACTATAATTACTGAAATGCAAATTAAGACATCTATTCTCACCTGTCAAACTGACAAAAACTGACAGCACAGTCTGTTTGCCAAGAACATAGAGAAACAGACTTGAAGACATCAGTGGCTGGAATGCAAACTGGTACAGCCCTTCTGGAGGGAATTTAACAAAGCAGAAGTATATCTATATTTGACCCAGTAATCCCACTTCCGGAGAACTGCCACCCTACAGGTACAACTCCAGCGATGAAAAATGCATTCATGTTAGAATGCCCATTGCTTCTAACTGCACAGCACTGAACACACACTCCCATTCACACCGGAGGAATGGTTGGCTAAACATGGTGTATCTGCATACCTAAGTGCTATGTAGTCCTGAAAAGAAACTGGGGAAGAGCTAGTTCTATGAACAAATCTGGAGGGTTCCTAAGAGTGGTACACATGTGTCTGTACATATGTATGTTCATGTATATACAGGCACATGTTTATGTATGTGTATGTAAGTACATGTATGTGGAAGCCAAAGGGCCATTTCAGGTGTTGTTGTCTGAGTGTTTGTTTGTTCTTGTTTGTTTGTTCATTCTCAGTGGCCTGGAACTCACCAGATAATCTAAGCTGGCTACTTGGTTAGCAAGCCCCAGGTGATCTGCTCATCTTTGCTGGGATTAGAATCGTGCACTAATTAGACATGGTGGTGTATGACTTTAGTTTCAACATTGGGAAGCAGACAGAAAGATCTCTGTAATTTTGAGGCCAGCCTGATTTGCATAGCAAGTTCCAAGCCTGCATAGTCAGACCTTGCCTCAAACAAACAAACAAGCAAAAGATAACAGAAAACGATCAACAAGTTGTGCACCACCTCTCATGATGGTACTTGATTCCTTGTCAACAGAAAAGTGAATTGTTTGCGCGATCAACAAAACCTATGGAGGCTTCTTATTGGTCTTTCACTCCTAACTTTTTCAGTGAAACTGCATACGTAGAGATGAATGACTTGCATCTTAGCCCCCTTCATTGCCTCTGTGTCATCCACAGATGCAGATGGTGATGTGTCATGAAGTCATCAGACGCTGTCAGGCAAAGAGGAACAGGAAACTGTGTGGGGCTGCTGAGTCTCTGGCTAGCTTCCCACCTCTGAGTGGCAGCGATGGGGCTGTATTTTCAGTTGCATGAATGAAATGGTGCATTCTTTCCCTACTTAGCAGTCACTTTGGGCATGTTTGATGATGCTAGCATGTCTCATTTCAGGAATGACCATACCCGAAGAAGACGCTGATGTAGGACAAGGCAGTAAATATTGCCTTGTGGCAATCGGGCGGCTCCAGGTAAGCAAAAAGCCTGTCTTCTTCATCTTCAGTGAGGGCTTGATACAACACAGGACAAGAGACTGGGTTTGGATACCTCTTCATTTGGAATTCCTGTGTGCTCAATATTTGCTGGGTTCTGTGTCTCACTCTGAAGAAAAAATGGGGGGAGGTTACCATGAGGGATATACCACAGAAACCTTTCTGTTCTGAGGGTTAACACAGCTCTCTCCCAACTACAATAGTTCTTCCAGAAGTCACATCCTTACTAACCAACCTTTAAAGTCTCCCAAGGGCCTTGTGGGACAAAGTCCAAACTCATCATTCCATCCCCCTTTCCTTCCCTTCTTCCCACCTTACCACATCCTCTTACCAAACCACATTTTCCCTTGTCATGAAGCCACCACATGGTCCCCACTTCTGTGGGGATTTTCAAGCTGTTTCTTCTACCTTGTGTTTCTTAGTTGCCCTTATGCTTTCAACATTCCTTCTGTGTACTTCCTACCTTCTTATCCCTTGAGACCTAACTAAATCCCCATGGTTAACACTGTTGCTTCCCACTGTGTTCACTCATAACAGAGTTCTCAGCTCAACTTCATCCTCACAGTTTGCTGTAGTTAGCTAAGGGTATGTTTGCACCTGACTAGGTCCTCTGGGGCAGGGACCCTGTCTTGTTAAAATTTAATTTACTTGAGGCTGGAGAGATGGTTCAGTGTTAAGAGAATTCAAGTCTCTACACCAATTATATGTAGAGGGGAAGATGAGAGAAGGAGAAGGTAAGAGCATTTGCTGAGCATCAACCATTCGGCAGCGTAGCGGGCAGTATCTCTTTTGTCATCACAAGTGTCCACTGGCATTATAACTTGCTGTAATTATTCGTTATTCCCACTGACTAATAAGGAGGCAAATGCTCAGAAATGTAAAGAAAGTGGCCAAGCCTCAATTAAAACCCTCGCACTCATCCTTCAGTGACACAGAAGGATGTGTGAGCTTCAAGCTCTGTGAATTCCTGTCATCTCCTCATCTGTATCTTACCAACCCTCTATTCCAGGTCACCAGCTCTCCTGTGTGCATGGACATGAGTGGCATGTCAGTGCCCACAGAGTTCCTGTCACGTCATAACTCTGATGGGATCATCACATTTGTGGACCCAAGATGCATCAGTGTGATTGGCTACCAGCCCCAGGTCAGTGGAGAGCTGGCAAAAGATTTAACTTCACTCAAAATGTTTTTATCTTACTTGTGCAAGGCTCAGCACAATGACGTCATGGAGAAGTGACATGAGTCCAGGTTCCCTGTTCAGCAAGGCTGACACTCTTCATAAGCTAAAATGTTTATTGTAAGACAACACCACTTTAAGTGGACTCATTGTCTTTTGTCCTAGCCTTTCTGTTGTTCTAGCTGAGCTTTTGCAAAGGATAGGGAGTTAAGATCAGTTTATTTTAACTGCAGAGCTTGT
This sequence comes from Pachyuromys duprasi, assembly GCA_028658305.1. NCBI lineage: Eukaryota > Metazoa > Chordata > Mammalia > Rodentia > Muridae > Pachyuromys > Pachyuromys duprasi. The sequence goes on along the minus strand of CM053758.1, from coordinate 61,085,345 downwards.
CTGTGTTGGACATCTGTCAAGATACCTGAGGGATGTTGCCTTGTCTTTGGGAAAACCTTTTTTTTTTTTTTTTACTTGGGGCATGTTTTCAGGTCTTTGCTATGGATCCTTTCTGAGAAATCAGTGGCATGAGAAACAAAGTCATGAGCTACCCAGTTGAAATCAAGGAACCACAACCACGTGTGGTGCAAAAGCATGAGCCCTACCCTGAGCCCCAGGACTTCCAGCCAGAGGAGACACTTAGGGGACAGTGTGGGGAGTATGGAGATTAAAGCAAATGAGCATTGATTTCCTGACCATGTTTTGGTTTTGTAGTATGATGAGACACTTAATATATTAATGCTGAAAGACTTTATGGAGAAATGTTACAGGATCTACAACTTATTGTCAAGAGATCATACACACACACGCACACAAACACAGAGTTTTCCGTCTGCATTTGTGTGTGGACATTTATAAAGAAAATATTAGTAATATATTGACAATTGAATCAATGCAATGGATATACAGGTGTTTGTTATATATATAAATACCTTGTCTATAGAGTTTTGAAAATTAAAAAAATTAAAGGAAAAAAGATAGGGCTCTTTGTTCTAAGGAACAGACTTTGGAAGCTTTGAGGTATGCCTTGTCTATAGAGTTTGTTTGTTTGTTTTTTAAATAAAAATCATTTTTTAAAAAAGAAAGATAAGGCTCTTTGTTCTAAGGAAAAATCTTTGGGAAGCTTTGGAATATGTTAGCATGAATTATTTTAACTGCATGTGTATCTTTATTTTATTTACTTAACTTTTTATCTGTGCTGGAATCAGCCCTGTGTGTAGATTTTACTACTAGAAACAGTCAAAAGAAGAACTATCAGAGCTTTCTGTAAATCTGAAGCTAGATGCATGCAAACTGTACCCTCTCAGATAGAATAAGGTGAAAGTCAATGACCCCTGACAGCAGTGTATTTCTGGACAGACCCTGCATCCTGCAGCAACTCCCCTGAGTGTCTGGGGCACTCCTTGGGCATAGGAACTGCCCTTTGCTGCTGAGTCAGCTCACTTCAAGCATCAGGTACTGATGCAGGTTCTCATCACTGCGATAGCTTACATTTTGGTGTTTAGGGCACTTCCCTAGAGCATACTCAAAACCGCCCTTTGATGGTTTTTGTAGTCTACTTCTATTCACTGTGAAGCACACACGTTTTAGATGAACGCTAGATCTTTCAAATAACACATAGACTAGTGAAGGTCAATAATGAACAGGCTTGAGGCAAGCACAGTTATCATAGCCTCATTCAGCCACTAGTTTCCATACTTAAACAGTTTTAGTTTTCGTAGGCAGCATGTCTGTCCTTGAGCTTTCTTTGGATGTTTTTAAAAATACGTTGATTGCAGTTTGCCTCTCCAAGGCAAACAGAAATAAAGTTGTGTTGTGAAGCTGCTGATCTAGCGCCCAAGCAAAATTAGAAATAAGTGAGGACTAAGCCAGGGGAATTTAGAATGGATGCAAGGAAGCCGACTCCTCAGCAGACAGGAGGAGGAAGGCCTTTTATGTTTAAGACTGTAGTGGGCAGGCAAGAGGAAGTGGGCTCACAGGGAAGGTTTGCAAACAACACCTTTCTCTCCAGGGTAGGGGTAAGAAAGAGCGTGGACTCTGGGTCGTTTCAACTGTCTGTCCCCTTTAGGACCTTCTGGGAAAGGATATTTTGGAGTTCTGCCACCCTGAGGATCAGAGCCATCTCCGGGAGAGCTTCCAGCAGGTATTGTCCATGGCTGCTGCGACTGCTGCTGCTGAGTGAGGTACCCCGGGGTGGCTAGAGGGACGAAAGCCTACTATAAGCCACGAGGTTGGGAGTGCCCTGCTATGATGTCAGCCAGCCATTCTGGGCAAGATTTCAAGCACGAGGGTAAGATGCTTGAGGAAGTCATTGCTCTGTGGCAGGAGTGGAGGACAGGCTCTGAAGAGTCTCCCCAAGCACGAATGCTAGAGAGGGTGACTTGGGAGAAGAGCTAGCTCCCAGGGGAGGGGTCAGCTGACATGAGTTGTAAAGGGAGAATAAAAAAGAAATGAGAGAACGTACCAGAGGGAATGTGGCCTGCCAGGAGGATCTCAGCAGCTCCCTGGCTGACAAGGAGGAAGCGGCTGGCAATGGGACCAGCCAGGCCGGATCTGAGGCCTCCTGTGTCATGCTCTAGGGCCTCAGTTCTCTCCCTGGTCACATAAAGGTAAGTAGCAACTCCTTTGAGTACATAAGCAGAACAATGCTTTATGAGCAGCTTGGGAAGCCCAGGTATGCAAATAAGTGAAAACAAAGATAAGTCAGAAGACCTTTAAAATGAGTGATGGAGGGCTGGAGAGATGACTCAGCCATTAAAGGCTAGGCTCACAACCAAAAGTATAAAATGAGTGATGGGTCCCAGAGCTGTGCAGGAGCTGTGGGAATCAGAACTGGGAGGCAGCTTAAAGAGAGAATCATTCAGACAGGGATAGTGAGGAAGAGGCAGCCCGGCACAATGGCTACCGTGACAGTGGCACTCTGTAGATCATTTCTACTTACTAAGCGCACACTCGTTATGACAGGCACCCATAGCACGGGTCACAGGAGGAAGGACTGATGGTTCCTAGAGCTGGGGCAGGGGACAGGAGGAGCTCACTGAAGCAAAGGACCAGAGTATCACACTCTGGTGAATTACAGCTAAGTGAGAATGAGGCCTGTCGGCTCCTGGGCTAGCCTGGGAATAGGAGAGAACTCATTCCACCAGACTCTGATGTACTCCAGGAAAAGGAGAAAATGGACGTAAGAAAAGAGACCTGTGGGTAACCTTTCAAGAGAGAAATCTGTTGTCATCCACTGGTGTGTGGGCTTAATTTAGCATTTGCTTTGCAAGTATCTCAGGCCCAGCCAGTGGAAGGCTTCCCCATCTGCAGAGAGCTTGCCCTCTGGCTTCATACCTACATGGGAAGCACTCTGAGGTCCCCTTCCTCCTTGTACTCAGTTCTGCTTTCCAGTTTCTTTCCCACAACTTGTTTCCCTTCCACTTCCTAACCCCTATTCGATTAGCTTCTTCACATTCTGCAGCAATGACGGGAGGACACGATGTCTGCCATTTATTCTTCATAACCTCAACCATTGGATGGCGAGCGCCCACTTGTCTTCTAACTTCCTGCCTGCCTTCTTCCAGACAGCTCTGCACCACTCCATCTGAGTGCCCAGGCACCTCCAGACCCAGCACACTGTCTCGCCTCTCAGTGGCTCAGGACAAAGTTTAGCCTTAGACCAGAGCCCATGACAGGCCCTCCTGGAACCTTCATGAGAATGATGACTCCCTGCTTTCTCCTTTACTACATGTCATTTCCTTTGTCTATCTCCCCTTTTTTGGTCTCCTTCGCTGAAACCTGGCTTTACTGTGGGCAGACACCCATGTCTGTACTTGTGCACATCATCTCTGTGAGGGTGGATCTGAACCAAGCTGCCTACATGGATCAGAACTCACAGCAGGTGGCTTCCATTTGCAGAAATTGTGAAATCAGAATGGTAAAACCTTACCAGGATGCTTTGTGCCTCATTTGCTAAGTGTGTGGAAGTGAGGATAACTTTGGGTAGAGCTGTTGGTCTCTTCTTTCTGAGTGTATGGATGTGAATCTCTCATGGTGATGGGCCTGTCATCCTGTTTCCAGTAACTACCCAGAACCTTCTTCTTGTGTTTTCCCATGGGATCCCCAACCTTATCCCATGAATACTGTCACCATAGTTTTCCTAGTAGATACTGGGACTAAGAAAGTTTTGAGTGTCATCCACCACCACTCCCATCATGATGGAGCTTGTCTAAACAGAAAGGATGGGTGTAGAGTAGGAACCTACCAGAAGTTTCTCTCTGTCATTTGACCTCTTGGCAAAGGGGTTCTGGGAATGGATACTTTCCTGGCCCCTGGGAAGGTACACCGACAGCACACTAAACTCAAAATGTGTGTGTTCTGTGGGCTTCCTGTCTGGGCAGCTCAGTGCTTTTGTTTAAAACAAGAGCTCAAGGGCTGACTCAGCTTTCTCAAGAACAAACCACTTCCCTTTATCAACATTAGTCCCCCTTCGTTGCTGGTGGCCAGTGCCCAAAGAACACAAACTCAGGCCAAGGCTGGGTGTGCCTTGGGATGTCTCTATGGCTGTACAGTTGCTGCCCGTGTGTCCTGGGCCTGAGGCAGGGCTTCCCCCTTTGATGCCACAGCCTTGGTTTCCCTTTCACTAGGGATGAGGTAGCTGGTCTCAGTATAAGTTCCTAAAGCTGGCTACTGGGGTGAGACGAGATGCCAAATTCCGCTTTCTTTTCAAACCTGCCAGGATCTTGTGGCATATGTAGCTTACGTAGTCAAATGTGACACGGAATAGAGGGAGTGCAGGTGAGAGGCGGATGGAGGCTCTCTAGTCTTGCTGTTATGACCCAGGCCAGGATGGGTGGCAGGTGATGGTGATAATGATGGTTGGTGGCCATTAATAATGTTGATAGTAATGGTAATGGTAGTGATGGTAATAGCAATAATAATGGTAATGACTATGATGATATTGATGGTCATGATAGCAATGGCTTTGACTATGATAATTATGAGTCATCATGATGCTGATAATGGTAGTGATAGTGAAGATGGTGATGATAGTAATAATTGTGGTAATAATGCAGATAGTAGTGACTATGAAAGTGTTGATGGTGATGATGGTGATGGTAATGGTGATAGTTATGATTTTGGTGCTAATGATGTAAGAATAGTAACAATTGTGATACAATGATGGTGTGATGTGTGATGATAGTCATTAGTGTGGCGATGATGATGACAATGATTGTGATGGTAGTAGCTGTGTTAGTGATGAGTGTGATAATTGTGACAGTAGTTGAATAATGACCCCCGTAGGCTCATATATTTGAATGCTCTGTCTTTAGGGAGTAACGCTGTTTAACAGGGATCAGGAGGTGTGGCCTTGTTGGAGTGGGTGTGGCCTTCTTGGAGGAAGTATGTCACTGGGGGTAGGCTTTGTGATTTCAAATGCTAGGCCAGACCCAGGTCTCTCTCTGTGCCTGCTGCCTACCAATTGAAGATAGAACTCTCAGATACTCTACAGCACCATATCTGCCTGCATGCCCCCATGCTCCATGCCATGACGATAATGAACTAAATCTCTGAACTGTAAGACAGCCCCAATTGGGTGTTTTCCTCTGTAAGAGTAGCTGTGGTCAGAATGTCTCTTCACAGTGGTAGAATGTTAAGACAGTGATGATGGCGATGACTCAGGTGATTAACTGGGATGGTGGTGATGGGAACAATGGTGATAACCTGTGGCAGCTGTTTTCATAAAGAGCCAAGGTAAGCTAGGTTTTATGATCTTTGCATCCTCCTGCATTACTAGCCCCACATTTGAGTGAAGCATAGTAGATGCATCACTCTGGACCTAGACCTGGATCATACTGCCAGCCCTGCTTACCCACACAATGAGAAGTGATCCTCCATCACTTCTCCACTTTCTTGCCTATACACAATTGTTGTGCTGTGGTTTATGCAAGGAGAGCTAACAATCTCATTTGCCAGTGTCATGCCTACCCTCCAACTCTTTCCCAAACTTCATTCCCTTTCTGCAATCCTTCATTCATGTCAGGACCTTAACAGTAGGTCCCAATTCCTGGCCCTCCTGGTGGGCCCCTGACATTTGATTATGGTTTTGTTGCAGATTTTGTGGGTTATGGTTATCTACATATCTTTCTAGCCCCTTCAGGTGACAGGTACTTTGGAACAGAACCTTTACCTTGGCAATGGGGACTTCAGACAGGGTGTAAAGGTTGGTAAATCAAGGATTCAGGACATGCATTTTTCCCTCCTGTGATTGCAAAGCCTTGGTAGGTGTCTATCAGCTCTGAAGCTCATGTTCCTAATACACATTATATTGCTGTGATGACTCATGGACTGAAGGGGAAAGACTGACATCCCCCTTCCTCTGTTCTCTACCCTCAGCCCCGTAAGTTCACTTTTGTACACAGGTAGCATCTGCTGCTGGTCTGTGAAACAGTGAAGGGACACACACTCAGAACAGAGGACATGGGTCTATATATGCTGTAGGCACCAAGGGAGCAACTCAGCCTGCTAACCTGAGAGAATGTGGCCTTGACTTCTGTTCCCTTGAGAGAAGAGCAGGTCCCAGTTAGGGAACTGTGGTTGTTTGAATAAAAAGAATCCCCATAGGCCCATACATTTGAATGCTTAGTCATCGGGGAGTGGTACTATTTGAGAAGGATTAGGAGGTGTGGCTTTGTTGGAATAGATGTGGCCTTGTTGGAGAAAGTGATTCATTGGGGGTGGGCTTTGAGGTTTCAAAGGCCCAAACACACACTCACACTCTCTCTCAATCTCTCTGTGACTCCTCTCTCCCTTTCTTTATCCCTTCTTCCCTCTCCTCTCCTTTTTCTTCTCCCTCTCTCTCCCCTTTCTCTACCACCATGCCTACCTGCTACCATGCTCTCTGCCATGATGATAATGGACTAAGCTTCTGAAACTATAAGCATGTCTCTTGTATGTCCCTCATCAAGTCCCATGGTGTCTGTCCACAGCAGTAGAACAGTGACTAAGATAGGGACCAACTGTCTATGGGGCAGCATTCTCTGAGTAGGCCAGCTTCACTCCACCGCTAGTCAGCCTCCTAACCTCTGCCCTCTTCCAGCTTTCTATCTTTTCTTTCTCTTTCTCTCTTTCTCTTACTCTTTCTTTCTCCCTTTCATTTTCTCTTTCTTTCTCTCTTTTTTCTCTCTTCCTTCCTTCCTCCCATTCTTTCTTCCTCTCTTTTTTCTTTCTTTCTTCCTTCCTTCCCTTCTTTCTTATCTTCGTCAATCATATATTCCCCCAAGAGGGTCTTATCTGATACTCTGCAGTGTGCAGTGCCTGGTTTCCCCAGAAAGTGTGAGAGAAGTCACCTGGCTGCTTCTGCCTCAATCTGAGATAATTAAGGCTATGTAGCCAGCTTGTGAGGTGTGCTATAGGTGCTACTCTGTGCCAGACACTGGGATGGGCTGTGTGTGGCTCAGCTCACCATGTTCCCAGGCTGTGTATAGTATGGTTGAGACGGCAAACTCCCAATGCGAAGCAAGCTGCAAATGCAATGATATTACGAGGAGTCAGACCTTACCTGGCTCTAGACTCAGGCCCTGTTCTTGTCACCAATCAATCTGCAGTCACACCCAGGAAGACTAAAGATTTACATTCCCAGGAGCTGAGGCTGTAGGCTTACAAAGAGGACTTCTGATTATCTTATCTTGTCCTTGGAGACAATGACATCCAGGTGAGGTCTGTCAGTGATTCTTACAGCTTTTTCATCTTCCACTTCTTTCTCTTTGGTGAGACAAACAACTGGATGCTTACAGCTGCAGGGGGGAAGGGGGTTTTGCGTGTCTTTACATACCTTTATATTGTAAACAGAGTGAACAGAGAAAAAAGCAAGCTGTCCTCAGGGAGACAGGCTTGTAACTTGTATATAAGGTCACAGTTCTTGTCCCTTTTTGCCACTAAGAGCTTCCTGGTCCTGGAGAATTTAATTACTTTCCCTGCACCCTGTTAACATCATCTGTAAATAGTGAAGCCACCTTTCCAGACCCTTGCTGGACTATACCACAGGTGCCTGTGGAAGTGCTCTAGAAACCATACTGCAACATGAAAGTAGTGGCTGATCAATAAATTACAAATAAATAATGCATACAGATTTGCCATTTTATTTCACCTCCTTCCTGAGAGTTTACTGAATCCATTTTACAATGTCAAACAGAGGTTAAAAATTTTACATGAATTAAGTCCATCTAAGAAATAAGTCTGATACATTATAGCTGCACACTTCAGTGAGACAGTTACTCCAAGGCTAATAATAGTAATAGTAATAATAATAATAATAGTAATTCTGTGTTGGTGCTACTCTGTGCCAAGCACTGTGCTGACCGTGGATTCACCATCTGATTTGTAGCCACTAAGTTAGAAATATGACTGCTATTGGTCTCTCACAGGGGATGACAAAGTGACCCAAGGGCAGTGCCCTCCCTGTTTCAAAGGGAAACAGATGAATGTAGCTGCTACCTGTCACTCTTACTCTCAGAGCCCCCTTTACTACCATTGGCAGCAGCACCCCATTCTGCGGTCCTGCTGGCCTTTTCAGCAGCCGGCCACACTGCCTTGCTGTTCCCTCTTCCTCCTCCCACTGGCTTCCTTGTCCAAATGTTTTTTCAGGTGGTTAAGCTGAAGGGCCAAGTGCTGTCGGTCATGTATCGGTTCCGCACCAAGAACCGAGAGTGGCTGTTGATCCGCACCAGCAGCTTCACCTTCCAGAACCCCTACTCCGATGAGATCGAGTACGTCATCTGCACCAACACCAATGTCAAGTAAGTGCACGACCCCTTCTTTTGCTCATCATTCACATAATGAGTCTCATCTGAACTGCTTTGCTTGAGGCTTCCTTTTCCCTACAGGCTCTAGCTGCAGCCCGAAACCCCTACAGGGTGAAGGAGCTGGGTTCCTGCTACTGTGGGGTGCACACCTTCCATGTTCAGGGTAGGGTACCATAGTCTCCATTCCATTCTTTTCCTCCTGATACCAAGTCAAGCAGAGAAGAGCTCTGTCAATGTGCACCTCCACATCCTGTTGTGGTAGCCGCTATGCCAGGTCTCTTGGTCCTGCTGAAGCTACTGGATAGAAGAAGGGGACAGGGCTTCTTGAAGCTCTGGCCAGGGTCAGGAAGGCGGCTGCAGCAACACCACCTAAGCCTAGAGGCTGCCCTCCCCACTCACAGCCCAGGACCCCTGCCTTATGTGAACATGCCATACCCATGGACTTGGTGGGTAGACCTGAGTTCTTGTCTTGGCCCTACCAGCTCCTGGTTTTATAATCTCAAGGAAGTCACTTCCTCTCTTACCCTTCACTTCCTTTCCACATGTCCCTCCTTTGTGTGTGTATGGGCATATGCATGCATGTGGAAGCTACAGCATCTGAAGTTCTCTTCAGTTGCTCCTCCTTACTTTTTGAGATGAAGTCTTTCACTGAACTTAGAGCTCACGGGTTTGGCTGGGCTCTGACTCTGCTTCCCAGGGATCACATGAGCATTGCTGAGCCTGAGTTATTTACATGAGTGCTAGGGATCAAACACAGCTTGTCATGCTTCACTGACTGTGTCATCTCCTCAACTCATGGCCCCTCCTTTCAGGAGTTAAGCTTAGATCTGTGGGACAGACTTGTGGGCACAGTGCCAGCCATCAGGAACATGGCTGTGGACATGTCTCTTCAGATTAGACATGGAGAAAAATACAGATGAAGTCTGATTTCAGATGCTTCCATTACACTATTTTTGAGACTTTTTTTTAAGACAGTGCCCCACTTTGCAGCCTTGGCTAACCTAGAACACGCTATGTAAGGTTGGCCTGGAAGTCACAGAGGTCTACCTCCTTCTGCATTTGCTATGATTTGGGTTTACTGTGCCATGAAAGTGATGTGCATTCAGGGGAATCCATACTTTGGATCTTGAATCTGTTCCTTGAAGATCATGGGATGCTAAGCTGTGGCAGCAAGAGGCAGCTCCACTCAGCCACACCTCCGTGCAGGGAAGCAGCCATCACTCTATGTGTGTGGCTAAGCTTGATGCTATGGGTTAGGGACAGAGGTGCCTTTGTGATTTACAGTACCACACACTTATATTAGGTTCATTAGATGCAACCCTGGTGTGAGCTAAGGGACACCTGTACTCATGAAGGAACCAGCACATGCAAACATGTGGACACAGAGGTGCCCAGTGAGTTAAAGCACATGGAAGCTATGCCTAGTGAGGCAAAGGATGTGGAGTGGGGCAGGCATACTGAAGGCTGCCTTTGTGTCTGCCACCCATGGTCACTGGAACTCTCAGTCTCCATTTCCCTGACTCAGGGCTGGTCCTCAGCCCATGCTTTTCTTGTCCCCATCTCCTGACACAAGGGGATCCTTCTAAAGACCTGCCAGATCCCTCCATCTGAGCATTCCTTCCCACCTGGCCTCGCTGAACCACCACTGCCGTTTAGCTTGTCCCAGCCCCTTGCAGCCTGGCGTTTACAGTAGCCCAGCAGCTGCCAGCATGCCGTCTTGCTCCCGGGAACTCCTCCCGCAGCTGTCTCCTGGACCTGCTCTCATTCTGAACATCTCTTCTTGTGTACTTCGTACAACTGGATTCTTTTTCTACCCCATCTGCTGGTCAAACCTGTAAATAGTACAGAACAAATCTGAGAAGCCATAGGTCCAGATGAGCAAAAGATGACTCTGTCCCATCTTTGTTCTGTGTCTTGAGGTTTCAGTCATACTGAGGGTGTTGCATTTCTCCTCATCAGTGCCACAATGTGGAAGAGGGGTGCTCTTTACCCAGGGACCAGAGAGACACCCATGACTGTCACACCTATATCTGGTCCTAGGTCTGATGAAAATAAGAATGGTTGAGAAATGGGATTAGAGCCAGATGCATGGGGCTAGGGAGGCCCTGGCTGCTACTGTGTTCAGGGTATAGAGGGCTGTGAGCAGGCTTCTCAGGTGCACATAAGCTGGGGTGCCAGGTCCTTGACAGAAGAGAGTTAAGAACAATGCCAGCCCTGATCTGCGTAGCACCTGTGCCTGCCAGATCTTTGGCCTTAGGCTTATCTCTCCCAATATGGCCTCACATCTGCCAATTTAGGCTGCCTAGCCAAGAAGTCATGAAAATAGACAAACCAACTACTCAGAATCCTGGACACTATTCCAGAATTTTCCACTTTGGATCTTAAGGAAGGCCACATCCTCTCTGGAGTCTGCCTCCTTCTCTACCCCCTTCCCTCTTTTTCCTTCTCAACATGTGGTTGTGTACAGAAGCCTGTGTACAGCAGAGGCTCTGGGCTGAGGCTCTTTCCTGGGCTTTTAAGGTGTCATCTGTGCCTCACTGCCAACTCTAAATTCTCCCTGTTGATGAAGCAACTTGTATAGAATGTCAGAGCCACCCCATCTACACAAATAGTCCTGAATTATGGCTGAGCACTCGGCAGCGTTCTCCATTTGAATGTGGAGAGCAGACTGATGATCCTCGTTGGGAAAGGTTTTGGCACTTTTTAAGTTTTTCATCATTTTTCTCTTCCAGTCTTTGTTAACGTTCTGCTGTCACATGTTTGGTCACAGGTAATGAAGCTGATATTCCCTGATCACTATGACCGGACATGGCTCTTGTTTTTAAGGGGGAACCCTGTCCCAGGAACCCTAAGTCTTGGGCTTCAAAACTATGAGCACATGGGAAGGAGCAAATGCAAGACAATGGACGGATAATAGGAAGAAGGTGACAAACCAGTCTCCAGGGTCTGGGGCGCACCCCCTGGAGACAGCCCTGACTTAAGGCCAAAGAGCAAAGTGCAAAGCCAGCCGGGCTGAGAAGGTTGACCTCTTTTTCTGAAACCCAGGCAGTGTTGATGAGACACAAAAACATTTTGTTTAGGGGTGGGCCGTTCTGCTGCCTCAGGCCAGTCGGTCTCAACAGTTCCTGGAAGATAAGTGGATCAGAAAGCCCTGGGGCACCTGCAGCAACTGCAGCAAAGCAGCAGTTGTCTAAGTGTCAAGGCTGAGAAGCTCACTGTGGACGGTAGAGGGCGGTGCTGACCACGAGTGTGAGCAGACCAGCCCTTCCTTGAATCTGTGTGGTCAACTTTGCCAGCAGTAGGTCAGCTAACTAAGAAAGATCCTCCTCCAATGCCTTGTGCTTGGGGCGGGGAGGAGCAGGAGTTGCTTGCTCAGTAGCCTTCAGCTGAGAGCATCCAAAAGCAACTTCCTGAAGAAGTTAAGCAAGCATTGGGTGTTTAGCATTTCTGCTAAGCTGCTGAAAAGGCTCTTTGTCACCTCTGACTTTCCTGTTCCTTCCACACAGATGGAAGCCCAGAAAAACAGACTGATGCAACACACTGGGTGCACATCTCTGAGCTGTGCCAGGTCTTGGTGTTTGGGATTTGATATCCTGAAAGACTAGTCGTAGGCTGACTGAGTGCCAGTCTTGTCCATCTTTTCCTATTTGCCCAACCTAGCTCCTGGACATTCATGTTTCACCTCTCTTGGTGGGGGGTGGGGGGAATGGCATGCAAGTCTCCTTAGGCCAAGCCTTTGTTATTAAAATAGCACTACTCTGAGGTCTCTGAACAGATGCAGGACCATGCCGTTCCCTGCCCTTATCAAGTCGGTGCCATGTGTCCAGAGTCTCCCAGGACATGGAAGGTTTTTATTCTGGGCTGGGCAGAGGGGAGAGTACAAGGCCCACAACCCTCTGTATCTGAATCCCTTCTGTGCCACGTTACAGCTGGGAACACCTCTTAAACTTGCTGAGCCTCATCTCCTTTATCTGGTGGTTGGTAGTATTGTAAAGATGTAAAATGTTGACTGGTGATCTGTCTTCTCTTCAGATGCTAGCAGTCTGCCAGTGACTCATCATGCTTCCCGAAGGTGCAGGGTACAGGAAACAGCAGATAATGGAGTAAGAATAAGGAAGGACAGTGATGCTTCTTCTATAGTAACATCTATATTGATTTTTTTTTAATTTAAGGAAGGGTTTCATGTTGCCCAGGCTGGCCTTGAATTTAACCTTGAATTACTGGTTCTGCCTCCTTATCCCTAGTGCTGGGATTATAGGTGTGGGCCACCGTGACTGCCTTTATGCGACGCTGGGAATTGAACGGAACACACAGTTTCATGCACACTAGGCAAGCTCTCTTCCAATTCTGCTACATCCTAGTCCTCTTTTTAAATTTTTTGAAAACTCAGTTTGTTTTGAAAAGTATTCTTGATGCTACGCTTTACTGATATGAGCGGCACAGGCTTACGCTGCCTGCTGGTACACCACATGTTTCCGATTCCATTCTTGCCTTTGTTCCTGGGCTCCTGTACCACAGTGAAAGGCCAGATCCCTTACTCCCTTAGAACCCCAGTCTTCTCATCTGTCCTTCCCTGGAGCCCCAGCTCCACTAGAGCAGGAATGGGGGGAGGGGTTCTGAGTCATTAGGACATGACTTGTTATGGCTGTTTTCTTTGCCTCAGTGTAGTTCACTGAGTGGACCTCTGGGTTTGATTCCAGAGCAGCTGCTCAGCAGGTCCTCCTGCAGAGTCTCTTCACTGGGGTATCCAGAGCTAAGGACCGTACACTCTACCATCTTTGTAGCGTCTGAAGTATAGGCTCCACTCAAAGCAATCCAGTCTCCCTACTTTGAAACTTGAAGCACCAGTTTTCTCTCTCAACCCTTTGTACCATCCCCCATCCCCAACAGAGTAGGAGGAGCCTGGTAGAGGAGGCAGTCAAGCACATTGGAGTCCACCCTGCCCTGCTTAGGAGAACTCTGACCTAGCCCCAGCTCTGAGCTCCAGCTTCTTGATTTTAGCATGTGGAGGAAGTAGCCCCCATGAAACGTCAGTCTGTACATGAATAAGAGTGTGTACACGCCAGCAGCTTTGCTCAGTGCTAAAGCAACCGCTTTCCTGAATTTTGTTTTGAAAACAATTTTAACACTGTATTTTTTTTTTACCCTGCATAAAACCAAGTCATTTGAGGAAGCTTATTATCTAAGCCAGGCATGGTGGTACCTGACTGTCCTCCTAGAACTGGAAAGCTGAGGCAGGAGGATCAAGAGTTGCAGGTCAGTCCAGGATGCATAGCAAGACTCTGTCAGAAATGAAATTTGAAGGCTGAGGGGATGGCTTAGTGGATAAAGCGTTTGGATCCCTAGCGTCCATGTAAACAGCATAACCCTGGAGCTGCTGGAGTGGAGACCATTGGCTGCAGCCCATTAGCAAGCCGGTCTAGCCAATCGGTGAGCTCTGGGTTTGATGAAGGATCCTGTCACAAAGAATAAGGTGGAAAACAATTGAGAAGAAACTCCTGATGCTAACATCTGGTCTCTATATGCACACGCACATGCACATCCACCAGGACACACATGTACTTTACCTTTTCAACAGTTCATGTAGGAATCAAAACCTGAAACACAGGCCTGGGAGTAAAATAAAAGTGGAAAGCCTTTTAGCGATCTGCTGAGCATGGGCTACGTGACTTTGGAACAGCGATTTCTGCCTCGGACCCATCATCTCTCACCTTTCTGTTCCTCACACTTGTGCTGACTTCTTGTTTCACAGGCAGCTTCAACAACAGCAGGCCGAACTGGAGGTGCACCAGCGAGACGGGCTGTCATCATATGACTTATCTCAGGTGAATTTCTGGGGAATTCTTTTCTGTTTGGCACCCTGAGAACTAAACTCAACACAGAACGTGACACCCCCCTCATTCTAAGGCACCCCTTTCCTTCCACCCTCAGGGATGCTAGTTGTTCAGCTTCTCGTGTCTTGCTGCAGCTCCTCCTTCTTAAAGGGAGCCACAAGGCACAGAACTTAGGTAAAAAAACAGGTGGTAAGCCATACTCAGCCAGCACTGAGCATCTCTAGGGAACAGGGAAATTCCTGTGTGTGCCCCAGTCTCACAGGCACAGAAGCCAGCAAGAGCAGGCTCTGGATATGGGCTGGGTTGATTCCTAGCCATCTCTCACCTTTGTCCCCGTGCCTTTCCTGCTTTAATGTGTCTCTTCCTGTCATACCCTCCCTCTTCTTTCCTTCTCTTGTTTCCTCTAGTCCTTCTTCTCTCCTTCTTTCTTTGTCCCTGCTCCTGACAGCTGGCCATCAGAGAACCTGACATAGGTCAACATCTGCCCTCATTTTCAAATTAACCTTTAGATTCTCTTCCTGATATTTACAGTAGGTTGGTACATTTTTTTTTTTATCTACAGGAAGGCAGTCACCATGACTGCTATCATTCCTGTAACCCTTAGTTCACACTCCCCAACCCAGATGCCCTTGAGTTTCCTGGGTAAGTTCCTAACCTTGCAAGAATAGCCAAGCCTTGAAATGCTAGCTCTTCCACCCAGAGGGACCATGTGGGAGGACAGCATGTGCCTTATGTATAAATTGTCATTGTGTTTTATGTGCCAACAGGTCCCTGTACCCAACCTACCCACCAGTGTTCACGAGGCAGGGAAGTCTGTGGATAAGGCAGATGCAATCTTCTCCCAGGAGAGAGACCCTCGTTTTGCTGAGATGTTTGCAGGCATCAGTGCATGTAAGTGTGCAGACAGCGCTAGGCTGCGAAGCTGTGGTGTGCAGTTGCTTTCAGAGCATCTGGAGAGAGCCACCCTGGAGAGAAGGGCTAAGGTGACGTTTGTGTCATTGTCACAAGGCATGAAAAGCACGCTGCACAGGAGTCAGGACAGACTCCCTGTATTTTTGTCCTTCCTCTTACTTCCAGACCACCTGTGACACCCAACCTCAGGCCACAGCATCTTGTGTTTAAAGTGTAAAGGGTCAGAGCAAATGACATCTAATCTATTACACAACGCCTTAATCACTGGTCAGACTTCATCACTGCAACAAAATACCTAAGGAAAAATTTTATAGGAAAAGAGCATTATTTTGACTCTGAAACCTAGAAAATCAACAAAAAACCCAGAAAGGTGGCAAAAAAAAAATAAACAACCGTGAATATCAAGACTGATAAGTCAATGGGATATGCAAGAACTATAGATTGATAATCCCCAGTTAGCACGCTGTCAAAATTCAACATAATCAAAAAAAAAAAAAAAAAAAAGAGAGAGAGAGATGAGCTATTGAGCCCTCGGTGAGAGTGATGAAGATGCTTGTCACACCCAAGCAGGGAGGTAGAGTAGCAGCGTCACCAGAGAAAGACATGATAATGGGCAGAAAGGACAGAATCGACTGACTGTAAATCTCATGAACTCTGTAACACAGAAAAGCCAAAATAATCACCACACAGGAAGAAACTGATAAAAGCAAAGTAAGGAGAACTCAGGATGCCTTCTTTCATTTTTTAACAAATCAGGTAGATGAAAATAATAAAACAGGAAAAAAATGTAGAAGACTAAATAGTATCTATACATTAATATATATGTATATGATAACACGTTTATTACTTTCCAGCAAATCACATGAGAAAAAAATAACTTGCACAAAGTCATGCTTTTTGTGGTGGTAGTTAATTTTCTATCACTTGCTTCTGTGTGGTGCTGGGGAAGAACTGTGTCAAGCTGGGCAAGAGCCTTACCACTAGCTATACCCCCAGCCTTTGTGAAATACGTTTATTGACAAAAAGGTGCCTGAGTCCTCTTCACTCTAAGTTTTAGCCTTGTCTCCTCACCGCTCCTGTCTTGCTCTTTATGCCCTTCTCTCAAGGCCTTGTGATTAGACTGGAAACTGGACTCCTATCCCTTCAGGATGTCCCGCAGCTGCAATATGACAATGACTTTATTTAGAGACCCAAACAGAAATGGGAGTATGATATTTGGTTCCTGTGTTGCCTCCCAGACCCTGGCCCAAGAGCTTGATCAGCAACAGCCCGTTACTGCTCACACCCGTCCTGGGCTCGGAAAAGCATGCATGCTGCATAGTCACTGCCATGCATCCAAACCATCTGAAGAGAGCCACCCTAGAGAGAGGAGCAGGCTGTCATACCACAGGTCCATATTTCCTTCCTCCCCGTGTCCTGACAGTGATTGTATAAATGAGACATGTAGGCGTGGTGACCTTCTAGGGCCACAGGTAACACGTCATGGAACCAATGGAGGGGTGCCCTCCAGTTGACTCACAGATGCAGCTGTCTAGAGACTGCATCCATTCACGTTTCATTCCTGCTTCTCATATCATCACGGAGACTGCCTTCCTCTGAGATCTAGACAGCCTGAGAGCCCAGTCCTCTCAACCTTCTCTGCAGGTGACAGGTGTAAGCAGCCTTCTCATCTTTCCGTAGCAAAACAGTGGCCATGGTGACACATTCTAGCAGATGTCTTAGGGTTTCCTGTCTCATGAGGTGCTCAGTCTGAGACCCTGGTGGAAAGTCAGGCAACACCACCCAGCTGCCCTGGTCAGTCAGTCTGAGGTGCTTCTTAGCACCTGCTGATCAGGTCAGGGAAGGGGCACTTGACTGGGATTCAAGTTGGAACCTCTCTTGCTGTCCCGTGACCTGGGACAACCACCTCCTCAGTTTCCTCATTTGTAACAAGTAAAAGCAAATGTTTAAGCTGTTTGTTGTTTTCCAACACTATCCTCAGTAAACACTTTACTTATATTAACAACAGAATCCTCACCACAGCTCTGTGAAACAGAGACTGCAATTATCATCTTCTTTGAGATGGAGAAACTGAGGCAGGGGAGAGTTCAAAGAGCATCCCAGGTGATGTCTGTAATATGAAAGGCCAGGCTGAGGTTATTCTGGGTGTACGCACCTCCTCTTTGCACATTTTCTATTGTATTCTTCCCTATGAAACTGGAACGACTGAATGCAGTCGTGCTTTCCCCACTCAAGGGCTTGCCTTCAGTTGGCTGGGGTCACCCTGGGAGTCAAAGTTTAAAAGTTAAAAGGTGAAGGTGAGGAGGCTGTTCTCTGTGGACTTCCTGAGTTCCCATGCCCATGCCCTATTCTGGGGTGCCCCTCATGCCTGCGGCAAAAAAACGGGGACCTTCACATGCAACTCCTGTGGCTTTCCTAGCTGAGAAGAAGATGATGAGCTCAGCATCAGCATCAGGCAGTCAGCAGATCTACTCCCAAGGAAGTCCATTCCCTGCGGGGCACTCGGGCAAGGCCTTCAGGTAGGTGCCAGGAAGGTGAGTGGTGGGAAGAAAGACCTGTGTGCCAGCATTGGCTCTGTGAGCTGAGCAGAAATCAGGCGTACTGTGGCATGGAGCCAGGACAGATAGTCTGGACAGCTGGCTCTGCTCTGTCAGCCCCTTCAGAGGCACTGGGTGTCAGTGACTCTCAGATACAGGCAATACCAGCCTCTCTGTGATCCTACAGGGAGAGGGGGGAGGAGATGGTCTATAGCCAAGATTCAAGTAGGGGCTAGTTGGGAAAGTAGTCAGAACTGCCCTGTTCTCTAGTTTGCTGAGGTTGTGGCCAAGTGCAAAGAGAAAAGATGGTCCATCATATTGGAGCCTCTGCCTTAAGGGCCATCAAGGGTACAGCAGGGTGCCTGGATGTAAGCATTAAAGCATGCGGTAGCTTACTGAGGAAACTTGACATCACCACTGAGGGCCAGACCTGGCTCAAGTTTCTTCTGGGAAATGAAAGCATGAACCCAGGAAGACTGCCAAAGGACAGGCCAGCAGTCCTCGGGAAAGGCATCTTCCTGTGCCACAACAAATGTTTCTAAGCTCCCTAGAAGCTTCACATACCTCAGGCCCAGCAAGGTGGCATTTTCCCTACATTACACTTAAGCTTGGCCCAACTCTGAACAGTGCGTCAGGGCCCCTTCAAGGAACCGGGTTGGACAGACAAATCCAGTGCCCAGAAATTACATTGGCCACAATGGGATAGGAATCTCCTTTCCTTGCTGTTCTAAGAACAGATTTCCTCCATCAGTGGCAGGTGTGTCAAGCAGCCCTAGAGAGGGCTAGGCACAAGGGCCAGCACTTTGTTCCAAAGATCCCAGAGAGAGTTACAGCTGTCTCTCATTGGTCAGCATCCTAAGGAGGGCTATAAAGGCTGAGGCATGTGTTAAAAATGAACCATGAGAAACAATGACCAGAAAATGTCTTCTGAAAGAAAGGGAGATGCAGAAGTAATGATCAAAGTGTGTGATGGGTACAAATGGTGGTGTCACAGTGAAAGCCGTTACTTTGCAGATAGGCTCGGCACCTGACACCTGTAATCCCAGTGCTCTGGAGTCTGAGGCAGGAAGAGCGCTGTGAATTCAAGATCAGAAGTAACTATACATTGCACAATCAATGTCGCTGACTTTTAAAAGGAAACTAAATGAAAATATCCTTTGCAAGGCGTGCTGGCACGTGCTTTCTATCCCAGAACTTGGGAGGCAGAATCAGGCAGATCTCTGTGAGTTCAAGGCCAGCCTGGTCTATATAATGAATTCCAGGAAAGCCAGAGCTAGAGTGAGACCCTGTCTTGAAAAAAAATCAACAACAAACAAATATTCTCTGAACTGAAACATCCATCTGTGGGAAGAAGGAAAGAAACTAGTGTGCTCAGTAAGCTCATTTAGAAAGACAGACATGATGTTTAAACAGCAGGATTTCCTTTACAGTGTGCAAGGGGTTAGAGAAGATAGAAAAAGGTTAGAATACAATAAGTGAAATTGTGGTCTGTAACTCTCTTTCATTCCAAATCCACCCAAAATTTTACCTCTGTCAAAAAAGTAAAATTAGACAGAGCCCACCTCACTCAATGCATTCATACCCCAGCCTCCCCCACCCCACCCCACCCCAGCACAGACCCAGGGAGATAGCAAGAAGGGCCTGGGGCAGCACACATCTCCCTCAGCCTTTTCCATCTTGGATGAGCTTACGCTGCACATAGCCCAAAAACCTCCTGAAAGAAGGACCTGGCAGTAGAGTGTCAGAGCATCCTCACCAGGCAAGCAGCGAGCTGCCCGTTATGATACGTACTGCATGTGCCTGATAAAAGGCACACCACGTTAATTTGTCTGAAGGCAGAAGAGGTAAACCAACAGCCACATGCCGCAGCCATTCTCAGGTTTGTCTGAGTGTTGAGATGACAGCCTGCAGCCTACATCCAGAGTCTGTAAGCTCTCTCAGTGCCCCAAAGGGACAAATTAACTAGAGCACAAAGAGCAGGTAGCCTGGAGTCTGATTTGTATTCTAAGACGCATGTCTCTTCTTGGAATGAGATCTTTTATAGAGAGCTGCGGTTGTTCAGGGAAAGGCGGTAGTGGGCAAGTGCAAAAGCTGCCAGACCCGTGGGGTGGGGCAGGGGCGGGATAGGGTGAGAATAGAAGGCAGCAAGGACCCCTGGGCAGCATGCAAGGGAGGAGAAGGGCAGGAAGACAAGCCCACATGGGATCCTGCAACAGGGCCTTAAGAAAACAGGCCATTTCCTGGGAATAAATATATTTTCTTCTCCTAGCTCTTCTGTGGTCCACGTGCCTGGAGTGAATGACATTCAGTCTTCCTCCTCAACCGGCCAGAACATATCCCAGATCTCCCGGCAGCTGAACCAGGGCCAGGTGGCATGGACAGGCAGCCGTCCACCCTTCCCAGGGCAGGTATGAGTGACCGTGAGACATGGCCCTGGATACCCAGAGTAGCAGAACACGCTGTTTAGGGTCCCAGCTCTGAGGGTAGTAAATGCTCCCACTTAGAACAGCCAAGAGTCCATGCCATCCACGAGGCACTTTGAGAGCTGTGTCCAGTATTTAGGCCAAGTCTGATTGGCCTTTTCTTCTTACCACCTCCCCTTGGGAAAGGGACCAAGAAGAGGTTGGGCACCCAAGGCTTCTCCAGCAAAAGCAAACATAATACCCTGGCAGCTACTATGCCAAAAAGGGCCTGTAAATGCCTAAACATGCAACCAACACTCCTAGTTACCTGGAAGGTACCGGAAGGAAAGGAGTTATTCAGCTGAGAGGCCTCCATAAGCTGCACTTAGAGAAGCCAGGCCATTGGAGTCCTCAGAGTAACTTTAACCAGCTCCACCCCAGCTGTCGAGGGCCAGGACTCTGCCCCACACCAACCTCATCCCAGGGCCTGCTGTTCCTGAAGGAACCCAAAGGGTGGAGCTCAGTGGGAAGCTGGTGGGCCCTGCCTCTTTTTGTCCTGACTTTAGCAAATCCTACCCTAGCCCAGCAAGACGCAGTCATCTGCCTTCGGGATTGGATCAAGCCACCCCTACCCGGCTGACCCTTCTTCCTACAGTCCTCTCTCCAGCCCAGCTGCCTCCTCGCCAAGTGGAAATGCGTACCCTAGTCTTGCCAACAGGACTCCTGGGTTCGGTAGGTGGGAAACAATGGAAAGAATTCCTCTGAGCGTCATGTGTCCAGGGGCTGAGCCCCAAGGCTTCCAGAATATAAGGCAGGGCCCCAAACTTTCAGGCTATGGGGCAGGGCTGCAAAGTATCTTAGCTCCTCTCCTATCTGGCTACAATCAAGAGGGCCCCAGGTGTCCAAAGTCATGGAAGTATGCACCTTGACCTTGTGATTCAACATTGCTATTTCAAAACCTGAGCCCTCATTCTTGCATTGTGATGTTACCCAATTGATAGTTTAACCCTGTATGTCCCAACACAGAGACTTTTGAATCCCAGAAGTGAAAGATTTCCCATTCTCCATTCAGAAACCCAGAGAAGCCAGGGATGGACAGTTGTGTCCGTGAAACCAGGAAGTTCCCTTTTTGAATATTGAGAGGTATATTTGCTGTTTGTTTTTTTTTTTTCTCATTCTGTGACAAAATACCAGACAAAGGTAACTTCAGGACAGAAGGATTTATTTTGGCTCACAGTCTGAGGGTCAGTCCATCATAATAGGGAAAGGGTCACATGGTAGTCAGGAAGCAGGAGATGAACACTGGTGCTCAGCTTACTTTTCCCATTGTATTTATTTGTATTTCCCTAGACCATGGAATAGTGATGCCCATAGTTAGGCTAAGTCTTCCCAGCTCCATTAATCTAACTTGTAAACACACACATGCACACGCACGCGTGCGCACACACACACACACACACACGTTTGTCTCCTAGGTTGACTCTAGATCCTTAATATTACCTGTCACACTAAGGGTTCCTCGCTCCTGTGAATGTTTCCTGGCTCTGTGAGAAGGCTCAGGCCATGAAGGGTGTCATGGCTATGGCTGTGTTTTCTGGCTAGTCTCAGACACTCCTGCCGGTAGCTCTTTGTGCATTTGATAAACGCCAGAATCTCTCCCAGGGCCAGGGTCTCACTCCTGTCAGATTCCTTGTGGTACAGTCACTGGATGACATCCAAGAGAGAGGCACCCAGAGATTTTCTAGGCAGACCCATTACCCTCAAGTGAGCAGGAAGCCAAGCCTAAACCTCCTGATTTCACTCAAGTTAAAAGCTTCCATTTAAGTGGCTCACCTGTCAGTCTTCCAGCAAAGTGCCTCCGGTAGCCCATCATACTGTGTAGTTATGAGCTGTCCCCACCTCTCTCCACTTCCACCAGTGACAGAAACGCTTCTGCCTTAAAACCCAAGGTCTTGGCCACAACACGCTAAGACCCCAGGTTTGTCTGTTCCCATCGAGCCAACAGGACTCCAGGCATAAACCTTACTTATGTGTAACACACATAATGAATTTTAAATGTCCTTACTGGGTCACTGAGGGACACTGTGTAAGAAGCGCAGACCCCTCAGCCAGTTTCTCAGTCAGTCAGACCTTCAGCTCTGTTACAACCTAAGGACAAGACCCCTAGTTCCCAGGGATAGTGCCCCTTCCTGCTTTCATGTATAGGAACGCTCCCTTTGTCTGGGGGCAGTGGCACTTATGAGCCATCCTTCATAAATGCTAGGTCCACTGCCAGCACTGGAGACAGGAAGACTGGCCTGACCCAAAGAAGGGCTCAGGCTAGAGGCACAGTCAAAGATTTAGGCAGAGATAGAGATGGGAAACAGCAAGGGTCCAACAGCCGGATATATTCATGGAAGCCCTAGGGACAGGAAGAATGGTCACTTTTACAGGACCAGGAAGGTCTCCCAAGAGCAAGACAGCTTATATCTCTGGGAGGACTTAGGAGTATTATGTGACCATGACAAGACAGGCAGTCCAGTCCCTTTACGCTCTGCATTTGCTCACTCTGCATGAAGTAATGGCTAGGTTCTGAGGTGTAAATGGAGGTAGGATCCTAGATGGAGACCATTGTGCAACTCTGATGACCAACAACAGGGTCACACACTGGGGCTTCTAACTCAACCAATTCTGCTGAGTGTTGCCAGCAGGTAAGTATGCCAGCAGATTGTCATCACCAGGTGTTTAATGAACACTGCCCAGGAGGCTTTCGCTGGGTGTTTCATGTGTTTGGGTTTACTTCGAATTTACCTAGCCATAAGGGAGAGATCATTCTCATTCCTATTTCACTGAAACAATGGAAGCCCCAAGCCCTCCTAATACTGTGGTTTCGACCCTCTTACTGCTGTGACCCTTTAATGCAGGACCCCATGTTGTGGTGATCCTGGACCATAAAATTATATTTGTTGCTACTTCATAACTGAATTTTGTTACTGTTATGAACCATAACGTAGATAGTTCTGTTTTCTTAAGTGACCTCTGTGAAAGGATCGTTCTACCCACAAAGGCATTGTGGCCCACAGATTGAGAACCACTGGATCCTACTGGATCAGTGGTGGAGCCAAGAAGGGATCAAGACTGTGCCCCTCTGTTCACTGACCTGTGCTTCCTATCCCTTTGGACCCATTCCTCAGGGAATAGAAATAGGTGGAAGGGGCATCTACCAATGTGTCCTTTGGTTTGTGATAATGAGAAGAGTGAGAACTCTTTTGGGAAAGTGTGGAAGGGAAGCTAAGGCAGAGAAGTTAGGGAACTGAGGAATATGATGTGACCCTACCCTCAGGGCATCACACAGGGACTCCAGAAGCCTGTTGTGGAACAGGATGCAGGAAGTACACGTTTGCCTGTGAAAATGACCAGGGGCAAAAATCAGTAGGAGCAGAGCTGAGAAGCTGAGAAGGTGGGAGCCAGCTGGAAGGGAGGTGCCACCATCCCAGGAGGCTGCAGGGCCTCACGGGGCTAAGGAAACTTACCTCAGTGGAAAACGGTGTCTTGAGAAGGTGGCTATGGATCCCTGCTACTGGATGCCTTAGCCTCTGATGCCCAGGACTTCAAGAAGCAGAGTCCAACTGGGGGAGGGGAGCAACCTTGGTCACGGTCAGAGTGTATGATTAGAAAGAGGACCTGGGGGAGGCAGTTACTGTCAACCTCATGGGGTGTAGGAGAAAGCAGAGGAGAAATAGAGCAGTCTCCATTAATGGTCAGTTTCATTCATTATTAAAGAAGCATGAAACAGTTAAAGCAGACAGTGCAATGTGAATAATAAAGTGAACACCCAGCTTAACCCTGCCTGTGGGCATCCCGGGGCAGCACATATACAACTTTGGGGAAACTGAGAGCAGCACCTTGCAGCATTGCAGGGAATGGGCTTCCTCCCTCCCTCCCTCCCTCCCTCTCTTTTTCCTTTCTTCCTTTCTTTCTGTTGTCTCCTGTCTTGACAACCATGAAGTCTGCCTGTACATAGGTACTTTAGACCATTTTCCTTGATCCCTACAAAATGGGTCCAGCTTTGCAAATGATAGTGTCGGTTTTTATGTATTACTTTATCTTTTTTGTGTGTGTTTCCTGATCCTGTAATGGGGCCAGGTGGTATTACTGTAAAGCATTAGCCCCCTCTCTCTTTTTAGATACCCAGGTCTAACCTTACTTTAATTCTCAAGGCTGCATCAAAGAAAGTGTAGTCAAGGAAACCGAAGGCAAGTTTTCTGTGGTGGTCCTAAGTACACACAGGGAAGTTTTAGACCCTCTGAAGTAAAAAAAGGAGTGTCCCCTTGCCCGCTCAAAGCAACCTCCTCCCGTCCTGACACCTCCACCAATCACTTTTAAATGTGTCTGAGTATAACCTCCAAAGGACCAGGATCAGGATCAGTCCCAAATGCCTTTGAGAGTTAACATTAACCTGCAAGAGTTTAAACCAACTACACTTATAGTCTCTCTCAGAATTAAGTCATAAATGTTGAATGCAAGTTCCTGCTGGGAGCAACTCTGAGGTGTTTCTTTTTCACCTTTGTAGAATAAGGACTCTTGATAAGGAAGGAAGGAAGGAAGGAAGGAAGGAAGGAAGGAAGGAAGGAAGGAAGGAAGGAAGGAAGGAAGGAAGGAAGGAAGGAAAGAAGAAGGAAGGAAAGGAAGGCAGGCAAACCTGAGCTAGTGGGTTAGTAGGTTCAGGGAAGAAACTTGCTTATATAAAAGGCTTTGGTTTTCTTTGCCTCAAATTGCCATTCGAGGTAAAAAAAAAAAAAAAAAAAAAGTGTAAGCAGACAAAGTTTCCCCCAACTTTGGATATAATTCTCAAGGGAATTTCTTTTCTGCCTGAGGAATTGTCTTCATACCCACTATCAGTAGGAGAGGGCTATCGATAGTGGATGAACAGAGAGGAACTGAGAACATTACTGTCGGCTACAGATGTGGGTTGCACCGGAGTCCTGAGAGGAGAAAGAACACGTCGTCCCCGCCTGCTTCACATTGTACTTTCTAGCTATGGAGTTAGACATTTATTTAGTTTTTGGGCAGAGATGGTACCTATCTCATTCTTACCCTTTTGCTTGTTCTTATTCCTATCTCCCTCTAGCTCTCTAGCCTAGTGAGATGAAATCCTAGACTTCAAAATTCTGACTCCACAAGATTTTCTCTTTAGAGGGAGCAGAAAAAGAAAGTACGGTTGAGGACACCAGGAGTGAGCAGAATTTAAAGATGGCGCTCATTAGGACCCTGCTGGGAATAGAGTCAACATTTGCTTTATGTCCCCTTTTTCCCCACCCAGGAAGCATCTGGATAGTGTTAGGTCTTTGAGAAAATTATCCTGCTAGGATGCTAGGGAAGCACAGGAGAGAACTGAGACAATACCATGTGGGAAACTATCAGGGTCTTTAGTTTCCATGGTCCTGGCAGGCATCCAGGAAGGTGAAAAGAAGAAAGAATTGGGGAGGGATTGAGGGGCAGAGACCGAGATACATGAATGAAGGCCTGCGCCACAGAAACACTTAGGGATATGTAGGTCCTTGAGGAACCCAGGTGCATTAGGAGTCCTCAACAATCACATGGGCACCACCACTTGAGGAGTCACATGGCTCTTGCCACATTACATCTTGGCTGATGACACAGATGTCCTGTAGCTGTGGTGGGGATAGTTCACAATAGCATATGCTCATTTGCCATAAGGACACTAAGCCTCATAGGATTCATGAGTTCACAGACGAGGTATGCACCAGTATTGACAGCTGCCTCCCAAGATGAGTCCCATTAGGCATGATCTTGTTTGCCGCCATATAAATTCTGCTAATATCCTGTATGGCATGAATTAATTTGGTTGGTGAGAACCAAAGCCCAAATCTGGGAATTGGGATAGCATGCTTTCCTCAGTTCTGGGCATACCTAAGTCAGCATGAATGGTTTCCCAGCCAGTGAGGGTAATGACCTACAAGTTGTTTTGATTGGTGAGGATCAAGCTTTAACCATATCTTTTTTTCTTAATTTGAAAAGCATCTGAATTAGGTTAGCAGAGATGTGACAGGAAACAGAGCAACATGTAAAATAAGAGTTAGTGACCTGAAACATATAATCACAAACATTGGACAGATCCTGTACACTGGCACAGAATTACATGCATAGAAGAAAGTTGTAGGCAAAAAACAATACAGGGCATTATGGTCTCAATTGAAAGTGGGGGAGTCCACACCTTACCAAAAAGAGATCTGATTTTAACCAGGAACACCAAAAGATGTCACCTGGATCTTGCTTTCATTTCCCTTGGCTTTATAAACTGCTGAAGGAGCAAAACCCATGAAAGACCTGGGAGGGGGAAACACGCCCAGCATACATCTGCGTTACTACTCCGGTAGCACATGAAAGAGCTGGTAAGGAGAAAGTGTTCTAGGACATGGATGCCCTGGTTCCACATGAGGGCGGTGTGGCCTGAGACCAGAGGTTCTGTGACCCTCTGTGTTGGCCAACACTGGAGTTCCTCAGAAACCATGTTGTTAAAGAACAGTTAACTCTGATTTGAAGCCTCATCAGCCTTTGTGTGAAACCTACGTCCAGTTGGAAAAGCATCTTCCTGAGGGCCTTGGCTGAGAGCATGCTATGAATGGAACGAGGAAGTACCAGTGCCCTCTGTTTTGGTTAGGGGTCTGTGTGCCATTTCTGCTGGTTGATTTATCTCTTCCTTTCACTCTGTGACCTCTCTGTCTCCTAGGGAATGACAGTTGTGATACAAGGGATAATCCTGGCACCAGGGAGAAAAGGGAAGTTAAACTTAGTGTCACTTACATTTCACCTCGTGACCACAGACACATGGGGAAAGAATCCAAGAGAGAAAGACATTACATGTGCCCTTCATGTCTGGCCCTTATCCCCATGGGAGAGCCTGAGAGAGGAAGGAAGGAGAGACTTGTTTTTCCTATGAAGGTAGAATACCAAAGGGCAAGATGGAAAGATAACCCTTGAGGTCAAATCTTTTCAAAAGGAATCTAAGCCAGAGAGTAACCACTGGGAGGTTTGGTCACCAGAAGGAGCTTACCTGAAGTATCCTGGAATATGGCCACCTATACTGTCTCTAGTGGAATGGCTTCAAAGTCTGTTTGTGCTCACCATATCTACTGGAGAATCTAGGTTCCCTTTTGTAGGTTCTTAGTCTCCTTAATAAAATTATTTAAGATCTGACACAGAAGGAAGCTTGAGAGTAATTTTATTGGAGTTTTAGAGAAAAACAGCAGAACAGGCAAAACATAAATCCTGGCATCTCTCAAGAAAAGGGAGATGGAAAAGGAAGAAGGTCATGCCTTTTGGTTAATGTCAGTAATGGAGGTGTACAAGCAGGGTCTTCAGAGAAACAGTGAGAACGTTCAGAGGATCGGTTCAAGCATGTTTAGATGTTTGGGTGGTATTCAAAGAAGAAAGGATGAATTATGTTTCTTGAGTTAGAACTTAGAAAGTCATGCAGGCTTAACAGTAAAGGTCTATAAGCAACTGCATTAAGAGAGGGGCTTCTAGAGGGTATAGTTGAGTTATCTCATTGAGGGCATAATTATTCCTCCCATCTCCCTAGCCATGTCCCCAGAAGAATCAGCTGGGGGTGGGGGGCTCAGGCGGTGAACCTGGCCAGACAACTGACAGGCCAATTGTGCCAATTCTATCATGACTTGTACCTGGAAACATGACTGGGGTAGTAAGAGACAGAAAGGACAGACGCAGAGACACACATACAGGAAAGCTAGGATCCAGTGACCTGTGTTCACTCTGATAGAATGCACCTACTAAGCAGCAACCCAGAACTTCAACATGTTTATTATGTACAGCATGAGGGAGAGGCTAGCTAGTCTTGGTAGGTCTCTGCACCCACTGGCACAAGCAGAAAGAAACTGAGGCCAGTTCAGTATCTCAAAGATGGGCAAATGAAAGCTGAATTTAGAGCTCAGACAAAATAGGTTGGTAAGTGTCAGGGAGTGTACAACTTAAATCCCCAAATTGGTTAATCTCTTCATCTTAATGTGGTCATTGGTGTCTAATAGTTCTTGTAGACATGTTGGAAGCCAAACCCACAGTTTGCTCAGAAAGGATAGTTTCAGATGCTGAAGCATGCAGGCATTCTCTCTCTCCCTCCCTTCCTTCGCTGTAGCTCATATGTGCTCTGTATTGCATGGCAGCATGCTTCCACAGTCAGTGGCTTGGCGAGTACCAGCATGTCCTCGTCTTGCATTTAGCGTTGGTTTTTCAGTTTTAGGCTGAGGTAGCTCCACCAACTCAGTCATGGTGACACAAGTCCAGACAGGTGATAGCAGATCAAATCAGGCCACAGCAGAAAACACGAGTGTGCCCTGGGCAAGCTTCTTTTGCAAAGACAGGAAATCCCCTCCCTTCCAACCCCCGCATGCCCCACCCAGTCCAGGCTGAGTGGAGGCTGAAGGAAAATGGAATTTATCATTCTGAAAACATCTGACGCATATTCCACTGACAAATGAGATGCATAAATAGAGGGGGAAAAAAACTGCAATTTTAACCTACAGATTTTGAGGTAGTATAGACATACCTGACCCTATTAATCAATATTGAAAGGTGACCTCCCTTCCAAAGGAGTCGAAAAGTTTCTGGTCCTTGTCTGATATGCTCAGTGGGCTAGGTAGGAAGCAGCTGCCTCCATCAGGGCACATTGACTGTACACAGCAGGATTTCTCAGCTTTCACACTGCTGATGGGTTGGTCTAATCCCCACTGGAGTGGGATGTCTGTTTACTGAGGATGTTTATCAGGCTCCTCGTGTGTTTATCCGCCTGTACCCTGCTGTTTGTGAGAATGAGAAGTACCAGCAGTTCCCCTCACCAAGAACCATTAAGCTAAACCCAGCAGCGCTGAACTTACTGAATGTCTGGAGAGGGTTTCACAGGAATCTTAGGGTAATTTCCACTTAGTGCCACCTCCCAGGAAAAACGATAGTGGACAAGAATGAAGTATATCATTAAATTTCAGCTTAAAAAGGATGGATGATGCCAGCCCTGCCTCTATCCCTTAGGACCAGAAACTACCCTAGGGTCTGTAAGGCCTCAACTGCCCCAGATGGTAAGAATAGTGCAGTTACCCTGGACATCTGACCTAGCAGGAAGCATACCCATCTATACCAGGCTGCAGCATCCTGGGTCTTACTCTGGAAATTGGGAAATGGGTGGCAGTATGGCCAGAATCCTGTTCATGGCTTTTAACTGAACTCAGTGGCTTTTGGAACAATGAGCTAACAAAGATACTGGGAACACTGGGTTACTCCAGAAAGGAGTTTTAGGTATCCTTGGGAACAGGCCACATGTAGCCCCTGCTGATCATCTGGAGATTGGTTGGGTTCAAACAAAGGGCGCACAATGCTCTCTTAGCCAGGAGAGGTCATGGTGAAGGTCATATTTATTTTGTAATTTAAAATGTTACCAGTCTAGTTCAGGACAAACAAAAACACCTCCAGCAGCTGGTAAGTCTCCCTTCCCATGGCTAGCACCTTCACTCTTCAGCTCATGCACCACACTCTCTTCCTCCAGGAGGGGTCAGGGTTAGGTGGGACCAGCTGTTATGCCCCATGGTAGCCTGTGCTTCCCTTAAAAGAATGCTCATCTGTATTGACCTCTGAACTCTTTGCCAGCCTCAGCTGACTGAGCCGGTCTCCATCACCACTCGATGTCTTTGACTTTAGCTGTGTTTATCAAATGAGTGCATGCAGACTCCATGTCAGGAGGATCTAAGTTCAACCTCCAGGTGTATGTAATAAATGGATAGGACAACTCTGTTGATATTATTGAGCCCTCAACTTCCTTATCTGAAAAATAGGAGTAATGGACTCATCTCTTAGATTTGGCAATGAATTAAAATAGTGTACCGAAGACAAGCTTAATGTGTAGCATGCAGTTGTCATTGCTTCAAAATACTGTCATTTTCATCCTTCAGTGTTTTACGCCATTCCCAAAAGCAGCATAGTTAATTGATTTTTCCTTGAAATATATTTTCTGTAAGTAATAGAGCCATGCACCCCAGATATGAATATTCAGCTCATCTTCTCCAGCCCTCTCCCCCTCCCTTCACTCTACCTTTGAGTATCCCTGAGGTGCAACTGAGAAAACATCATCACGCGTCATGTGGAACATGGAGGCCTCAGCAGTGAAGAGGACTAATACAGCATGCCCACTCTCTCCCATCTTACTCCTCTTCCTCGTCCCCTCCTCCCCTTTCCCTCACTTCCCCCTTCTCCATTCTCTCTTCCTCACTTCCTCTTCTTTCCCTTTTCTCCTGCCTTTACCTCGTCCTCCTGTCTCCTTTTTCTCTCTCCTTCCTATGCATGTCATCCCTTCCTTCCTGCCTCCCTTCTTTAAGCACTTACTGACACCATATATATACCAATCACCATCTCTGACAGCCTGGTCCAGCTGACATAGGACAGTTGACCTTACTGACTCTACTTTGGATGTCAGTTTAGTGTGAAGAACACCATCTAACAGCTGGCACGGTTGCCACAGGAAAAACTGAGGCTAGGTTCTGGGGTCACATTTCCTTGGGACCATGAGATAACAGGAAAATGCTGGAGCAGGGCCAGCCCAGGGGACACAGTGGCAGGGCCAGTGAGGTGACCCAGTGGGGGGAAGGCTTGCTGCACAGGCCTGACGACCTGAGTATGATGAGCCCAGAACCTGCAGTGGAAGATGAGCACTGACTTCCACGCATGCATCTGCACACACACCGTACACGCACAGGTTGATAAATTGTACTTATTTTAAAAAGAAAGAACACAGGGGCACAAGGAAAAGGAAAGCAGTGGGCTGTGATAGCTGAGTACCAACGAGTAGAATGAGAGTGTAGGGATGCCAAGACGTGAAGAGAGACATGAAGAGGAGCAGGTGGAAGCTGCATCCGAGGAACCCTCAGCTGTCTGTCGGAGGCAGTGTCGCTGTCCCAGGAGGGCAGAGCCCGAGCCCTATGGTACTGGGTGTGGGGGACAGTAGGACGGTGAGCTTAAAGGAAAGGCTGGTGAGATGTGATGCTGAGGGAGCGGGGACCGAGCAAGGCCTTGTGGTGGGCTCAGTGAGGGAGAGACAGGAAGTGAGAGGGAAGCCCTGGCTGTGGGCTGTGAGCAGGCGAGGAGGCGGCTGCTCCAATTGTGAGGAGCAGCACCCGAGCTTGTCTTCTCTACTTTACATGCACACACACACACACACACACGGTCCTCTTTAGTTAAGTCCTAAAAATAATTTAGACAAAATTCTCTTTCCTCCTGTTCTCTGTTTTGAGGCCAACATGAGCAGCCACAAGGGGCATGGAGGGCTCTGAGGATTGGAGCACAAGTTACCTGACAGGCACACTCTAGAAAGAGCTATTCTTCTGGCCAAGCACTCGAGCACTGCTTTCTCCATTCTTCTCCACTCAGCTTATTCTCTGTCAGAAAGGGCAGAGGCCTGTTTGGATGGGACGTGACTTTCAGGAGTGTAGAGCCCTCAAGAGGGCCTAGGGTGGAGAAATGACAGAATATGACAAGCAGGTCCCCACGTCTTAGGTTCCCAGAGCCGCATGATGATTTTTAAAGTACGCTGTCCGTTGGATGTTTCAGCTGAGAGTGGACAGAGTGGCGGGCAGTTCCAGGGCCGGCCCTCGGAGGTCTGGTCCCAGTGGCAGAGCCAGCACCACGGACAGCAGAGCGGTGAGCAGCACTCCCACCAGCAGCCCGGCCAGACTGAAGTGTTCCAGGTAAATCCAGCGAGCAGCGCCTTCTCGTAGGTGTAGGTACCTGCGCCTTCTCTGCTTCCTTATGCCCCTTTCTGCGCTTCTGCCTGCCCTGCCCGGTAACCAGCAAGAGAGCCCGCCCAGCCTGCAACATGGGGAGCCCACAAATAGAAGGTTCTGCCCTGCCCAGTCAAAGCCCGCAGGTACACAGGAGAGGCACGGGGACCATCAGCTTTTCAGCCGCACCCACGCAGGAGAGGCTGCAGCCTGACCCACAGCCCAAAGCTGCCCAGGAGGAATGTATGGAGCCAAAGATGATAGGGGTTCACTGTGGGGCAGGGTCTCTAAGACTTGCAGGTACTTAGGGGCTTGCTTGCCTCAGTCTGTTTCCTCTCCGCTATGGCAACCAGGAGGAGGGACTCCCATGAGCCCATGTCAGCTGGGTCAGGGCTCAGCTCTCTAGGCTGAGGGTCCCAGGCTGCTTCCAGACCTATGCTACTAGAGATATGCCTTGCTATTCGCAGTTCCTAGCACAGACCAACCTCACTGTGCTGATGACAAGGACATGGTCCTGCCTGTCATTATAGGACTCAGCCTCCCAGGTTTTCCTGGAAATGCTGTAAGTGCACCTGCCCATTGACTCCCCTCACCTAGAGGTGGGCCTGCCCACCCAGTCTTTGAGCAGCAGCCCAGGCTCCAGAGTGCTGCCTGCGCTGTAAAGGAAGGCTCTAGGCAAGAGCCAAGGTGTAGGAGGCTCGGGCCACACTCTTCCTCCTTAAGGCTCAAGGCTCCGTTCACACACACAGACACACCCTTCACTCCCACTAGGTTGAATGTCATTTTTGCAGACCCATGTATAGAACTAGGAATCACTTATGGGTCCACATGGTTATATTTCCTTCCCAGTAGAGGGAAGTGCCGTTCCCAGGCCTCCCTATGGCTTCCTTCCTTCCTCTCACTGTAAGCACCAGCCCTTACCCATTGTTCATCTCACAGAGCGGCCCTGAAAGGCATAATTTTCTAACAGTGTGTCTTTAAGGTCGCCCTGATAAAAAGAATTAAATCCAGTTATTCAGTGTCTTTCTTGCAGGATTTATCAGAGCCTTTATTAAACCAGTGAGGCATGGATTTCTAGGAGGTAGGAAAGCGTGCCTTTTTTCCCAAGCACTTGTCCACAGAATTCGTTTTTCACCATTATCACATGGGCTGGGAATTAGACAAAGCACAGTGAGAAGTGGGACTTTTGCCCTAAGAAACTGGAAGTCCCTCGGAGTTTTTAGAACAGGTAGTTCAAGGTCTAGCAAAGTAGGACTAGATAAAGTAACAGAGGTGGCACCACCCTGACAGGCCACTATGCCCAGCCTCATATGCTCAGGTTCCTGCTTGGTTGGCAGCCACATGACTGTCCAGGCTCGCCTGCCCAGCTGGCCTCTTTCCATCCACAGGTCTGGAGTGGCTTCAGAAGTGTCCTAGTGGGGCTTATGTTCAGCATGACACTCCCAGGAGAACAGTTCCTGAGTGTGTGGGGGGGGATCAGGTGTTGAAGGACCCCTGAAGAGCAGCTCTGTACACCAAACTGCAAAGGAACACTTGCTCACTAGAGAGATGCCGTGGGGATCAGTGGCAGGCTGGACTCCGGGACAAGGGCAGGCTCTGGGTGAGGCCGCTGACGCCTGGGGCTTTCTGTTCCTCTCCTCTCCAGGACATGCTGCCCATGCCAGGGGACCCGACGCAGGGGACTGCCAACTATAACATCGAGGACTTTGCTGACCTGGGAATGTTCCCTCCATTTTCTGAGTAGCTCCAGGCAAAGCCAGGCTCCTGCTGCTCAAGCGCTATCCTTGTCATGGCATAGATGCCCATGTTCAAAGGGCCCCCCTCACCCTGCTTGCCCAGCTGCAGGTCCCCCAGAAGTCCTCCTTACTCCCCATCCTCCCTGGACATGGCATCACCTGGCTCTGCCCCACAGCCTGGCTTCTTGGCTTTGGGACTTTGTATTTATTGTATTTTATCTGTGTGCTCGGAAGGGGACCTCTAAGTTCCTTAAATTTCGTTGTGAATAATCTCTTAATGGACAGTTTGCACCCTTCAAGTGTGTGCTTGGCATCCACAATGGCTGGCAGCACCAGCAGGTCTGCCTGGCGCAGAAGCTGGCTGTCTTTCTGCTTTTACACAGCTGCTGCCTGGAGGCTTTGGATCAGAGTGAGAGGCGGTAACCTGTGCGTTCTGTGCTGGGGCCAGGAGCACAGGATGTGAGGCTCCCCCCACTCCCTGTCCTTGATGGCCTGGGGTCAAGTGTGCTTTATACAGTGAGAATCAAAGTTGTGGCTTGGTAGATGTACTGTGGCGTGTTGGTATGTGTGGCCAGTGAGAGTGAGAAGCCGTCCCCACTCAGCTGCATTTCAAAGGAGAGAGTGCCGGGGGCCTGGGAGCTGGGCTGACAGCCAACCCTTCAGCACTGTCCCCCGAAGTCAGGGCTAGGTTGCTGCTCCCCTTGTAAGCCAGTTCTTTGGTTCCCTGCCCCTTTCACAGACATCCTCCATCTCTTAAAATTCCTAGTCCTTCCTCCTTGCGACCTATGAGAGCACTCACTCTTCTCCTACTAGGCCTGAGGGACAGTGTCCTGACTTCACGGAGGTCACTGCACCCTCCCTGCTGTGTAGCAGAACTGAGCTGCTTCTCTGCCCAACCCCTTCAAGAAGTCACACCTGGCCCTCTGTGCAGGGTTAGCATGCCCTGCCTCGCAGTGTCCCTGACACCTTCTGCTCAGTGGCCTGGAGAGAAGATGGAGCCACACTCTGGTGAAGAAGGGTTCTCTGGGCCAGCTTAGCCTCTGTTCTCAGCAGTCAGCAGAGCCAGGAGTATCTCAGAAGGGACACAGCCAGGCCTGAGAGGCCAGGGACTCTGCTCTGGCTACACTCGAACAAAGCTGCAAATTCCTCAGGGGTCTTAAGGTAGAACTCTGAGCTAACTTCTAGAACAGTAGTTCTCACCCTGTGGGTTACATTGGAGGCAAACAACCCTTTCACAGGGGTCACTTATCAGATATCCTGCATATTAGGTATTTTCATTACAATTCATATTAGTAACAAAATTATACTTATGAAACAGCAACAAAAATAACTTATGGTTGGAGGGTCGCCACAACATGAGGAACTGAGGAACTAGATTCAAGGGTTGGAGAATTAAGAAGGTTGAGAACCGCTGTTCTAGAAGCTTCTATCTGGCTATCTCTGACACCAGAATCCCTGTGTTGGTCAGATTTTAAAGAGCCTCAGATTCCAGCCCATTTTCAAGGTCCCCTGCTCCTCCCACACCCCATGTGCTACTGTAAGTGCTTGTCACCTCACTTCACTTAATTGACCCTCATCTCAGGTAACTCATCACCATGTATCCACCCACTGATGCCCAAATGTGAGAGAAGTCACACAGCTATGTTCGGCAGGCCCTGGGCTTCTCCAGAGTCCTTTCAGGAACCCCTTGTTAGAGCTGTAGAGGTACAAGCTCTCAGAACAGCCCTGCTTGCTGCCTGGCTCCCGGGATACTGGGGGCTCAGTAGGCTCCAGCTTGCCCAAGGGCAGTATGAGCATGTGGATTAAGAGCCTGGGAGTGTACCGCTCCATTCAGAAGCTCAGCTCTGCCTGGCACCCAGGGAGCACCAAGGCTTTTACAGGACTCAACTGCAAACTCTACTTGCCCCTGGAGCAACCCATCCTAAGGGATCTCCGTCTGTGACAAACTGTGGCCCCAGAGGTTCTCAGGCAGCTTTGAACCTTCCATGGAGACACAGTCTGAGTTTCATGCCGGCCTCAGAACCCCAGTCTTCTGTGTGTGCTGCCTGGCATAGTTTCTGTCCCCAGAAGCCTGCAGCTGGCTCCAGGTGGGTGAGCATAAGTTATAAAAGAGAAAAAGGCCAAAGCTAGCTTCAGGAGCAAAGAATGCTGTTCAGTGATGGAAACAGCCGTGGCCTTTAGCTGGTGCTCTTGGAGGTGTGGGAGCTGCCGGTTTGGTTGTACTGCCTTTGGAGGGAAGTTGGGGCTTTTCTTGCGTATGTGACATGGGTGAATACATGAGCTGTTACACTGCCTTGGGTCCAGGGCACTGCGGAAGAAATAGGACAGAATTCGTGCTTGTGATCATTTCATGTCTTTTCTCTCATAAGAGGTTTAGGGTATAGCCATTCAGTCCTTGGTTCTGGGAATTGGGTGGGGGGAAAGGGGAGGGCGGGATTCATGGACAACCACAAGCCAGACAATGCCAAATGCCTCTAGCTTCCTCACAGTCTTATCTAGGGAGCTCAGCAGGCTGGCTTGAACTCTGGGTCCTTTTTACAGCTCCTCTGCTTCTATGTTGTGATTAGAAGCCACATGTGGAGGAGGCAGGGGAGGAGCCAGAAATGGAAAATTTCACACACCTCCACACCCCCACACACAAGGTCTCTCTCATCCAAGTATTTTTGAAACACACCAGAGTCAGAATCAAAACCATTTTCCTGCAAAAGGACTTCCCTTGTATGTCCTTCCCTGCTGAGGAAGCCAGGATACTAGTCCAGTTAATGTCCATCCAGGTACCTGTCCTGGTGACTGTCTTAGCAGACTAGCAAGAGATAAAGCATGTTGGCTTCCTGCAGCTCCGTACCTCACCACTTCATTTGATGCTGAAGTCCAACAGGCTCCCCTTAGGCTGAGCGAGCAGGAGAGGGACATGCAGGCACCACCTGAGTCATTGGCAAGGGCACAGAAGCACTGAAGAATGGACCCAAGACTGTCAGGCCAGCCAAGGATGGTTCTAGAACCCTGCCTTTGTGTCATTCCTGATTAGTTTCATTTGGTTTCAGGGAGTGAGTGAGCCAAAATGATCACTCACAATTCATTGTGCTCAGCTCAGCCCTTACTTGCATTATAAAGTGACTATTGTGGGTAGTGAAGTTTGGATGAGCAACAGAACCCACACTGAGGAACTCACCCTCCCCTGTAATTAGGACAGTGGGGCCCTTAGGTTAACCTGGCAAACATCCACATTCCCTCCAGCTCTGGCAGGGCCAGGAGGTGCTCCTGCAGCATAGTTTAGCCAGTGAGCAGTAGCCACTCCCAGTGTGAGCTCACCTGCTTCGTGACAGCTATGGCCTGTCACACAAGCAAAAACAAGCCATTTTCTAACCACCAATAACAAGGCAAGATTAAAAGCCTCTTTATATGTGGCCATGGGCTTCTATGTCCTAACTTGTCAGTCCACCCTCCCTTCCCCTACCACGTGATGCTCACTTGAGCTGCCACCACTGGAGAGACTGAAGCAGGGACGGTCATGAACTCAGGAGTTCAAGAACTACCTGGGCAGCACAATGAGACCAATGTCAAAAACAAATACATAGCTGAGTAGTTTGGCCATGTTTCATGTGCTGAGGAGTTACCAGCTCTCTGCCTGCCGGCTTCCTCCATCGCCTAGAATCTGGGACAGCTTTGAGGTAGCTCACAAGGGCACGGGCACATTTCCACGTGTGACATGCCATGTCTTGTGCCCTAAGCTGGATTTGTTCAGGCAGCCTGCAAAGCCTTGTGGGTACTGGCCGTAGCAAGAATGGAACTTTTCATAGGCCATCCAGGGCCTAGCAGTTTGCTTCTCTAACCATCTATCCTTAAAGAAAAAAAAATCACAAGCAAGCTTCCAAGAACAGCAAGCACTTACTCATCTCTTTTAGCCTTTCTTCTTATGGATGTGAACTGTGCCGTGGGTAAATCATTTGTATTTCTTGAATGTTCTGTATGACTAACAGGTATTAAGTCACTGGGTATGTGTATAACTAATGTAACTGCCTTTTAAATTTTCATTACAATAAAAAATGACTTTGCTCTGAACAGTGAGTGCCTTGGACCAGCGTGGTAATTGATCAACGTGAAGCGTCTGCCCCTGGGAGTCTGGGATAAGCCACAGTGTATCTCCAACAAATCAAGAATATGCAGTACAGTCATGGTAAAGAGCCAACCTTTGAAAATTTTACTAAGAACAGAAAGGGACACTAATGATTCTTGAGACTTGGTGTTAGGCGAGGCTTTCTAGACCCTTCTCTGGATAACTGGACTTTACAAACACTAACAGCATTTACTT
Organism: Pachyuromys duprasi; assembly: GCA_028658305.1. Lineage (NCBI taxonomy): Eukaryota > Metazoa > Chordata > Mammalia > Rodentia > Muridae > Pachyuromys > Pachyuromys duprasi. The sequence goes on along the minus strand of CM053758.1, from coordinate 61,047,445 downwards.
TTTAAAAGACTTTAAAGAGAATACCTGGAAGAAAGTAGCCCTAAATCATTTATCTAAGGACTTGTATCCATAAAATGCAAGGAACTACTCCTACAACTTACGACAGAAAGCTTAGCACCAATAAAAAAATAGCTGCACATTGCATGTCCATGTTTTTCCCAAGATTTTCTATTGTGGCACATGCTTACAATTCCAGCTTCAAGCAGGCTGAGGCAGGAGGATTGTTTTAGTGAACTCAGGAGTTCCAGATCAGCCTAGGCAACACAGTAAGAAGCTATCTCAAACACACCCAGACTTACACACAGCGTATATACATATGGCATTTCTGGTTAGTATCTAGAGAAATGCACACTAAAAGGTCAACGAGATACCACTCTAATATGTGGCCAAAAGTTTCAAGTGTTGTTCAGGATAAGAAAGAAAGAAACCCTTATTCATGGGAAATACTATGGCCTCTTCACATGAAGTTTCCTTACAAAGTTTTAATAGGCCTTTTTCTTAGTTTTTTTTTTTTGATGTGATAAAATGCCCTGACAAACTCAACTCAACGGAGGGGAGGGGGGCTTATTTTACTTCACAGCTCCAGATAGGATTCATCATGGTAGAGAAGGAAGTGTGAGCTTGAAACAGCTGGCCATCTCAAATCCACAATCAGGGAACAGGGATGAAGTCAGTATTCAGTTCACTTTCTATGTTTTATACAGCCCTGGATCCTCTATCCAGAAAACAGTCATGCACAGTTATGGTGGGTCTTTCCACATCAATAATCCTAATCATAGTCTTACCCCTTCACAGATATGCCTGATTCTGCCTGTGATTCTAGGGTCTGCCACATTGACAATGCTCCTCATCACAGACCTATTTTTTTTTAATCCCCCATCCCTAGGGAAAGAGAGATGAGCAGGCAGAACATAGCTTTCTGGAATGTGCTAAGAGTCTAGGAATAGGACATCCATCAAACACCAACATGAAAGAGGGCTGTGTTCAGGAAAGGCTGGAGGACATGTTGGGTGATCAGTGTGACTTAACCACGAGGTCTTGTCACAGTGGTGTCTCTTCCCCGGGCTCCCAGCTTCTGAGCTCAGTCCTCCAGGGAATGCTTACAGCACTCCCTCAAAGTAAACCACCACCGGCGCAGCCTCCCAGCGGGACCCTCAGTTACAACACCTGGCACACACCCTGCCTCTGGTTCTTTAGATACAATCTCCCAGTCCCTGATTCCTCCCACATTTTTACTAAAGTCAAATGCGTATGTAAAAAAAAAAAATTAAGTGGTTTGATGCTAATGAGCAAAGAACACATTTTACCATCCCAATCTTTCAGCCTGTGAGCAATTTCTTCCCCCCCAAAGGCAGACAGTTTACTGATTGCACTATCTTCCCCACCCCTCACACACATTTTTTTCCCCTCTAGTCAGAGTCTCTCATTGACCTGAAACTTATCAAATAGGTGAGGCTGGCTGGCCAGAAAGGCCTAGGGACACACCTGTCTCTGTTCCCCGGTGCTGTGATTACAAGCTGTGTTAGGCCAAGCGTTTTTTTATAATTTTTTATAATTGGGTTCTGGACTAGAACGCACATTCTACCTTCAAGAAAAACAATTGTTATCCCTCTAGCCCAAACTATGCCCTTAGCATTTAAAATGTGATAGAACTTGGAAATACTTGCATGGAGATTATTCTATCACATTTTAAGTACTTAGGGCAGGGTTTGGGCTGGAGAAATGGTAACTGTCTGCTGTAAAAGCGCGAGGGCCTCCTGGGTGTGGATGGTGGCGCCCGTGAACAAGCACAGCATGGTAGCACATGCTCACAAACCCAGCACTGCGGAAGAGAGGTGGGTACAGGCAGATCCCTGAAGCTCACTGGCGGGTCAGCCTAAGAGCCAATGAGCCTCAGCTTCACCGAGAGACCCTGTCTCAGAGACTCAAGTCGAAGAGCTTGAAAGACATTTCTGGCCTCCACATGCATATCCACACCCCACAGACACACCCACATGTACCAAATGCACAACATAAGGGCACATACATGCACACACATCCATTCATGCACATATTCACAAATGCTGTAGACACAATTTAATCTTTTCTTTTAAATAAAAATACTGTTTTTGTACTATTTTGATACTGACGATGTGCACAAGACTTTGAACTCAAAGAAATCTGTTTTTCCAAGAGCTGGGAGGAGCAAGCCCTCTTTGTTTACCTGGGACTTTCCACTGCTCACAGCAAAAGCCCCACGTTCCAGGAAATGCCTTTAGTCCTGGGAAACTAGCACATTTGGTCACCCAGCCCAGGACCCCAGGATTTCTTGGCAAGGAAAGCAACGTCCTGGAGAGGAGGAAGTAGACAGGATTTTGCAAGACCACAGAAGACAGGAGCTGGCATGAATCTCAGGGGTAGCTGAGACCTTGTTCTCAGATGAGAAAAGGTCCTAGAAGTTCAAAAGAGTTTTATTTTCTTTCCCAAAAGCCTTAGCTAGAAGGCTGAGGGCTTGGGGTATGGCTCAGTGGTGAAGTGCTTCTTACTCAAAAGTGAAGACTCAAGAGCTACTCTTCAGAGCCCATATAAAGGCAGGGAGATCTCAGTGGACAGCCCATAATTCCAGCCCTCTGGAGGAAGACAGGAGACACACAGCAAGCTGGCTAGCTACCCTAGCCATACCAGTGAGCTCCAAGTTCAACGAGAGATCTTGTCTCTACATATAAGGTGAAAACAATCAAGGAAGACAGCTGACATAAGCCTTCGGCCTCCACACATACATGTGTGCACACTTGCGTATATAAGCATGCCCTCACACATGAACATATATAATAGTGCACACACAAGAAAAAGATGAAAGCTTCACCCGGATAAGACCTTCCAGAGTCTAAAGACCAAGTATTAGACCCTGCCCACAAGAAACTGAGGAACACTTCCATTCCAAACAACTCACAAAACAGGCTTAGAATGACCTTTACACCTTGACTGGAAGGAGTCTGACCTAGTCAATGTTGCCTGAGTCTACATCACAGAGTGGCAGCTGAGAACCTGAGTTGGTAATTCTACCCCTAAAGGAATAACTGACTTTGAGCCAGACTTCTGAAGAAAACGCTTTCCTTTGAGGAAAGCCAGCTCATGATCTCTGCTGTCTAAGTTACCATACCACACTTGCACATACATGTGTGCTGTTGCATGATTTGTGAATATTGTGTATACTGCCTAACTGTCCATCAAATAAGTAAAGAAAATGTGGTATGCATAGTTTTATTCAGCAGAAAAGAACAAGATCGTGTCATTTGAAGTGAAGTAGGACTAAAGATGATGTTGAAATAAGCCAGTCTCAGACAAGTAGTGCACATTTTTCTCTCTTATGCAAAAGATAGGCTTAAATACGTATACATGTAAACATACACACGTATACATATGTATTTTTATGTATCACTTGAATGTAGAAGGGGTACTTTTCAAACATTTTTATTAATTCTTTGGGAATCGTATATATGCATGTAATATATTTTGATCCTATTTAAACTTCCCATTCTCCTAACTTCTCCTCGGTCCACCTACCAGGGGCCATGCACTTAAAGAAAAGTGACTTTTTCTCTCCTGGAAAACAGCTGTCACTGTCTCCTCAGCGGCAGGGGGGGGGGTGTTACTCATGAGTGCCCGCTCCCTGCTGGAATGTTGACTCGCTTGATTTTGTACAGATCCTGTGCGGGTCTCGTGCAGGCAGCCAGAGCTGTTACAAGTTCGGGTCCAGAAGGCAGTGCTTTGGCCTGGTCCTCCCTGACCTCTGACTCTTAGCATCTGGCCACCCCCTCTTCCAAGCTGTACCCGAGCTCTCAGGAAGCAGGGTGATATAGATGAGTGATTTGCGGCTGGGTATTCTGCAGACACTCTCTGCACGCTAGCCGGCAGCTAACTGCTGACCACTGCACAAACTTGGCTGATAAGGTCTAGAGCTGCACTAATCTACAGGTAGACATTTAGAGCAGAGGCTGGCAACTCCCTCCATCTAAATACCGCTGTCCCACGTCCTGTGACAGACAGTGTGTCATCAAGTTTCTAGTGGACAGCCAAGAACTATGATCTGGGGGTCTCTAAGATGCCCCCAACCAACAACTCGAGTGGCGATATCCCATAACTTGTAACCTGTGGCTTCTGGGAGAAGCGTCATCCCTCTGTAGGGTAGCTCCTATTAAACTCTTTCATAAGAAAGAAAAATAGGCAGACAGAGAGCCAGGCTTGGGACACATGTCCTCTTTTCCTCTAAATTCATTTACTTTATTATTTTAAATGTATCCATGTCTTGCCTGCGTGTGTATTATGTGTGTGTGTGTGCCACATGCATGCCTAGAGCTCAGAAAAGCATGTCAGCTCCCTAGGAGCTGGAGTTACAGACAGTTATGAGCTGCCATGTGGGTGCTGGGAATGCAACTTCGGTCCTCTGCAAGAGCAACAAATGATCTAACCACCAAGCCATCTCTCCAGCCCTGGAACACACCCTTTAATACCAGCACTTGGGAGAACAAAGGTAAGCAAATCTGTGAGTTCAAGACCAGCCGTGGCCTCTTTAAGCACCCTCAGTGTTACCCTCCCACACATGTGCTCCTCCTTCCCCTCTATCCTCCCATCCTGGGCCTCACGTAAACAGCCCTGTCCGTTATCCCCACTTTGCCTGAAGGGTTACTTTTAGAGAGCCAAAGAAGGAATAAAAGCAAAAGAGGTAGGACAAGAGATAGTGCTGGAGAATGACAAATACCATGTTTTCTCATAGGGAATCTAGAGCCGTGTGTGTGTGTGTGTGTGTGTGTGTGTGTGTGTGTGTGTGTGTGTATGTGTGTGAAAATGATCCCAGAGTTCTGAGGAGGAAGAAGAAAGGGAAGAGGCTGAGGCAAGGTCCTGGGGAAGAAATAGTACAGCTTGGCCTCTCCTCCACCTGTGAAGCACACCCAGGAGCCCTCTCAGTGCAGTTGGTGTATTCCTTTCCGCCAGCTGCCGTAGCCTGTTAGCGCACGCTGGGCAGCTTAAAACAAAGCGAAGTTCCTCTCCCGCCGTTCTTGAGAGCAGAAGTCTGAAGCCCAGGCATTGGCATGGACGATTTAGACTGCAGGCTCCTTGCCTCTTTCTGTTGTCTTCAGATTTACGGCAGATCACTATGTCAAGTGGCTGGTGTCCTTGGGAGATCTGAAGACAACAGCACTGCAAGGCTTCTGTTAGACCTGCATTGACTCTGCTTCCACACAAATCATACACATAGGCAGCAGCAGTGGAGAACTGAACAAACTTTTGGAGGAACAGTCTTAGTACATGGGAAAGGGTGACTTCCTGTAGCACACCCCCATGGGGAAATGCAAGTCTCCAGAGGCTTTACCTCAGAAGGCAAGGAGCTGCTGAAGGCGACCTTGTTTACTGCAGTGAAGCCATCTGCAAAGACTGATGGGTTAGTTGTCCTAGCAAACTTTCACAGAAGGAAATCTTCATGGAATTAATTTCCCGTTTGTTTAGAAAAGAGGTTTAAGCTGAGTTTTAGTGGCTCACGCCTTTAATCCTAGCTCTTGGGAGGCAGAGACAGGTAGAGCTCTTGAGTCTGAGGCCATTCTGGTCTACATAATGAGTTTTGGACAGCTAGAGCTACGTAGTGAGACTCTGTCTCTAAATAAATAAATAAATAAATAATAAAAATTAAAAGGGAGGAAGGAAAAAAAGAAGAAAGGAAAAAGGAAAGACAGGAGAAGGTATAAACAAAAGAGGGTGCTTTTGTTTGTTTTGTTTTGGCAGGCCCTTTTGGTCACTTCCTATATCAGCAGATGTTCAAATAATGCACAGATATTCCTTGATTTTCATGAGGTTATCTTAAGCTCTTAAGAATACGGTAAGTAAAAATGTGTTTAATAAATTTAAGTTCCCGAACAGCATAGCATGGCGTGCTTGCCTTAAGCAGGCTGAGAACAGTGCGGAGTTCGGAACGATCGTGTAACACAAGGCCTGCATATAGTTCAGTGCAGTCTATGGAAGGGTGTCCTGAGGTGGAAGGACGGGTTAAATGGCCACACGGCATCGGTATATGGTCACTAGAAAAGTGCAGCTGCTCCCCAGCGCATATGGCTTTGCAGCGTCATAAAGCGGAAAGCTGACAAGTCAAATCACTGCAGGTTCATGGGCTGTCCAGCCAATGATCCCAGCATCCGTCTACAAGGATCCTCATTCATGTTCTCAGCCTCACAGGATAAGGCTCTGTTGTTCCACCGTTGTCTTACAAATGAAAAATAGGGCCTGTATGCTGTCCTTCACTGCCCGGTTACATCATCCTAGCGATGTAGCATTGGTCACACGAAGCTTGGAGATCGTTCCAAGTTTCTGGCTTTCTCTAAGTACAAAATCATTTCTAAATACAAACCATGAAAACTAATATGTATACCCAGAATTTATTATGCAAAAATTATTCAATACAAGAGGAAAAGCTCACAAAATATCTTCATTAATTTACATAATAAAGTAAAATTTAGTATCAAACTATGGATATTTTATTACCTCTTTCCCACTTTTTCCTAGCCTCACTGTACCTTGGGAGCAAGAATAGGCCCTACCTACCGCTAGCGGAGAGTAGAATGAGCAGGAGTTAATGAAAGGATTAAATGTCATAGAATCATGTCCTTTTGGCTAATAATTGTTGTAAATCAATTCCCTTTGAGCTGGAACGTTCCATCCCAGAAGTAGCTCGCTAAGATTCAGAAAGTGCTAAAGGGATGCTGTTCAGATCCGGGAAGTAAAAAACTCACAAGTCTCAGTAATTCCCCCAAAACTTGGCAAATAATGCAAGACCTCCCCCTACTCCAGGTTGTAAGGCAATAAGCACTACTAAGGAGACTCAGGTCAGCACAGCTGTGTAAAAAAGACGAGACCCCTTGACTCATCAAGCTGATGGCAAGTTCTGCAGAGAGCTCCAGGGTACTGTGTTTAATGAATTTTCACCCATGCTGGGCAAGGCTTTTAGTAATACAACTGCACTTGAATAGTCTCTGCTCTTTTAAGTAGCCCCAATATACTTATTGGTCACCAGGCTGGATTTCAGTAGTATCCTTACTTTGATCTGTCATCAGTTCCCGAGCTGGGGTGACTAGACCTTTCTGTTACGTCTCTGCAGGAGTAGACACACATGCACAGTGCTGATTCTATAAGAATATTAAGAGAGCCTATTAATACCTATTGCCTGATGCTACAGCCATCACATGTTTACTCATATGTTTGTGAAGATGCTTGTGTGAACTAGCTGCACTGACAGTATAGAACTTGAGAGGTCTTGGTGAAGAAAAAAAGGGACCTGAGTTCAGATCACCAGTACCCACATAAAAGCTGGATGTGGCAGTGTGTGTTTATAACCCCAACATGGGGCATGAAAGCACTCAGATCCTGCGAGGTTGCTGGCCAGCCAGTCCAGTTGAAGCAGCAAGCTACAGGTTCAGTGAGAGACCCTGTCTCAAAATTTAAGATGGAGAATAGAGGGAGACAATGAATGTTCACCTCTGTCTCTACCTGCACGTGCATGGGTGAAGAAACATATATATCACATACGTACACACATAGGAAGTACAATACTTAGAGTTACAGTGCACAGAACTCGATGATAGCTGACAATGTTACTCATGACTTTTACATTTTCTCATTGTTTTAGATCATGCTACTTGTAGCAATAAAGGTGCGTGTGGTGTAGGATGCCATGCTCCGCCAGCATCAGTGTGCCATGACAGCAACCTAGGCTGTCTGGCTGTGGTGGTGGGCATGGGTTTCTGTTTACACAGTGAAAATGAGTAAGGGTGCACTTCCCAGATGATGTCTTTCAGGAACTGAGACAAGGTGGTTTTAAAACATGAGACACAGCTGAGTATTTACAAGACCCAGTCTTTCTTAAAAGTTAAAAGGATTTCTGGGGTGTTCTAACTGAGCTTCAAAAATGAAAGCTTTCTTCATTCTTTTTCAGTTAGAGCGGTCAGAAGTCTGAAGCTAGCCTCAGGACTAAAGTCTAGATGGTGACAGGGTGGTCCACTAGTAAGCTCCTAGAAGACTCTATTCCATGCTTTTCTTTTTTCTTTAATAATTCCTATTTTCTTCTCTTCATTTTGTTCTTCCTCTTTCTTCTCATCCTCTTCCTTTCTCTCCGCCTTCCTCCTTCTCTTCCTCTTCCTCCTACTGGAGACCAACCTCCCTCTCCAGATCTTGGCTCTGCCTCCTGAGTACTGGTCTGTAGGTGTGAAGGTGTATGTCACCACGCCTGGCTTTGTTCCTTGCCCTTTTCAGCTTTCTTTTTTTCTTTTAATTAAGCCAGGTGATTGTAGCCTTTAATCCCAACACTCAGGAGGCAGAGGCAAGCAAATCTCTGAGTCTAAGGCCAGCCTAGTCTACAGAGCAAGTTGCAGGACAGCCAGGGCTACACAGAGATACCCTACAAACAAACAAACAAAAATTAAAATATAATTACAACCTGTCCTGCTTCCCTTTTCTAACTCCAATCCTTTTAAGTCCTCAACCCCTAGTTCCCTCTCAAATTCACAACCTCTTTGTAATTGTTAATTGTTGCATGTATATGTAACACACAGTTTGCAGATTCCCTTTATTCCTTGATGTTCAAATCCTTCCTTAAATAACGTCAGCCTCTGTCACCATTGTTTCACCTTGTTAATACTGTTCTTCCTGTCCTCCTCTTACCACACCCAGAACAACCTCCCACATGAAGACCCTTTTTTCCCCCATTTAAGGCAGCGTAGTCACAGGTTTCGGGGATTCAGATGTGGATATTTTAGGGAGACATTGCTCAGCTTCCCACACCTACCATGAGGACAGTAGCTCTCCAAAACCCAGTTCCTGGCACTTTGGAGCTAGTGGAGGAGAAGATGGGTGCCGAGCCAGTCTGGGATACCGAGGAAGACTGTGGTAGTCACTTTTCCCGTTTTCTGACCTTCCAAGAAACAATTTAAAAGGAAAGATTTATTCTGGTTCACAGTTCAGGGGATACAGTCCATCGTGGCAGGAAGACAAGGTCCCTGTGGCTGCAACAGGCTGTGCAGTTGCTGGCTATCTGGTGTGAACAGTCTTAAAACAGTTCTGGCTGAAGCCACTACCTGGACAGTAGAGCTCAAGACCCACCCTTAGGACTCATGTACAAAATGTTCTAGAGTGTCCCGGAACAACAGCATCAGCTGGAGACCAAGTGTGCAGGCACGTGCCTCTACAAGGCAGCGGGGAGGGCATTTCATATTCAACCTGTAAGAAACTAGGTCTAAGAAATAAGAAATACACCCCATTACATGGGTTTCCATCCTGAGATTTCCTTTACAGTGGGTTTAGTAGGAGTGAATAGTGTCTAGGCAGTGATGAGCTTGAGCCTCTGATGCGTTGCCTGAGCCACATCTTTCCCATATAAAGCTAGGTGACAAAATGCTGCTCCAGAGAGATGTGTGGGAAGCATCACATATACCTGAGAACCCTCACGTCATCCCTATCCGACCCCCCTGCTTTCTGGCAATACTGCTGTTCAGATCCTATCCTCTTACCTCCCACAAGCGCAGGACTTGACTGCCAGCAGCAGGCTTCCCGGCGGCAGTTTCTCCTCCCCTGCCAACTTAAATGAGGATGGGAGGAATTGATAATAAGTCGGATGTACTTCACGGTACAGAGGTACCTGGCTTCCCTCTCATTAACCAGGAAGGCAGAGACTCCCAGCACATATGCTTTACGGCTCCACACCAGGGTACAGCTCCCTGTCAAGTAGGTAAGCAGCACTGTGACAGGGGAGTCATCCCAGACAGACACCAGGTTTCAGAGGGAGGGGCATAGTCCCTGTGCAGCCATCGGCTCGCTCATCCTCCACACTTTGCCTTACAAGCTGTCTACTTGAAAATGCAAATCGAGAGGCAGGAAGAGATGGCTCAGCAGCTAAGAGCAGTAAGTGCTCTTATAGAGAACCCATGTCAGCAGGCTCACAGCTATCTCTAAATCCAGCTCCAGGGCATTTGATGACCTCATGGGCACTCATAGTCACACACGCGCACACACACACACACACACACACACACACACCTTGGAATATTTTTAAAAATCCAAATCAGACTGTCCTGCATCTCTTAAACCCTTTATATTTCCCATATGAGAGTCTGCGATGATTTGATGAAACCAGAACCTTTAAGGGCCTCACTGGACTCTAACTTCAACCCAGCGACTCCTCTCCTTACCTCCTGACCTTCCCTTGGCCACTGTGCAGACTGCCTGTCTCTGGTGTCCTTTGCCTTTGACCCTGCTTTGCATCTGAAGATCAAAGCCTTAGCTGGTGACTTTGCCCTCCTGAGAGCTACTTTTGATGAAGACACTCATGTTTCATGAGCTGTTTTTGCTCTGGGCTCTCTCACACTGGATTCCTGCACAGGGTTAATGCTACTTCACATTGAAACAGCCACTGAGCATTTTTCATGAGAAGCTCCCCTGAGGAACACTGACAATGTCCAATTTACCGTGATTAACCAAAGTCTTATAAGCACCCAGCAGGAGAAGTGGGTTAAGATGAATTTTAGGAATCTTCATTCCCTCCTCCCAGTTGTTAAGCTGACCTGTCTATGCTTGTTTAAGCAAGTCCTGATAGCTGGAAAGCAGCCAAGAGGGCCTGCGCCGTGTGAAATAACTCTCACAGTAGCTAAATTGTTAAGCCATTCAGTTCAGAACTTCTAAAACCATCGGAATGGGCAATGGTGACAGGAGCTGGTGTTTGGCTACTCATCAGCGATGTTTTTCAGCCAAATGGGCTTCTTGATTAATGGTCTTGTAAAACATTAGGCAGAAATAGAAAAGTAAATTAATGTGTTGTTCTTTACTTCCCCAGCCCGTACCAGCCATCATCTGTAACACATTGTCATTCTGGCATCTGGCAGTGTCTCCTCCTTGCTCAGCCCTCTTGAATTGTGGAGAGAAATTCAACAACCCAGTTTGAGGGAATAAGTTGTAATGAAGTGTACATTATGTCATAGGTCTTAGGGAAGACTCACACGTTGGATGGTCACCATCTGCCTGGGTGCTTATGAACACTGTTTATTTTATTTCCTTTATTTTCTGCCTTCAGATAGTTTTGAAATGGAGGATAAAAAAACAGGGAGAGGAGCTGGAGAGACGGCTTAGCAATTAAGAGTGCTTGTTGCTCTTGCATAGAACCCAGGTCTGAGTCCCACCACCTGTATGGCTGTCTACAACCACCCCTAACTCCAGTTCCAGGGGATCCAAAACCCTCTTCTAGTTTCCATGGGCACCAGGCATGCATGTGATGCATAGCATACACGTAGACAAAATACTCATACACACAAAATAAAAAAAGAAAGAAATTTTACTGCTGAGTTTTGTACATGACAATTTCTTGTAACGTATCTATCACTTGGTACCAGCTGCAGTTTCACCCTCGCAGCATCTTGGTGTGGTAGCAGCCACCATTCCCACTGCATGGATTTGAGAAGAGAACTTCATCTTAGCTAACTGGCCAAATGACTAGTAAGTGATGGAGCCAGGATTTGAACATCATGCTCTGACTTGTGTCCACGCTCTTAACTAATATGTTCAGCGCTCACCGCCTGTCACCCTGACTCTTGAGCCATGATCTTCTGACTGATGGAATCCCATCACCCAGTGACCTTCTGACAATGACTTGCCTCCCTTTCCACTGCACTCTGCTAAAGCAGCAGTTGCTCTCCACAGCAGCCTTTTCTGGCTCTGCTCATCAAATGCTGTACACAAAGTCTTCCTCCAAATTTCCTGTTGCTCCACCCACTAAGCCTGTCTCTGACCTTGAGACCTATTCTTCCATAAGACAACAGTGCAATTTTGAAGCTGTCTTCAGCCTTGAGCTACAGCCATGGTTCAGAATGGAGCTCGGGTCATGAGTGTAAGAAAGGCACACAGCATCCCAGCCATGCTTATTCATGTAAAGTTTGTCTTAAGCAAGTGTCCAAACTTGCCACCGAGCAAGTCTTTGGAGCTAAACTGGGATCTTTTCCTTTTGAGAGTGGGTGAGTAGTCTCAGGGATGTGAGATAACAGTGGGTAACAGTGATTGTTGCACAAGCCCAATGACATGAAGTTGAGCTCCAATACCCATGTAAAAAGTCTAAAGCAGCAGGGTGTATCATAATCCCAAGATTCCTGCAGCAGGATGAAAGGCCAAGTAAATCACCTGGACAGCTAGGCTAAAGTACAGCATCATGGAAACAGGACAGACCCTTCATCAACAAGGAGGGAGGAAAGAACTGACTCCCCAAATTATCCATCTGATGTCACGTGTGCACCATGGCTGACACATGGCTATATTCACACACGCACACACACAGGATCCTCTCTTTCTATCTCTCTCCCCCTCATACATTGTTTGAAAAAAGAATGGACACTGTAATTAAAGTGGCCCAGGAACAAAAGTAAACAGGAAGAGAATAGTGGGGTGAGAAGCTATCCTGGTTCACTGAGACCAGTCACCAGCTCGTCCTATGCCATCAGTACATCCATAGTGTCCCTTGTGGAAATTCACACCTCCATAGTGATACCCAAGCTTGTTCCTCCCCTGTATACTATATGTTCCGTTTCAGAACTGTTGACTGTGGCTTGGTATTGTTTTTATTCTTGTTTCTTTACTCAGTTCTCTAACTTCTGAGTTTTGTGCAAGAGAATTTTGAACAGGAATCAGCATTTTGCACAGGACTATAAAGTAAAGATAATGACCTTACAGAGACACAGTTTCTGGGACAACTTCTCAGCCCCCACATAACAAGGTAAGAAGAACGGTTGTGACAGTGGTCCAGCAAAACTTTATGTCCATTAAGAACTGAATATTTTAGGACAGAAGTTCTGAGCCAACTTCTGGGTTTGAAAGCCTACCAAACTCCACCAATCTCTGAGCTCGAAATCCCACCAATCCTTGGGCTTGGCTTGAAATCCCATCAGATTCTCACCCTGGAAATCTCCACCTGGAAAACAGTGACCCTCAAGAAACCCTATGTAAACCCTGCCTCCTGCTCATTCCCTGCTGCTTTCACCCAATCAGAACTCTTTCTCAATAAACCTCTTGTGTGAGTTTGCTGTGGAGTGAGACTTTGTGCTTTTCCTGGGCTCCCATCTGCCAAGATACAGTTCTCCTCAGAGCTGCAACACTTCCATCGGAGAAGCCTTTCCCCTCAGAGCTGTAACACATAAAAATATTATTTCAACTATTTTAAAAGTAAAACTCATGCTTAACTTGCAATGTAGGTGCATGTGTGTCTTACCTTTTGACATTCACAGGAAATGATGCTGCTGTCCATAAAATTGACATTCAAAAGAAATGCAATACAGTTATTTTTTTTTTTTAAATCATGGGTCTGGGGAAGTGGCTCAGTGGTTATGTGCTTGCTGTGCGCTTGTGAGGACTGAAGTTCAATAGCCTAGAACCAAGATAAACGCCAAGTGGGCTGGTGCTTGGAATTCTAGCCTCAGGAGGTGGAGTCAGCAAAGCTGGCCATCTCAGTGCACCCTGGATTTGACTGAGAGAGCCGCCTCACTGAATAAGGTCGGAGAATGATGTTTTCTAACATCAGCACCGATTCTCTACATGGGCACACGCATATATATGGGCAACCCACACAGGTGTGCCCACACCAATGCAAACATGCACACCACACACAGGCACACACACACACACACAGGATAGAGAGATAAGTTTGTGATCTCGTGTTGGTCCACATTCAAAGCTGTCCTTGGCTGGAGGTAACCCACAGGCCGTGGGTTGGTCATAGGTGGTAGAGTCTACAGCGTTCTTAGCTGTGAAAGTATTGTTATCATCCACTTCTGGAATAACTCTATTCTTCATCCCACTAACAAAACCACTCTTGGACCTTCAGAATGGGTCAGTGATTAAAAATCTCAGCACAAATCTGAAGACTTGAGTTCAGTCCCTAGATCCCACATAAAGGTAGAAAAGAAATGCTGCAAGATACCTCCCCACACCTCACATGCAAAACATGCACATACAATAATATATATTTTAATTTGAAAAGAAAATCACTTAGACAAGTCACTTAAGAGATCACAAGGCTTCGTTAGGTCTTTGATCTGGAATGTTTACCAGTCCCAGTTGTCAGCAGGATGAGAGAAACTGATCTATGTAATAGACCAGAGCTTCTTGACCCATTCTCAAATCTGAGCCATCTGGGATTTCAGGCCAAGATGACTCCTCTGGAAACAGTGTATATCCGGGCTCTGTGGCTTCTTCCCTACAGCTCCGTTACTGTTTTCGGGCCACCCTTGGCCGGGGTTCAGAGCCTGGTCACTTCCGTTTGCGTCTGAACTTTGTGGTGTAACCCCTTGGAGAGTCTTCCCTGCAGTAGAGGAAGGTCTGACAATTGCCTAGAGCCTTGACTCACTTTTGCCAAAGGGCAAATGTCTGTGGATTGATTTCCTAAGAGAAATAACCGGATTCAGTGGAATCCTGAGGGCTTGTGGACAACAGCAACTCAACAGGAAATGGGACAGTTGGAGAGCTGGAAGAAACCAAGGGACAGGTAATAGAAGAGACTTACCAGGGATGGACCAGACAATGGTGAATAGAATATCTATCCTGAGATAAAAGTAATACTTGCCCATCTACAACACATCTCTCAGATTCCATTTCTAAGTGCTTTGTCTGAAACTATGATGAGGGAAAGTCTCTTTTAGATTAGAAGTAAAGTGAGTTTTAAATATTTTCTCCTGCAAGTTGTTTTCTTAATCTTGGAGGGGGAGCTTTGAGTTCAACTAAATATTGTTCTTCTAAGTCCTCTGTTTGTCTTAGGAAAGTCCCGGGGCTCTTGTTCTCATTTGCATGTTGGCATGTTCAGCTAGGCTTCTCACTTGAACTCTGTCCTTCCCATTTTATGTATTGCCTGGGAAAAGGAAGACCACACTGCTGGAGAGTCATTAGCAGGAACCCGTGCCAGAACCGAAGGAAGTCAGTGCCTTTGCCCTGAGGGTGAAGGGGAGGAAAGAGGGGTAGAGTACCCAAGAGACAAGCCTATTGCTGCAAAAGACATCAGGAGTACAAGATTGATGCCAGTGGAACCTAACTTGACCTGAGGTTTCAAAGATTACCAGAGCCTTGACATCTACTGAGTGAAGGAAGAGTGTAAGGAATCCTAACATGAGAAACAAAGACATCACAAGTCTCAAAAATGTGGCTGACCACCTGACCAGAGAAGCAAGACTGAACTACAGAATGTTCCTTCCCAGTCCTCCCTATAGAGCCTGCTGGCTGGAGATAGAACCAAGTTAGATCTCTAGGACATAAATCCAGTTTTCTCAGATTGCCAGCTCTGAGTAAAGCACATTATTTTTTCTTTTGGGTCTTTGTTTTTGAGACAGGGTTTCTTTGTGTAGCCTGGCTGTCCTGGACTTGCTTTGTAATCCACGCTGGCCTTGAACTCACAGTGATTTCTCTGCCTCTGCCTCCCTGCATGCTGGGACTGAAGGCATGAATTACCATGCCTGGCTGTAAAACACATTCTTAAGATTTCATTCCTGGCTCTGCTCACTGGAGTCTGATTGTAACAACCTGGTCAAAATCTGTCTACCAGACCATGTAGTATATGATTCTTTGTGAGGGATCTGGAGTAATCAAATTCTAAAGACAGAAAGTGGGATACTTGTTTCAGGGCTGCACTGAGAAGGCAGTGACAAGTCACTGTTCAATGGCAGGGCGTTTCACTTGGGTGAATGCATGAATAGTGCAAGCATTCGAGTGATGGACAGTGTTGTGGTAGCACAGCCGTAAGAATGCACTTAATGACATGAAAAGATATCTTAAAATGCCAACTTTGATATTTTATTTTATATTTCATATTTTATCACAAAAATGTACCCATTTACAAAAGATTCATATAACCTACAATCCAAAAATTGCGTGTGGTTGGAAAAGAAACTAAACTTAGTGTGTTAAACACAAGAAGAAGACATGAAGTAAGAGGGAGACTTGTTGAGAACAGGGCTTCAGTGGGAGAGGGAGAAGATGAGAGAAGAGAGTGGGTGGAAAACGACAATTCAGCATATGATGTAGAAAATTATTAAATAATTCAAAATTGTTAAAAGAAAAATGGTATTGGAAGAAATTATAGAAGATTTAAGTCAACCGGGAGACAAGCATGTTTGTAGGTCAGAAGACCTACTCTTGTTTCAATGGCAACACAAACCATATTGGCCTATTTCCCCGGCACAATGAGTGTAACATAAACTCTCAGTGGCTGTGAATACATGCTCAAGACCAAAGATTGAATCAGCCAAAGTCCTAGCATGGAAGGGAGACGGGCTCATGAAGTCTCACACTAGCTGAGGACTATTGGCAATCAATGGCTGCTCATAGAACAAAAGTCCATTTTCTCTAGGAATGTGTTCCTGGTGAGGTTACACCAGGCGGATGGCCCTCCACCCATCCCCACAAACCAAAACACATGGGAGGGAAAAGAAAGAGTAAAGAAAGGCTTGGAGGGGAGGAACTGGGGATGAATTTGACCAAGAGACATTATATGCATGTATGAATTCTCAAATAAAAAGATTTTTAAGGCACAAAAGAAAAGAAGTGCTCAATATGACCCCTGTCAGTATCTCCATGGATTTCTTTGCAGAAATTGACAAACAAATTATAAAACAGGTACAGAAATTCAACGGGCTCAAAGTAATAATAATGTCTTTAGAACAGACAATGCTGGCAGGCTCACACTTCCAAATTTTAAGCCTACTTCAACTGTAATAACCAAAGTTTGGACACGGAAGAGGATAAACACATAGATGAATGGAATAGAACAAAGGCCAGAAACAAGCCTCCATATTGATGTCCACATTATTATCCACAGGCATGCCAAGACAATTCAGTAAAGAAGGAATAGTCTTTTCAATAAATAATGGAGGTACTGCTGGACACCCCCATACAAAAGGGTACCTTTTGTCTCATACCATTTCTAAACAAAATGTACCAGAGCCAAAGAAATGACTTAGGAGATATCCAAGCCTGATAACTTAAGTTTGAGCTCCAGAACCCATATGATGGAAAAAGAAAAGCAACTTCCATGAGTTGTTCTCTGACCTATGTGCATGTGCACACACACACACACTAAAATGTAATTTTGAAAAAGTTTTCAAAGACCTAAATGTAAAAACACAAATCTAAATCACTATTTGCTGTTGAGATTGCTCAATGGCACAAATACTTGGGAAAGATCCAAGAGTTTCTCAAATAAAATAATAAAATAGTAACTGCGTGACCAAGAAATCAGACAACACACACACACAAACACACGCATGCACACACACGAACACACATGAATCACAGCTTGTACAAGAATACTCACAATAGCATTACTTATCATGCTGAAAGCATTGAAAAACTGTTTATAAACTGATAAACAAATGAATAAATCTGTTTAATATATACAATGTGTATTTGTTCACAGAAAGAACACTATACTAACACATACTCCACCACGGATGGGCCTTGGAAATATTTCACTGAGCTGATTGCCAGAAGAGACCACAGTTTCCATTGTATGACACAAAAACATATAAAGTATCCGGTCCTTGCCCAGGGCTCAGGACTGGGTGGGAAGAATTAGGAAATAACTTATAATGGCTCACAGTTTCTTTTGAAGCATCAAAACCTTTCTAAAATTGATTTTGATGATGGCAGAAAGCCCCACAATTTTACTACGACTGAATTGTGCATGTTAAGCGCATGAGGTCTGTGGGATAGAGAGAGTGCATCTTAAGGCAGTTAGTGCAAAACCTTTATTTGTGCCCGCCCTTTGATTATGGTGAATAATGCTGCCAAGACCACAGTCTACAGAGATCTATTTGAAACCTTGCTTTTACTTTTTTTTTCTGTATCTGGAATCAAGATTCAGACTCGCATAGTAATTCTATTGGAAATTTTTATTTTGGAAGGATCATCTTTAATGCATCGTCAATTCGTTTTTTTTTTTCTGTATCCATTTCACTGTTAACATTCTGGGTTGTGCCTTTAGAGCCTTCTTCTCCATATATTCGTGTATTTTAAATTTAGGGTTTTAATATTTCATAGTCTGTATTTGTATTCAACCATGCCATTATTCTCCATATAATTACTTCCAGTTTATCAGATTGTATTTCATGAATGAATTCATTTAATCAATGCTTTGTGGTTGGACTTTTTTAAAAAGATGTTTTAATTTATTCTTTGAAAAGTCATATAGAAACACAATATATTTTGATTATAACTACCCTTCTTCATCCTCCAACTCCTTCTGGACCCCCTCCAACCATGTTCCTCTCCCAAGTACACATTCTCTTAAGTTTTTAAATAATCCTCTATGTCTAATCAGTGTGGATGTGGAGCCATCCGCTAGAGCATGGGAAACCTACCAAGGGCTATATCGCTGAAGAAACTATTAATGATAAATAGCTCTTCAACTAGATGTGGGGTCTTTGGGCCCCTCCTCATCCAGGCTAGATTGCTGATTGGCTTGATCTTGTACAGGACTTGTGCAGGTCACCACAGCTACTGTGAGTTCTTAAGTGCAGTAGCCCTGCCATGGCTGGAAGACACTATTTCTCAGCAGCCCTCCCATATGCTGAAATGTTGTTTACAGAAACACCCACTTCCACATAACACGGTGTGAGAGAGTGAGCGTGTCTGCAAACACCATAGCCAGCGGAGTGTCGATCCAGGAGAAGCAAGAAGGAAGTCAGGTTCAAGACTATTCAGTAGACAGAGTTGGTTCAAACTTCAGGAGTCTGACATCACAATTTCTATAGATTAACTGGGAAAACTGGCTCAAGGTAAACAATGTTCCTAAAAAGGGTCTGGGGAGGGTAGAGATACAGACTGACTGAAATAAATAGGCTTAAGATAAGGTTCTGGGGGTGACCAGGCTATTAACCACATTTGTACCCAGCCTTCTAGGTGGAAAACAGGTTATACATCTCTCCCTTTGAAGAGACAACCCTGTGTTTTCAATATCCCTGGTTTCCCTAGGGATATTATCTGTGAGCACAAGGACCTACACATCTCCTATAATCTCCTAAAAACATCTTTTCAGAGAACTTCTTAGCTATCCATAATTGTTTCTTGGAATGATTTCCAGGATCAAAGTATTATGACAAAATTATATGCACATTTAGTAATTTTTGAAATGTACTGCCAAATTGTCTTGTAGAAAGGATATACCTGGCAGATGAAGCGGTGCCTAACAGCATTAGCCATTAAAGCCAATGCAAATCAAAGTTATCCGATGCCACTGGAATGACAGTCTCCTGCCCTCAGTGCTGCTGGCTATCAGATGTGGATTCACAGCCAGGAATCTCGACTTACAGGCTTTCAAGCTACACCATAGCTTTCCTGGGTCTCCTGCTTGGAGACAACACTCTCAGGGGCTTCGCAGACTTCATAATGTATGAGCCTGAATCATATGGCAGAAGACAGATATATCTAGGTATACATGTAAGTATGGATGGGAGTTTACCTCCTACTGGCTATGCTCCTCTAGAAAATTCTACCTAGCCTCTAACTTTCCTTAGCTTTTGTACATAGAGGGCCAAAAAAATCTCCCTTTCTACACTCCATCCTCATTCTTCAGTTCCCAGTCCACCAACAACTAATCTGTGTCCATACTGACAGAAGTCAGACACTTATGCTGCCCTTAGAGGAAGCTGGTAATGGCCTTAGCTTTGCTGTTTGCCAACCCCACCTACTTTTGCGTTTTGCCCTGGATATTAGGGTGAGATAGGGAAAGTCACTGTGAAAATTCACAGATTGTTTCAGGAGCTTAAGAGTCTTCACTTCGACTTGAGGTTGTAGTGCTCTATGGAGACATCCATCAGTTGTCATGCCTGCTGTCACCTGAAAGCAGGAATCGAGACTGACTTTCTCTAGACAAACCTGGCCCATTCTGTAAAAGGAAGCTGTGTACTGATGTTGGCATATCTTCAGTCTTCCAGTGTGGTCTCCACACCAGCCAGAGCCCCATCACCTGGGAACTGGTTAGACACAACTTACCTAAGGCATCCTCAGCCAGAAACAGTGATCTGTGTTTTAACTCAGTTAATAAAATATTTACCTAATATTCATGAGACCCAACTTATTGCCCCCAAAGAAATTGGGCATGGTGGCACATGCTTATAATCTCAAAATGTGGCAAGTCAGGAATATCAGAAGTTCAAAGCCAACCTTGACTACATAGACTGTTCAAGGTCACCCTAGACTATCTAAAACCTAGTCTAAAGGGGGGAAAGGATTTGTAATATTTATTTTTTATGCACATGTGGGTATGTCTGAGTGTATATATGTGCACTCCGTGTTTGTGGGTGCCCAAGCCCAGAGGAAGGTACCAGATCACCAGAACTGGAGTTACAGATGGTTGTTAGGCATGATGTGGCTACTGAAAACCAAACCTAAGTACACTGCAAGAGCAACAAGCGCTCCTAACCACTGAGCCATCTCTCTAGCCCAAAGACAGCCATTATTTAAAAAATTATATAAACACAGAATTAACTAAACTGTATTGAAAATAACAGTAGTAAGAACTCAAAACTCACCACCTCCAAACTATCCTCTTCAAATAGCATCAAAGTTCCTGAGATCACATCTACTTCCTGGGTAGGAATGATCCGTAGTGTTTGCCTCCTGAGGATCTCTTGCCAGCCCTACTCAGTGAAGACACAGGAGGAGTTTGAAAGCAGCCACAAGCGGGATATTTACAGCCTGCAGCTCACTAAGTGCTACAGCCCAAAGCATTTCATCAGCTCTTCATTCCTCTGGAGAGGATTTTCCAGCTTACTGCCGCTTGTGAGGGTTGAGAAGTTGTAATTTGATGCAGCCAGGACATAGAACATAAAAGAACTCTCAGGCAGTTGTGACATGCTGCGGGGGCTGGATGCCACTGTGATAAAGAAGACCAGCTTGTGGGCCCATGGAAACACCTTGTGTGGCAGCTAATGCCATGGAAGACATAGGAAGATATGCAAAAGCAGTTCCAGCACTTCTCAAAATCAATCATCAGTGAGATTTAAATAAATAAACAGCAAATAAGTGTCAAAGGACAAGGAGAGAACATAGTAGCCAACTGAGTTCACACCTCATTCCTGCCACATCTATGGGCTGCTGATGCCGGCCATCAGCCACATGTGAGACACAGGCCCAGGGCTGTCAGAACCTCTGATTTCTTCCAGCTAAGCTAAAACACAATGGGACTCACCAGTCTTCAGGAAAACACGAAGGCCAAGCAAAACCACTTTGTGTCCAGCCTCAGCCTGCCAGCAACAAATTGGTTTAATCCACCAGCATGCGGGTCTCACTGAGACACAGGAAAACATGGCTACAGAGGAAGCAGAAGATCAAAACAAGAAAGCTGCTATGGTTGCAACCCAGTGGATTGTGGACCTGCACAGCCCCCAGATCCTCCCCACAGTCTAGGCTATAGGTTGATGTCAGGGGTTCTAAGGAAGGGGTGACATTTTCAGTTTCTCCTCATATCATATCATGAGCTCTAAACACAGTTTCCCAACTCCCTTTCCTATGGCTGTGGCCAAAGACCCGGCAAAAAAATCAGCTTGAGGGAGGAAGATTTTATTTTGGTGGTGACTAGAGGAGACATAGTCCATCATGGTGGGGAAAGCATGCCTCAGGGACAGAACATAAGGCTTCCTGCTTTCATCTTAGAGGACTCAAAGCAGGGGAAAGAACATGCCAGTGGATTGTGGAGAATGAAACTCACGTCCCCTTGCCTGCATAGCAAGCATTCTTACCTCTTGTTCATCTCCTTGGTTCCCTGTAAGATGATACTTAATAAATGTCTTTGTTAGGGTTTTATTACTGTCTGGAGACACCATGACCAGGGCAACTCTTATAACGGAAAATTTGGAGCTGGCTTGCAGTTTTAGATGTTTAGTCCATTATTGGCATGGTAGGAAGAATGGCAGTGTGTAGGCAGACAGTGCTGGAGACAGAACTGAGAGTTCTACATCTTGATCTACCTGCAGCAGAAGGAGACTGTGTGCCACACAGGGCATAGCTTGAGCGTAGGAGACCTCAAAACCCATACCCACAGTGACACACTTCCTCCAACAAGGCCACACCTCCTAATAGTGCCACTCCCTATGGGCCAAGCATTCAAGCACATGAGTCTGTCGGGGGCCATTCCTATTCCTATTCAAACCACCACAAAAACTGAACACTGTGTATAGAAATACAAGGTCATCTACATCACCATACCCATGTCTGAGATCACAGGAACAGATATGCCAGGCATTATGACCACCAGATAAGACCTTTGACATGTCACCAATCCAAATCTTGAGTTTTTAATGAAAATTTCTGAGGCTCTGGATACTTTACAAATTATTAGTGCCAAATTATAGCCACGGAGAAATTAGAACGTCCATATAGCAGGTGAGAATATAAAATGACATGTCAACATTGTAAACCATTCTATCAGTTCCTCAAAAAAAATTAACACAGTTTTCCATATGGCTTAGGAGTCTGTCTCTTAGCAAAGCCTGCCCAGTAAAGCTGAAAGCTTTTCACACTGGAGCTTGTATATGATGACAGATGGTGGTGTTATCCATCTTCATCAGAGAGGAGAAATAACCCAGGTGTGTTCCCTATTTGTTCTGTCACTGTGATGAAGCACCCTGAGCAAAGAAACAAAAGAGAAAGGGTATGCTTTGGTTCATGATTTCAGGGGTAGTCCATCATGGCGTAGAAGAAATGTTCACTTTTCTCCTTATTCAGCCCAAGACCCTAGCCAATAGAATGACACCTTCAGAACTAAAGTGGGTCTTTCTATCTCAATTAACCTAACCGAGATAATCTCTCACAGGTATCACAGAGATTTGTCTCCTGAATGACTCTAGATACTGTCCAGTTGACAATATGAACCATAACAACTCAACCCTTTGTCAACTTGACATGCAAATACGTCACTTTAAGCCACCTTAAGCCACTTTTCTTCTCAGATCTCCATAGTTTATGGCCATTTCATCCTGAAAAAAAATGCACTCAAACCAACGGATAAAGACTACATCGTCTTTAACAGATCCAACACTGTTTAAAAGTGTAAGTGCTGAGTTTCTTCTAAGACACAGGAACTCTCTGGGAGCCTCTGAATAATCAAAAAACAAGTTACACAAGCTGGAGAGATGTTTTCAGCATGACAGCATTTGCTATGCAAGACACCCACTTTCCTGTGGCCTTTGCATGTGTACACACACACATATGTATTCATGCAGTACATACATAAACACATGTAAGTTACATGCTTCTAACATATAATGGCATGGAATAAATGTTCCCATTCACAGAAGGAAGAATAGGATCCTAGAAAGAATGGTCAGATTGACAGTAAAACCCAGCAACAAATCCTTTGGTTTCATGTCTGGCATTTGGAGCTTATGATGGAATCATCTGGGCTACAGAGCTCATCCAGCTCTTCTATCTCACCTTGGAGCCAGCATCGTTCCAAGATTAAACCTTCCTTTTGCATATCCCATGGTCCCTTCATCTCCAGCATCCAGTGGCTCTCAGAACCTGTGAAGTAAGATTCCATGACCCCTTAATCCTTCATGCTTACAAAACCAGGGCAAAGGAAAGCCTCAGAAGCTATTGCATGAAGTTGGCAAAGTCACAATAGTGACGCTGCCAAGTTTTGCTCCCAGCTCAGGATGGAGCCTGACCTGCTTAGAACATAGTTGCATCAAGTTCTGTGTGCTGACTCAGAGCACGTTTCTGGGGACAGGTGTGTTTAAGGTCAGGGAACTTCTTGAGCAGCGTTCTTATTTTAGGATCTCTCCTTTGAAATGAAATCACATTTTCACAAGAGAAAACCTTGAGGGGTACCCTCCCAGTACTTTTCCTGATGTTCCATCATGCTATGTTTCTATTTCACCTTTTCTACTCTCTTCCACAATTTCAAGCGCTTCATCATTGGCACCCCTCAACTTTACGTTGAGCCCACACCTTTCTCCCCTTCCTGGTTTTTCTGGCCACTTTTTTGCTTCATGCACTAAATCTTTGTGAATAGTGAGCAGTAACTGCGGCACAGCCTGAAGACTCTCATGTCTTGAAATTTCCTCCTCCCAGCAAGGTAGTCCATCCCCTTTAAATTCAAGTTCTCAGGACACAGGCGGAGTGCAGCCAAGGTCTTTGCCAGGATACTGCACAAGTGCCTCTTTGCCTCATTTCACAGAGTCCTTGTTCCCCCCCAAAAAATTCACGAGTGAGTCTCACTATCCACATGTCCCTTAGAATTCTTGTCTCCTAAGCTCATTCTTGACGACTCAGTTTCCATTGAAGTATTCCAGTCCAAAGTTTCCAAGTCTCCTGCATTTCTTTCCCACACCAGTTCCAGAGTCTAAGAATCACGTGGTCAGATTTATCACTGCAACAGCCCCACTTCTCGGTACCAAATTTCTGCATTAGTTATTTTTGTTGTTGTTGTTACTGTGGTTTTTAAGAAAGGACAAAAGCAATTGCAGTGGTGTATTTTGGCTCACAGTTCAAGGGAATAAACTATCTTAGTAGAGAAGTCACAGTGTCAGACGCTTACAGCAGCTAGTCATCCTGCATGTGCAGGTAGGAAACAGAGGCTAATGATGCTTCACTCACCTCACTTTCCCCTTCTTATACTGTCCAGGGCCCTTGCCAGTGGGATGGTACCACACAGAGTTAAGGTGGGCCTTCCCACCTTGCCCTAATCTAGATAATCCTTCATAGGCATGCCCAAAAGCTAACCTGTTGTAGTCTTTGGCAAGCATGCGTAGAACCTTATCCCCTGGTGGTTCTAGATCCTGCTGTTGAGGATATTAACCATCATACCACATGACCATCAACTCATGAATGGAAAATTAAAATGTGATATATCCATACAACAGATATTATGGAGTCATTAAAAAGGAGATATTGGCCCACAATGCAACATAAAGGTACCTGAAAAGTACTACAGTAAGTAGAAGAAGCCAGATAGAAGAGATAATATTTCTTTCGTGGCTGGATTCCAGTTCTAGGAAGTATTCATAATAAAAAAAAATCCACAGAAACATAAACTAAATTAGTAGTCAGCTGGATCTGGAAGAGAATGAAGGAACAGGAACCGCTGATAAGAGCAGCAGGAGTTCTTTGAATACGATAAAAATAATCTATAACTATATAATAGTGATGGTGTACAGCTATCCTTGTCTCGGTTATTTCTGTATGGCTATGATAAAACACGTGACCAAAGCAACTTCCAAGGCAAATTGCATTATTTGGGCTTGTGCTATCAGAGTTAGAGTCCATGACGGCAGCAGGAACAGCTCAAGGCTTACTTCTTGATCCTTATGTAGAAAGGAAGGAGAGACTCTGGGAATGGTGCAGGTCTTTTGAAACCCCAAAGCCCATCCCCAGTGGCATATCTCCTCCAACAAGACCACGCCACCTAATCCTTTCCAAACAGTTCTACCAACATGAGGACCAAGTATTCAAATACACGAGCCAATACGGGCCATTTTCATTCAGACCACCGTACTCCTTTATTTACGCTTCAAACTAAAAGGAAATTATTTTAAAAGTTATACCCGCATATGTAAGGAGACAGATTGTTCCTTGGCAAGAAATATGTAAACATCCCCTTTATCTCATTGTGGAGTGAGTCGGGGCAGGAAGCTGCGCAGTGACAGTCGCTGTGATGACAATTGGCATTGAGGAGGCCAGGCACAGACTTTTACTAATATTTACGTTCTCACAGACAAGGAAAAGAACAGCCTGGGACATGCTGGTTGGAATCAAAGTGCCCTGTGAACAGAAGATGTGAAAACAGAGAGGGGAAGCCCTAGAATGGGCCTTTATATTTAGTAACTGGCACAGCCATGTTTGGGGGTGGGGGGAGGGGCTCACCTTCTAGATTTCTTCCTCCCACAGGGAATCCTGCTTTGTTCTTACATGGCCATAAATTGCATGCAGCACAGTACTAATGGGAGCGTCAAGTAATGTGTCCAACAATTGGCACATTTAATTTCTCTAAGACGTGAAGAGATTTCTTTTTAGTTTATGGAGAGGAAGCTGATAGCACTACAGGGAAAACACGGCCAGCCACAGGCATTCTTTTCCTCAGCTCCTTTAGCTGAAGAAGCTCCTTCAGAAGTTCACATGCTCTGCAGCATATCTAGGCCGGGGCTGGAAGCCACCCCTGATCCACAGAGGGAAGATCTGTCAGTCAGCACATGGTCCAGACTACAGAAGTTGCTCTGTGTGCTGCAGATACAGGCAGTAAATTAAGGGCATTGCTTACTGAAGTATTCAAAAGGCTAAAGCAGGAGAAAAAGAGCAGTGAGGTTTGAAGGAGACTAGAACTATAGGAAGTTGTGCTTCCAGATAAAGAGGGGCAGGAAGGGGGACATCAAGAGACAAATGACTAGCCTGGCAAGGGTAGAGAAGATTTTGTAGTTACAGTAGCTAAATAGGGGAAGAAAGTAACTAACGTCTGTCCCAGACAGAGCTTGAGCTTGTGAAAAAACTGACCTTATCTAATCCAGACAGATTTACTTGTCTATTTTATTCACTCATTGTTCCTACGCATTCAGTGGCTTATCCACTAATGCAGTGAATAGTGACGGCCATTAATGACTGCATCACTCTTCTTTTACAGCCTACTGATCTCCAGGGTCTTTCTGGGATTCTAGAATCCCTGTAGCCATTTTTTTTCTGCAGAGATTAAAACCAACGTCAAACCAGGAGGGGGTAAGGAGGCTCTGGTCCAAGCATACAAAAATATGTTCCCTGGAGACACTGTGAAGAGACCACCAGCCTGCTGCTGGAATCCCTCCAATTTTGTCATCACTCCTGGTTCACGGTGCCCAGGGGAGGACAAAAACTGAGTTCACATTGCTATTTTTTACTTAAAGGCAGAAGCATACCTTTTTTTATATATATAGAAATGAGCTTCTCTTTTGGCACTAAATTCTAAAAGCTTTTTTGTCATATGGAGCATTCTTTAGTTCTATGACATCACAGTGTCCTCCCCTATATCTTTCCATCAAACTCAGAGCCGTCAACATAACAACTTCTGGCAGAGGTGCCAGAGCCATGCCAAGGGGCTGGTGAGATTGTATGTGGTGACTGCCATGGCCCCTTGACCTGCCAAGGACTGGGCATATGGAAGACTGTGTGCTCTGAACAGCAGATCTTAGAGCCCATAAGCCTCCTCGAGATGGGTGGAAGATAAGTAAGCTAAGGAAGGTGATAGCTCTGCTCCTGGCGGGCTAAAGGAAGACCGATACCCATGGGCAAGTGCCCAAGCAAAACGTCCTTCTTAAAAAACACTTATCATGGTCTTCTGACAAAAGCCTTAGGCATCCAGAGAAGCCCATGCAAGCGTAGAATGGAGTGAACCTAAGGAGAGGTAAGTCTCTGGATCAAAGGTGTTACTTCCAGAGAACTGGAATGGATCTTGCTGAGCTATCCCTAGGTAGGGTAGACATAGAAACAAGAAAAGAGCCAAGGTTGGCTCCCAAAGGGAAAGCAAAATAAAGTTATCTGCAGTAAAAGGCACCAATGGCATGTACGCATTAACAAGACAGTTGGAAAGCTGCAAGAGCCCCAAACCAGTGGGAAAAAAGTGTGTACAAAGGCAGAGAAGCAGGTGTGTTCATCTTTTGCCCCAGACAAAAACATTTGAACAAAACATCTTGAGAGAGAAAGGATTAATTTGCTTTGCAGTTTCTGACAATCTTGGCAGGCAAGGTATGGAAGTATGCCACTCACATAATGGTGTCCAGGAACTGGTGAGACAATTTGCTGGCTTTCTCCTTTTCTCCCTTTTATTTTGTCCAGCCACTGAGCCTTTGGCTCAGCATCCTCCATATTCAGAGCGGGTTTTTTTACACCATTTAGTTAATTCTCTTTGGAAACACCCTCAGATACACTCACACAGTGTGCCTCGTTGATCTCTTAGGTGCTTTACCGTCTGATGAAACTGATTATCAGTGTTAACAATCTCAGGATGCCTCAGTGAGCTGGCTCTCACACTATTTTTTTATCTAGTGTCCTCGTGTGTGCTGGGAGAGCCGGTGAGAGCCTCATGGGGGCAGATTTCCATTAGTGCTTGTCTGGGTTAGTGATGGGCTGACCAAGGTGTTTGAAGGGTCAGCTACAGGCATTTGATGCGTGAATGCCTGGCTAGAACTCAAAAAGGGGCCAGGACCAGAAGCAGAAAAGAAGCAGTTCGCATACATGAGAAGCATGTGAAACTGGAAAGCTACTAGGAGAATGCCTCTGGCTTGTTTTATCCTACATGGCATGCTTGCTCATGGCATCTCCCCATCTAAAGAGCCAAAGGCTGGTCAACAACTCTCTGATGTCCCGTGTTGTGGCCAGAGTGTCCATGAGGCAGACTCACCAGTGTTGGGGAGCGATGGTTATGGGCAGCATGCAATCTGTCCTGGCGGAGGAGGTTTGGTAAGTTACTATTTCAGAATTCACCAAAGGTAAAGTTGATCACCTCATGTATGCTATAAATATGCTACTAAAGCATATCATAACCTGGCTGTCAAATGTTATTTTGCTGTCTGGAGTTACCACCAACTTGGAAGACTTTGATGGTGTCTTCTTCCAAAACTAAGAGTTAAACAGCTTTCTGAAAGTACATGAGAGAATGGCTAGCTGGGAAGAAGACTCCTGATGACATGAAGTAAACTGTGGGTGGGAATGAAACATTTGGAGTGGAGAGTTACTGCAAGGTCATTAGCAGAGTGAGATAGGGGAGACCCATGGAAATTACATCTAGGCAGATCATAGCCCAGGAGGTTTTGTGTCCTTGGGACTCACCATTCGGTGAGCTGCTTGAGGGAGTTGGTCTGGGAGTCTGCAAGCTGCTTTTCCTAGGTCCCTTGCTACCTTTCAGGTTTTGTCAAAAGTAAACAGTAGAGAGTCTGAAAGGAGAAGGGAGGATAGAGGAACACCTCTTCCATTTTTCCCTTTCCTTCATCAGTCCAGCAGCGGTAGCTGTCATCTCCTAGCTCCTCAGTCCCAGAGCTGGTCTCACCTGTGGAATGTCAAGTCTGAGGACTACAGCCTGGAGCTGTTTCATAGACACCATCCGAAGGTGTACTTCTTGAGTTTTCTAAAGGAAGACGTGTGTATCATCAGGCTGAACAACATAGGAATAAGACATGTCCAGAAAGTCATCGTCTTCATGTCTTTCCAAAGATGTGGGCTGAAGGGCTCCAAGAGGTATTTCAAAGGGGGAAAAGGCTCCTAATTATTTTTTTAAAAGAAAAGAAAAACAGAACACCAAAACAACAATAAAACTGTGCAATCCATCACGCATATGCAGATATTCAATGTCATCCATAACTTTTATTCTAAAAAAGAATATTGCAATGCAATTTTCTACCTCTATTTTCAACAAAGTCTGAAGAAGTGAGAATTCTCAGGAAATAATTATTGATGCATACAAAGTGGATGATGTAATAGATGTTTATTACAGTATTTATAGTGCTGGAAGAAGTAACATATACAGCTTACAGCAGAATGATATTAAATAAATTATGTCATTTATAAGTCCACATTATGAAGTACTGCTTAGATATTGCAATAATCCTAGAAAGCAATATCTGACTTATAAAAATATTTATAGAATATCCCTAATAAAGTGAAAAAAGCAAATGTAAAACTATACATAAGTCAATGCAATCCTGTTTCTACTAACTGTGTACAATAAGATATGCCTATATATATCTAGGAATGAGATATTTTTTAAAGACATTTAAAATGTTAATAACTAAGCCACAACACAAACCGATTTAATTATAATAATGGACCAGTGAAAACATCAGTGTTTAAAGCACCTCAGTGGATTACAGTAGAGTCAGCTTTGCACGGTTCTAATTATACCTACCCTACTTTGTGCAACTTCCCCCCTAGGCTGCAAAAGTTCAGTGTTCCTTCTGTGTTTCTCAACTGATTCTTTTGGTAACCATTTGGACCTCAAAAAATGTTTTTTTTTCCAGTGTTGATTTGCCATAAGAAAACATAGTAACAGATTTCCAGACTTGAGGCATCTGTGAATACTGGAGCCAGAGTGACTCTGCTTGAATGGACCACCCACATGTATTGGGTAGAACTTTAGAAAATAAGGATCTACCTCAGTTTATTACATCATGCTTTCTAAGAAGGAGTCATAGAAAAGCTGGAGGTCCTCAGGGAAAAAGAACAGCTAGGATTGGAAGAGGGCAGGGAGGAGATCACGGACGGAGGGTGGGGTTGGGAGGGAGGGAGGGGGATACGGCTGGGATACAAGTGAATGACCTGTGATTAAAATAAAATAAAATAATTAAATTTTAAGAAAAGAACAACTAGGACATAGAAATGCACAGAAAGGTGTACTGTTAATTATTGGACACTGAAAAGTTCTACAATTTTCCAACTGCAATGCTGTGGTTCCTGTCCAAGCCTGAACACCTGAGAACCAGGAGAGCCAACAAGGTAAGTCCAAGTCCAAGGCACAAGCCTGAGAACCAAATGCATTTTGACATCCAATGGCAGAAGAAAATGGATGTTCTAGCTCAGGAGAAAGGGAGACTCCCTTCCTCACTCTGTCAGTTCTGCTCAGACCCTCAACTGATTGCATAATGCACAACTGCACTGGGAAGAGCTGACTTGCTGAGTTTTCTGATTCAATGAGTAGCCTCCTCCAGAAATTTCCTTACCAATACACCCCAAAATAATGGCTAATGAGCCACCTGGGCATTCCTTAGTTCAAGCTGATACTCAAGATTAGCCAGCGTGGATAGTTCATAACATAGAAGAGAGCCATCGACCTGATTCTATTTGTAGATAGTATGGATCCAGATGATTTCAAACAGCAAAGTGGTATCAGTTACCATAATGAACCTACTGTTGGGAAACCAATAAGAAGAAGCTCTTCTGAAGAGTGAAGAGCTGCCTGGACTCTAGGCCTATCTGGTCTCAACCAGTTTCAGTCCAGATGAGTCTCTCTTTCCGTACCTAGGGTATGTCTGAGATTTCTGCCTGTTACTGGACATGGTTCCTGAAAACGGTGGAGGCACTGTGTGCCTAGGTCAAAGTTAAGGCTCCATGGGGACTGGCATGTCTACTCCTGGGTCTTCATCTGTTCTAAGTTGGTGAGCAAAGCAGGGTGTGTATGGTGTGGGAGAAAAGGAGTCAGACCTCAGTCTCTGGCCTTTTTTTTTGAGACAGGGTTTCTCTGTGTAGCCTTGGCTGTCCTGGACTCACTCTGTAGACCAGGCTGGCCTCGAACTCACAGAGATCCGCCTGCCTCTGCTTTCACATTTCTACCATGAAGCAGTAATAGGAGTTTCTCGAACTTCTACTGGTCATGTTTGGATCTCAATCAGGTAACACATAATAAAACATTTGAGAGTTGGCAGCAAATACTTGTCCAATAGAATAAGACTGAAGGGCTTAGGAATATGACTGGAGTTTCCAGAGGTCCAGGGCTTCTGGGGAGCCCAGGGCACAGCATGGGAGTTGTCCCATACTGGATGTAAAGGGTTGCACCAATCTATATCAGCATCCTCTAGGGAAATGGGTTATAAATGTTCTTCAGTCTTGACCCTACCTGCTGAACTAACGCTACCAAGAGCTTCTCTTGAACGCAGCCCTCCAGGTGGTTCTGTGGGTACTGGAGCTAAGAACCACTGTTTTAGAACAGTGTCTCCATCTTGAGCCTTCAAAGACCTCTGGGGGAACTGTGTGAAAAGCCAATACCAAAGCCTCACACTTCAGGGTAACTCAGATTCAGTGTCATGTAGGGAAGCCCAGGTGTGTGATTTTCTCAAGGCCTCAGAGTGTGTAATAGCTGGATTTGAGAACTGCATTTTGAAAAGATAGGAGACTTCAGTCAAAAGCTTAAAAGATGCAGCATACACACATCACATACTACATGACTACACAATATACACCACACACAATGTACACACACGCATGCACACACACATTACATGCACACCAAATACATATACATACACATCACACACACACATACCATGTATACGTGACAGACCCACACAGCAGAGACAATGTTGATTCCCCATCTAGCTCACATGAGTTGCAGTGTTTATAACGTGATTGAAC
This sequence comes from Pachyuromys duprasi, assembly GCA_028658305.1. Taxonomy (NCBI): domain Eukaryota; kingdom Metazoa; phylum Chordata; class Mammalia; order Rodentia; family Muridae; genus Pachyuromys; species Pachyuromys duprasi. Next base: position 61,015,327 of record CM053758.1, on the reverse strand, counting down.
TCATCTCTTTTGCTAGTGACCTTTGGATAGATTGAATCACTTCCTTTGGAAAGCAAAGAAAATGCCCCAATTGTTTCTGACAAGCTCCCTTCATCTTTGAGAATACTTTTCCAAACAGCATTTAACTGATTTGGAAGTCCCCAACGTCCTCTAGATTGTCTATTGACCTAAATAGACACCACATGATGTTGGGAAAGCCTTGGATGTAATAGGAAAATGTCTCTCGTTGGAACTGAGATGCATCTTAGACTTCAGCTCCTGTTTTATAGGGGAATGCTGGGAAGCATAAGTGCCTCTGTTGAGATCCCAACTCAGCTGGGAACGGAGCCAACATTTGCCACCTTTAGCTGTATTTTTGTAAGACCATCCTGGGTGGGCAGTAAGCATTGCGTTGGCACTTTCCCTAATTGTCTCCAGATTTCAGTGTCTTAGTGTGAGCAAGACAAAGGCTAAATATTGGTTCAAATCTGTATTGGATGTGAGAACTACTTAACCTTTCTTGTGACTTGGTTTCCTTATTGGTAACAAGGAGAATCCCCCTCCCCATCAGATTCTTACATTTTGAACTTTCAGTCAGTGACGGTTATTCTCCTGGCCTGTGAGGCAGCGTGCCCTGCTGCTGTCATCTTAATCTAAGTTTCCTTCACCTTGGCTCTACACTCCCCTCACTGTGTCCTGTTTCCCATGGCGTGTCCTGGGATTCTGTGTCCTGTCAAGCCTGTGATGGAAGTAGCTGATCCTTACACTCAGTGGGGAATGATTTTCAGTGGGTAGTGACATTGGGGGACAGAAGGCATGGAGCTTGGAGGAAGAGGACGAGGAGGAGGAGAAGAGAGGCTCTTGAAAGAAAAGTTTCTAGGCATTTGGAACATTTGTTGTTCGTTATGGCAGGTGTCGGCCCTTGCCGATGATGCTGCATGGAGCGATGAACTTGCCCAGTGACAACCAGGACATAGTTTACAACCATAAAGATTTCTGTACCCATCAGACACCCTAGCTAGGAGCACAGCCCACTGCAGTCTCTGCTTTCTCTTGACGTTTGACCTCCAGTTAGATCATCGCTTTTCTGCCATAGACCCCCTCCTCTTGCCTGGTGGGTACTAAATGGCTTCTTCTGGAACTAAGATATTGTGATTCCTTGATCCTCACAACAGCTGGTAGTGAGGGCATTTCCATGGCTGTCACCGTTGATGGACAAGTTTTTGCCTAAGAGTATGGATTAAAACACCAGGTGCCAGGGGTGTATCTCCATTTGGTCTTCTGCCTCCTCCCCCAGAAAGTGTATCTTCCTCCATCATTACTATGGTAGTCCTGTTCTACCATTCCTACTTTCCCTTCAACATCCCAGATATTCAATCCGGGCCTGTCCCCTAATCATTTTCTACAAAAGTCTATCCTTTCCCCTACCTCCTCTGGGGACCAGTTAAAAACTAGGTACTCATTAGTTTTAAGCAATGAATTCTTCTTTAAAATACCAAATCTATTGTTGTAAAATACAATACATAATGAAGCAGCATTTCAAATTATCGACAACCAAAGAATCAACATTTCAACAAATGGTTTCTGAACAGATATCTGCGTCAAAGGTCTGGACCTTACAGATACTTACAGTTGAAATTCCAGTCCTTTGCCGCTCACATCAATGGCTGCCTTAGACGTGCATACCAAACCCACGAACATATGTAAACACATGGTAAACAGAGAAGGGAGGATCTGTAAAGCCAGGTCTGAGGTCACGTGATCCAGGCTGAGATGATGATGATAACAGCCCCAAATGGGTTCCCCAGCTCCCACTTCCAGGAAGCTAAACAGATATTTATCATCCGAAGGCAATCTCTAAGGGAATGACTCACAATGTTGTTAAATTCTAGAACCTTGGCAGACCGGAGGATCTGTACGACTCCTGAGGAAACTGGCCCACAGAGAAGAATAAGGGATATGGACCAGGGTGGGCTGCGGCTCGTTCTAGGTACATCTCTCCCACTGCTGGGCACCACCCACCTGTCCACTGAAGAACAAGCTGGATACCTCCTGGGATCCTTCAACTCATATCTCATTTTCTCTAGAGTCCTGAGATACGCAGTACGGGGCTGGGGCCTTTCCTTGGATTCTGTTAGGATGTTTGCTTTCATCTTCTCAGTATTCTCATTTCTCACAAGTCTCAAGTTCCCTAGTGAGTCCCCAACCCCACAAGTCATCTTTCCCTCACTTTGGACCATCAGACTCTTCTCACCTCACCCTTACTTCCGCTTATACATTGGCCTCTTACACAATACCAGGAAGAGGAAACCAGCTAAGTGTTGGACTGAATCCCCCCTTAGTTAAGTGTTGTCTGTACCACATGTGAACAGGGAGGGTGTGTCGTGAGTGTTGCTCCCAGAACTGCAGGTAGAGCCAAGTGAAGCCGAAGGAGAGGAGTGAAGCAAGAGTTGAGTTTAGAAGCAGGATGGTTGCTAAGTCTGGAATTACCCAGCAAGTTAGGAGGGCCAAGGGCCAGAATAGAGCTGGGGGTGGAAAAGTGGGCCAACTGGGGTGTTGTTCTCTCTCTTGTGGCTATTACACAAACAAATAAAATAGCACTAGAAACGGGGGTGGGGGTGGGGGGGGGGAGAACCACCACAGTCCTCCTCCTCAACACATCAGATGTTTTTATTTTTCCGAGTCATTTTTCCAGGCCTCGGTGACATTTATGCAAAAATGTTATGCTGTGTGGTAAACACAGCTCGGGCCCAGTTCCAGAGTTCCAAATTCAGCTATTCTCCCTTAGGCTCATGTACTGAGCATGTTTGTATGCTATTACACACACTTCATCAGCTTAATAACTGCACAACATCTCGCTGGGTGTTTCATCGTGCCCCCAACAATGGGTGAGTGTACCAGCTTCCAGTAACTTGCGTGCGTTGGGTCATCATTAGTATTTGAAATGTTTATGCATCTGTTAAACATTGACGCTTGTGATAGGTTTTGCATTTCCTTGGTAAGTAGGAGGGACCTTGCATGTTCCAGACAAGCGCTTTACCACCAAGTCCCATTATTGTAGAGAATGGCCTAATGACTAAGACTTCATGGTATCAGATCTTAACCCAAATATTGCTTGGGTTCAGATTCTGGAGGCTTGGTTTTCTCCTGCGAAAAGATAACTGCTACCCGCTTCCCTGTGGCTGTTAGGATGAATTGAGATAATGCACGCAAGACTCATAGAATAGGACTTGACAGAGAGTGAAGTGCTAGCTTTATAAGGTAGTAGAGGCAGCAATAACCTCTGCCAATATCTTGTGTCACAGGGGGTCTATTCTATCACAGTATTTTAGCGATTCATCTCGTTGCTGAGACAAGTACCTGGCAAAAGCAAGTTAAGGGAGAAAAGTTTATTTTGGGCTCAAGGTTCCAGATTAGTCTCCATTATGGCAGGAAAGTCGTGGCAGCAGGAGATTAGGGCATCGATTTTCTCCATAGCAGGAAACAGAGACAATAAGTACAAGCTTGCTTCCTCCTTTTCAGCCAGTCTAGGACTTCATCCTATGGAATGGTACCACTTACAATTAATGTACATTGTCTCACTGCAAGGAACCTAATCCCTCACAGGCAAAACCAGAGGTTTGTCTTCTAGGTGATGCTAGGTCTCATTAAGTTGATATTAATCATCACAGACAGGATTGAAAAGTGGCTGGTCATCTTCTTTTGTCTGCATTCATTATGAATTTATCACCATGGGTCCCGTGTACTGGGAATCCCCCAGTTCCAGGAAAATCAGAGTGGTTGGACATCCATGTAGTTAGAGTTTCAGCTGATCTCATTGAATCATTCCACCACCTCTTTGCTTTACAAAAACCAGCATCTGGGATGTCAAGCAATTAATAAACGTGCCCAGGTAACACCAGAAGGGAGAGGCTATGCCAGCTAACCCAGAATGGAAGTTGTACTTTCCGAACAAACCCCTGGATTCCTCCTGGACGCTGATTCATGATCACTTGATATCATCATCTTTGTTTTTAACTGTTATAAAAATTTACCATCTTGGCTGCGTTTAAGTGTACGTTTCAAGTATCTGCAAGTACATTTACAATATTGTGCAACCATCACCATCCATTTCCGGAGTCTTTTTCACAACCTAAGAACGTCACTGGCTTTTGATGACCCAAGTGTCAATGAGTGAGCAGCTTCAGCCAAGCACATGTCGCTGCCCCTCTCTGCTTTTGAATACGTCCACTGAGCACCACAAAGCACTAGCAAGCTGACGTCATGGCAACGAAGTCAGTGTGGTAATTAATGTTTGGAAAAGAGATGAGCCTGAACTGTGGCTAGATAGACACCACTGCCCAGGACCCACGGGGCCTGGCTCTGGGAAACTCCCCCTCTGCAACCATTTGCAACTGTAGCCAAAAGGAATTGTGACAGTTTATTTCCAGTTCAGACAGAATTCTAAACACATGACCTACCTTTCAACTCTTCTCAGATTCTGACCCAACTAGATCTGGTCCCAGACCCTTTGTGGACAGCAGATGGCCAGAGAGTGGAAACACTGCCTCTCTGTCCCTGTTCTTGACCATGAAAGCTTCAGAGAAGCGTATATGGCATAGTAGTTTGATATTGTGCAATCTACAGCTGAGGAACATAGAGGAAATAACTATCGAGGGGCTTTTTATCTAGTGCTGAACTCTCTTGCATAAAATTCCTCCTACAGCCTCATGGGTAGGACGCCGGTTTTCTGTTCTCGTGACGGTTCTGTATGTCTGCTAATGCAAACTAAAGTCATATTTCCTTTCTTTGGTCATTGAAAAGCTGCAGTGAGTTCAGAGGAGAGTAGCGAGACTCAGAAAGAGAGGAAGAGGAGGTTTGGTCCTTGGCCTGTAGAGCTCCTTAAGAATGGAGTTGGGAAGGGTGTATCCAGGGCCCTGAAAGGCTTGCACAGAATACCCCATCAAGAGCAGCAGTGTTGGCAGCAGCTTGGGACACAGGAGCAGGAAACACACTCACAGCTTCTGCTTTGGGGAAAGCAGTGGCTAGAAGGCTGAGGTGAACTCCTGAAGTGTGGCTGTGATTCTGGGTTTGGATGCTGTGCAAACAGAACACACCATTACCCACAGTGGGGTTAGCAATGGATAAAGGACAAGAAGCTTCCAGAAGAGCACTTCCTGTTTATCATCACAGCATAAGCAGAAAGTACCTGGCTTGGTGACTTTAGCCAGGACAGTTCACAACCAGTGTGGTATCTGTGACCTTCCTGGGTTTCCTCCGCTTAACTAGTTCACTAGTGATGAGTCATGTTATCTGACCTCATTTTGCAATCAGGGACTCATCTCTTAAGGAAGTCTGCATCTGCTGCCAGCCCCTCACTTATGTTTATGTCTTGCTTATTCTCCTCCTCTGTGGATTGTGGTTTTCCGGGAGAGAAGTCAATTCTGCTTGAGCAGAAAAATGGTAAACCCCAGTTGTTCGATACATGATAAAGCCCATTTCCTCTTTTTTTTTTTCAATCACCTGCAAGGAGGTATTGCCATGCTTGAAACACCAGACTTTCCAAATCCATGCCTCGTTAGTAGCAGCGGATGTTCCCAAGTTTTCGCCTTCAGTTTCAATGTCAGTCTTCTATGCCATTGCGTTCAAGTTCACCAGAGAACAAGTACGAGCTAAGTGAATGGACATGGCTGTTCACTGAGTGCTGTGCTCTTGGCAAGTGGGTCCCAGTGTTCTTTGGATGCTCACCCTGTGTACAAGCATTTGTTCAGATATAGTAGAGTGCTTATCACCCTCCGGGCACCCTTCCCCCATGCCTTTACCACATGTTGGCTTTGAGAAGAAGGCCTTTGCTCATCACTCTGACACTGCATCCTTCCCAGCCCTGCTTAGCCCCACCCCTTTCTCCTGGAAACCTGCATAAGCCCCTCCCTCTGACAGGTGGGTATCCTTAGACAGCCTTCTCTGTTGTGCTCTATAGCATCCCTCTGTGCTTGGCAACCTGCGCAGCCAAGAAATCTGACATTCTGTCTTAACTCTCCCTGGTTTTCCAGGGCTTCCAGTGTGGTGCAGGCTCTGTAAACATGTATCAAATAAAAGCAAATATCTAAAAAGAGTCCACTTTCAAGGCCACTTTCTCTATGAAGGCATCCTGATTCTTCTACCCTAGAAAGCATCCCTGTGAGTACACACACACACACACACACACACACACACACACACACACACACACCACACAAACTCTGCTTCTCTGAAGGTTTTCTATTCCCTGGTTGTGGCTATACTTGGCACTTGGAAAGTGCTTACCAAATGCAAGAAACTGAATCATTTGTCCACAGTAGCGCTGAGTGAGCCCTGCTCCCCATGCTGAGCCCAGGAGAGTTCTTTCCCTTCTGCTGAAAACACAGCAGTCTGAAAACTCTGGGAAGAACATGGATTCTCATGCAGAATCATCTGTGTAGCATATTTACCTTCCTTTGAGAGGAGAGTTTCATGGAACAAATGTTTGTTACTGCTTTGAGGGTCATAGAAATTCAAATAGATCAAATACAAACATAAGAACCTGGAAGGTGTAATAGTCGTATTTTTAAATAATTTTTAATTGGCACATAAAATAATGATTTCAATTATAACCTTCATACGTATATATCATTGTACTTTGCTCATATATATGTATATATATTTGTTTATACACAAGAAAAAACATGGTATTTTCAGACTCTGCATCTGATTGATTTTGCTTAACATAATGGTCTTAAATTCTATTCATTTTCTTGAAAATGAGATAATTTCATTTTTTCATTATGGCTAAATAGCATTCCATTGTGTATATGCACCACATTTTTACTATCCAATCCTCTACTAATAGACATCAAGGCTGATTCCTTCCATATCTTGGCTTTTGTGAATAGAACAGCCATAAATGGGTGTGCAAATGGCTTTGTTGTGTGTTAACTTAGGTATCTTCTGGTACCTGCCCAGGAATGCTATAACAAGACATATGGTAGCTACCTTTACAGTTTTTGAAGACCCTCTACACTGCTTTCCATAGCAGCTGCACCAGCTCACTTTCTAACCAACAGTGGTGAAGGGTTCCTCTTTCCTCACCTCCTTGCCAGCATTTGCTGTCATTTGTTTTCTTGATGATGGTCATTCTGACTGGACTGAGATGTAATCTAGGTGGCTAAGGATACTGAGCATTGCCTATGCCTGCACTCTTGTTTTCCTTTAACAGTTTGAACATTCTAGGTCTTAGATTCAGATCTTTGATACATGTTGAGTTGTTTGGGTTTTTGTGGTTGTTGTTTCTTTGTTTTGCAGGGTGAGAGCTAGACAAACCAGCCTTCTACAGCCATCCATCTTATAGCGGAGAAACAAAGGCCACACAGAACAGTTCATCAAGTCAAGTCCATGACCAGCGGACTGTGTCTCACCCACGTTCCTTTTGAGTATACGCATTGTGAGATCCACCCAAAATCTAAAACAGCAAGGTTTAGTGACTGAGCCCAATATGCAGGGAACAGGGGGTGGGTGACAGGTGTCATGAACAAGCCTCAGAGCCGAACATCATTCTTCTCTTCTGCTGCTGAGCTGTCCAACGTCTGAGAAGTGTTCAGCTCTGAGTATGCCCTGGGCCTTATCCTCACTTTCTCTTCTTGTCCTGTTAATGCATGATATGATTGAAAAAAATATTCATATAATTGAGTAGTACTGTTCTAGAGAGAAAACACACAGAAAATTCAGAGAGCCTGAATCACACTCACCAGGTTGGGAGTGCCGTGAGCACAGTGCTGACATTGGGGCCACCATAGACCTTGGTATAATACTTGACATCCAGTGAACACTTCTCAGCTGGTGTTTTTTGAGTAGCGTTTAAGTCAAGTATGACAGCTTTGTTTGCTTGTCAAGACTGTAGCGAGGAGAAGACAGCAAGGCTCCCCTGTGACTCATGAAGGGACGCACACGTATGTGGGAAGATGGTATCAATACTCCAAATAACACACCCTACACCACAGGAACCAGGACCGGGGTAGGTGGATGACGGAAACTTGGTGTGTCTATATTATGTTTTATTTCTTTAAAAAAAAAAAAAACAAAGTAGAACCAAAGCATATATAATAAAAGGTCCTCATCTCTTCTGGATGATGGATATGTGGATATTTATTACATGAACCTTTATGATTTTCTGAGATTTGAGTTTCTAATAACCATATTATTATACTATTAGCTATTCTAGTTTTAGTTTGGTGTCCATTGTTAGGAAGTACCAAGGTATGCTGGCTACTTTTATGTCAACAAGACACAAGCTAAAGTCATCTAAAAGGAAGGAACCTCAATCAAGAAAAATATGTTCCTAAGAGCCTGCTGTGTTTTTTTTTTAATTAGTGATTGATGTCGGAGGCCCAGCCCATTGCAGGTGGTGCCATCCTAGGACTGCTGGTCCTGGGTTCTTTGAAAAGGCAGGCTGAGCAAGCCATGGAGAGCAAGCCAGTAAGCAACACCTCTCCATGGCCTCTGCATCAGCTCCTGCCTCCAGGTTCCTGCCTCACTTGAGTTCTTATCCTGGCTGTCTTCAGTAATGGACTATGGTGTGGAAGTGTAAGCCAAATAAACCCTTTCCTCCCTAACTTGCTTTTGGTCATGGTGTTTCATCAAAGCAATGGTAACTCTGAGTAAGACACACGGTGACTCTCAGTTTTGGTGACTCTGGATTTCGAAAAGCTGTTAGGCTTATACAGTTTACACCAGTGATGGAAACACCTAAGGAGAGGTGAGCAAAAGGTGGAATTGAGAAGAGACCAGGCACATGTTTCAGGTCCTCTGGCGGTACTCAGTTCTCTCAAAAACCATGTATCGCCATCCACAGAATTTCCAGAGTCTTGGTGACTTTTTCTGTTTCCTGAAGTTGAGTGGCAGATAAAAGAGGTGTGTTTAAGTCACAGGGTTTTTTTTTAGACAAAAAGTCCAAGTCAGGGTAACCCCCTGGTTTGGCCTCTGCTGAGAGCCACCATAGCTGTGTCACCACACAGTTGGTGACATGATGGTAGGAGCATGTGTGAAAGTGAGAGATCACATGGCAAGGCTGGATGTGAGAGAGAAGTCAGGAGGCTGCCTTGCTCCTTTGATAACCCACTCTTACAGAAACTACACAATTCCTGTGAGAGCTACTTTCATCTCTTCTGAGCATCATTTTCCTGGTGATCTAACCTCTCTCTACCCCCCACCCCAACACACACATCTGCTTACAGGTCCCATGACCTCCTAACACTTCTACTCTGCAGTGTAAGAGTCCATCTTAGGGACCTTTTGGAGATAAAGCACATTCAAACCCCAGCACCTGGTGGCGGAGGCTTTGTTCTTTGCCTCTGGCTGCTCCAGGGATCACACTGATACAATGTAGCAGGTCCTCCTCCCAAATCAGTGTTAGTTAGCTTTAAGCCTTCTTTCTGGTCTGTTTTGAAGCTTTAAGCGTTCTGATACAGTATAGAAACACTGCATTATCAGAGGCCACATCCTAGGAGTATGTCCAGGGACAGCCTGCTCTTTTGAATACTGGGGGCCAGGGCGGGTTGGAGATTAAACATCCTAAGCCCGCTGAATGAATTCTTTATGATCCATCTCCAATCCAAAGTGAGATTCAAGGCTCTACCTGGACTTGGAAAAAGCTCATGACCTTGAGCTGACTATCCACCTCAATTCTAAGAAAATACTGAGGCGCTGGGGAGGCCATTCCTCTCTAAAGCAAAGACGCTTGGTCTTAGCCTATGATTTATCAGTAAATTCAGGACCACAAGCACCAAAATGGCATCAGCTCATGAAAAGTCATGAGAAACAGTGAGGAGACTGTAGTTACTAAAAGCACTGCAGGGAAACACGTAGAAATCAAGCAGAAACCTGGCTGGAAGCCTCCTTCCTGCTGGCTAGCGCTCATAGCACCAGAAAAACGCTATGTGTGCAGTCTGCCTGGGGAGAAATGTCATCAGATCAGTTATGGACCGTGAATGCAACATTACAGCCCAAGCAAGAGGAACCCACCAGTGCAATAGTGGTAAGTCTGTTGTAGGGGTAACAACCACTTTCTGATTTGATCTGAGGCCCACTCCACAGGAAGGCACTCACATCTGGAGGTGTAAAGCTGGTCAAAAACCATGACAGGGAAGGTCATAGGCCCTGGTGAGGGAAGCTACTGCTGTTGATTTGCCAAAAGGGAATGATGAGCCTGTCAAATTGCTTTCTAATGACAGTGATATAACTAAAAATAAGTGATGCTATCAGCTTTGACCAGAGAAGCTTCTTTTTGCAGTGGGTAGCTGGAACTGCAGAGGCTCGTAACTGGCCACAGTGATAAGCGTAAATGGCGCTGGAAAACTCAGCCATCAACAGAACTTCTGTATCACCTCTCCTAAGCCTCAGCTCAAGATACACCACAGAAGAGGGGGCAAAAAGGAATATAAGACCAAGAGGAAGAGGCCTCAGCTCAAGATACACCACAGAAGAGGGGGCAAAAAGGAATATAAGACCAAGAGGAAGAGGATGAAGAGTGCGAGATGAAACACTGACTTCTGAGCATGACACAGTCATTCACTCTTGATCTTACTGTAATTGTAATGATCTGCTCAAGACTGAGCCTATGAATATTCTGTCACGGAAAGAAGAGGGGTGTACAAGGCTCCTCCCCTCCCTGCGAATTTATACACAGCTAATGGTTACTTTGAGGAGAGACATTTTCTGTAGTGTAGCCTCTGGTTGGGTACACCATGCTCCTTTAAACAAGCTTACTGAAACACATTAGGTTGCTTTAAAAAATTAAAAAGACATGAACATAGAAGTAAGAAGGAGATCAAGGAGCAGAAAGATCCAGGTCCAGGGGATCTGATGCCCTCTTCTGGCCTCCAAGTGTACCTGTGTACGTGTGGCAGACACAATACAGGCACACATATACACATAAGTCCCCCAACAGGAAAAATAATCACGTACAAAAATGCTAAGGAAAAGCAGAACAAAACACTAGTTATACTTTTAAACCTATGAGCATAACTTAGAAATTAAGATGAAATAGTTTAAATGATCCAGCACTCGGATAATACAAGTATCCCAAAATGGTTTGGCTCTGTAAATAAATTATGATTAATTAAAGGGTTCTATGGATATAATTTCATTTGGCAGAAATAAAATTATCTGAACTTATATATGCATATATACATATGTATGTTCCAAACGACACACTATGGTAATGTGTTAATGATTTTTAATCTCAGAGCAGAATCACAAGCTCTCTCTGTGTTCTTTGCTTGTCTGTATTTACATATTAAAACATGTAATGCTTCTTTAAAGCATCAGTGCCACAAATATCTTGACTTTTTAGGTATAAAAAATGTCTCTAGCTTGTTCGCATATTTAAATAGCTTGGAGATCTTTTTAAATTCCCAAAACTCAGCTTCAGCCCGGATGAATCAAATTGCAGCAACTAGGTGTAGATGTTATGTACTTTTGAATCTCTCTGGCTGTTTCCTTTGTAGACCGCTGATATACATACATGCCTGCACTATAGAGTGGTCTCACCTGAGTTGGACATTGATATTGTCAGGAGCTTTCCCTGTCAGACGCCAACTCAGGTCACTGCAGATTTATGGAATGAGACTCTGTCTTGAAACAGGGCCTCCAGGAGTCTCTAGGGTGAGTCTATAGTCTGAGAAGCTCCGGTATAGAGTGCTCTGTTTTCAGTCCTGGTCATCTTTATGTGTGGGCATGCTAGAAAGAGCAATGCCAATGGCTTCATGTTCATATGGGCAGCTTTAACATTTTTGTTAAGTTGGAACATAAACTGGACACAGTGAGACGTTAAGACATGAGGACAGCCTGGGCTACAGAATGAGTTCTAACAACTGCTTGGGCCACGTAGTCTCAAAAAGAATAATATAACAATAATGCTGGTTTCTTGATCTTATTATGACTATATTTCTAAAAAATTTTTGATGCTCACTTTCTATTCTATACACATAACTTAGAAACTCTGAGATATCGCCCTAGTCTTTGTAATTATTCTTCTCAACTTTTGCATGGCTCTATGCCTTCCTCTAACCAAAGTGAAACTGCCCTTATTTCCTTATACAGTTGTCAGACCTTTGTGGAAACCTTGGACAGTGTATATGGATGTTGGTAGTGAGACAGGGAAGCTACACTGCTGATTTTAGAAACTTTTACCTGTATAAGAAGCTACCATGTCTCTCCAACAGCTCTAGAGCAACTCTAGAGAATGTAAGGGCACTGTGACAGGGCCTGGTGATTCAGAGATGGGAGTGGTTATCTCTTGCTTCTGGCATTAAGGACATTGTTGATAAGGAAATGTGCTCTGTGTCAAAGGTCGGTGGAGGAAAGCTGTCCTCAGGAGAGAATGTGCTCCTCAGGGTAGTTCTCATCATTGGAAAAGGCTGACTACTGAATACCTGGTGGTAAAGAAAATGTTGGCTCAAAGATCCTCTAGGTCAAATAGTCAAACTGCAGGGAAGAGTCTGGAACCCTCGAAGTCCTAGGCTCTAAAGCATGGAGACTCGTTTGCTCTGTGTATTCCTTATGCCTGTTTCATCCTCTTATATTAGCCGGCTTTCTTGGCATGATAGAAACGTGAGTGCTAAACACGAAGGGCTAACCTGATAGGTAAATCCCAGACACAGGGTACTTGAATCAACGTAATCAGCAAGTGCCACACACACCTCTGCATACAGGGGCAACACAAATTGGACTCAGTGGCTTATTTATATATTTTTAAATTTGTTGGTTAATTTTAGGTCCACTTGACACAAGCTAGAGTCATTTGAGAAGAGAAACTTCTCATCGAGGAAACACCTCCGTAAGACTGGGTTGTAGGGACTGTAGACAGGTTTGGCAGACGTGTTCTTCATTGATGATTGGTGTGGGAGGAGCTAGCTCACTGTGGGCGGTGCCATCCTCAGCAAGTGGTCCTGAGCTGTATAAGACAGCAAACTGAGCCAAGCCAGGGAAGCAAGCCAGCAAGAAGCCTTTATTTCCCCACAGCCTCTGCTTCTGTTTCTGCATCCAGGTTCCTTCTCCGAGTTTCTTTTCTGACTTCAGGAAAGGTGTGTGACCTGAGAGTTGAAAAATAAAATGAATTTTTTCCTGCCCAACCTCCTTTGGTCATGGTACTTTATCACAGTATAAACCCTAACTAAGGCAGACATGAAATCAAGAGAGGAGTGAAGAGGTAGGGTAGGGGACTTAGGAAAAGGTGGAGGAAGAGTGCAGGATGATTATAATCAAAATACATTGTACACATATATAGAAGAGTTTATTTAAAATACTATATTTAAAATAAGATAGATAAGAAACAGTAACAGTTGACTGACTCATCATTGAATCATTATTGAAGCTTGAAATTAAACCTCTGGTGATCTCCTACACTGTTTATGTGTATTTTGGATATTTTGTTGTTGTCTTGAGACAGTGTGTCACTATATACGCCAGCCTAGAACTCAAAGAGATCTGCCTGCCTCTGCCTCCCTAGTCTTGGGATTACAAACATGTGCTGTTGTACCCAACTTAGTTTGGAAAATGTATTTAAGTCAAGGGGGAAGTCCCAGAGAGAAAATCATACCAGGCCACCACTCTACTGGGTTTCATTTTATCAGACCATTCCAACTGGATGCTCTGTGAATAAAACACATGACCAAAATCCTGCTCCTGATTATCTCCTGTTCCTGCCATCTTTTCATCATCTACATAGCAGCTGATATCTCTGAGCCATTCTCACTTGATGTTGTATCTTCACGATCCCTGTTTCTTTTCTCCCACTGAAATGATTTCCTGCCCTACCCTTGCTCCCTGCCGCCAACTCACTATGCCAAGTAAGGAGTCTCCCTCAGTGGCCTCAAAGTCCACAGCCACCTCGTATGGTATTTGACGACTTTTTAAAACAACCGAGTCCTCCTTGCATCCATCCACTACCCAGCTCCTGTAGTTTCTCCCGTAAGTAAAACACGAAGAGCTCAAGTTCTAAGATCATACAAACTCTGATCTTAAATACTTCCTGCCGTTTGTGCTCATGCAGTGGTCTGTACTTTAGCAAATGCTGTTTCTCCCGTGTGAACACATTGGCCTAATTGTACAAGATTGATCATAAAACCCACCTCCTTTATAGAAAACCTTCTCCCACTTCTGCAGCAGCACTCTGTCACTCCCTCCTTTGTGCTGTCGGAGACATCTTTTCAGTGTGGCACTTCTAACACCATGCAGTAATTATCTTTTCACATTCATATTCTCCTTCCCAGCAGAAGCTGTTCTAATCACAAAGAATGTATCTCCCGCACATAAGCAAAGTGGAGATATTTTTAAAAATAAATCTGAAAGCTATAAAAGGATAATGGTCTGTTTGGTTATTAGGGACCCCCAGTTTTTAGTTCCATCATCAACTGAAGATTCAGAGTAGATTCAGAGAAAGGAAACTCTCTCTTGATGGGCTCCCTGAAGGGTCTTCCTTATCCGGGTCTTCGAGCCCTCTTCTCCTTTGAACCTCTCAGAGGACTCTCCGACTTCCAAAGCCAGCTCTCCTTTGCTTTGGTGGCACGCCTAGAATTCTTTTGAGAATTCCTCACCAAGCCTGGCTTTGAGGTGAGCCTCTGGGCGTGCTCCATCTTGTCTCGGTCTCTGTGGATCCATGGTGCAAGGGTGTCACACAGCATAAGGTGTGGCCTGAATTGAAGCAAGGTACCAACAAGGCATGAGTAAGACAACAGGAGAAGAACCAAGGGTGTAGCTGGTCTGCCTAACAGCACAGTTTTTCTTAGAGGAGCTCACCACCCATGCCAAAGAACAAAGGGTATTCATATCCGTGGTTGGAGACTAGCAAAAGAAGGGAGGATGACAGAGAAGGGAAACCTTTTGAAGTCAATCTCCCCAATCTTACCATCATCATATGGTCTTCAAGACAGCCCCTTTGCTTTCTGGAGACACTCAGTGTGAGTTTTGTTCATAAGTTTTCCCGGCTACTCTCAGAATGCTAGTTTTTTCTTGTCTATCGTTTCTCTTCATGGAGTATTGTGAAAGTCCCAGACCTTATTCACATTATTTACCTGATGATATGTTGCTTACCGTTTGACGTTAGAGATTTTAATAGAGGCTACACAAGGGGAGAAAATAAACCTTCTGTCAGAAGATTATCAATGTAAACTCTCAGCTAAGCATGAGTGGTGTCATGGAAGATGAGAATAATCAGAGATCTATTTTTCTGCCAAGAAGAGTTTGGGGGCTGAGTTGGAAATTGGAGGGCTATGTGCAAGCTTTCCTTTCTAGACTGTTCATTCCAAAAGAAAATAAAGGCTGGAAAATTTAAAGTGGGGGTCCTTACTAATGATTTTTTTAAAATTATGTCTATCAACATCTCCAAATATCGGGAGTTTGTGATTGAGTTCATTGGCAATAGTAGCTCTTTTACTTACTTTCCTATTACTGTGGTAAGACACCATAACTAGGACAACTTATAAAAGGAAAAATTTAATTTGGTCTTACAGTTTCAGAGAGTTAGAGTCCATAATGATAGAGCAAAGGCATAGCAGTAGGAACAACTAAGCACTTACGTCATAGCCACAAGTAGGAGGCAAAGAGAGCTAAATGGAAAAGCTATGGACTTTTGAAATCCAAGCCCTACTCCTACCCCGTGTCACAGCTCCCAATCCTTCAAAACCCGCCCTTCTGGTTCTGACATTTGGGCAGTGTAAACCACCAAGTTGAGAACCTGAGAAGGAGGCCTGGCTGGATGAGCTGGGAAAACAGGAAGCTCAGGGTGGTTATCAAGAATGAAGGGGTCGCACGGACCATTCCAAAGGCAATATCTCCAAGGCAGATGGAATAGGAGTTGAAATATGCAGGGGGGGAAAAAGCAGGCTAGAGTTCAAGATTTAAATGTTGAGGTTGCCTAGGGAGAGACCCAAGAATGCAGGCACACATCTGCATGCCATCTGTGAAATGAGGTGTGAAAGCAAACTGCAGAGAATTGCATACACTTTCACGCCAATCCCTTTTACAGTCATTTCACGACTGCTTTTTTGAAATAAATAAATCTGTATGAGTTCAGCGATCTGGAGGCTTTTCTATGCAATTGAACATGCAAGTAGAAGGCATCAGGATCTACATGGAAAACAAGGATAGTCTTCAACTCTCCAGAAGCAGTGATGTCATTGTGGTAAGCCCTGTAGACCTTAAAATTTGGAATCCCTGAGTTATTCTCTTTTAATTATAGTCTAGTCAGGGAAAAGATTCCCCAGGTCCTTCATACACTGATGTATCTGTAAAAGGCCAGAGATATGGTATGTTTGGGGGAGGGGTGCTCAGTGTCTCTTAGAACTGCCAATGGCTGGAAAGTTAAAAAAAAAAAAGATAGATGGGCACAGAGACAGATGGAGAGGCACACAGACAGTAGGCAGATGATGCCAAGCAAAGAATTCTCTCTACTTATCAAAACTCGAGGCTTACTATAATTTCCCGGGGTCTCAGAAGGGGGTAGAATGCAAATTTTCTCACCTGTCTCTCTGCATAAAAGGTCCTTGCCAAGCTTCAGGGCATACCAGACAGGATCATCCCATAATTACTGCCTTGTTCTGTCAAGTAGCACCAATTAACCAAGCTGCCTCTTGCTTATCATCACAGTACCCATATTTACAGCCCTTGGCATACTTACAGGACTCTTTAATCAGACTGTGTGTAGGCTTACAATCTAAGTCTATCAACATATGTGGGACATCAAATGTTCCTGTTGGACCTCCCAAATGGCTAAGAAAGACGTGGACCAATTGTGTAATGCCAGCATATGAGAACTAAGTGGCACTTGGGAGCTTAGTGACTGATAAACATTCTCCCTGAAGCAACGGTGATGGGTGTCTGGGATGCTATGGCACTGGGGTACAGGCATATCATTGTCTTAAGTTCAAAAGTCTGAGGCTAAGACTTGCACCATCAGGCCATTAAGGCAAGAGCTACCATCAACACTCTCTTATCTGGTAAGCACAACCACACCTGGTGTCCTCGCTTTTTATTTTATCTGTTGGTTTGTTGGTTTGTTTCTGGAGGCAAGATCTTATGCAGCCCAGGCTGATTTCAAACTCACTGTATTGCTGAGAATGACCAGATGATTTTGAACTGATCCTCCAGTTCCCAAGCGCTGGAAGTACATGTGTGTACCATCCCACCTAGATTGTGAGGCACTACGGATCTAACATGGGGTTTCCTAAATGCTACTCAAGCTCTGTGCCAAATGAGCTACATTCCCATCCCTTTCCTGGTCTCTTAACTGAAAAGGGGAGATGAGAATGAGGGAGCCTTTGCTGCAAGGGCTCCAGCAAAAGTGATGGCAGAGATTCTGACAGTTCTGCGTTCTGTGAGTGAATGAATGCAGAATGGGACACGCTGACTTCTCAGCAGCCCCAGAGTGATCCCAGCACAAGACACGTCAGCCAGCTTTTTCAGTCCCTTCCAACTCGACACAGTTCTGCATCTGGCTACAATGCACGATTTTTCTTCATCTAACCACCCCTTACATCTGAGAAAGAATCCAGGCAGAAATTAATCTCTCTGCTGTCCCATGTCCCCTTCCAGAGAACAGAACACAAGTGCTCGTTCCAGCCTTCTGGTAATTCTTTCTGTCTTTGTAAATTGTTAAACCACACTTTTAGTGTTTGTTGTGGATTCAGAAATTATTTGCGCATGGGTGCTGGATTAATTTTAAATGATTTCTGGCTTACAACACGTGAAGCCAGAGAAATGTTGACCGTGTGGTGTTTTCTTCTGCTGCTTTAATGTGAACAAAATACTTAAGTCCTATGTAATCTGATAAACAATCTTAAAGGAAGATAACCTGTCCTGCAGTTCCCTCACAGAGCTTAGAATGGTTTTGCATATGTTATTACTAAGCAAAGTCCTTTGTATATTTGTACATGTGTGCATGCATGTGAAGGCTAGAAGTCAATTTTCAGGTATCATTCACAATGTTTTCCACTGTGTTTTCTGAGGCAGGGGCTCCCCCTGGGATCTTGTTGATCTTGGACGCTTGTTGATTTGGTGGCCAGTGAGATTCAGAGATCTGCCTGCCTTCACCTCCCCAGGGCTGGCACTGAAAGCATGCAGCACCATGCCTGGCCTATTACATAGGTCTGGTCGCCCAGTTCAGATATTCATTCCTCTGAGGCAAGCACCTTACCGACTGAGTATCTCTCTAACCCTGCAAAGTCCCTTGTTAATGAGCAGCTCCTGGTAGCTCACCTGGGATGCCACTGCTGCTTGAAACATGGCCACAGACATGGTTGAACACACAAGGCAGTATCTGAAGCCACGTTTTCCTTGTTAGCCCATTTAATCATTTCTCCCTTTGCAATTTCCAGTAAATAATACTCATACAACTACTTATCTAGCGAGGTGTCAATGTCCAGGCCCTCACCATATGCTCTGTCAGTATTTGGATCTTGAGTGTCTCCAAAGTGCATGGTTCCCAGAGTAGCACTACTAGGAAGTGCTGGATCTTTAAGAAATGAGTGCTAGTGAGCCTCTTTCTGGTCTGGGGGTGGGGGGGTGCCCTTTAAAGGAACTGGAAATTGTGGGAATATAGCCTCCTCATCCACTCCTGTTGGAGGTTGGCCTGATGTGTGTTACTGACCATCAAGATCTGGTTACACCTATCCTTGTTCTGTAAACCTGCCTAAGACATTAGTTGATTAGTTGATTAAATGGACTATACCTGGGCAGGACAGATTAGGGTAGGCGCTTTTGAGTCCAAGAGAGAATTACAGAAATCAGACAGACAGGAAGAGAGGAGGAAGGAAGATGCCAGGATGGGTTATTGTGGAGAAGGGACCACGTGTGACTCCAATAACGGTGAGAAAAGGCCCAGATAAAGAATAAAAGCAAGTACCATGGGATTATGAATGAAAGGCCGTCCAGATGAGGATGATGAAGGAGGATGGCATTGGAGGGGGGCTGAGAGGTGAATGGTGAGGTAGAAATGTCTGCCCTGTCCAAGGTAAAAAGGGAATTATAAAGCTAACTAGTATCTGTGTCTTATTATTTGTGATCGCAGGTTCAATAATACCACCATGATAATGTTAGGGCTAATAATAAACATTATATAGCTCAACATTCAATTTTTTATTTACTACACTTCCCTCACTTCCTGGCTATGAATTGAGTAGTTTTCTCCCATCACTTTTGCCAAAATTTGCTGCCTCATCACAGAGGCCATCTTATATCATTGACTGAACCTCCAAAGCTATGAACCAGAATAGTCCTTTTGTCTTTAGAAATTGATGATCTCAAATGTTTGACACACACACACACACACATACATGAGAGAGAGAGAGGGGATAGGTACCCGAATTTTTATTGAGGAAAATAATCCATGCTTTGTTTCCTTCTTCTCTATACATATACCCTACTTGGTCTCTAGTCTTGAAGTCAGAATGTGTACAGCTGAGTTAATGAAACACAGAGAACTCACTGAAGATATGGGCCAGGTGGGCCTACCAGATTCCAGAGTACAAATTCTTTGCTGGGATCTCCAGTCTCCAGTGGGCTTTCATTCTGTTGAACATGTTCTTTCTAAGAATGTAGTAGATCTTTAATACTTAAGTAGAGTGTCTTGGGCTGGGTATGTGGCTCAGGCAATAGACTGCATTAGGCCCTAGGTTCAGTCCTTAGCACTGCATAAACCATGAATGGTGGCCTATACCTGTAATCCCAAAATTTAGGAGGTAGAGGTAAGAGGATCAGAAGTTCAATGTCATCCTCAGCTACATAGCAGATCAAGGGCACCCTGGGATATATGACATCCTGTCTCAAAAATAATGTCTTTATGTTCCAGCTTTTTGCATCTGATATGTTGATTCTCTCCAACCTGTAAATCTTTTGTTTTTGTTTCTTTGTTTCTTTGTTTTAAGGCAGGCTTTCACAATGTAGCTCAGGCTTGCCTAGAACTGTTGGTCCTGATGCCTCGACTTTATGAGTGTTTGGGTGACAAATGTTGACCACCATGCTGGGAACCATCCCTCCTCTCCTGCTTTCTTTCCTTGACTCCTTTCCTTCCTTCATCTCCATCCCCTCTACTTGGCTTTTCTTGACCTCTGCTGCCTTCTTTTACTCCCATGATTTCAACCATCAGTTCCTTCACAATTCTCCCATACCTCACAGGCTCTGTTTGGGCTTCAAACTAGCCTAGTCATTTTCCTCTTGATGAACACCCCCAAGTGTCTTGCAGTGACCTCACACATATTGACTCTTAAATGTATGTTTAGGTTTGCTCTGCCCATGGAACCATCTCTTCCCAGGAACCAATAGCATCAAGGCTCCCCTCTCCTTTCCCCCAAGCCAGCTTCTGAACCTCACCCATCTACCTGTCATAATCTCTATCTGTTTGTCCATTCTGTTATCTTCTGTCTCTCTTGGTTTACTGTAGTGCCCTCTTATCTGTGGTTTTCCCTGTTTGTAATCCACCCTTCACTTTATTGCCACAGCCTTGTCTCTGAAAGGAACATTTCTTCCTGAAGGAGACAGCTGGGTGGCTCCAACTGGGCTGGACGAGCCAGCCTGGTGCTTCCTCACTCCTCTGTGACTAAGTGCCTGAAGCCTTGCCTGCAGTGACGTAACGCCTTCCCCTAAGCACTCTCTAGAATAGGTTCTCCATCTCCTGCCATTACTGTTCCTCCCTCAAGCCTTTCCATGTCTTTCCCCTTAGCTGGTCCTCCCTGTGAACCTGTAGTAGCCCAGGTATGCTAGAACTGCACTTAAGTTCTATGCCATTTTGGAAAGCCATGAACCCTGTAAGCCTGTGAGTTTCTCTTGCTTCCCCAAAGTCAGTTTTAATATCATGAGATGCTGTGTCACCCCCACCTGTATGGCCATGGAGAATTATTCAACTTCCCTGGTCTCCAGAGTTCCCTGTTTGACCAGCTGAGACCTTTATTGAAGCCCCTTCACCATCCACTTCTTTTGCCAGGGCATTTTTCTCCTTCTCTGTCACTGATGTTGCTGCCAACAGCACTCCCTGGAGACCTTCCTGTGTGCCAGCCTCCTAAAGACCATGTCATGGCAGTACTCTGGCCTTTCTGGCACAGAGGCAGACCCCATGAAGGGGAGTTGAATGTTCCTTTCTTTTTTAGGCACTCTGGATGCTAGTCTCTGCTCTGGGGGTGCCTCTGCCGACTGCCTACCTTTCCAAGATGTGATGCGGAAGCTTCTTGGCACTCTGTGGCACACACTTCTGTTAGCAGTGGCCTGTCTGTGCTGGTGCAGAGTAGGCATGGGTTTTTGCTGGTACACTTTCTCATCAGGAGTCAGAATACCTTTGTTTCCAGATTCCAGGCTCTGCCCCGTTGTGTTCATGACAGCCCAGGGAGCTCAGCTGTCTAGGTAGCACAGCTTCCTTAGTTCGTCAAAGACGTATTACCAAAGGCTGTGAACAGTGAGCATTTGAACTTGGAGCTACTATTTCTAACACTTGGGGACAAGCAATTATTCTGGTGGAGCATAGAGTTGGAAAGTGACTTAACTGAAAGGAATTACACGATGACTCTCAGAGAGTAGACTGCTTAGTGGATTCACATCACTAAGTCGTGTGTACCCTCCTCCAGAGGCTGACTTAGGAGGAGCTGAACCACTGGGCTGGCGATTCATGGATACTGTAGAGTTTATGAGTGTGGGCCATCCTTCCCTTCTAGCAGCTACAGAGCAACAAGGGTACAGAGAAGCTTGTGCCAAAGGATGGCAGGAAGGTGAGGTTGGTCTGTCTGCTTACAGGACAAGGCCCTACAAGAAGGAGGGGGTGCTCCAGGAAGTCTAAAGATTGGAGAAAGTGTAGCTTCGGTAATAATCTTTGACAGAAATGACTGTCTCCAGCAGAAAGGTTTGTTGTAGGAGAAAGGTCACACTCTGTAAGACAGAGACACTTTGACATGTTTCAACATCGTGGACTCTGGGCACTTTAGCTTTGCGGTCTCCTTCTTTCATTTAAAAACGTTCTATAACTATTTGGCTGTGGGTCTCCACATCTGTTTCCATCAGCTGCTGGTTGAAGCCTCTCAGAGGATAGTTGTGCTAGTCTCCGGTCTGCAAGTATAGCAAAGTATCATTAATAGTGTCAGGGCTTGGCTCTCTTTCATGGGGTGGGTCTCAAGTCATTGGTTGGACATTCCCTCAATCTCTGTTCCACTTTTATCCCTGCACATCTTGTAGGGCAAAGTTTGGGTCAAAGGTTTTGTGGGTGGGTTGGTGTCCCCCTCCCTCTATTGAGAGTTCCCACCTGGCTACAGGAGGTGGCCATTTCAGGCTCCATATCTCCTTCTACTAGGTGGAGCTCAGGAATTCTTGTGGAAGAGTTGGGGGAAGGATTGAGGAAGGTGGAGTGGTCAAGAACACTGCAAGAAGACTTACAAAGTAAACTAACTTGGACCCATGGGAGCTTGCAGGGACTGAACCATGAACCAAACAATATATGTGGGTTAGACCTAGGCCCCCACATATATAGCAGCTGTGCAGCTTCATCATCATATGGGTCCCTATCAATTGGAGCAGGAGCTGTCTCTGAGTCTGTTGTCAGCCTTTGGATCCCTTTCCCCTAGGTGAGCTGTTTTGTCTGGCCTCAGTGGGAAAGGATGTGCTTAGTTCTGCTGCAACTTGATGTGCCAGGGTGGGTTGGTATCCATGGGGTGCCTCCTCTTCTCTGAGGAGAAAGGGAGGGGGTAATAGGGTATATGGGGATGTGAGGGTGGGACCAGAAGAAGAGGAGAGGAGCTGTAATCAGGATGTAAAGTGAATAAATAATTAATGAGAACAAAAAGATATGAAAAGTAATGAGACAAAATAGATTTGAAGCTGGAGGGGGTGGGATTAGAGGCAGCAAGATTAGCACATGAAAGAAGCTAGTTGGCAGAAGACTTGTAACCTATTCTCTACCTCTGGGCTGCAGGTAACAAACAGACCAGACTTAAGAAAAGCCTTTGAGTCTAAGTTTTCCTTTGACATACATCATATGATTTGATAAATTTAACCTGCCTACAAGATGTGCAGGGATGAAGATAGAGCAGATATTGAGGAAATGCCCAACCATTGGCTGGCCACACCGTGGGAGACAGCCAACCCCTAACACTATTAACAGACAGGAGGGCAAGAGGGTGGGACCCTAAAGAGAGAAGGGAGAGAAGCACAATTAGAATATAAGGTGAATAAATAAGTTAAAAAAGAAAATAAACTCAGAACAAATTGTTTCAATTATTTAAAAGAAAGAGAAAGAGAGAGAGGTCCTTGATATACAAACATAGGAAAACGGGCACCTGTAAAAAGTCACAAGCCTCATGGCCTTTGTTTTTCTCAGCTGTTGTGTGACAGACTCTACTCCTGGGAAGATGTGAACAAACCTCTACCCACCCAAGATAGTGAACCAATGAAAGAATAAAGTAAAGAAACTGCTGAAGTCCTACTTGTTGAATTTTATTGGCGTTACTTACAGGATTATGGAGGAGAGGTTACTTACAGGAGCAGATATCACCCAAAGTCAGCTACATTACCAAAAGCCCACCCTGACGTGGTGGTGATTCATGGAAAACTGTAGTTGCTTGCTTGACAGCTTAAAGAACATCTCTTTTGGGCAACTTAGTTGGTCTCTGCCTCTTCCAGGCACATCAGCTGCTCTAAGCCTGTTCTACAGCATCTTGGTTTGTCTGACAATGTACATAATCAGTCCTAACAGTTTATAAATGCTTAGGGAAGGAGGGGCCTAGTGAATCTGGTCAGTTTTAGGAACTTCCTGAAGTGTTTGAGTTTGTGGGTTTTTTTTGTTTGTTTGTTTGTTTGTTTTGTTTCTTGAACTTAACAAGGTCCCCTGCAGGATGGAATTTTCTGACTCCCTTTAAAACATCCTATGTTTTAAGAGCTTCTCTCTAAGTTGGAAGGTTTTGTCTCAGAGGAAATTGCTGTTCATGAGCTCACAAGCCTGTTTTCAGTCTTGTGATTGCCTTTCCCTTTCTTAATAAACTGTCCCTGCTTCTATTTCTAAGGTTTGTCCCTGGTGAGATTCAGGGTCCTGGAATATAAGATCTGAAAATGTCATAAGGAGCCCTCCAAACTGAGATCCATGCCTATAATAAAGGCAACTGTCATAATTAAAATGTATTTCCTTAAAATATTACTTCTAACATAAAAGTTCATTTTTCCCCTTTGATTTGAAAAAACATCAAACATTTGTTGGGACCTAGCTACTGAATCACCAGACCTACTAGGCAGAAAAGAAGACAGGAGAAATCCTACCTCAGCATCCTAACTGTAATGAGTTCTCTCTACCATCACCTGTAGAGAGAGTGCAGGCAGAGCTGGAAAAGAAATGGCAGATTTGGAAGAGTTGTTGGCAGAAAGGAAAGGGTGTCACTGAAAGGGTTGCCAAGCAACAGCAGACTCGGAAGCAGAGAGGTTGCTGAGTGGGCCTCACGCTGGAGCCTGTCCATAATGTTCGTGGAGTCATCCTGTGGTTCTTGATGCTTCTGGGGCATAGCACTGGCAGATGCTCTAGAGAGACACCTCCGCACTGCACTGGGCACCCCTCCCAAACCAGATGGGATTATTTCTTTCCGAAATAGTCCAATGTCTCTCTGCTGCCTACAAAATAAACCAAAGTCCTTTTAGTATGGCACAGAAGGCATTACAAAAATAAAGCTTTTTTTTTTTTAATTTTTCAACATTCTGCATGTAACAATGGCTCATTATAGGAAATCTGGAAAGCATAAGGGAAGAAAAACTAAAAGTAAACATTCCCCATAGTCTTAGCACCAAACATCGCTGTGGCCAATATGCTTCCATTTCTTCCCTCTATGTGTCTGGGATTGTGCCACTGCGCCCTGCTTAAGGAACCAGGCAATGTCTGGAAGCAACAACAGAACTTTGCCAGGGGAAGAGGGCAGGCTCCCTGTGGAGTATGGATTTGGAATCTGAGCTCCTGCATTGAAACTATTGGAGGAAGTGAGCCCCCCCCCCCCCAGGCCTTTATCATTTAGCTACAATCTTTGATTTAATTTCATTTAGCTGCAAGGCACAAGGAAGATGTCCATGGGTAGTTCAGAAGAGCAAAAGTAGAAACACTGGAGAATGAGGTGACTCTGAACTGGGAGGTCAGGCCCTTAATTAAAGATGTCATCAGAGAAGGGAGGATAGGGAGGGAAAAGACAAGTTGCAAGGCTGTCCCTCCCAGAACATCAGAGCACATGCTTGGGTTTTTCAGAGAATCAGACCAACAGGTCATATGATGCGAGGTAGATGAGCGGAGATGGACTATGGGGTTCAGCTGAGACATCCCATGACCTGCTGGCTGCTAGCCAGTGATGTCATTCAGCCCAGAGGTCTGAACCCAATCTCAGGCCAAAGTCTGGGGCGAGGAGAGGTCTGTGGGAAGAGGTTGCCTCTGGGAGGGACTTCGTCCTTCTACCTTTTTGTTCTAGTCAGGTCATCAAAAAATTGAATGATTCTGCCCTGCCCACATCTTCTTTACTAATGGTGATTAATCACACACACACACACACACACAGCAGAGAGAGACAGAGACAGAGAAACAGAGACAGGTCTTTGAGGAAGGGCTATGGCTCTCTTGTTAACTTTTTAAAGGCTTTTTGAAGACTATTATTTATTTCAGGTGTGTGGGTGTGCATGCGACATGGTGCACATGTGGAGGCCAGAGAATAACTTTGGGGAGTTGGTTTTCTCCTTCTTTTTCACCACATGGAACCCAGGGATCGAATACAGATTGTCAGGCTTGGCCACAAGGCCATCACCCTTACCCACTGTGTCATCTTGACATCTTGACTGCCTGCCTCTTGATCTTTTTTTTTTTTTTTTGATAGGTTCTGCAGAAATTACTATATAGATCTTGGTAACAACATTATATTGTTCTTGTACTAATAGAAGATTTCTTTTTCTTTGGGCTATCTTTACTATTGTTTTTGCTTTTCTTTTTCTTTACAGGGGAGAACATGAATGCAGCCCCAACTACCACAAATTATGCAGTTGAGTTTCCTGTATATGAAGAAATCGCAGGGTCAGCACATCAGACTACAGTAGATGGGCCTTACCCTGAGAAACTTACCTTCTTGACCTTGCCATCTCCCTGGCAGGTGAGCATTACTGATTGGTTTGTAAGACAAAGCCTTATGCTGTAGCCCACACTGGCTTTGAACTTGTGATCATCCTGCCTTAGTCTCCCCACACCTGGTTTTAGGATGTCAATTTTTAAAGTATATTAAATATACTCACTGACTGGAAAACATCTTTATGTTTGAAATATTTTCTCCATTTGTATATGTTTGACATGAAATGAATGGTTTTTTAACTATAAAACTAAGAAAACATTAAAACATATAGAACACATACATACATCAGAAACAGCCACAGTCAAACCAAACCAAATATCCCATAATTCCATTGGCGTATGTATTTTGTTTTCTCAATACTAAGCACCGGACCTAGGACGACTTTACATTCATCTCCAGCCTCTCTGCTAATTTTTTCTATTTATTTATTTTATTACAATTTATTCACTTTGTATCCCAGCTGTAGCCTCCTCACTCATTTCCTTCTACTCCTCCCTCTCTCATTTCCTCTCATGCTCCTCCACTGATAGGGGAGGTCCTCCTCCCCTTCCATCTGACCCTAGCCTATCAGGTCTCATCAGGAGTGACTGCATTGTCTTCCTTTGTGGACTAGTAAGGCTGCTCCCCACTCAGGGAGAGGTGATCAAAGAGCAGGCCACTGAGTCCATGTCAGAGACAGTCTCTGTTCCCCTTACCAGGGAACCCACTTGGACACTGAGATGCCATGGGCTACATCTGCGCAGGGGTTCTAGGTTATCTCCATGCATGGTCCTTGGTTGGAGTATCAATCTCAGGAAAGACCCTGGGCCCAGATTTTTTGGTTCTGTTGCTGTCCTTGTGGAGCTCCTCTGCTAATTCTTTTGAAACAAGGTATCACTCTGTAACTCAGACAGGCTTTGAACTTGAGTGCTTCCTGTGTGGGCTACCCAAGAAGCTGAGCTAGCAGGCCTGAGCCATGAAGCCTTGCCCTGTTACATTTTGATATAATGCTATTTTTCTGTCTGGATTTCAAAGTATATTCACTCATGGTAGAGCATATCTTCCTGTGGTTTTACGGCTCTATTACAGCTTTAGTGGTCCTTAATAGCTTACTTATAAATGAACAATTTCTTGCTCCTTTTACTTGTTTTAAGCCCTTCCATTCATTCAAAGTATGTTGCCATAGGCACCAATTGTTGAAAATCCCTGTGAGTTGTTTGTTTTTTTTACCAAATTCCAACCTGAATGACTGGATTACAGATCTGGTATATTTTTAATCATCTTGATATATATAGTTTCTGTCCAGAAACTAATTCCAATTAACGCATTTTGGCAGAAAGCCATGAGGGTGATCACATTTCCTTCATCACACTCAACAGAGTGCTCTTCATTTTATTGGCAGTGTTTGAGTCCATCTTGGATAACATACATTTATTAAAATAGCTGTATTACATTTATTTTGTGTGTGGGAAGAGTGAGTACGCCACTGTGCACATGTGTATGAGGGTCATTGCATATATGAGTCCTCCTCTTCTACCATGTGGGTCCTAGAGATTGAACACTGGTTGTCAAGAGTTGGCAGCAAGCCCCTTTATCCAATGAGCTACCTCACCAGCCTCCAGATGTAATTTCAAGTTTTGTTTCTGAAATCCACCACTCTACATTTTTCATTCTACATGTATCATTTGGTTAATTATTCGTTTTTTTATTTTTGAGACAGAGTTTCTCTGTGTATCCCTGGTTGTCCTGTAGTCTGACATGATGTCACTATGGAGCCTAAGTGGGACTTTAAAATTCACTTATGCAGGCTAGTTTGGCCTCAAACTTGGGGCAATCCTCCGAATCTTCTTGGTCTCCTGAATGGTAGGAGTTTTTGTGCTTTTTAAAATAAAATGGCTGTAATCAGTCTGTTTTCTTCCCACTGAGTAAAGAGGTGTGTGTGTGTGTGTGTGTGTGTGTGTGTGTGTGTGTGTGTGTGTGTACATATAGGTGCCAAAGATTGGTATGGGGTCTTTTCTTCTATCTCCCTCCACCTTCTTTTCAGAGACAAGCTCTCTTACTGAACCTGGAGCTCACTGTTTCACCAAGACTGGCTAACTAGCAAGGCCCTCACCCCCCACCTTCCTGCCTCTGCCCACCCCATGCTGAGGTTCCAGAACATTCTACCACACCTGACTCTTTTTTGTGGGTTCTGAGGATCCAAACTCAAATCTTCATGCTCGCACAGCAAGCAATTTACTCACTGAGCAGCCTGCCTAACCTCACCCTGACTTTTTATTAATGAGCCTGTGAGAAAAGATTTGCCCCATTTGTGAAAATGCTGGACTAAAACAACATAAATTTTTATTATAAAAAATACCTTCAAACATTTTTAGAAATAGAATAGTATATATAAAATCCCCATGTGCCCATGAACTCATAACCCAGATTCAACAATTATCAGCTCACAGATAATCAGTCTTGTTTCACACCCATCATCTTCCTTCTATGACTTCTTTTTGGCAGTTAATCTTCAACTTATCATTTCATCTGCAAATATTTCAGTATCAGATGACTGACAATGTATGCCATCAAGTCATCCACTTTTTCCTTTGTGGTCTCTGCTTTTAGTATTATGCTCAAAAGGCTGAAGACATGGTATAGCAGTTAAGAACCCATGCCACTCTTGTAGAGGACCTGAGTTTTGTTCCAAGCTCCTTTGTCAACTGCTACACATGTCAGGTGGCTCACAATAACTTGTAACTCTAACACCAGGTGATCTAATGCTTCTGGCCTTTAAGGGACTCTTTGACTCATGTGCATATATGGTCCCCATACACATAGCTTTTTTTTTTTCTTAATGGCATAAGAGTAGTTTATTACTGGGTGTGGTGGTATACTCCTTTAATCCTAGCACTCAGGAGGCAGAGGCAAGTGTATCTCTGTGAGTTCCAGGCCAGTCTACATAGTGAGTTCTAGGACAGCTAGGGCTATGTAGACAGTCCATGTCTTAAAACATACAAACAAACAGTTTATTGTCTTTGTTTTCTTCTGGGTGGAGGATAGAGGGGAGAGGCTGTTCTCTGGTTCTACAAGTTACCTAAGGGAACCAGGAAATGAATACCTAGTTGAGTCCAGACAAGGGCTGGTGTGTGAGAATAAGTAGGACATTCTAACAGTATGGGAGTGGGCAGGTGGCGGTTATCTACTCACAGCAGAGGAGACTCAGGTAGGTACATGTGCCTTAGTACATATCCTAGTCCAGAAAATGATCTTCATGATTGCCAGAGGGTTGGACAAACATCCCAAGGCAAAGAGGTCCCTCATTCCCTCTCCTTCAGGAGAGAGAGAGAAGGGAGAGAGACACCCAGGACAAGGAAATCCCTCATTCCCTCTCAGGCAGAAGATAGAAGGGAGAGATTGTCTTCCTTTTCCACAAATTCTCTGGTGCAAAGGAGGCTGCTACTTTTCCCTGGAACTGGTTGCACTGCATTCTGGGAGGGCTCTGGCTATAATATGGAATTGGCCTAAGGCAACCTCACCCTTAAAAGGATGATGACCTGCTGGGAGATCACAAACAACCATGTAGTTTGCTTAATGAATCCTTCTTCAGGGCCAAGGCCCTAACTTCATGCATCTCCATAGACATAATTAAAAAGAAACATTTAAAAAGTATGAATTATTTTTATCAACATTTTTTCCAGTTGACTTTGGATTCATAAATGACAATGCTTTAATCAGGGCTGATGATGCAATTGATAAAAGGCTTGATGCTCAAAAATGAGAACCTGACTTTGGAGCCCTGACACTCACATAAAAGCTGAACCAGTGTAGCCAGTCAATAAGCTATAATGCAGACTCAGTAAGAGACTCTGTCTTAAAAAGTTAAGGTGGAGAGCAATAGAGGAAGACACTTAGACACTGACATCTCGTGTCCTCAAGCACATACATTTACACTTGCACCTATGTAAGCACAGATGAACACACACACACACATGCTTTGAACTTTGGATCCAACAATACTGACATTTTTCAAATATGGTTTTAGTTATTTTTTTTCAAAGAGTTAATTTTTCAAATATGTGATTAGCTGAATAAGTTACTGCATCCTCACAGGTTTGGAATACCAACTTCCTACTCTGAGAAAGGCCTTCCCACTCCTGGGCCAGCATGTTTTTTCTCTCTAGCATTACTGTTTCTCTCTCTCTCTCTTCAAGACATGGTTACTCTGTGTAGCTCTGGCTGTCCTGGAACTCACCTTATAGACCAGCTGACCTCAAACTCATAGAAATCCTTCTGCCTCTACCTCCCTAGTTCTGGGATAACAGAACTACCACCACCCAGCAAATTATTTTGTTTTTTAAGTATTCATTTAATATTTATTATTGTAAATTCTCTAGAACAACACTACTCATCAGTCATTCATACAGCTATTTTAGTGTGCTACTATACAAAATTCTGTGTGCAGGGAGAACCTTAAGATAGAGTGTTCATTCTGTGATGAAGTTACATTTGCAAGCTCAGCAGACCTAGGCTATCCCTCCCTGTTTTCTGCTCTAAGTTACTAAGTAAAAATTTTCTCATTACTTAGTAAAACCCAGTCCAACCATGGCACTATATCTTTGTGAGTAAAACAAGGTGACCAGAAATTGACAAATGTGCTTTGAGTTCCCATGATGTATTTAGGGCGTGACACTTGGCCCTTCTGATGTCACAGGAGAAACGAGGGGGGACGCAGGCTCCATCTTCAAGTAGGTGAGCGACTCCAAACCCTGTGATCTATCTCAGAGACTCTGGACCTCTTGTGAAGACTTCTCAGAAGGGAGGGTATACTCACCTGTGGAATGACCTCACTTGTAGGAAGATTTGAGCCCCTACGCTCTATTTCTCTTGATTCTTGTCTCTGGGGAGCTTTCTCCGTGTTTTGCAGCTCTGAGAGCTCCCCCTCCCCCAACTCCTTCCTTTTGCCTGGTTCCAGTGACCTCACTTACAACACTCTGGATAAAAGGCCTCAGAATAAAAAGGGTCTAAGGGAAAGGTGCTTTGCCTCCAACAATGTGCTAGGTAGTCATCTCAAAGTGTCCTGTGCCCTGTTTTAGAAATGGCGAGCTTTTCATTTCTTCCCATTTAGATGTGTTGGTTAAACAGATACATCTTTAAAAGTCTCCTCCATTATTAGTCATACTTATGTATTTTTTTTTTCAGAAACAAGTAGGATTTAGGCATAACTATTCCACAGCTGATCAATACAATGCTCACTTTGCCTGTATTGAAAAGACACTTAAAAGCAGTGTAAAATCTGTTGCTTCTCATTCTTGTTAATGCTGCATTAAGTCACAGGTAACAAAAGCAAACACAAAATCAATAGTGAAATCCAAAGATTTCCAGTTTTGTTGTGTAAGAAAGGCCAAAGCTGGAAGTTAATTCAATAATACCATAAGAATGTAAACTTTGGGGCCAGCAAGATGGCTCAACAGGGAAAGGCACTTGCCACCAAGCCTGATAACTTGAGTTTCATTTTTTGACCTACATGGATCAAGAAGAGAACCAACTCCTGATGTCCAGAAATGAACACACACTTGCAGACATACAGAGTAAGTGATAGGGGTTGGAGGAGAAAATACACTTTATCTCTCTGAACTACTGTATGACAGGGCAAGATGGTGCAGAGGTTCCTCCATCTTGTATTCTTTTGGAGACCATTTTAGGTTTAACTAGAATTTGATCTCCTGATGGAGAATCCCATGGAACTCTCTTAGGAACCAAAGGTTAAGATGCCTAGCTACCTTAGCTTTTGTTAAACTGTCTGCTTCTGCAAAAACCTCCCCCCTGGAGCTGCATAACAAGATACCAGGATGCATCTTTTGCTTTTAAAAGCCTCTTGCTCTAAATGTTTGGGGTTACACTGGGTTCCTGAATACCTAAGTAATAGTTCTAGCCAGCTGGAATAAAGACTTTCAATTGGCTATAAACTGTGTCTGAGTGATTGTCTCTGGTGATTTCCTTGTAACATTTTGGAAGCCCCAGTGAGATCTTCAGAGACTGTACTCTGACACTTAGTGGCCTTGGAGCCCCAAACAGTGGGGAAGAGCACACTAGCTGGAGAGGATTACTATAAGGTGAGAACTCTGAGAGATTTCAGGGAGCTGGGAAAATCCTCTCCAACGAATCGCTGCTGAGTGCTCCAGAGGTACTCTGATAGAGCCCCCAAAAAATAGATCAAAAATCATTTGTTCTGTATACCTCGGAGGTATGTTTGGTCTGTAAGAAGCATCATCTGGTTAGGACACAGAGAAGAGGTCTGACATGGTTATAGCTGCGTCTAGGATCAGTGTGAGATGTCACTGGACTCCCTTGGTCTGTTCTGGTGTATGAATGTATGGCGGCCACCCTGATTGTCTTTACTCCATGCGTCTCTGTATGACTTTGTTTCCGAGTGTGTGTGTGTGTGTGTGTGTATGTATGTGTCAATTTTGTTGTTTAGAGAAACAGATCTAAAATGAAAGAGGAATGAACCGTGCTAGACCACAGCCATCAATGCCCCAAGGCAGCACATGATTTCCTGATTTTCCATAGGCTCACAGCCACAGAGGGTTGCCAACCCTCCTTGTGGCACCCTTTCTTCAGGTGGCAACCGAGGAGGCATCTTGGGAGCTGGATGTTCCTGTTGCTATGGAAATGCTGGTGGCTCCCCAGCCACACCTCCCACACCCCTTGACTTAAAAACTGTACCCTCTTGCTGGGGACCTGAATCCTTTTGGCCTTCCCTGGTCACTCAGAGAAAACTAGAACCTCTGTCTGTTCTCTCAGCTCCAAAGGAGGAAATTGACCTCCCTTCCCTTCTGGCTTGTTTAGTCACTTGTGGTCCTGGAGTCCTGGTCCTGCTCTCTGTGTGGAGGTGGGGAGGGCCTCAGAGTGCATGCAGAAAGGAGAAAGAGGTCCCATGAGCAGCGTACTCTCTGCTCCTTCCCCCTCTTGCTCTACGCATTTGGGTTGGATCAGAGAAGAGGGATATAATTCCTACAGGAGTGCTGTGGGGAGGGAAAATAGAAGTTAACTTTTTTTTTAAATTCTTTGTTCACGCCTTCCATCCTGACTACAGTTTCCCTTCCCTCCACCCCTTCCACCTCCTCCTCTCCCCCACCTTCCCTCTCCCCAAGACCCACTCCTCCTATGGTTCCCTTCAGAAAAGAGCATATCAACAGAATACCTCATTTCAAGTTATAAAAAGACTAGGCACAAACCTTATATCAAGGCTGGGTGAAGCCAGCCAGTAAAACAGGGGTCCCAAGAGTCAGAGACACCCTCTACGCCCCCTGTTAGGAGTCCCACAAGAACACCAAGCTGTGCAACTATTGCAGAAGTTAAATTTTCCTGTGCATAGTCTCCCTCTCCGTTGGTGACTTGGATAATTAGAAGACCCAAACCCCTCCATATTTGGAGACGTTGTGGCCCCTGTCAGCCTGTTGTAAACTGTTTTAAGGTAAGAGGGCATTGGAATTGTTTTGTTTTGTTTTGTCCAATCATTAAGGGAGGGATTAAAAGTGGTAGGTCAGAACCTGCTGTGTTTCTGGAAAAACTCTGTGAGATAAATCTAGTATTTACTCCCAAATCCAGAAGCCCCCCCCCTCAAAAAAAAGCCAGCCAGCAGGCCACTAAAGTTGCCTTTGCCCTGCAGTTAGTTCCAGACATAAGAAAAAAGCTCCAGAAAAAGCCCCAGGGATTCGAAGGGATGACTATGTCTCAACTTTTGGAAATTTGCTCAGAAAAAGTTTATAACAGCTAAGATTCAGCCAAAAACAAAAAGGGAAAGGAATTCTGCGAGGTGATTGCTGCCCTTGGGGAAACAAACAAGTGAAGAAATGGAGGAAACAGACCAGGGGGAGGGATTCAGGGATTCACCAGTATTATTTGATAGGGTCCTGAGCGTAGATCTGATGGAATTTAGACAAGAAATCCACAAAGTACTCTGCTCCGGTGTGTAGGTGGCCGCCTCAGAGCTCAAACCACTGAGGAAGAATGTGGACAGGTAACAGAAGGCCTTTTAGAGCACTCCAAGCCCTGAGGTAAAGACTCACAACCAAGAAGGCTCAGCTGTGTGTCCCTTGGATCACATGCCTAGGCTAAAACCTAGAGGAAGGAAAGCACTTTCCTACCACCATGTTTCAGTTATCCTGCAACTCCTTCCTCTCCTCCCCCGACAAAATAAGTGGGGAAATCCCTGGAGACACTTGGACGGTGCCAGCTAAGGATGGTGGGGTTGCCGAGACGGCCAGGCTCCTCTATGCCAGCACCAGTACACATTCTTTGCAACGAACTAAGACTGAACAGAGGGCCTTCAAAGCCTTGAAAGAGGCCCTGATGTCTGCCCCAGCCCTAGGCCTCTCCCAGGCATTACTACGCCATTCCACTTGTACGTGGATGAGGCCAGATGCATTGCCTAGGCGTCCTCTACACAAACCCTGGGATCCTGGGAAAGACCAGTGGCAATCTGTTCAAGAGACTTGACCTGT
>CM053758.1:60949932-60980278 GCA_028658305.1 Pachyuromys duprasi | reverse complement strand
CCCTGTCTTCACTCAATGTCTGATGTCAGAATGAGTAAAAGTAAGAAGAAAAACAAGACAGTGTATCTGATTCCACCCTGACTGACAAGGCAGGTTTTATCTTTATTTTTAATTGTATGTGCAAGTGGTGTTGGGAACCGGACTCAGGTCCTCTGTAATAGCAGTATGTATGCTTAAAGACCCCAGGGCAGTTTTTAAGCATGTGTATCTACTCTTCTCTTCTGATCATAATATATGAATCATCTTTTCCATATTAATATGGTTTTGCTTTTGCAGATCAAGTCAATCTCAGCAACTCAGCACCTAAAAGACTAATACAAAAGAATGTCAAACATATAAATGGACAATATCAAATAGTAAAAGCCAATGCCTCCAGCTACACGGTGTGTTGTTTAGCCATTTAGCCCTAGCTGGTGGGTGGGGATAGAGTTATTTCAACAGCAGTGACAATCCTTACACTTGGCTATGACATGAACTTGTCCCTTCACACATCCCAGGTCAACTCATTGAGAAGACTCATGCTAAGAACTCAACAAACACACTAGCTGATCTGAATTCAAAGTTAGCCCTCACTTTGCTAGAATAGTAATAATCACACAGTTCTTTAAGGTCAAATTGGA
This sequence comes from Pachyuromys duprasi, assembly GCA_028658305.1. Taxonomy (NCBI): domain Eukaryota; kingdom Metazoa; phylum Chordata; class Mammalia; order Rodentia; family Muridae; genus Pachyuromys; species Pachyuromys duprasi. The sequence goes on along the minus strand of CM053758.1, from coordinate 60,979,658 downwards.
CAGCTATTAATCCTGGCCCTCGTGTCTTACCCACACCTGTTCTCAGTGGTGGATATTAGCCAGTATGCCAAGGCACACTGTGTCACCTGCGATGTTCATGCTTGAAGATGGTGGTACAGAGAGGTTAGCATCCTAAATCTAGGAAGTATTTGCTGAAGGGCTTTTAGGTGCCAGCTGTGCTGAGGTACTGAGCTTGTCAGGCCTGGGCAGCACATGTCATCTTGGAGGGCCACACAAACTCTCACCTCCGCTCTACGTAGCATGGGTGAGCAAGGATTGCTCTCTATGGCAGAAATGATATAAAGATTTAAGGTTAACATTCACACAAACATGAATGAGCTTACTCCTCCAGGTGAAGCCTCCCTCTGGATAGTCTCTTAAAATGATCCAAAAATTTAGTTGTTCTATCTAGCTATCATGTAATGTACCAAATCATACTGCACAAATCCTTTGCGGAAGAAGACTAAACCAAATAAACAACTTGAAGTTCCCCAACCGTCTAAGAACTGCCACCAGAACATCTGGAATATAGTCATTTTCCTTCCTATCGGCAGCACAAAGTCACGACGAAAGAATCATCAGGCGTCCTTCCATGAGATTGTGTTAGTCCACTCTGTCAGGTGGGACAAATGGGACTGGAAAAAGACTGACCAAGAGGAGAGTGGACACTTTTCATTTCAGTTCTCAAAGTCCTCTATTCTCACTCTGCACTAGGCTAGAGTTGAAGCGTCCTCGACATGTGTTCCTCACAGAAATACCACCACCAAGTTGGGAGACCATTCCCTAAGACTGTAAGAAGTGAGGCTCAGCGGGTAAAGCCTGAAGACCTGAGTTTGATCCTCCAACCCCACACGATGGAAAGAGAGAACCAACTCCTATAAGCCATCCTCTCACCTCCACACTTACGCACACCCAGAAAATCAGTGGAGTAATAAAGACTATCACCTACACTTTCACAAAGAACTGATTTATTTGTTTGTTTGAGACAGGGTCTCATTTCTCAGTCTGGCCTCAGGTCACTAGGTAGTTGAGGATGACCTTGAACTCCTTATCTCCTGTTGCCATTTTTGAGTTGATGGTTTTTTTATGTTTTTTTTTTAATTCTTATGCAAAGCTGTTTTGAGACTTCTCCAAGTGTCTTGACTAAGGCAGAGACTGTCTTATCTTTTGCAGTTCTGGAAAGTGACCCAATGGGTTAACCACATGAAAAACACCACACATACATCTACTGAATACAAGAAACAAGCAGGCAGAATATAACAAAATGTAACAACTCACGAAGTTGTTGAGAAAATAGAAGTTCAAGGTCAGATGCTAAAGCCTGGCTAGGGGAGAACAGTTTTTCCCATGGGACTTTAACACAGACTTGAAGAGGCTTTGAAGGCAGGCTTTTGGGAACTTAGTGAAGATAGGCCTTTTAAAACTCAGTCCACAATGTTACTACTGAAGTTGGTACTGGTAAATTGATTTAGATTAGGTGCAAAAAATCCTTTTGTTTAAAAAGAAAGTTGTAATCTTTCTTGGGACATCTGTGAGGGACACAGGTCTGGGTGGTGACTGCCCACTGGTTACATTCATTGCTGGTAGCATGGGCCACCCTCCTCTCTGTCCCTGAAAGGGAAGCCTAGTGCTAAAGCCCAGGGGAGAGGCTCTGCCAACTGGACACTAGGGCTCACATGGTTTCAAAGGCTCTGAGAGTTATATTTGGAAAATCATTTAAGGCTGATTGCCAAGATCTCAGTGGATTAAAATCGTTGTAACATGTCTTTCATGATTAAAAGTCTGGCACCAAAACAATTCTAGAGAAACTAACATCATTAAGGACAGATATAGAGTATCCAGTTGGCAGCAGGTTGATGTAAGGAGTGGGAATGAGAAAGAAACACATCAACAACATTTGTTGTAAAACTACCAGGCTCTGTTGTAACAGCTGTTACAGAAAGACCAGCATAGCTATACATACATACATACATACACACATACATATATGCATACATACATAAACAACAGCCTCATGCAACACGAGTCCAGCAAGTTTATGGTAGAGGCTGTTCAAAAAGTCTAGAATCTCAGCTTTTGGTGGTGGAGGCAAGAAGCATCGTGAGTTTTACGCCAGCCTAGGCTAAACTGTCTCAAACAATCAAAAGAGAAAAAAAAAAGTAGTATTGAATAGAGGAAAGCCAGGTATTTTCAATTTATCCAATTTTCTTGCCCCATAATTATCTTTTCCATGAGGACAGAACGTTGGTCCATCCTCCTTTCATTCCAGGATTGTCCCTTCCGCGGGTTCTCTCCCTCCCCCACCCCCCTCCCGCGTCCTCTCCCGGTCCCAGCCTCTTCAGAGCCCCGCCCCAGATGCGCTAAGCCCCGCCCCGACGCGGGAGCCCCGCCCAGACACCAGAGCTTCACTTTAGACGCCGGAGTTACTTCTAGTGAGTCACCCCGCCCAGAAGCGCTAGTCCCCGCCCAAGAGGCGGGAGCCCCGCCCAGATATAGGAGAGTCGCTTCAGACTAGGGCGTCCTCTCCGCTAGGTGGCCCCGCCCCCTGTGGGGGCGCGCGGCGCGGTAACCCGGAAGTGGCGGCAGCGTGCGGGGGCGGGGCGGCGCGCTCGAGCGGGCCATGGCCGCCGCCGCCGGCTTTGTGTGCCGCGCGCGAGCCCCGGCCGTCCGCGCCTCGCCGGGGCTGCGGGGCCCCCGCTGACCCGCCCCGCTCGCCGCGCCGCGCCCGCTCGGCCCCGCCCCTGGCCTCTCCGCCTTCTCGGCCGGCCTCCAGTCCCCGGCGCGCTCCCGCCGCGCTCCCTGCGCTTCCCTCCCGCCCGCGGCGGGCGCCAGGCCGCCCCGATGCCCGAGCCCGGCCCCAGGATGAACGGCTTCTCGCTGGGCGAGCTGTGCTGGCTCTTCTGCTGCCCTCCTTGTCCGAGCCGCATCGCCGCCAAGCTGGCCTTCCTACCGCCCGAACCCACCTATACGGTGCTGGCGCCCGAGCAGCGCGCGCCTGCGCCCGCTGCGACCCCTGCGCCCGCCCCAGCGGCACAGCCCGCTCCGGCCGAGGAGGGCGCGGGCCCCGGCGCGTGCAGCCTGCACCTGAGCGAGCGCGCCGACTGGCAGTACTCGCAGCGCGAACTGGACGCCGTCGAGGTCTTCTTCTCGCGCACGGCCCGCGACAACCGGCTGGGCTGCATGTTTGTGCGCTGCGCGCCCTCCAGCCGCTACACGCTGCTCTTCTCTCACGGCAACGCCGTGGACCTGGGCCAGATGTGTAGCTTCTACATCGGTCTGGGCTCGCGCATCAACTGCAACATCTTCTCCTACGACTACTCGGGCTACGGTGTGAGCTCCGGCAAGCCCTCCGAGAAGAACCTGTACGCCGACATCGACGCCGCGTGGCAGGCGCTGCGCACCCGGTGAGCCCCGAGCCACGGGTGGGGTGCGGGCTCATGCTCCCGGATTGGTGTATTCGCTTGGGATCGCCAGCCCTCGTGGGGTGGAGAGCCTATGCTTCAAGGGTCCTGCCTGCTTTCCACTGGCCCCGCGCGGCCTGGAGTCTTTGTGGCTCCGGTTAAACGCACGTGGCCGCCGTGGGGGTTGCTAACGTACCGGCAAAACCAACTTGGTTTGGGTTGAGTTACGTGTCGAGCTTCTCGCAGACCCCGAAGGTCTGGTAGAAGTGACCTTGGGTTTTTCTGCGACCGTGAAAGCAGGGGCGGGACGACGGCCTCCGAAAGACTTTCCAAGTAGAAATTGTCCCTGGGGCGATGCCTGAACAGCCATTAAAGCAGGGGAGGGTCGGGTGTGGCAAGGACTTTGCCTCCTGGTCGGGCAGGGTAGCTGGCACCCGGAGATCAGGAAGTTAGCTGATGTTGGCACCTTCCCAAAGCCCCACCAGTAGCACAGGATGTCATACAGGCGTGAGGGAATCTATTGACCTTGAGTTAGCGTTCATAGAACTGTAAAGTATTGAGGGTCATTTGCATGCCAGGCACATATTGTCATAGTCTGAGGACAGACCAGGTGGGAAAACAAAACAAAACAAAAAGAGCTTGAGTTTTACTCAGAACTTAGACGAACGTTTGGTTTGTGGGAAAGTCAAGTGACCTGTCCTGTTTTGGTGCTTGTGACCTTCCCACTTAATCCCCATAGCACAGGTGGCAGGCGTACCTGAGGTCCTGTCTGTAATGAGCTTGGATTTCTTTAGAGGAACAAGTCCCCAGAAGGTCAGTAGGCACTGTTGTTGTTAGAGACCTTTGCGTAGTTTTTCTGAAAAGTCTACTTGCCGGGCTCAAGTACATAACCAGTAGTAATGACTTTACTTCCATATGTGCTGCACATATGTTCATAAATTATCCCTTGTGCTTCTGGAGGAATGGCTTGTATAACAGAAGTACTTAGTATTTACTCTGTGTTGCTTGCTCCGATTTTCTGAGGTCTTGGATGGGACCTAAATTGGAGTGTAGCTTTTGGAAAATGATGTAGGCAGATGAGTCTGGATTCTGTCCTGATGGAGTGGCTGTGAATCCACAAGTAGTTACATGCCACCTGTTCCCAAGAAAGGGTTTCAAAAGTATGTGTCATAAGCAGGGAGTGGTGTGTGATATGCCTCAGCACTCCAGAGGCAGAGGCTGGAGGATGGCTGAAAGTTTCAGGCTAGCCTAAGCTACGTTGTGAGTTCTAGGTTGGCCAGGGCCGTAGTAAGACCTTGCCTGGAACAAGTATGTGGGCTGGTGGGATGGCTGAGTGGAAGCTGCTTTTCTGGCAAACGTAGTGACCAGAGTTTCGTCTGTGGGATTCAAAAGTGGAAGGAGGGAACTGCCTCTGCAAGGCTGTCCTGTCCCTCGGTAATTGTGCCCACACATTACCATACACAGTTGTTTTTAAAAAGCACATGTTGCACAGTCTTATACTACTAGAATCTGCCATGGTGTAGGTATTAAAAATAAGTTTTGGTAATACATGTTTTAACAGTGAAACATGAAAGTCTTACCTTATGTAGATTTTTCTATGAAAATTCCTACAGAGCATTGCTCCTCCGTGCACCTGTCTTTATTGAAATGAAATTTCTATAGGGTTGTCCCTTCACTCTTGAGTATGTATGTGCCTATGTGTATGTCTTACCACATAGGTGAGGTACTTTCCCAACCCTCTCAAGCTGTACAGTAAAGTGCTTGTTTTACATCTTGATCATGCTTGCATATCACACACTTTCATCTGAGGCTGCATATCTGGACCAAATGTTTCACAAAACACCCCCTCCCCCAGTGGGTGTTTGCATAGCAGAATGTGTGCTGGGTGTGAAGTGCTAAGAGTATTTCCCAGAGCCTGTGTGGGTACTGTGTTCATCCACCCACCCCATTTTGACAGAAGGGTAATCTCACAGCCAACCAGCAGGACTCCTGGCTGGTAGTTTAGAGTTTGTAGTCATTGGATTTCTCAAAAGGTGTGACTCTGGTGAATTATAATCTAGACATTACCTGATTGTGAGGCTGATCAAGGTTCCTCAGCCACCTTCTTTCAGCCTGGATTGCGGTCATTCCTGTCTTGCTCCATGTGGCCCTTCAGTAATGTGGCCTAGAGAAAGCTCATCTCTGCCCCCTTCCCAGATCTTTCGTGGTCCTTGCCATGGAGGGACTTCTCCCACTGCCGGTGCCTTGTCTGGGCTGGTTCAGAAACCCTGTCCCAAAGCCCAGCCTCTGACTTCTGGGTTAGCAATACTGACTGGAGAACTTGCTGCCTCCGTCGGTGACAGACAGTTCAGAGGCAAACTGAGTTGTCTCTGTCCTGGCTTATAGATTATTCCCTGAAAAATAAGTTGTCTTGGGTCACTGCTAGGCAGCCTCAGAGTCCCAGGCACTTCCTGAGCTCATGGTTGGTGTTTCGAGTATGCCTTTCATGTTAAGCGAATTGATCCTAGTTGGATCCTAGTTATATTAGGAGATCCTTCAAGTCCCCATCTTGTGGCTCATGGATTGAAGGCCCAGTTCCCCAGGACAGTGTTCAGAGTAGAGCTTTGGGAGAAGCAATGAGATTGTAAAGATCTGACTTCGCCAGCAGAGTAATCCCTTGATGGTTCTTAGTCAAATGGACTTTGGGAGGTGGGGGACCTGGAAGCAGGGCCTGATTGGAGGAATTGATTACAGAAGGTTTTGCCTTGCCCTGGCCTCTTCCTTTTTCTCCCTGCATCCTGATGTTATGAGGAGGTAGTGAGTGGGTGGGGACAGCTTTCCTCTCTCATGACTTTTTTCCTTAATATTTTGCCTTCCCATAGACCTAAAAGCAGCAGAGTCATATGAGCTTAGATAGACTGAAGGCTTTGAAACTGTGAGCGAAAGTAAATCCACCCTGAAGTTGTATACCCCAGTATCTGTCACAGCAAGGAGAAGGAACACACTTTTGTACCTGTTGTTTAGTCCCTTTACTTGTGCTTGTTATGATATTGCCATCGCTGCTGTTTAATTGAAAGTTCCTGTGGTAAGGATCTCTGTCTTCTCTGTTTCCAGAAATTAGCATTGAGCCTTAAAATATAGACTCCCATGAAATACTGGTTCAGGTGTTTGATGCATGTAGTGGGTGCTCTGTTCATGATGGCAGTCAGTACTGCTAAGCTGCAAAGCATCGCATCTTACCTCCAGGGTTTAGAATCTAGGTATAGCCATCCACTGAAAATGGGAGGGCTTCAAATGTATTGGCTTTTGGTCTCAGCCACTTTCAAGCTGTCATTGGTAGTCTTATGACACTGGTGTCTGTGTTGAACAAAAGAATGATTAGTCTCAATTTGTCTTCAGTTTTTATCCATTACCTGTCTGTGCTGCTCTTATGCATTATTATTATGATTTTAGCAGAGCTGGAACTCTGCCCAGCATGCAAACCCCACATGCAGGGATAAAGGTAGGAAACCCATTCAAAAAAGGGTACAGAGGCAGAAAAGGTGATTTGCTATTTGGGAAATGGGAAATTGTTTTAAGGAGTTAAAATATTTTCTGGGGGAAAAAAAAGGTGTTGGAGAGAGCTAGGGTTTGGAGGAGCTAGGAAGTGGGACCTGTGTGGAAGAAGAAAGTTGGTATATGACCATAAGGTGTAGTCTCTAACCCGAGTGCGATGCTGAGCACCAGGGATGGCTGTGCTCTCTGCATCCAGTGCTGAACATTACAAGTGTGCTGTGAATTTTGAGCAGGTGCAGGCTTAGAAGCATTTGTACAGAGGACACTGTACATCACGGGGGCTTGTTGTAGCCTGTGATGTTGCTTGAGTTGGGGAGGTAAAGTGGCTGATGTGTGCAGGGTAGAGTGAGGATAGGTTGATCCAGGCTCCATGCATGTCCTGTAAAGAGACAGATCTTCTTGCCAAGAGCAATTGTAGACTAGAGATGTTTGACTGTGACATAGTGGGAATGAACCTAAATGAGCAAATAACCCCCAAGAATGAGGTGTAAAGTAGTAGGCAGAGTATTTTCGCTGAAGTGTTTGATATAGAGGCCCAGAGAAGGACATTCATGTTTGTCATGTTTACAGATGTCATCCACAGAAGTCATCTCAGCCTTCCATTTGATGTAGGCGGCAAGGACAGTGGAGGAGAAAGGCATTTGGTAACAGAGAAAGCAGATGCAGAAGGGGAAGATGAGAAAGGAGCTTTTATACCTTGATTCAAAAGGCAAATTAAAAGAGACCCAATATTTTATTCAGTCAGCAAGCTGTTTATTATTAGCCATTGTCTGTCTGTTTCTCTCACTGACAAGTGATTTTAGAAGCAACTGAACATGGATCCACATGCCGTTTGGTAACTTTAATGCCTGCCATTCATAGGCTCCGCGATTTGGGAAATCCTGTTCACACAGTAAAGCTATGTGGTAACAGAGGTGGTAGAGGCTTGAAAGGCACCTTCTGTTGCTTGTGAATAGTATTTAAAATTGGCACTTGCAGGGTGTAATTGTCCTTAAGAGTACCACAGCTTGCCATTTCTGAGCGTGATGAAGTTGGTAGCATCCCCTTTGTTCTCAGAAGGGATACTGTGTTTCAGAAAGGGAAAAAGCCTAAGATTTCTGCCTGACTTTGATCAGTAGCAAGATAGAATCTGCTTTGACCACTGCTTGATACAAGGAGAAAGCACAGTGGTATTTATGGAAAGGAAATGTACTTGTCTCCTGGTATCCATGGGCAGTTGTTTCCAGGACCCTGTGGATACAAAAATCCACAGCTCAAGTTCTTAGTAGAAAATGGCACAGAATTTGCATATAACCCACATGTGTCCTTTAAATCATCTCTAGATTACTTGTAATATCTAATGCAATGTAAATGCTATGTAAATAGTTGTTGCATTGTACTATTTCAGGAATAATGACAAGGCAAAGGTCTTGTTCAGCAGAGGTGCAGTTTGTGGGGTTTTTTTATACTTTGATGGGGAATCTGCAAGTGTGCAACTTGTGGACATGGAGGGGCAGCTTTCAGGGGCAGCTGTCAGTGCTAGCTCCCAGTTCCAGCAGTGTGTGACTCCCAATAAGAGGAAGGTGGCTTCTCTTCAGAGCAAATGTGCCCAGGCAAAACAGCTTGAAAGGAGGAGTGTGTCTGCCAGTCTGCAGAGAGCCTTTCCCTGGTTGCTCCTTTTCTCCCCATGCTTCTTGGCTGTAGGCTTACTACCTCGACCCTGCAGAGAACAGAATCTGAGTTCTTGCCTCAGTCCTTGGGAACCTGCTGACTGTCCTGATGGACCTTGTACTTCTGCTGTTACCCGGTTGCAGGAGATCTGTTGTTTTCTCTGTTAATGCTTAACTTCTTTTTCTTTTAATTTAAATTCTGTATTAATTACACTTTATTCACTTTGTATTCCCCCCTGTAGTTCCTCCCGCAATCCCAATCCCTCCCAGAGTTTAACTTCTTAATGAGCCTGTTCTCGCATCTTATTTCGGATACTCGGAGAAACTCATCATCTAACATTCAGTCTTAAGTATGGAAAAAGTGTTGCTACAGCCCTTTATGGCTGGCTGTCCTGTGTCTACTTTACCCAGAAGGTCTCTTGCTGCCCTCTGTTTCCTCTCTTAACCCTCCACCAAAGTTTTTTAACTTCTCATTGTTCAGCAGTCATAATCCCAGTTAAAACCAAAGTCTAGCTTTAGAAATTGTGGTCTTCATTTGGTCACAGCTTACGCTTCTGCTAGCCTCATCTTGAAGCTATAGGTCTGGTCCCCTTCCCACCCAAACATATAAGAGACAGAAAACCATGACTTTGGGGGAGGAGGGGACATCAATTTGTAAGTAATTTTGATGAATAGATAGGACATAGAGACAGTAGATAAAAGCTAAAACTTGGATTTGCCATTCAGTCCTAATTCAGCATCGCCACTAACTCAAACTAACCCTCTGTCCCTTTGCGCTGTTGTAGCAATATGTTATTTATAAAGTGAAATTTATCCCTCTCACCTGCAGCCGGCAGCCTCAAGAACAAGGCACTAGCAGGTTCTGTGGCATGGTGAAGGCCCTGCTTTGACTTCCAAGACGGTTCCTTGAATGCTGGCCACCTTTAGAGGGGCAGAAGACTATTCCTCACAGGAGCTACAGTTGGGTGGGTAGATGGGGCTTTCTTTTACATCACACTATCTTGTGTTTGCTTATAGTACCCTTTCCTGTAAGGCTTGCTTCTGCACCCTACCCATACCTTCTACTCCCTGCGGTCTCTATTCTGTTCAGCAAAGATAGGCCTCTGACAGAAGGCATTCTTCCTTTCAGGAGGGTGGGGCCGCCTTGATCCCTCATCTTCTAAAGGTCCCTTCTCTTAATAGTGTACAGTGGGAATTAGATTTCAGCATTGGTGTTGGGAAGAGCTGTGACAGATGCATAGCTTCACTTTGTCTGCCCTGTTATATCCAGTGCTCCCCATTTACTGTCCTGCTCGGAGGTGCTGCTTCCCATTCAGTCTGCATGTGCAACACAGAATCTTGGTCTTGAAGAATGGACCACAGTTAGTTCTTTAAACCAGGTCAGTGGAGCAGTAACATCACTGTTCTTTTGTGACCTCATGTGTGGGCACCTAATGAAAGCTTAGGCAGCGAGGGAAAATGGGGCTCTTCCCTTTGGGCACCGTCTCATTTTCTGCATTTACCTACATAACACCAGCTAACACTGAGGGGTCGCCGTTCTAAACAATCCATAGGGCAAAGAAGAAAGATAGGGGTGAGGGCAAATGCTGCACAGTGCAGGTGGGCTTGTGTGTGGCTTGGGCTAAAGGTCCCCAGCATGAGATGATCCAGTGGTTATTTATTTAGATTTATAGCGTGGAACTGGTTTCCAGTGTATGTCAGAATCATGTAGGCAAGGTTATTTGAAGGATAGCTAGGAGAGATGCATTTCTGCCAGCTGAGCTCTCAGGTAGTGGGTTTTATGATTAAGGGGAAAGACTTCAGTCTAACAGATTTGGATTTAGGTTTTGACTGTGCCACTTACAAGTTGTTTGATGCCATTCAGATACTGTGGCCTTCTCCAGCCCCCATTGAACAGTATAACTGATAATGTGGTGTAAATGATATTGTCTCTGCCAGGTCCTGGCACAGCACCTCCATATAGTGAGCCGCAAGCATGACACGCCATTGCCGGGGATTGTTGATAGAACTTTTGGAGCTGTTCCACCAGTGTGCAGGTGATTCTACCAGTGTGTCCCATTGGGTGCTAACACCCGACACCCCTGCATCCCTGCCCTCTAGCTGTCTGTAGGGAGATGTCCAAGGGAAACCTCACTCTGTGGAATGCACTTAGAGCTGAGAAGAGAAGTTCTCAGGATTTGTTGCTTTGGAGAGCAGTATGCAGTTTTGGAGAGCAGTATGCAGTGGTGTTGTGCGTCCATCATGGTATTTATATTCCCAAAGGAACTCTTTCCAGGAGCAGAAGCCTTACCTGTAACCCGATACCTGCAGTCAATCCGCAGTCTATCCTTTGTATTGCTGCAGCCACAAGGGAGCCATCTCAGATGCAGCAGGAGTTAGAGGCTCTGGGGGAAGTCAGGACAGGGGTGAAACCTTGGCTCCTCTGGCCATTCAAAACCTTCTGGCTGCTCTTTGCTAAGGAGACAACCATAAGCAGTCAGTGGCCCATATCTTGTAGTTGGCCAAGGGACCTGAATCATGTTTCCTTTTAAAATATGAATGTTCCCATAATGCATTGTACCTCCTATTCAGGGAGTATTTTCAAGGCAATGTAACGGAGCTCATTGATAAGTTCCACGATATTGATTCACTGCTGTAGAGCTAAAGGGCCGTGGCAGTGTGGTGAAACTGGAAACCTGTTTTCAGGAAGTCTGGCTTGCTCAAGTCCAGGGCTCAGGCGACAGTTAGCTGAGTATCAGTTGTACACGGAATGGCTGGGGGAGCCACTGCCGCCCGCTCAGCTCAGCACAGGACTGCTCACATCTTCAAAGGGAAAGGGACACAAAGAACCCCTGCGTGCTGCTTCACCTGACAGTTTAAATGCTCATAGTGAAGTGTGGGCAGTTGCTTTGGGGGAAGAGTGGGAAGCAGAACTATTCAGAATATATCCACCAGAAAAATGTGTTTGCAGAAAGGAAGTGTGAGTGCTGGCAGCTACTGTAGGGTTAGGGTTGGAACTCAGAAGAGAGTTCCAGCTTAGCCCCAGTTGACTTCAGTGATTGTCTAGGTGCAGCCACACTGTGTGCAGTGAAAACAGTACTGACTGTAAAGGTCCACGATGACAGAACAAGATCATGTGTATGTTAGTATGTGTGCCATGGCCTGTGGGTGGACGCCAGGGAATAACCTTGTGGAGTGAGTACTTGCTTCCCACCTTGATGTGGGTTTTGGGGATTGAACTCGGGTGTGAGGGGTTTGAACAGCAAGCCCTCTGTGTGCTGTGGGATCTCTCCCAGCCTCTGTTATTTTAATTTTTATGTACCTGTTAGGAAAAGACTATTCACATGCTAATTTGCTTCTGTGCACATTTTATGTTATAATTAGGCTAGATGAAGTGAGTGAAGAAATGAACATGCCATCTTGGAGTTAATGGAAGAAATAGTTTTTCTACTAGATTAGGAACTTACTGAGCTAAAAATAAGCTTACAGAGGGGTAAGAGTTCGGGCTGTCATTGGTGTGTAGAGCAGATCATGAGTTCCTGAAGGTTCTGAAGGTTCACCCTCTCGTGTGAAACCACTGGCCTTTGCATGTTGCACCTAGGCGCACACAGTGTTCTGTAAACACGGCCCACCCCTATTCTGAACCTGGAGAGCCCTCCACCACCTATCCCCGCTTCAAGCTGGAGAGCCCTTTGGCTCTTTTCTGCCTTCATCACATATCTGAGCAGTCAGTCATCTTCCTGATTTACCACCTCTTTCCCATTACAGCCCTGGCCCCTTGTCTGTTCTACGTCCCTTCACAGTTCTCTGGAGGTCTGTATCTGGTCCCGGGCCAGGCGTGAATCTACATGGTTCTTTTTGCCTGCTAGTGATTCTCACATAGCTGCAATGGAACAGTCTGTCATGTCATGTCTTTAGTAGTTTAACAAATGAGTTGGAGCCAGGCATGGTGGTGCACACCTTTAATCCCAGAACTTGGGGAGGCAGAGGCCAGCAGATTGCTGTGAGTTTGAGGCCAGCTTGGTCTGGGACAGCAAGGTTACACAGAGAAACCCTGTCTTGAAAAACCAAAACAAAACAAAAAACCCCTACAAATGTGTTAGTGATCACAAGGCTGGAGTGAGAGTGTGTGATCTCAATCTTAGGGACACTGGGGTGTGTAAGCTTGTGAAGGAGGCAGTGGAGAAGCGGGTATGGTGTCTGGGTTGGTTGGTTGGTTGGTTTTAGGCTATCACCCTTTCCCCGACATTTGCCGCTCCTTATTGGGAAGCATGTCACTGTGGTGTAACAGACTTTTGAAGTTTTGTTTTGAAGTAAATGTGCACTGTTTTGTTTTGTAAGACAGGGTCTCTCTCTAGCCCAGGCTGACCTGGCATTCCTCACCTCGCCCTGAGTGTAAGCTGCCGTATTCAGCTGTTACACAAGAAATGCGCAGTTTTGCTGGGTTTTAAGCTCTTTATGGTCTTAGTCTCTAGGCTGCAGTCGATATGGTTTGATTCTACGCTTTGTCACCCCACTTGTACAGTTTCAATATTGTACGATGTCTAGGCACTGTCCAATAGCCTTTCGTTGTCACTTTGTCCACTTGATTCTCTGACTGGACCATTGTACAGACCTATGTGGTCACATCTTGCCCTTTGAAGTCACCTGGATTGAACTGCTGCAAGGATTTTGAATTCTCAAACACCCACCTCCTTGTGGCTCACCTCACATCCTGTGCTTACTGACAGATGTGTCAAATGCCCTCTGTGAGCCTGGCATTCTGACAAACAAATCCTGGCCTGGTGATATTTCTGTTCACCAGTGCTGATGACAGATACGGCTCTTGATAATGATGATCATGGAGTAGAGCACAGGAAGTGCTGCAGAGAAACAGCAGGCATGCTGCTGGGGGGACTGGAAAGTGGAGGCTGTGGCTACAATTGTAACAGGGTGGCTAGGGTGTGCTTCGTCTCAAGACTGACTTGTGGTCTGAAGCAGTGGCGGATAGTTGGTGTGTTCCCTGGCAGATGCAGCGTATCAATGAACTCAAGGTGTCTGGGGCAGGAAAATCAAGGGTACCAAGGAGGATGACAGTAGATGAGAACTGAGAAATGCTTCGGGGACCACTATAGGACATGAAAGTTTTGGAAGGGGTTTAGGTAGGGATGCGTTGTGATCTGACTTAGGTGTTAGCTCCATGGTGGTGTGCTCTTGTTAAGGGGTGATGGGGGATCTTGGTCAAAATGAGGCTGTGACACCACTAGAAAAGAAAGTCCAGTGAAAATTTGACTGAAGTCATGTGCTCAATGTTTGGGTGTATTTTAAAGGTAAAAACAATATTTGCTGATGCAGAATGGAGAACGGGAATGTCCGAAATGAAAGCAGTAGCCAGGTAGGGTACACCCTGTAATCCCAGCCCTTGCTGCCATCTTGGCAGTCCCAGCACATGGAGGAAGAGGCAGGAGAATCACAAGATCAAGTCCAGCCTGGGCTACATGGGAGGCGCCTGTCTCAGATAATAAAAGTACAAACAGCTGCAAGGGTGTGTCTTAAGTGGTAGGAAAGCTGGCCTTGTTTCTGTTGAGCTGGGTAGCTAGGGGTAGGGTGCTGTTAGGCTTCTGAGCTTGAGGAGCCCACCAGACCTTGGAATGGAGATATAGAAAAAACAGTAGAGCACAAGTGTGGGGTTCAGGAATGAGAGGTCTGGGGTAAAGATAACTTTGAGAACTGAGGAAAGGGATTCGTTGAAAACAACCAGGAAAAGAAAACAATAGAACCTGTGCTGGCTAGTCTTCTATCAGTTTGACACAAGCTAGAGTTGTCTGAAAGAAGGAACCAAAATTGAAAAGATGCCACCATAAGATCCAGCTGGAAAGCATTTTCTTAATTAGTGACTGATGGGGGAGGGTCCAGTCCATTGTGGGTGGGGCCACACCTGTCCTGCCCTCCTGGGTTCTGTAAGAAAGCAGGATGAGCAAACCAGTAAGTAGCACTCCTTCTTGGCCTCTGTACCAGCTCCTGCATCCGGGATCATGCTCTGTTTGAATTTCTGTCCTGACTTCCTTTCATGATGAACAGCAATATGGAAGTGTAAGCCAAATAAACCCTTTCCTCCCCATATTGCTATGCTGTTTCATTGCAGCAATAGAAATTCTAAGATGACATGTGAAAGAGTTATCACTTTTAGGCCAGCAAGACGGTTCACTGGGTGAAGGTGCATGCCACCAAGTCTCACAACTTAAGTTTGAGCACTGGAACCCATATAGTGGAAGAAGAGAACTGATTCCTACAAAATGTTCCCCCTACCCCAACACACATAGCATGAATGGATGAATGTAAATTTAAAAAGTTAAAACAAAAGACTTACCACTTTTGCCTGGATTGGCCTGCCTCTGTCACCCTTGCCAGGACAACCCTGCTAGACTGTTCACTCTGATCTCCTTTCACAGCCTCTCTGGTTGCTGGTGCCATGGGCCTACAAGAGCCCAGTGCTGAAGAACAGATGACTCATAGCCGGCTTTTGGGGGGACCAGAGAACTTGGGGTCAGAATGTGTGTGTTATATCTGTCTGGTGTGTCTGTCTGGGGAGCCATTACTAGTTTCTCTTGTACCAATGAGCTTTCCCAAAGTCCATGGGCTGTTCTGTGTGCTCACCTTTGCTATGCACTGCAGTTTTTTGACAGCAATCTCCATGACTGCATGCTTCCTGGCTTCCACTGGATCAATTTTGAAAAGCTCTCCTACTGACCTGGTATGCTCTTGATCTTTTTGATGTGTGAAATGCCAGAGACCTGCAATTAGCTTCACAGGATTAAGGATGGTGCAGGATAACCATTTTAATTTGCATAGCTCTTGCTACCTGTCTCCTCCTATTTCCCCCTCTGAGCTAAAAGTGGGACAGGTGTTTCTTGAGGACCTTTGCAGGCTTCTTCTCAAGTCCATTCTTATTTTTGAGTTATTCTCTTAACTTTACATTTAACAAAGAACTGCAAATTAACACCCCGAACAATTGAAATCTTAATCTCTTAGGAGATGGAGTTGTCTCTTCCATCTTAGCTTTTCTGTAGAGTGAAAGACTGCTACATGTGTATTTTTGAAAGGGACCACCCCAACCCCCCATCCCAAAGGCTTGACTCCTCTCTGCCCATCTCTAGCTGTGCTATCTAGAATTCTCTGGAACCTGGTCCCATGCCACGCTTAAACGTGCCTTGGTAGCACAGCAGACTTCCTGTCTCTACTCTCATCACTCTGATTTTGCCCCCTCTCTAGTCCTCTGAGTAGGTTGTATGTCCACTTCCTGCAAACGTGACCTCCTTGAGGAAAGACACAGTCATTGCTTAGTTCTTAATTAGGTGCCCAGTACATGCTTCCTGCAGAGCTGGCCCTACCTGTTCTGGTAGCAGTAGTGGATGGGCTAGACAAGAGTGTGAAACACTGGCTTTATGTTCCAGGCCCTTTTCGTTTTCAGATTCAAGATTGTAGGTCTGATCTCCACAAAAGCAGCAGTCAGGTAGCTGGTACAGTCTTAGCGTTCTGTAAAGTCCTTCTTCAGGGTTGAGTGCGGAGCTGTAACCCAACTCCAAAGGCACAGAGATCCAGGCATTAAAAACCTGGAAAAATTGAGGTCTTCTTTATACCTGCCATCCAGTTCCTCAAACCAGTCCTCATATAAAAGAAGTGAAGCTTTCTTAGAAAAACCAGTATTCCACCCCTATGTGTGCATTCCAGAAAGAAGGATGACCAAATTGCTAAAAGGGGACAGGTGTGCATGTGTCTGTGTGTGTGTGTCTGTGTGTGTGTGTGTGTGTCTGTCTAGCCACTGTCAGGGAACTACCATTCTCAAGGTGTATCTGTACAGCCTTCTCATTCTGTTTTTATAATACTTGTGAGAATGGTTGTGGTTATTACAAATACTGTCAGCTGACAGTGACAAGAATGCGGTTTCACTGTTTGACAATTGAGTCATCCCCTCTGGTCTTTGAAGTCTTGGTGCTCACCTTTCCCATACCATTTTATTTATGAAAAACCACTTTATGTGGACAATCTTAAAAATAAGCAAAGTAAGGAAATACAGGAATAAACCCCATCTTAGTGTTTATCTTCCATCAGTTATTAACATCCTGCCATGTAGCATCCGTCTCCAGCCACACTCCACCAGGCTGTTATTAGTATTTTGTGTAGGCTGTTCTTTTTCAAAGGAAGGATGTAGAAGCACACAGCCATGCTGCTGTCGATTCCTGGCAGGATCTCATTATCTGGTCTGGTGGTGAGCAGGTGTGGCACCCCACCATACAGTCAACACAGTGCTAGGTGACAGCTGGAAGATGAGCTTCATGTATGATGAACTGAAGAGGCTTGCAGGTACATACAATATCAGATAGATGGAAGGAAGGCTGTAGGTTATTGGCTGATTATTCTGGCACTAGTCATGTAAAGATGGTGGACAGATCAGTAACACATCCCTGGGGAGCACTGGCTTGTGGGTGACCACCAAAACACACAGCTGTCATCTCCTGTCTTTGTGCCTCAGCACCTGTTTGGTACCCATACTGCTAAGGCCACATTTGTTAAAGGGCTGTTTTGTGCCAAAAGCATTCATTTTACCTATTATGTAGTTGTGCACATCACATCTATGAAGCAAGGACTGTGGCTAACCCATCTCACAGGTATTTAAACTGAAGACTAGGGGAAAATGACTTGGCTTGGATCACACCAAGTTAAACAGCAAGCCAGAGTTTAAACCCCAGGTGGGCTGACCCTAGAGTTTGTGTTCTCAGATCGGGCATTGTTCTACATGGGCTGTGTGTGTGTGTGTTTGTCTGTCTTTCTGTCTGTCTTATGGGTGACACTTAAGCTCGAATGCACAAAGACAAGATGAGAATTTAGAGTTCTGTGTGCCAATTATCGTTTTCACTGCCCGTTCATTCTGTTTTGCCTTTGGGTGTGCTTCAGTTGGGTAGCCTATTTAAAGCCATTCACAGGCGTATGTCTTCTGCTCTCATTTAAAGTTGAAACAACAGAAGAGTTGTTTTATGTTTGTACTTGATGTATTCTTGGATTTCTTTTCCAATTGTAGATCTGAGCACCATAAAATGTTTAGAAATTTCAGCTTTTGAGCAAATTGAGTCCCTGGAGTGTCCGAGTAGAGCACAGGGCTAAATACCAGGTAGGGGCTTTGTTGAACACATGCTATTTAATTTGCATCTAAAAAGATGGCTTTGAGTATCTTAGTAAAGACCCCCAGGGTCTCTTTGACAATCAGAGCTGTGAGTGTGTAACAGCCTTCTGCAGACAGTACTTCTTGGTTCTGGAAATCTGAAAGAAGGAAAAGCTTCTCCAGTGAGTGGTTGCCTGGGTTCCCGAGTGGTTTTTCGAACTTTGTGCATCATGTTTCTCTTCTGCAAAATGTTTTTTGGTTTGGGTTTTTGAGACAGGGTTTCTCTGTGTAGCCTTGGCTGTCCTGGACTCTCTTTGTAGGGCAGGCTGGCCTTGAACTCACAGAGTTCCACCTGCCTCTGCCTCCTGAGCACTGGAACTAAAGGCATGTTTCACCATGCCCGACTTAAAAAGATTAAAAAAAAAAAGGATTTGTTTTTCCCAGTGTTTGCAAAGTTGATACATTTTCCCCCAAAATTGAAAGGAAGAGAAATGAGTCAGTTCAGAGTATAGATAGTTCTCAGCGATTAGATTTGAAAGATAGCAACCTTGTGTTTCTAAAGGGGTTTCAGTCTTCAAAGTTCTTCCGTGAACCTTTGATCCTGAGAACAGTTCTGTGGAAACAGCAGGAGAGGTACTACTTCCACTTGGAGAGTGAGCAGGAGGGAGCCATGGAACAGCGATTTAGCTGAGCCGGGCTGAGGAGTGAGTGTCAGCTGTCCCTATTTCTTCTGCCTTTCAAACATTCCGGTTACCACCTGCTTCAGTGAATCTGTTGGCAGTTATTCCATGTGGTATCTTCTGTGTTTGACGCTTTCCTCCATTTAGGGCAGCTGAGTGTTCTGCCTCACTCACGGATACTCCTGTAGTTAATTATGATTAATGATTAACTCAGTTAACTTGCATATTTATTTTGAAATGTGCTAATGCAGCTCAGGCTTCAAAACTTTAGGGTGGGCAATACTGGAACAATGCCGTTTAAACAGGAACCAACTTTTCCTATTAAATTGCCATCTCTTTAGAAGGGTGGTTAAAATATTTTAAGAATTAGTTTGATTTCTTTATGGAGCTAAATTAGTGTTACAAGTCTCTTCCTTCTTGGAGATACACTCCAAGTGTTTATAGAGTGTTTGTTTTCAGCAGCAGCTGTTCAGAATACTGGTGCTGGGCAGTTCTGGAATGACTTACTGACCTGAGGACTTGGCTCTAACAGGCTTGTTTCAAGACCACAGGGACAAGTAAGACACGTTCTGTGACCCAGTCAAAGGTGTGATTCATAGCTCGATAGCATTTGGTACATTGCTCTCAAAGTTTAGACAGGGGTGGCTTCAACCTACTCCTAAAGGAAGGGCCCTCTGGAGACTTGTCCAGACAGAGTCTGCAGGCAGCTGAGCAGGATGGAGCTCTGATCCCACTCAAGTTTAGTCTTAAATTAGTCACAGAGGTATGGCCAACAGGCTGTGCCCTGTCACATTCTCTCTGCTTGTCAGTGTGTTTTAAGATTTTGGCCCTTCCATTATTAAGAATACCACTGTGACAGTCACGTGATCCTTGTGGGTCATGAGGATGGGAATGAGCCAGTAGACTCCTAATGCCATGGTCAAGAAGACATTTTGACTTGACAGCAAAGGAGGAAAGCAGGAAGCAAAGATAGTGCCAGTTCCTGGAAAGCCAAGTATAGAAAATACTGCCTTTCAGCTTTTTATTGCAACAATTGATTGCTATTTAATTTTTGCAAACTTAGTAACTCCTCTGTTTTATTGGGAGGAAAAAAGGGACAGTTTGGCGATTATGAAATCTAGACAGCTAGGACTTAATTCTTCTCAAAAAGTCCCGTTGCCAAGTCCAGAGTTAGTTATTTACTTCATGGTGCTGGAGATAGAACCTGTGGCCTGTCTCATTGTTGGCAGGTGCGCCAGGACTTTGCCACACCACCAGCACAAAGTTTGGTTGATCAGATTGTCAGTTGTTGATATTTTTCCTGGCCCCATTATATGTTTGTTTAGTTTTTGTGTTTGTTTTGACATGCGCTAGGTTTGCCATGGGCAAAAGCTAGAGAAGTAGTCATCCACTATCTTCTGTGTGGTTCCCATCCTGCTCTTCTCTGCTGCCTCCAAGCCCGGTGTGCCTCTCTGCAAATAGTGGGTCAAGCAGAACTACAGACAGTGCCAGGGGAGGTTTCATTTATTGAGAGCTGAAGAGAAAGGTAATCCCCTGGTTATGTCTTGACTTTTAAACCTGGGCTTCTTAAGTCTCCTTTTTCCCCTTTATACTTGAGTGTGCTCTCTCCTCCAGAGGCTAGGAATCATTTAGTGTTGGGGGGGGGGATCAAAGCTTGATGTGCTGAACCCTTTTTATCTTTACTGTAGTAATTTCAAACACAAGGCCTTATACGTATTAACTTCAGCACATTCCCTTTTCCGTTTCCCATCCATGTTCATAAAATTTGCTTTGGGGACTAAGGCTGTAGCTTAGATGATGGAGTACTTGCCTATTGCATACAAAACAAAGCTCTGGGTTCAATTTGCAGTACTGCGCACTCTGGGGACAGTGGCAGGAACACATGTTCCAGCACTTAGGAGGCAGGCGAGATTAGGAATTCAAGGTCAGCCTTAGCTACAGCCATCCAGGCCATCCGAGCCACGTGGGATCCTGAAAGCATTGTTTGGCACCTGGCATGTTTCTTCCCAAGTGGTTGGATATTGCACCTAGCAGGAGCCCAACACTCACTCTCACTTGGGTTCCTAGGAGCTTAGATACCCCAGTTCTGGGATCTCAATAGATTAGTCATAGGGCCTCCTGCCTCAGGGCTCTGCTGGATCAGGTGTAGGGAGGCAGGCTTGCTCTGGAACTTGGTACTCTGTGTGTTTGACAGTTTCACACCAGTGGTAAGAGCATCCCCAAGTTGTTTTCACTGTGTGAACTCTGGCCACAACAGGTCTGTAGCCTAGTGTTTAGCTTTTTAAAACTAGCTGTGAATATTTCTTGAAACACCGATGTTAAATACCTTCTTGAAGGGCGGACATGGTGGCACACATCTTTAATCCCAGCACTGAGGAGGCAGAGGCAGGAGGAACTATGAGCTCAAAACTAGCCTGGTTTGACTCTCTATAGGGGGTTCCAGGCCAGTCTAAGGTACACAGTGAGACCCTGTCTGCAAAGAAAGAAAGATAAATATGTTCTTGTAGTTTTGAGTGACATGTTTTCTCCGTATCCCCTTGTCACTGATCCTGTTAATGCTCCATCATGGTTGTGTTTTTTTTTTTTTATGAGAAATTGAAATGTAATGATTGTGCATTAGCATCTGGTGATGTAGAGGCTGAATGGCAACATTCCAGTGAATGGCTTGCATCTCTGTCACAGCTGAAGAGACAGACAGCTGATTTATGAAGGACAAGGTAAGGCAAGAGAGAAATAGTCACCTCAGGGATCTGTCTGAATGACACCTCTTTAATTTGCCCCTACAGAGATGATCAGTGACTGCAGGTTCATTCACAGTAATACAGAATATCTCTAGGTACCAACATAGGCCAGTCAGTGCACCTGTAGCAAGTGACAGGATTGCTGAGTGACTTTTCGGTGACCAAGTTCCATGAAGAAAATGCATGTATATGATGGCAGCAACAGAAGAGAGTGCAGTGGAGAGTAGGGGCAGCTTTAGTCAATGATGTTTACTATTATTTTCCTACCAGGCACAGTTACTTTTCGGTCTGTGCATTCTGTGATGGTGATTTTAAGTAATGGGTTTAAACTTAATCCTTGTTGTGTGTGTGTTGGAGGGGGTAAGTGTCCTAGGTTGAGTTAACTGACAACTTGACACAGCCTAGACTCACATGGGTGGGAGGTGGAGGTTGAGAGTCTCAATTGAGTGATTATTTTTGTCAGATTTGCCTGTAAGTCTACCTTTGGGGGCCTTCTTGATAGTTAATGATGTAGGAAGGCCCAGGCCACCATGAGTGGGTAATACTGGCCTGTAAATGGAAGCTAGCTGAGTGAGCCAGAGAGTGTGCCAGCAAGTTACTTTCCTCCAATATCCCTCAATGATGGACTTGGAAGTATAAGCCAAACAGATCCTGTCCTCCCCAAGCAGTTTTTGTGTACAGTGTCTCATCACAGCAGCAGGAAAGGAAGGAAGGAAGAAAGGTAGGAAGGAAAAAAGAATGATGGGTATTGAACTCCAGACTAGCAGCCATACACAAATGAATGCCAGTGAACTCATCAAGACTTGTCCCAAATAGTTCACAATTCAGAATGTTTTCTCTTTAATTTCTGAGCTATTGCAGACCCTTGTAGTAGAGACGACCTAGTGTGTCCTCTGATGTCCTAAGGATGCTGAGCTGCTGCAGGTAGGCCTGGCTGGGAATCCTGCTCCATGCACTTAGCTTGTGTTACTCTCCCCAAGTTTTTTGTGCATTGAGTTTCATATTGTATTCAGTATTGCTGTGACATTGGTTATGTGGATGGTCAACGGGATGATTAGTAAGTTACATTACCTCAATAGTTGGTGTTCCTATTGTTTTTCATGGTAGCTATTGTGATTTCTTTTTGATTCAGGATTGTTCAGAAAGGAGTTTGTTTTTGTTTTTGTTTTCTGTTCTGCCTTTTTTTTTTCTTTCTTTTCCTGTGCTGGTCATTCTCATTGCAGTGAGAAAGGGTGCCTGGCCATTTACTGTGATTCTTGAGGCTGGTCCCTTTCAGCACTTTATAGACTCTTGCACAAATATAAGTGATTTCCTTGTGATAGTCTGCTCCTTACAGTGTCCTTACAGTTTTGTGGTGCAAGCAGTTGAAGTAAGTTCAGTCTGAAGTCACAGGTTGCCCTGTTACAGTCTTGTGGAAGAAGAAAGAACTGCAAGTGCAGAAAGAAAATCCACTAACTGGCCTTTAAATGGCTGGAGTGGGCATGATGAGTTCTTAAGAGCCTTGGCCTCATTGCCTTTATTAAGTCCTTCCTTCCATGACAGAACTCTGAGTCACTGAGTATGGTCTGCTGTGCTGACCATTTGTACAAAGACTGTACAAATGCTGTGCTGGGCATTTGTACAAAGACTGGGGCAGCCCGCTGGGGGAGGGTGTGTGAAGTTGTCTGGCTGCTTAAGAAATTGAACGTGAGAAATTCAAACTATGTGGCTGTTTGGCAGGTGGCACCTCAGAGCTGCTCTACACACGTGATAAAGCACATTCTTTGTGTTCTGCCAATCTTCTGTGCTGTGAATAGTCCACATTTTTGGAGCTGCTCTTGATCCTTCACTGTCATAGTGTTGCATTCTTTTAAAATAAGAGCATGGCCAGACTCCGAAAATAGTTTCTTTACAGTAACTGGGAATGCTGGGCAAGGGAAAGAGAGAGTGGCTGCCCAAAGCTATCACTGAGTGTTCCTGCAGTCCATGAAGCCGGGGTCTAGGCTGCCCTCACTGCTAAATTGCTATGTGTCTGAGGCCACCTCCTAACATTTGCACTTCGTCCTTAGAATCATGCGTGTATAGCATCATGGCAAAGGCCTAGGTGACTTCCTTAGGTACTTGGGGCTGCTTGCATTCCTGACTTAATGTTACTAAGCACTGTATAGCAATGCTGCCCTCACCACAGCATTTACTGGTCTACTGTGGAGATCAGTCACTCTGAGTAGAGGGGCTTAGCTTGGAGCTTTGGAGGCAGGCACCAGACTTGAACTCAAAAGGGTTGACCCTACTAGTGGGAGTTGAATGTCCTGGTCTGTATAATGGAGCTGGCAATACCAGATTGTTGCTAGAATCAGAGGGTTCTGCTATGTGCTGGACATTTGTTAATGACGACAACATGAAGTCACTGCCATGAGCTCACGTCTTCCTTACATACAGGTGCTAGTGGCCCATAGTGTGCGGAGATTCTTGCAGACTCAGACTTTTTTTCACAACAGGCCTGAGCCACAGGTAGTAGCCTGTTCCACCTGCTCTGCCTGGTAAGGTGGATCCTGTAGGGGTCTGTGACAAGTTATTCCAGCTGAGAGGAGCAGGAATAGGCAAGATCCAGGCCTGACCCAATTTCCTCACTGGACAAAGCAGCCCAACTCACCTCAGTGCTGACCCTCCACATAAGGTCAGTCAGTGTCTAGGGCTTGGTTCATCTGTCAGTGAAGCCAGGTAAGCAAGTTCTAGGGCCTTCCGAGGTCTGAAGAAAGCTGAGGCTGTTTTTAGAAGACAGAACTCCTATCTCCTAGGTGATCAAAGGGATTATCTAAAAGCACAGGTTTCCTGAAGTATATCCAGCCTGTGTTGAGGCCCCTGAGTGGCAGCCGTGGGAGACGAATTGGCCTGACTTAGAAGTCACGTGTTCTGGTACTGAGTCCAGATAACACTCATGACCACTGGACTCGCTGGTCCAGTGACCTCTAAGTGTCACATTTCTCATAGAGGGTCAGAACTGCCATTCTCTGGGGTTCCTCAGGGGTCTTGGAGTGGGGGTTACTCAACTCAGGCATCTCCCATTCATTCGTATGTTACTTTGCTCATGAATTTTGCTTTGTGCTAGAGCATAGAAGATGTGAAATCTTAATTAAACCTTCATATTTTCTTAAATACTTTAGCCATATATTTTCTCCTTTTTTCATCTGAGGAATTCTAATACATTGTAGAAAATATGCTTATTTTAATATATACATGCTTATAAGTAGATATTATGGAAAGCATTTGTTCTTGCTTTTTAGATTTTATATCATTTTGATTTCTCTGACGTCTCACACACACATTCCCACTTCCTACTCTCTTTAAAACCACATCATAAACACTTTGTCTAATGCATTGCTTTGATGGGAGCTCAAACAAACTCTGGTAAATTAGCAAAGGGGAGCAGTGTGTTAAAAATAATGACGGGAGGACATTACTGGGTTAAGGTTGGATTCAAAAGTTTAATATGTTGAAGTGCCCTGAGGCATATTGGAGGAGATTTCAGCAGGGCTTGAAGGCCAGTGGATTTAGAAGGAGGAACCCAGCAGGGGAAGCTACTGAGTCCCTGAGAGCAGATTCATGATAGTTATAGATAAGCCTTGCTCTGAGACAGTAAATTCTGTGCTCAAAGCAGAGGGGATGACCAGGAACACATGTCTGTCTGTCATCCCCCTGCCTTGAGCTCCTCAGTCCAGGATACTAGCCTGAATGTTCCCTGTCCTCACAATTCATGAAACCCACTTCTGCCTGCCTGCACTGTCCTTCTGTTCCTGCTGGCTCTCTTGGTGAGGAGGGCCCCCTACAGGGCACCTGAGTGTGGATAAGAAATGTATCCAGATGTTAACAAGCTGAAGGTTTTAAGTGACAGAACAGTTTCGTTTCAGAGCAGGAAGTAGGTCTGCATCTGGAGCTGAGACATTGTAAGCATGTAGTTTGTAGAAGGCATCACCGTTTCTGAAACAACCAAAAAAACCAGAGTTATATTTTATGTCCTCCCAAAGGAGAAAGACATCATTACCACAGCAGAACAATATAAGGCACAGGTGTGTGCCTGCTGCCTAAAAGTCTGTGAATGTAGCTGGTGTAGTGGTGCATACATTTATTCCCAGCACTAGGGAAGTAGAGTCTCTGTGAGCTTGAGGCCAGCCTGGTCTACATAGTAAGTTTCAGGACATCTAGAGCTACATAGTGAGACCTTGTTTTGAAAACAAACAACAAAAAGGTTGAGCATGCAACCCTGAATGCTTGTCTTACTTGCCGCAGCAACCCAGAAACTACCACGCCTCTTGTTCGCATTTACTCCCAAAGAGTGCATTGTAAGATACTGTAACTTGTTACGGTGAAGTGTGTGGAATAGAATGTGGTTAGCTGGGTATTTTGAATTATTGATCATGGTACTCAGTGTTCTTAGTGGCCAGGAAAGCCTTCCTGTTTATGATAAGTAAGGATGTAGGATTTGCTTGTTTATACATGGCATAGTATTTTAATTAAAATAGAACATTGAAGTTACTTCGAGGCTTTATTTGAGGAAATGGAGGGTTCTATGGCTTAGGCCCCAGAGTCACAGTCTCATCTGCTGTTTGCAGGCTTTAGAGATTGAATCTGGCACATATAATCCTAGAGTCCTTGACAGGGGGTGGAGATGGCACATTAGAATGCAAGCCAGCCCTGTAACAGCTGCCCTTGACTGTTCAAATATAGAAGTTAGAGTTCTGTTACTTTTTTATTCAAATGAAAAACAGCACTGAAAGAAGTGCTTCTGTCTACAGTGCATCACCACTTAGTGCATAGCTGCTTTCTGTGGGTCCCCAGGGAGTCCTTTCACCTCCCGGGAAGACATATGGCAGACGAGTACCTTCTTAAGGAGAGGCTATAGATACCTGTCCTGTCAAAGAAGGTAAAGTGATGTTCACCCAGTAGTATTTAGGATGTCAGCTTTGGTATCACCATCCAGCCTTTTATCCGTCTTCCCCTAAGTATCCCAGGAGAGGAATAGTCTTCCAGATTAGTAAAAGAACACAGCAGGGGCCCACATTTTATACTCTTCTCTTATTCTTGTCTTGAAATAGGTTCTTGCTGTTCTGTCCAGGATGGGCTCTGTGACCCTCCTGCCTCTTCCCCAGGGGAGGATCACAGGTGAATCACAGCAGTCACAACACCTGGGTGTAGAGTCCTTTTTGTTTACAGTACCAATAAGCTTTAATGTCCTTGGATTTTACAATTAAGACTTTAAAAAATGTTTTTTACTGTGTGTTTTTGTTTTATCCACCATTTGCTGTCTTTTATAACTGGTCTTCCATTGTAGATTCTAGGATAATAAGGAAATAAGATGTGTTGGTTAGATTTAAGAGGAATGGTCACACTATTTTCTTTTTACATACACATATATGTGTATATACATATGTATATGTATATGCCAATGTAATCTGGTTTTGGTTTTTTAAGACAAAGTCTTAAAAGAAAAACAGGCTAGCCTTGAACTCAGAGCAATTCTCCTGCCTCTACTTCCTGAATGTTACGATTACAAGTATGTTTCTGCATTCCCAGCCCTTACAACTTATTGTTTATCACTTTAAAAAAGGTTTTGAGGAGAGGTTTAGAGGCACACCTTTAGTTCCATCACTTGGAAGGCAGAGGCAGATGGATCTCTGAATTCAGGGCTAGCCTGGTCTACAGAGTGAGTTCCAGGACAGGCAGGGCTACGTAGAGAAATCCTGTCTCAGAAAAACAAAACAACAAACTACTTTTGAGATAGGGTATATACTTGGTTTATCCTGGTTGGCCTGAAACTGGCCTTAGCTTTGAGATGATCCTTTTGTCTCTGCCTCTCTCTTGCTGGGGTTATGGGTGTGTATCACCATGCCTGGCTCCAGTTAGAGCCACTTTTAAGTAGCTGGTCCTGTGGCACTGGGCGCCTTGACGTTGTGTAGCATCACCCCTGTTTGTCATTAAGACCTTTCCTACCTCCCCGTCCCATAATAGGTTAGACTTTGCTATCGGATGGATTTGTTCTAGTGATGGAAATCCAGCAGGGTCTGCAGACAGCTCCATCTTTTGAGTCATGGGTATGCTTGTGCTGAAGAACAGTGTTGAGCAGTCTCCCTCACCTCTGGTAGGGAAGAGCCTGGCACACACAACTAGAATCCAGTGCAGGTTGGCGAGCACGCCCCTAAACATGTCAGTGGCGGAGTGGAGTGTAAGCAGTTGTTGACCTGTCAAAGCTGTGGTGATACCAGCTCAGCTCTTCCACCTGCCAGGGAGACTGTAGTTTTTCCCTCGCTTAGTCCCTCTTCCAGCTCTGATTCACTTAGGCAGCTGTCTTGGTAATTGCACTCTTCGGTTAACTCAGTACCCTTGATTAGAACTAGTGACTGTTTCCTTATCTGTAAAATACAGTCGTCCATCTACAGTCTCTAAGGACCTTGCTAAGCTGTCCTGTGGTTTGATTTATTTCCATAATTGATGATGTGGATATTTTATGCTTTTAAGAAAGAGGGAGATGGAAGATTCTGGAAGCAGAAGGAAGGGTGAAAAACACAAGGAAACAAGAACAAGGGATCCTCTTGAGAATTTGGCTTAGGAGAATGGAGCTGAAAATACCACTGAGGAGGGGCTGGTTATAGATGTGCCACTGTAGATGTCTCAAGTGCAGTCAGGATGGGGCCAGAGCAATGCAGGAAAGCAGGGTAAGGGAGCCAGTGTTAAAGCCTCAACCTGCGTCGTTATGTGCTAACTGGGACCACAGGAAATCCTAGCTAGGCAAGGCCAGAGATTGGAAACGGGACACCAGTGTGGAAGGCACATGAGAGGGAGACAGGTCTGTGAAGAAGAGAACTTAGAACTTGATTCACTTCTCAGTGTGTGGAAGTTAGTCTAAGAATTTGGGTTGCCTGCCCTGTGCCCATTGTTCTCTTTTTACTTCATTGCCCCTCACTGAAGTCAGGAGGTCAGATTCCTACCTCTCTGTGGCCAGAGAATCAGGGTGGGGGAGTCCTCTTGTAGTGCAGAGGAGAGCTAGGATGCACACCTGGGGCCACTGGTCCCCAAAGGTGTGTTTCCGCCTGCCCTGCTCTGCACGTCTCCACAGTCATGACCACGATGACTCGCTGCTTACCAGAGTATGTTGTTCACCAGCTTCTTCAGGAGCCATCATGGCCAAGCCTGGTTCTTAATGCTACTGCCTGTGGGTCCTCAGGCAGTAGCATTAAGAACCAGGCTCTCTTGTCCCCTTACTTGGCTTTTTCCTATGTGGTAATTGCCAAGGAGGCTATGTGGTGACAAAGATGTCCTGCCTTGTTCCAGGACATGATTTAGACAAGAGTGCAGATACCTGAGAAAGACTTAGCCAGACCATGCTTGAGTCCTGTGTTTTACCCTGAAAAATCACTGTTACCCTAGAGGAGGTCATAAGTATCCATTGTCTCCTCTCTGTCATCATTCAGAATTAGAGTGGAAATCTTTTTTTTGCAGGAGCCAATGTGACTTGTGTCCCAGTCTTGTTAAGGCAAAGTCACACAGGAAAGCTTCCAGACACGGCAGGTCTCCCACAGCCCCAGAGAACTGTCGTTAGAGCGAGATCAAGTACTTAGATGTTCCAGTTCTAAGAAGTGACTTTCTGCCTTGGCAGTCAAGTGGGCCATGAAGTTGGGTTTGTAAACTTTGTCTTCCCATGGGAGAGCTTTCATGAAATCTGTACCTTAGCATTCATTAGGGTTTCTAAGACGTGGGATTTGTGTATAACTGATGTCACTATCTACTGTGGACAGAGGTAACAACTGTTAGTCTCTTGTCAAGCACCCATGCTGGGATTCTGCATAGGCCAGCTCTGTAGGCCTCCAAGGACCTTAAGGCAGCTGTGTTCTCACCTGCTTGAAGGTATTTATGCAGCTGTGGGGAGGCAGCATTTTCTGGCTCTTAGCATGTCAGATAATTACAGAATGCCAAGAGCCTGATTATCATCAGGATAATTTCATGCTCAATTATATTTAGATGAATTCAAGTAAGTGATTCTATTTTAATTGTAACAGATCCAGACAGTTATTCTATATTCTTTAGAACTGCACTTTTCCTCTGAAAGATGGTTTTTAAAATATTAAAATTAAGTCATGTCAGGCTTTATTTATTTTTGCTTTGACAGAGAGTTGGAGTAAGGAACAGTTTTAAATGTCAGAAAGAACTGAGTTGTCAGAGAAACGTTCCCTTAGTCTCTATTTAGAAGGAAATTGCAAACATCTAGGCTAGGAAGGACTCATTGTAAACAGGTGGATAGTGCTTTATGAAAGGGAGATCCACGGCCTAATGGTGTTTAGATAAACACTGAGAAGAGCTGAGTTGATAAGCATTGTACACCACCACTGCAAGCCATCCTGTAAGTTGTCTTCTTCTAGAGGCTTCTATGTTCTGTGCATTTCAGTTTATTATCGAGGATGGGATCTAAGCTTCTTGATCCTTCCCACATCTTTGCCATTAGCAATACTGTGAGCTGAGCATTACTTACCCTGCATCCGTGGAGTCCACCAAATACAAATTGGGAGTATCTGGGAGGGGGTGGAGAATTCGGTTTTAGAAAGTTCCCCAAAGCAAAACTTGAATTTAATGTT
>CM053758.1:60922367-60949832 GCA_028658305.1 Pachyuromys duprasi | reverse complement strand
ACACATAATGACATCATGGGCTCCTAGGCAACCCAGAAACAGGCCACTTAAATACTAACATTCCTCCCTTTTTATTTAATTAAAAAATGAGGAGCTTGGGCTGCTTCTCATGTAAGGCAAGTTAAAGTATATAAATGTAGGTTTATTGGAAGCAGCTCTTGGTTACCATGCAAGGGGATAAGAGACAGAGAAGGAAGAGTTCCAAAATGTCCAGATTACCTGGTAAGGAGGAGAGGAAGTCCCTGCTCTGGAAAGTTCAGCCATGTCCAGCAGCAGATAGGGACTGAGGAATGCTGGGAGAACCTGCAGCTGTTGGTCCTGGGCCTGAAGTAGAAGGGGCAAAAAGCTCACTTGGTCTTAAATTTTAGTATGATTATACATTATGGAAAAGAGGCTTAGCCGATTTTTAAGTTTGCATTTACCAACCTTAAAACACTTTCTTAGACCCTCAAACCACATTTTCCTTAGGCCTTTGTATCCAGTTATTTACTATGAGACATATGTGAGACTGCTATGATCATTTATTGTCTTTTAGTTAAAGGGATGGTAAAAGGTTACATCTGAGGCCTGTTTTTTGAGTGTGATAGCAAACTAGACTGTCTAGACTTGACAGTAGCAACTCTCAGAGTGGGACTTAAGGCCTGGTCTCCTGCATATGAAGAGAACTGAGAAGGCATCTGAAGTCTCCTAGCACAGTCAATTGGCAATATGACCATGGAACCCAAGTGTGGGGTTAAAATAGACCTGCAGCGTTATCTGGGCTAGGCAAAACTGGTGGCGGTCGCTGGATCTAGAAGCCATTTGTCCTCCTCCAGTCTGGAAGTGTCTGTGGCTCTTGTGCTGGTTGAGCCTCCATGGCTGGGCACAGAGGTCAAGCCTGCATGGGAGCCTTTTGACTTCCAGAGGCAAAGTCTGCCAGCAGGCAGTCATGGCTTGTTGAGGCAGCCGTGGGATTAGTGTTCCGTTTGACTGCATTTATAATAGCTCTAGGAGTACCCCGAGAAAAGGTAAATCAGCATGTTTTATGTGGTGGGTGTTTTCGCTCCTCTTCCTCATGCTTAAAATATAAAGCTCATGCTGATTAAGCTTTCTGTGCCCAGAAAGTCTCCAGTCAGCTCACCACAACTTTTCCCGGAGGCAAAGGACCCGTCCTGGCTGTGGCTGGCCTGTTTGTGCGACTGTTCCTCTCTCCGGCTGGTCTGCATCCTTGACCCACAGTAGACAAGGGTGTCTCCTTATCCTCAGATCCCATCATTCAATTAACATCCCTGCTACCTTGTGTATTTATCTTCGTCCTATGACTTAAGAAATTTCCCCTAGGAATTCTAGCTCTGAAATATTTAAAATGTTGACTTCACACTCAGCGGAACTGTGCCAAGCACACTTCTGAAGATAAATGAGGAAGCTTTTGACAAAGGACAAAGTCCAGGCCCATTAACTTACACAGGAGGGGGTGTCTCAGGGAGGCTGGGCTTATACTTGGCCGTAGAGAGAAGAAAGTCTTACATCGAAACAAAAACAAATGACTTTAACCTTATAGTCAATAATTCCAGTGGGACAGGGGCTCCTTGACACTCTAAGCCTCTAGAGTGGGTCTTCCTGCCCAACACCTGTCAACTTTGAGAGGGTCGTGGTCCCTCTGGCTCCAGGCCACTCCTGGACTGCATGGGGTTACAAAACCATGCTGGAGATATACAAGAGTGTGTCTGCACATCACGCTCTTGATTACAGAAAGTAGTACCCAGGGCCATGGCTTCCTTACACACTGAGACTGAACATTGCTCCAATAAACCCATAGGTCATACCTGTAAGACCAAAGTTCACATGCTTACTGGGTATTGATACAACTTTCATTTTTTGCTACTGATTTTGCAAATCGGAGATTCTCCTCCTATCCGACATCTCCAGGATGTCGGGCTTCAGTGAGTTTTATATCATAGGAATATTAAGAATGCATGGAATTTAGTTTTAATTTAAAAAATAGCCTTTGGGGCTGGAGAGATTGCTCTGTTAGTGGGACCTGAATTTGATCTTTAGAACTCATGTGAAAAACAAAAACAGGTATGTTGGTGCACACATGTAATCTCAGGAGGTAGAGATAGAGAGATAGGCAGATTCTTGGGGCTTACTAGCTAGCCAGCCTAACCTACTTGGCAAGTTCCAGGCCAGAGAAACTTCTTATCTAAAACAAACAAAAAAGGTAGGCAGTGCCTCATTGCCTGCCCCCCTTTCTCCTCTCTCTCTGTGTGCGTGTGTACGTGTGTGTGTGTGTGTGTGGTTTCTGTATCTTAGACAGGTAGCCTTGGGCTAGAATCACATTAAGTTCAAAACTAGAGATGCCTCTAGCTGATCCCTGAACACGGGTGTTCTTAACTTTCCTTAGGGTGTAACCTAAGGTCATGGGCTGGCACCCTCACAAACAGTGCAAGGCTTGTAGCAGAGTGGCTCATCGCATACACCTCCCTTCAATTCAGTGAGCATGAATGAACAGCTCAGGCAAAACAATACTGCAGGTGGATTAAAGGCATTAGGAAAGTGTGGGAAATAGGTAGAACTGGGAGGGGTCTCCAGAGCCCAGTTGTTTGCAGTGATGAAGAGCAGTGAGGGCTTTTAGGCAGAGGGTGCTGATGATCAACAAGAAATTCAGCCTTCCATGTCAGAAGGACCACTTGGAGAGAAAAGGTTTGAATAGTTATCTAGGCCAGGTGGCAGGTCCTCTTGGGGATGTAGGCTTCAATGTAGGGATTTACTGAGGGTCTTGATTAAAAAGTACCACGATAAAAGGTATTTTGCTTTGCCTTCTTTCCAAACAGGTACATTATGTAGCGAGAGTATGAGAGATGGCCTGGGATGAGGAGCATGGAATTTATGTAGATAGAAATGGGAGGAAGTCAGTCCTGAGAAGGACATAGGTCTGACATGGGCATTGTCAGGTGTAGATGATATCCGAGTTCTGCCCTGGACAGAGGGCAGAGGCCAGAATGGAAGCTGGCGGGCTATTGGAGTTGTGTGTCATTAGCATGAGTCAGTGAGGTAGGGGACTTGAAACTCAGCTGGGATCCAGAAACTAGGAAACCTGCTTCCCCCATAGTCATGAGATGATTTACAGAAACAGGGAATGGGGCAGATTAGAAGTCAGCAATCTAAGCCCCCTGGGGAAGGATGGAGGCAGTGCCAGTAAGATCTGCAGAATGACCACTGGGAACAGACCCCAGATGCTTGTTTATTACTTTAAAATCACACCTACACTTGATTCATCAGGTGGCCCCAGGTCAGTTGCCCACAAGATGCCACGACGTGTACCCACCAGCAGAGCAGCAACCTGTATCACAAAGGCAGTCACTCTGGAAAACATCTCAAAGATAGGAATGGGTCAGGCTCAGTGTCTAAGAGGATGTGAAGTAGGAAAGGGAGAGAAAAATTCCTCCTGGTTCCTGGCCCATCCCATGGGCAAAAGGTATGGGATTTGAGGAAAATTAAAATGGAAAGTTGGGGAAATAAGTATGGAGAATCACCCTGGCAAGGTGCTGAGTGCAAGGTGCTGAAAGTTCAGAAGAAAATAGCACCACAAGGAGGGGCTGAAAAGTCAGGCTTATCTATTCATCATTCAGCAAATAGCTGTTACACAGCTGTGATACATCTGCTACTGTTGGAAGCTGGCATTGGACAGTTCTAGATGGAAATAATTATGAAGAGATTCTAGAGAGGCTGAGAATTGAGCTGTAGGATTCTTGAGAAGAAAGAGGCACAGGCAAGGAAGCAGAAGAAACACCCAAAGGGAAGAAGAAATGTGGCTAGTGTGAAACCGGATCCCAGGAGAACATTTTCACTGCAGTGTGATATGAACAGCAAGTGCTGATTCAGCAGCTCCCCAACTGCAGAGGAGATGTCATTCATCCATCCCTGCAGATGGAGGGAACTCTCCTGAACAAACAGCTGCAGGGAGCCCTTAGATCCCCATAGCTCCGAGGCTGCCTCAGACTGAACTGGTCTATGCTGGCTCCTTTGAGTTTCTGGGAATTTGTACAAACTGTTAAGTTATTTTTCACAACTTTCATCTTGTGTTACTAGACATTTTCGTCTCATCCTCAAACTAATGGTGCCAGATAACTAGTTAGCAGGTGCCGAGATTTGCTTCCTGTGTTTGTTTTCTGGCCCTCTCCTCTACACACACACACACACACACACTCTCTCTCTCTCTCTCTCTCTCTCTCCCCAGTCCCACCACTGACTCTGCGGTACTAGGTGCAGTAGCTCCTTCCATGTTCTTCTGTGGAGTCTCCCTGCTGGCCTGCAGCGTGGTGTCACCCCTATGGGCTGGGAGTGGGGGACTTTTTCTGGAGCATCATCTGAATTCCATGTCCTCAGACAGAATGGGCTCTAAGCCTTTCCTGGTATAGTTCTAAAAGAAGCACCATAGATTCCATTTTGTAGGCTGAATGAGGTGTGAAAGAAGGGGAGGGGAGGAATCTTTGAATTTTACCACTGAAAGTACACCATAATTACCCTTTCACATTCTGCTGTTAAGGTTCCTTTTCCTCATATTTTTGTTTTAAAGGAGCACAGCCTATTTTTATAGTCTGCGTTTGTAGAACACTCTGATGTTAGCTTTTCTATAGTAACTACTTATTGACCTCATATTTCCTTAAAACATGTCTTTTTTTAGAGACTAGAGAGATGGCTGAGTGGTTCAGAATACTTGCTGCTCTTCCAGAGGACCTGGATATAGTTCCCAGCACCCCACGTCTACTAAGAACGCCAGGCTCAGAGGATCAGAACCTGGCAAATGTCTAGTTTAATGACCAACAAGATGCACACTATACCAAGACACACCATTGCCACTCTGTGCCCTGTACAAGTGACACATTTCTTACCAGATGAAACCATTCCCTGTCTCCTCATCACCACTGTCCTGACTTGTAGAAACTCAAGTATTTGCTTTTCAGTATTGCATCAAATTAACAATAACAATAGTGCTGTCTAGTGAACAGTGAGCAATAATGTTTCATTTTGATGGGTTCACACTTTGCGCATGGTATCATTAGTATTACCAGATAATGTCAGATTGCCAGATTGTTCCCCACGTATCTGTAGCAATTTATACTCTTCAACAAAGGTCCCATATTCTGCTACTTAAGTCTTGTCACCTGCATTACCCTTCTCATTGCCCTGACAAAGATAGCAAAAGCAGCTTGAGGAAGGGTAGGATTGTTGTGTTGGCTTGCAGTTTGAGTACAGGGCAGGTGAAGGCAGGACAGCAGAAGCAGGTGCCTGGTCACACTGGCTGTGCAGTCAGGAAGAAGCAGAAATGGGTGCTAATACGTGGTCTCTCTTTCACTGAGAAATCTGTTCTTCCAAAACTCCAACCCACGGGATGGCGCACTCTTCAGCTAGAACCTCTCTGCAGAACTTGCACATCCTTAGAGATGCTAGAGCTTCCTAGAGGATTCCAGACTCAGCCAAGATGACAGGGAGGATTAAACAGCACATTCTACCTTGAAGTTGCCTGTCTTTCTGATTTTCCTCAATGTTTTGGATGTAAAATAACTACTCGTTTTAATGTACATTTTCATGTGCCAACAAAACTAGGTGCTCTGTGTTCTATTTTGTGTAGGTATTCTATTTGTTCTCTCCTCTCTCTGTATGTGTGTGAGTATGCCATGTTGCACATGTGTAAGTCAGAGGACAGTGTAGAAATAGCATCTTTCCTATTATATGAGTGCTAGGGATAGAACTCAGATCCTGAGCCTTGGCAATAAGCATTTTTTTTATCCATTGAGTCCTCTCTCTGTCCATTGACATTTTTGTAGGTTAATGAGGTGATGTGTTTTTCTGTCTGCCTCCTTGTTTGTTCTACCCCATAGGCGAGTGGAGCATCCTTTCACACCTTCACCCAACATCACTTCCCAACAATATGAAGGGAAGGGAGAAAAGCACACTTTTCAAAATTACACCTGGTGCTTGTTCATTAACATCTGCCTTTGGCCAGAGGTGCAAAGGAGGCTGGGAAGTATGGTGTTCTACATATGGTATTTACCCAACCAGAACATTTACAGAGTCAATCAGGAGACCACTGCTGAGCTGAAAATCTGGGAAGCATTTAGCCCTGAGAAGAGGCTAAAAAAGATCTGATTGCTTTCAAATCAATTATCTCTTGTGAACTGGTCTATGATTAATGGCAATGTCTTTCATAGTATGAAAATTTCACATGAAGAGTTGTTTGCCCAGCCTTGTTTTTATTTTTTTACTTCAGAAACACAATTAGCAAAGAAAATACTAAAAAGGGAAAATAGGAAATGTGAAGACCGACTAAACCTTAACTGAAGCTTATGATGCATTTGTTTAGGTGGTTACCCAGGAACAAAGTCATGTTTGTATTTTTTTTAATGTTGTGGAAGACAGATTTTAGCTCTGATTTAGGCCTCTGTTGTTTGTTTTTATAAAATTCATGTTCATTTTAAGCTGAAATATACAAGTTAGATAACAGTTTTAAGCTAATATGTGTGGGAGTTTTATGGGCTTAAAATATTATTGTGCTCTGCATATACGCGCTACTAGTGTGTCACCTCTGCTTTCCTCAGGTACGGCGTGAGTCCTGAGAACATAATCCTCTACGGACAGAGCATTGGCACTGTTCCCACCGTGGACCTGGCTTCGCGGTATGAGTGTGCAGCGGTCATCCTGCATTCACCTCTGATGTCTGGCTTGCGTGTTGCTTTTCCGGATACCAGGAAAACGTACTGCTTTGATGCTTTCCCCAGGTGAGCTTACAACTGGACAAGTGAGAAGTCAACCAGTGTTCAGAGTTCACATCTCTGTTCCATTTCTAAATATTGATTGCCCGTCCTCTTATGTCAGGCCCACTGAGCACCACTGGGGATGTGAGGCAAATGTAGCATACTGAGACTTCCGCCTTCAGGGCTGGCCGTACATCAGGAAGTCTCCAGATGATGAATAAGGACCCTGAGTGTGCCAGCACCCAAGACTAATTGATTTAGCTCTAACATGCAGCATGTCCTAAAGGGACTTCTAGTTCAGAGTTCATTTACTCAGAGGGACCTGTATTGCTCAATTTCTGAAGAGGCTGTACACAAGAAGTGTAAAGAAGCAATTAGCCCTGGTCTAGACCCTGAATGGAAAACAAGCACACATGAAAATTCTCTTTTTTTAGCCAGAGGATGTGGGTGAGGGGAAAGTGATAAGTTCAGGTAATCTTTGTGAGAAGAATAGAAAGGTAGCCTGGGAATGGTTGAGAAAACCACCCCCTCTTAGAGCTCTTGCACTTTTAGCTCTTGCACTGCTCTGGGAGAGGTGTGAGACTCAGGCCTGGCTAGCCCAGGGCCCATCCTGCTGACTGAGCCCTGCTGTTCTTTAGCTCCTCCTAATGGAAGGGAGAACCACTGTAAACATACAAGCTGTGAGCAATTAGCTTCCTTGGCTAATTGTTTTGGTGTTTGATTTTTAAGGGATAATGTAAGAAGTATTTTTAAAGTGTTTGCCCTTACCCCCAGCTATTTCCCACAGTACATTTATTTGCAGAAGCTAGCCAGCTTGCATGGAAGTTTCCAGGAAAAGCATCAGCAGGAGTAGCACATGGTCTCAAGATTTTGCTTGACCTGTTAATTGCCACCGTTCTGCTCTTGCTGAAGAAAAAAAATAAAGCATCTGGCTGCATAAGGTTGTGTTCCAGTGTCTCATTTCACAGGGAGAAACCTTTATTAGCATCTTGGTTGACCCTCAACCTCTGTAGCTTGTATCAGGCTTCTCTAAAACCCCGCTTCCTGGGAATGGGACACTGCCTTTCTGGTATCATGGCTGTGAATGCTAAGAAGGGTTGACATGCCTAGCAAATGTGGCCTTATTTGTACTGAATTGGTAATGAGAGCCAGTTTGTTTAAAGATGGATATTTTGCATGTTTGTGGGAAGCAGTTCCAGGGTTGCCCTGGCAACAAAATGATGAGATTACCCTATAGCTTAAAATGCAGCCATTGAAACTAATTCCATTGTAACTAATTGCACTTTATTAATTAATAACAAACCATCAACAAATGCTATTTGTCTGGTTCATTAGGCATTGCAGGCTAGCCCTCCAGTTAGCCTTCCCAGCAGCTTTAAAAAAGTTGATCCAGTTACTGTACTCTTTACAGATCAAGCCAAAAGCAGTGACATCAGCGGCTCAGGAAGGCTGGAGACAAAGGGGCCACTGCTCCTACTCAGCACCCCAAATTACTGATGGAATAGATTCTAAGCCATTAATGGCTATACTGGCTTTCATCATTAATTGGATTTGGCAAACATTTTCTTATATAGTGTCCCAAATGGCAGAATGTTGTCTTTCTGAAAGGGTAGATGTTTTTGTGGTTCCTTCCAGTGTTGAAAAATTAGAGATTGAGTTGTGTTCATGCTTTAGAGTTGGTTATCTTCTACCTTTGCAAGTAGAGTCAGACAGTGGCTTTTAACTGCAGATGCCCTCTGCAGACAGTAAGAGATTCCATAAATAGCAGCATGGGGCATCGTCTCAGGCCTGTCACAACTGTTGAGTAAATATATTTTTTAATTGAGTATAATTGAAGGCTTTTAGAGGAAAGCACTTTAAAATTAAATCCAGAGGAGGAGTAGGTTTCCGGTAAGATTCCTGGTGTGCAAAACTGCACATGGCCACAGAAGCTCTGATCCTCACAGATCCTGTGGCTGCTGGGGTTTTGCAGTCTTTCTGGAGTGCATTTAAGCAGTTGGCAGCTTCATGGGTTGTTCATAAAGACCGTGTGATGGTCACTTGTAGACCTTTGGAATGTGTAACTGATGTTAGCCCTCTCTATTATCTATCTCCCTAGCCTGGGGCCTGTTATTTTATACTCTTCTCTGAGCTTCAGTTCCCTCCCTGATCAAAGAGAGAAGTCAATTCCTCATGGGTCCTGTTTCATAAGGATTAAATGAGATTTCATGTGGACTGTGCAAAGTGTTCAGCTGTGATGAATGTTAGCTGTTACTTTACCAGAAAGACTCCCACAGATAGCACCCATTTGTGCCCTGTTAAAAGCCTGACTCGGATCAACTATAAAAGGAGTCAGCAGCATGCAGGTCTTGAGCAGAAAGACAGATGGAAAGAGATGTGTTTATTCATGGCTTAAGGGACCATTACCCAGTTGCCCAGGTACCCAGCTTGACATATACTGATGATCCTTTCAGCTCCTCCCGAGGATGTGCTTTCAGAGCCTAAAGCACAGTCTTTTGAAGATCCATGAGCATTCATCCTGTGAGAGTGAATTTGGTTTTACAATAGTTGGAGTAATATCTAAGCATCACATTAAGCTTTTGATGATGCTGGGATTTTTTTGTTTGTTTATTTAATCAAAATGCTAGGCCTTTGCATTTATGAAATGGGCTTGTTTACTATATATATAAAGATCATTTTATATGTATGAGTGTTTTGGGCTGCATGTATGTGTACCACATGTGTGCTTAGTGCCCAAAGAAGCCAGAAGAGGTGTCAGTTCCCCTGGAACTGGAGTTACAAATGTGGATTCAAATAACTGAACCTGGGTCCTCTGTAAGATCAACAAGTGCTCTAAACCACTGAACCATCTCTTCAGCGCAGATTTGCTTCTTAAAGAAGAGTTCTGAGAATTTGATGAGCATCCAGGCCCACTTTGAAGAGATACTCATTCAGATTTATCAAGCGTTGGCCTGTTTTATGTTTCAAAGTCTTTTCAAAACGTGTGTGTGTGTATGTGTGTGTGTGTGTGTGTGTGTGTATATATATATACACACACACACAGAAAGAAATCTACCCATATATATATATATGTATATATATATACACACACACATAAAAAGAAATCTACCCATATATCTATGTATATATCTATACATATGTATTCATTAGTTACAGTTCTGTAAGTCTGGTGTTTGTAATAAAACTACTTTTTAAAACGCAGCAAATGTAATATAGTATTCTCTCCCACCCCCCTCCCCCCCCAAGACAAGGTTTCTCTATCTAGTCTTGGCTGCCCTGGATTTGTTTTGTAGACCAGGCTGGCCTTGAACTCACAGAGATCCACCTGCCTTTTCCTCCCTGAATGCTGGGATTACAGGTGCACACCACCGCACCTGGCTCACTATAGTATTCTTGATGGGATGCTGGAATAGGAAAGAGACATTTCTGGAAAAACAGCTGAAACCCCAATAGAAGTAGAAGGTTTTAACTAATAGGTATGTGCCAAGGTTGGTTTCTTGGTTTTGACAAATACATCATGGTAATGGCTGCTCTTAGTCCGATAGATAGGAAGTGAGTTGAGAGCTGTGGGACTCAGTAATATCTTTCTTTGCCATAAATCCTAAATAATTCCAAATATGTATAAAACTTGTGAAGGAAAAAATATTATTAGAAAAACATTGGGAAAGAAAGCAAATCATTCTACTGTGTCAGTGTGAGTTCATCTTCCATACCTGGGCATCACTCTTAGTCGTGAGGTCATGGCACAGCTTTGTAATATCCAGCTGCAAATGTTGACGTGTTTATCAGGGTGGTACTTCGCCTGTGAATGTGACTAAAGGAGCTCTTTTCTTCCCCTCCCACTTCTGTCTTGCAGCATTGACAAAATATCTAAAGTCACCTCTCCTGTGTTGGTCATTCATGGCACTGAAGATGAGGTCATCGATTTCTCCCATGGCCTGGCAATGTATGAGCGCTGTCCCCGTGCTGTGGAGCCCCTGTGGGTTGAGGGGGCTGGGCACAATGACATAGAGCTCTATGCACAGTACCTAGAACGACTAAAACAGTTCATATCTCACGAGCTTCCCAACTCCTGAAGACAGCGCCTGACCTTACCTCATTACTGTGAAGCGAGGATCCGTGTTTGCACACGCTTTGACTGGATTTAACAGTGATGCCCAGTAACCACAGAGAAGGGCCCAATCCTCCGTTGTTCTTATTAAAGAGCTAGCAAAGTCTGTCTTTTGTACCTAATCTCCACCTTCCATTAGGCTGAGCAGCTGGATTCTCAGCTGCATGACCTTGCAGCAGTGGGAACGAGAGCTGACTTGGGGCTATTTCCCAGGGCTGTGGACTAAAGTGTGATCAGGTCTGTCCCCCTCGCTGTTACCTCTGATTCCCCCACCGGTGCAGGATCACCCTCTCACCCGCGTGCCGGTGTTTGGCCTGCGGCGCTCGCAACCCCGGTGCCACAGGTGAGATCCATTTGTGAAGCTATGGTAGTGTAACTGGAAAACTGTTGTGAGAAATCCTCCATCACCTTGTGTTAACCTGCCAGTCTTTCCCACACACATGAATTGAAGATAGTTTACTGGAACTGTCCCTAACAGCTTCATCAACTGTAACCATACAAATACAACTGGAATATTCTTAAACAACAGGAAACTGGGGTTTTTTAAGTGTAAATTTATTACTAGCCAAGAGTTTTAATATTTTGATTGTCTGGTTGGTCTAACAAAGCCTGGCCGACTTTCCTTCTGTAAAGTCCTCCTTGTCGGCTTTTTTAAAGTCCTGTACATATTTGCAATGACATTGTGCACAGATTCTTAATGGGTAGATTTCTTTTTGTCAGGCTACAACAGACTGCAGATTCCTTGTTTGTATTGTAAATGATTGAATACATTTTGTTAATATGTTTTTATTCCTATGTTTTGCTATTAAAATTTTTATAACATTTCCAAGACAAAAATTCCAAGTTTCTGCTTTGAAGAATTTAGGTAATTAAAATCACCCTAAGCTGATCTCTTAGTTTAGGAGTTATTTAGGTTTTTGACACTGGAGTTGTGCCAGGTGAACATCAGAAATGGGATGCTTAAATTGCTACACTACTTGTATTGGTTGGGGAATTGGGTTTGGGGGTCATTTGGTCTTATTTTCGTTCTTTTCATTTTTTTCAAATTTAAAAGCCTTAAATGTACTGTAAGCCTCAGATCGTTGTACAACTGGATTGCGTTGGTTGCCAGTTTGTGTGCTGTTGCCTGGATGCAGCACGGTGGTTGGTAATGGAATAAAGGACGCATGGATCAGAATGCATGGGCTGTGTGCTTCTTCCTTCATCTCGCCATCAGAGGAAATAGTAAGAACGCACCGTGCATCTCAGCTTAAGGGGATTTGGGGGATATCCCTGTTGGTCAAAGGCCTGAGGTACTTTCATAAGAAGCCAAAACACAAAGCAGCAATAAACATAGACAGTCCCTAACTGGGACATGCAGGAGGCACCTGACATTCTCTGGGAAGCATGCATCATGGGGATTTCAGAGAGGCTTTTCGGCCTTTTGATCACCTGACCAGAGAAAAGATACCAGCTTTCAGCTCTTAGAGCAGCCTTTCCTTCTCATACTTTAAGAGGATGTGGTGGTTGCCTGACATGGCACGTGCTTTAATTCCAGCACTTGGGGATGGTGAAGGATATGTGTGTGTGTGCACATACATGAGCCAGCTGTGTTCTGGTCTTATTGCTGGGGAGAGGGGCAAAGGGCCACTCAGATTTGCCCACCTGATTTACTCTAGATGAAGAAGCTTTTCTCTGGGGGACTTAAATTTCTAATTAACAAGAAATCAAGAGGCTGTGAAAAGTCCCTTCATAGACTGGAGATTGGGTGGGTTGTTTCTAATATACGAATTTGTGCTTTCCACCTATGAAAACCCAGCTTAAATAGTCAAAGATGGGCCTAGAAATCAAATTTAGAGTAAGGTAGTGGGACCACATTTTCTATCATTCTGATGATTATAATCCCTGAAATCAAGAAGTTGGGTACTTTTCTATTGCTGTGAAGCACAGAATGACCAAGGGAAACTTGAAAACACATGTAATTGGGGTCTTACGATTTCAGAGCAATAGTCTATGACCACCATAGTGGGGAGCAAGACAGCCGGCAGGCATGGTACTGTTGCTGTAGCCGAGAGCTTACATCTGGTCAACAACCAGGAAGCAAGAGGGAATTAATTGAGCCTGCTGTGGGCGTTTGAAACCTCAGGTTGCACCCCGTGACATTCCTCCAAGCCCTTCCGTTAATCCTTCCCAAACAGTTCCACCAGTTGGGGACCAGGTATGTAACCAATCAAACACGTGAGCCTACGGGTACTGCTCTCATCCAAACCGCCAGTCCGTGATACAGATTGGGATGGATGCAGCTGTTATCAGAAAAACCCTCAAATCCTGATATAAATCCCTGCTCTGTCACATTTTTGTAAACTGGAGAATAATATGGTTATTGTCTCAGAAAAGGCATCTTCGGTCAAAATAAGATCATTCTAACAGTTTAGGTTGTGAGAACCTTTTAAAGCATGGAAGGGCCAATGAATTGTGAAGATATACCCCTTGGAGGTACAGTTTTCTGACTGTTGAAGTTTAGCAGGGGAATATAGATTTCTGAGTCAAGGAGGGAGCTGCAGATGTGTGCAGTGCCTGAGAACAAAGCCAGAAGTATTAAGTTCAAGTGGAAAGCCGTATGTGCCTCCCACTAGTGTTCCCCATTGTCTAGGCTACCAGCAAGTTGGCTCCTGACAACAGGGACCTGGAAACAGCTTTTCTAGTCTATATAAGGATGAGATACAAAACCTCACAGCAAAGATAATCAAGGTGTAGCTTCCCAAAGAAAATGGGCTGAACACACTGGAAGAACTGGTAAAAATCTAAAACTGGGCCAAGAGGTAGTGGTGCACATCTTTAATCACAGCACTTGGGATGCAGAGGCAGGCAGATCTTTGAGTTCAAGGCCAGCGTAGTCCACAAAGTGAGTCCAGGACACCCAAGGCTACACAGAGAAACCTTGTCTTGAAAAACAAAACCAAACAACACCAAAAAACAAAGAAGTAAACAGTCTCCAAATATATACAAGGCTCAGGCAGTTACACAGATAGTCGTTCACACTGTTAAAAGGAAGAGTGAACTCCATCCTTTGTAGACTATTAAAGGTACGTTCATGCAGATACACACTGACAGACGAGATTAGCACTCCTTTGCAGAAGCAAATGTGTAAAGTGAAACATTCGATGTGCTATCAAGGTAGCATGGCATGATGGAGCTGGGCTTATTTTGATTTCGCAAACAAAATGCAAATACATGTTAATAAGAAAATTGTGATCTTAACAAACATGGTAATGGTTTTGTTTTGTTTCAATGCTGTGGATCCAGCCTAGGATCCAGTGTAGTAGACA
This sequence comes from Pachyuromys duprasi, assembly GCA_028658305.1. Classification (NCBI taxonomy): domain Eukaryota; kingdom Metazoa; phylum Chordata; class Mammalia; order Rodentia; family Muridae; genus Pachyuromys; species Pachyuromys duprasi. The sequence continues at coordinate 60,935,676 of CM053758.1, read as the reverse complement.
AACGCTCTATGACTGAGCTACATTCCAGTCCAGTCCAGGAATAATAACTTGGAGTGCACTTCTGACTTGAAATGGTAATAGAATAGGTACAGAAGGATGATTCCTTCTTTTGACAGTCTTACCCAGCAGTCCAGTCAGGCCTTAAAATAGCATCTAAATTCTCTTACCTCCACCTCCTGAGTTTCAGCTGTGCACCACCATGCCTGCTAAGATTTTTTTTTTTTAAGTCATTGAAAAAGATCCAGAAAATAAGTCAGTGGTTAGCATGTACCAGTTATATTCAAGTTGTTTGCTCTGTAGTCGAGGATTAATGTTGCCATCAACAGTACTGTAAAATGGCAGGAATTCCAACCCATGTGTTAGGCCAGGGAGTGGAGAGAGATTGCAACAAACTCAAGACAGGCAATTGCACAAAGATGTAAGATTCATAAGAGTGGTGACTTAGGGTTTCTATTACAGTGATGAAACTCCTTGGACAAAGCAACTTGGGGAGAAAGGCGCTGACGCAGAGGCCATGGAGGAGTGCTGCTCACTGGCTTGCTCTCCGTGGCTTGTTGAACTTGCTTTCTTACAGAATGCAGGACCACCAGGCCGAGGGTGCCACTGTCCAGGTTCTTCCTTATCAATCACTAATCAAGACAATACCCCGTAGCTTGCTTACAGGCCAATATTTTGGGATCTTTCTTTTATTTTTTTTCTTTTTTCCAATTAAGACACCCTCTTTCCATTTTTGTTTGTATTTTTGTCAAGTTGACAAAAAAACAACCAACATAGGTGACACAGAAAAATGGACAAAAAAAAAAAAAAGATCAGTTACTACTGTAATGGAATGTAAATATGCTTTTGTTTCAATCCCAAGTGTGGGATTTTAGTTGGGCTATAGTTTGTCCACACCTTTTAATTGTCACATATGGGTTGTGATCTTTGCCAGCTGGTAATGTTCGGCACAGAGAGGGATGTGGTCTAGGTCGCTGAGAATATAAATATGAGAGTGAGAAAGAGACTGGGTGGTGCTCGGTGTTGGCATGTGGTGTTCTGTGTCAGCATGTAGCGTGTGGAGTGTAGCAGTTTAGAGAGACCAAAGAGACGGTGTGGCAGTTTGGAGCAGACAGATAGAGAGAAACGCTTCGGGTCGTAGCAGCATGGAGGAGACTGCTAGCTGTATCTGCGATTGACAGAGACTGGGATAGAGCCCTAAAAGAACCCCTTGACCCTAAGTAGCAGGGAGAAGTAAAGGGGTCTGGCCCCCTCTATTCAGTAACCTTCTGTCTGGGGTTTAGTGAAAGGGAAGTAGAGGCCTAAACATCCCAAATAAAGTAAGAGTTTTAAACAAGAGTGCCACCAAGTTTATTAATAAAAATGAGTTATAAAATATACATGAGATCCTGTCTCAAGAAACCAAGCCATCCTCCCCGACAGACACACTACCTCCACCACCACTAATATTTGCAGATTTTGAGGATTATATAAAGGTCATGGAGGGGTTGAGGAGCCTGGGTCTACTTTGCAGACTCAGTTTTGTCCCAGGAGGTTTGTCAGGGCTCTGCTTAAGGAAGGAGTGTCTGGAGGTAAGATATGGGTTAGGAATGCCCAGAGAGCATTAGCCACTTGGGTAGTTCTGTGTGCAGCAAGTCTGGCTGGGAGATCGGCTTCCTGAGCCTGTGACCTTAAACAAATCTCTTCTCTCTGAAGTGATAGTACTACTATCTGCCGAAGTCAAGAAAGGACTGAATAAAATTCTGCAAGTTGAAATGCCTGGTTAGAAGAAACGGGAGCTTGCACTGACCTTAAATAGAGGTCCAGAGTCTGGGGAGAGAGGGCCCAGTGCCTCTTGCTCATCTGTCACCTGGTGACTCTGAGCACACCTCATATGGAAAATAGACTAGTGCAAGCTATTTCTTCCGGGCATGTGCATGCCGTGATGTGCCTAGGCACGCATATCTGTATGTGTGTAGAAGATATGCCCCACACAGGCTCCTGTTTGACTGTTCCCAGTTGGTGACACTACCTTGGGAACCTGGGGAACCGTTACGAGGTGGGGCCTAGAGGAAGGAAGTAGATTTGCAGGGAACAATCCTTGGGGTGTATTATCCCTGGCCACTTCCTTTCTCACTTTCTGCTTCCCAGTCAGCCATGAGATGACCCCATTTGCTCCCCACCCCACACCATGATGCCTTTCTCTAAGCACACAGATCCAGATGGCCAGGGATTGATCGCTTTGAAACCACTAAACAGTTTCCTCCCCATTGTGGTTTGTAGGTAAGATACATGCTTCCCAGGTGGTGGGAATGTTTTGGGAGCTATGAAAACTTTAGGAGGCAGAGCCTGGCTGGAAGAAGTGAGTCACTGAAGGTAGGCTTCGGAGACTCCACTTCCAGCCCAGGCTCCTTGCTTCCTGATGCCATGCAACAAGCAGCTGCCTCCAACACTCACCGTATGAGAGCAGGCCGCAGTAGCTGTCCTACTTTCCCTGCTGTGATGGGCTCTATTTCCTAAACCATGAGAGAAACCTCTCAGCCCTTAAAGTATTTTGTTTACAGCAATTAAAAACTAACTAAAGAACATGGTGAGAGTGGATATTTTTGTCTCATTCCTGATTCTAGGAGAAATTTTTTTTTTAAATATTCCCCATTCAGTATAATATTAGCTGTAAGCTTGTCATATGTAGCCTTTCCTACATTGCAGTGTGAACCATCTCTTTCTAGGTTCATGAGCTTTGTCAAAGGCTTTTTCTACATCTCTCAAGATGATCATGTGACTTTTACGGATGAAGGTAGCTTAAGGAAGGGTGGGATAATTTTGGCTGATGGGTTGAGGGTTTGGTTCATCATGGTGGGGATCCTATAGAAGTGCTGAGTACGAGGCACCTATACTAAGGGAAGAACAGAGAGAAAGAAATGCTGGTGCTCAGCTTGCTTTTCTGTTCTTCCTTTTTCATTCAGTGGATGGTGGTACCCACATTCGTGGTAAGCGTCCCCTCCTCAGTTAACTTCCCAGGAAACACCATCATAGATGTGCCAGAAGTGTTTCCATGGTGATTCCAAATCCAGTCAAGCTGACAATAAAGATCAACCGTGACAATATTGAATCACCTTTGCATCCTTGGTCTCAGCCAGGGTCTGCCATTTTGTACAGCTCCTCCATTTTGTTTGAACTGTAACAATTCCAATAATTACAGTAATTTGTCTCTTGGAAGTAAATTAACTTTGTTTCTCTAGGCCAGTGGTTTTCAACCTGTGGATTGTGACTCCTTTTGGGGGAGGAGGATTCAAAAGACCCGTTCCCAGGGATCACATATCAGATATCCTGCATATCAGACATTCACATTACAATTCATGTAGTAGCAAAATTACAGTTATGAAATAGCAACAAAACAATTTATAGTTGGGGGTCAACATAACATGAGGAGCTGTCTTAATGGGTTGCACCATCAGGAAGGCTGAGAGCTACTTCTATGGATTCTTGACTGCTCAGCCCTGTGGAGCCCAAGTAATAGGCATCCAGCAAAGACACTTATTGATCAGGTAACATTCTTTAACTCACTGCTCACTGGGTACTCCTAGAAATGCCCAACTGCTGGTCAGAAAAGGATACTCTTCTACTTCCTTCCCCTTAAGTGGAAGAGGGTTCCGATTCTGACAGAGAGACCCACTGTAATACCCCTCCCTTGATACAGGCCTTCTCTGTCTTAAGCAGCTTGCTCTCTTAGCAGCTTTTCTTTCTTGCTGACTTTTCACCCAGAATGAAACCAGTTTAAGCATGCTGTGTGATCTTTTTTTACTGTTTTTGATTTCAGTTTGCAAGTATATTTTAACAATGTTGGTATCTATAGTCATTAAGGAAATGTTCTATAGTTTTCTCTTTTTTCATGTATGTGTTTGTGAGAGTGTAAGTGTGTGTGTGTCCTTATCTGTTTATGGTTGCAAGGTAACTTCATAGCACACATTTCAGAGCAGTCCTTCTGCTGCTGTTTTATGGACTTGTTAGAGAAGCACTGATGTTTACTCTTTGATGAAGGTCTATAGCATCCAGAGTGATTCTGCTCAATTTCTGGCTGTCAGTTTATCTATTTTATTTTTGTTTTTGTTCGAATACTTTCTTTTACTGTTTCAACCTCATTTCTTCTTATTAACCTGTTTAGGTTGCTTGTGTCCCTTTGATTCAATTTTGGCAAATCATTGTGTCTAGAAACTTAGCCATTTCCTCTAAATGTTCAAATTTATTCAGTGTATGCTCTCAGAATATTCCCCAATGATCCTTTGAATTTCAGTCGTGGCTGCTGTAACAGCTCTTGTTCATCTCATCTCAAATTTTATTAATTTAGGCCTCTCTCTCTCCGTTTTGCCAAGGGCTTACCAATCTTGTTAATCTTTCCAAGTAACCAATTCACTTTTCACACATCCTTGCATTAACATTCTAGTCTTCATTTCATAGTTTCAGCCATGATTTAAGTTTACCCATGTGCATCGGTTAGTCTTCCATTGCTGTTACAACCTCCCAGATAGGCAGCCTCCAAGTCTGGGTCATTGCTTTGCAGATTACACTCCGTGTTTGGTTGGCCCCACCCTTTTTGCTTAGGTGGTGTGGGAGAACATAATGGGAGCACATGACAAGTCAAGATGCTCCTCTTATGCCAGTGAGTCAAGAAAGAGGAGGAGAAATATGGTGCAGTCCCACAATGCCCCCAGAAGTCAACCTCTAAGGGCCTAATCTCCTGCTATACGCCACCTCTTAAAGTTCCTGGATATGTTTTGGTAGACCAAGCTGAGGATTAAGTTGTTAGCACATGGGCCTTAGGGATACATTCCAGATCCAGACTGTACCCCCGTGTTAATTTGTGTGGTTATATCACATAAGTATTTGTTGTTATCACGTCTATGAGTATATTCCAGTTTATGTCATAGATGGTCAGTGGGCCTTTAGTTTGGCTTCCAGGCTTTTCTTAAGAGTTTTGATTGCAAGCCTAGCCTCTAACAGCCGAGGAATCTCTGCAATCCCAGGTTTTTCTTATTAAACATGGGTTTGCACGTCTCATGATTTAAGATACTTCTTCCTGATGGTCCTTAATCTTCCTAATGTGTTGAAATTCCCATGCTGCATTAAAATACGTTGGTGCCTGAACCTCCATTCTCACAGATTCTGATTTAATTGCTCTGGGCATCTTGACTTTTAAGCAAAATACCCCCCAGAATCCCAGATAGACATCTAAATGTAAAATGTACTGCCTAGGAAGAACTTCCTGGTCTCCACGTGCACTCCTATTATGCAGATTTAGAGTCAGTACATCTTCGATGGCTGGAGATTACACATTTCACAGAATCTCCCAAACGGTATTGGTCCACTGCCCTGTGTGGACTAGAGCTGAGTCTTGGGGCTGGGCCTGCAGCAACACTCTAAGCCAGTTTAGAAAGCCAGAGTGCAATGTCTCCCCTTTTCCACAGTGGGTTAGAGTTCTAATCTCCCATGCTTGATGTGTCTGACTTTGTGCAGTTTTGTCTAAATATGAATTATTATATCCTGATCACTCAAGAGATAAGTTTTTAAAACCACATGGGACATTGAAGAGATCTATATTAAAAGGAAATGGCAAGTATTAACTCAGGACCCCCAAGATCAAGTCTTCAGACCACGTTCTCAGCACAAAGGAGATGTATTTGCCCTAGAGGGACAAAGGGCAGGGATAAGGGACAAAGGCAGGAGATAGAGGGAGAAGAGAGAAGGGGAACAAAGGATAGGGGAAAAAAGGGGAGAGGGTGGGAGATAAGGAGTGTTTGTCTGGGGCGGGAGGGAGGAAGACAAAGTGTTGTCTTTTCATAGAGAGGAGGTGTGACCCACAGACAGTTTATACAGATACAAGAGGAAATCCATGTTAGGATAAAGTGTTTAATTTTAATTGGGCATGCTAATTAGGTAAGCCAAAGGAGGCTTTTGTTTGCTGGACTTCAATACTTAGATGGGTGGATCCTGGTAGTCAGCCTCAGGAGGAGGAAATAAACAAATAAGGGAATAGACCTTGGGGGCTAGCTTCAAGACTGTAATCTAATGTTTTTTAGCAAGGCAGAGGGAATGGGGAAGAATGGCAAGGCCTGCCAGAGCCCCCCTCGCCACACTCGAGTTGGCCAGAGTCCCTTCATATATCGTGAAATGTCTGCCCGTGGCTCTGGCCTATTCACCCAATAGATTTCTGTACTTTTTTTGTTGTTGTTCTTCATCGTCATTCCCACTACTCATTTACTTAGTGTATGTAAGTATACTCACTCAGTTGCCCCTCAGAGAAATTGCTCTTTGACAGTGCCGTGTCTCAGAGGTGTCCCTATAACCTAAGAAACATTGAGGCAATGACTAGATTGAGGAGACTGGATGCTGACCCTTCCACAGCACGTGCTGTCACCTAAGAGGTGACTTCTGTCCTTCCCAGGGTAAATCTCGGGCTGTTTCCCAGAAACAAGACCGCTTGACACACAATCTGTAAGAAATATATAATACGGTCTTTCAGATTTTATATATGTGCTTTTTCCTGCATGTATGTCTGTGCTCCATGTGCATGCCGTCTCCAGCCAGAGGCCAGAAGAGGACATCAGATCCCCTGGAACTAGACTTACAAGTGGTTTCTGAATTGCCATGTGGGTATTGGGAATCAAACCTGGGTCCTCCGGAAGAGCAGCCAGCGTTCTTAACCACTGAGCCTCTCTCCAGCCCATATATAATCTTTTAATCTGACCTTGCAGTGATTGATGTACCAGGTTCAACACTTTGCCTCTCAGGGAACATATTCTCAGAGTGTCATCCTGACACTCCGGTTCCGCAGTTTCAGCCATGAGCAATGTGTACGTTCTCTTGGAGCTTATGTTCTGACAGAAAAGTGACAATAGTGAACAAAGATCAAAATCCAAGCGTGATAGGCACTGTTAACAAGAACGCTCTAAGAAGGGGTGAAGGCATTGTATCTTTTAGTGCTCTCAGGCAGAGCAGTGGCTTGGTATGCATGTGAGGAGTCTGTTTCCTGGAGCCAGCTCTGTGTCACAGGGATAACCTCTTCCTTCACTGGGTCAGCAGCTGAGGACACCATTATCTTCCATCATCTAAAAGCTAAGAATGTCATCAAACAACATCTGGGAGCAGTGGCAGAGATTTGCCCACTTTGCTATAACCCACCCTTTGGATGTTCCTGCCACTGCGTTTGTTGATTATAATTTTGTTTTGTTCTGTAACTATAAAACTTTATTACATCATTCACACATTGGAACATGACATGGTAGGCAGCCTGAATCCGTATTCCTAGGCCACAGTCACTTATATTTGGCTCAAGTATGAAATGTTTACTATCTTCTTTGAGGCAAGTGTTCTGTTCTGCATCAACATGGACCTTCTCACGCTGAATCACCAACCTAGGCAAGTCCTTGGAATAATGTGGTCTGAGAATTCCCTAGTATGAGATGGACCACAATTCCAAGAGGGAAAGTGGGGGTCGAGGGGGGGGGGAGTTACTGCAGCATCCTAGAACCCAATTTTCTGACTGCGATCTTCAGGTGGAAGAGTTATCACACTGTCTCCGCTGGCAGAGGGCTCAACCTTGCCACCATGGAGCGCAAGAGCCCTGTAGAACCTCACCTTGGATACTCAGATCCATCTGAGTCCTTGACGAGCCACAGGGAGGAAAAATGGCAGGTCGAGTCAGAGTAGAGCAAAGCCAGCAAGTTTGTTGATTAGAAAAAAGGGTGCTGCACTTTAAGAGTCGGTCCAACGCTTGTGCTGAGAGGAACCTATCTAAGTGCTTCAGAAACCACGCAGCTTTTGCAGTTTTGTTGTTCAGAGGAGGAAACATATAACAAAGGTTGAGGGGGCAAAAGGATATGCTGTTTTTTCTCACAAGAAGGTTGTACGCAATTGCTTATTGTGTGAGAGTGGATATGGCGGTCAGAGAATAACTTGTCTCTTCTTAGTCCTCTTCTTCCACCATGTGGGGGTCTCAGGGATGGAACTCAGGTCTCCAGGCTTGGCGACAGGTGCTGTTTCCCACTGAACCATTTTGCCAGCCCACAGGAAGGTTTGCTTTGTTCTGTTTTATGTATACATAAATGAAAATGTAGGGTGATTTATGAGTAAGCCTCCTGAGCAGGCTTATGTATGAGGAAGAATGTAGCAAACCTAAGGACATGGATAAATCGTTAGAAATAGAACTGTTTTTGCTATACCTAGGTTGGACAAAGAGGTTAGAGCATGGTTAACTAGTTGTGTTAACTGTCTTGTTTCTGATAGTTCCTGTGCATTCTCCAGCCAGATCTACATAGGTAGGTGAGGGGCCCTTTTCCTTTCTCATGTCCCCTTTACCCCTCTGTGTCATTCCAGCCTTCACTCTGAAATGCAGATCAAGCTGCAGTTTAAATGTAAGGTGTTCTTAGACACATGAGTGTCTTACTGTCCATGTGAATCCTGTCACTGTAGCAGCAGCATTCGCTTCACTGGGGATTCAGAAGGTAGATTCTCGGCCCCACTCCGGTCCTATTGACTAAGAGAGTCAGGGCTGGGCTGGGTGTGTGGCTCCAGGGTGGAGTGTATCTGTTTCCCAGTGCCCTCATTTCGTCCACAGTGAATCTGAGGATCACAAAACCAGATTATTTTCTATTTAATTACAAAAGGGATCCTCCTGAGTGATGATGGTTCTCGAAAGTCTCTGGTGATTATTCTTAGAAAGAAAGATACACGCTTCTCTGGTCAGTGAGGAACCAGAAGAACTGGTTTCGCTTATTGGTTTAAAGTATTTACTCTTTGACAGTTTTGCATGTGTGAGTATACATTCTGGTCACATGCGTCACTTCACCCTCTCTTATCGCCCTCCCCCAGCCAAGCCCTCTTTGTGTCTTTTCGCTTTGTTTTTGTTTCATGATATCTGGGGTTAAGCAGGACCTCCCTTACTGGCAGAGGCCTGGAGCTATCCGTTGGAGCACACGTAACTCACCCGTGGCTACACCACTGAAGACAATGGCTGAGTCTTCCTGTCCCAAAGGCCATCAACTGCCAAGAGCTCTCCAGAGTGGCGCTGGGCCCCATGGGCCTCTCTCCTGTCCGTGACTGAATATTGACAGGTTCACTGTTGTGCAGCAGCTGTGAGCAGGAGAGCAAAGGCTGTGTCACGCTCAGAAAATAGGGTTTCAAGGCCTTTCTCCCCGGGATCCTGCTCGTACACTCTTTCTTTCCCCTTTTCCCCTGAGCCTCGGCCAGGGTAATGAATGTTCCTTTGAGGACTGAGCATTCAAAGTACCTACCCTCAGCACCCTGACCTGAGTTGTTGCATTAATCATCATCAGGATAACAAATGGTGGCAAAAAAAAAAAAAAACAATTGAGGGGAAAAGAACCCTTATATACTGTATGTCAGAGTGTAGATTGATTCAGGTACTATGAAAATAGGTCTGGGGGTTTCTCAAAAAACTAAAACATAGAGGCTGAAGAGATGGCTCAGAGGTTAAGAGCACTTACTGCTCTTGCAGAGAACCCAGGTTTGGTTCTCAGCATCAACATGGTGACTCACAGCCTCCTGTAACTGCAGCTTCTATCCAGAGTAAGGATCCTGGAAGTCAGCTCATGAGCAGCCTCGGCCCCTCTCTAGGTTTCCCTGCAGGTCTGAGAACCCTCTCTGCTGAGAGATTGAGCCATGAATTTACACAAGTCTGCATCTGAGCCTAGTAATTCTCTGCTGTGCTTAACCCTTCCCTTGCTTAGCTACAGATGAACAGAAGTGGCCTATTCATAGAATTCCTCTTGAAAAAACTTTGAGTTCAGTCCACTTGGGACACCTTGAGACCTTTAGGGACTGACAAGTGTTATAAATACACTAAATGGGCCCTGCAGGTGAGAAACTGCTGGTGGCCTCATACACCAACATGCCATGCCCGTGTCTGTCTGCGGCTCTGAGGGCTGTAGCTCTCAGTCTAATACCATTGTTTACATATAGCATATTCATTTTAGGCCAGCCAGGGGAAGGAAATTTTCCAACATTCATCTGTAGACAGTTTAAGCACAGTTTTGTTCTCTTGGGTGTATACTTTTTTTAATCGTGTGTGTGTGTGTACAGGCATGTGCACCTCTGTGTGGAGGCCAGAAGTTGATGAGTTTGTTCCTCAGTTGCTTCTCTATCTTTTTTTGTTTGTTTGAGACAGGGTCTTTTTCACTGAACCTGAGGCTCACTGATTAGCTTGACTAGCTGGCTAGTAAGTCCTATTTCTAACTCCTGCCCTGCATTGGAGTTACAGGCATGCACTGATGTGCCCAGCTTTTTATGTGGCTGCTAAGGACACAAACTCAGGTCCTTATGCTTGCCCGACAAGCACTTTACCAATGTAGGCAGCTCTCTAGCCCCTCTAGAGCCCACTTTCTTTGCTTTCAAAGAAGAAACAGGGCTTTGTGGCACACAAAGTCAAACATGATGCACTATCAGCAGATCAGCAGTGAATTCATGAAGGGCATGTGCACCAGCTCAGGACATCTCCACATCTATTTCTTCTTTCTGCAAGAAAGATATGTATTTTGCTTACATTTTATTTTCCATACTAAGGCTTATCTTTGGGAGGATTGTATGAATCCTTGGAGAGGATTGTCAGTTGACATAGCATCAACGTGGGCCATTTTTGTGCTGCTCTGTGTTCAGAAGAGGGGTAAGGAGAATCACTATTCCAAACTCACAGCTGGAGAAGAGGAGATGGACAAGGCACCCATGCACACATCCACATATGTACACGCACACACCTTTGGGATTCTATAATGAACTTCTTCATAGGCTACCACTGAGGCAGCATAGAATGTTGGGGAAATGAAGGGAACACGGGAAGAGAAAGGAATGCCTCACCCTGCTGACTGGCGTTTCTTCCCAACTGCCAGTCAAGAATTCCAACACCAATGATAAAATGTCCTTTGAAGAATACCTTCACAAAGATATCATCTTTTCTCTACAGAGGTATTTTAAAATAAGAATGGATGCACCGTGCTTTGGATCTACCTACATACAGGCTCTGTTCAGGCACTAAAGCAGCTCCTTTCCAGAAATTTTGCAAACAAGACTATACATTTTTGTTTACAGTAAAAACATCTCAGCTTCTCCTGTATCGCTGAAGACCCAAGGATTTTTATCTTAGCAACTGCAAGCTTATCAGTGCACCTCAGCGACCACACTATGAGACTTTACAAACTCCTTGTCGTGCTTTGAGGTGCAACTTCAGAAGCCACAAAAATCAAACGTATTTCTACTGTAAACTCAACTCCTCTCCCCGGAGAAACCCACATTCACACTTGGCTCTGCCTTGTCTTTCCTGTTTCTATAACTCCTCTCTTAAATCTCCACCAAATAAAATTCCAGTGCTGCTTTATATTGGGTCATCCTGCAATGCTTTTCTTCTGTAAATTAAGAAACCCAGTCCCTGCCCCCTCTCCTGCCCCTATGGAGGTCTCTGAAAATAACCTTTCAAGCTGCTACTGGGGGCAGTGTGCAACTGTGTCCCTGGCTTGTGCCCCCCCACGAGAACTCAGTGCCCCACCACTGAGACCACGAGAACTCAGGATATGGGAGATTGGAATATTTCTCTAAATGACAGTGACATTTGAGGTAACTGTTGAGAGTAGTTTCATGCTTACCAGACCAAAAAAAATGGGACAAAGAACTGGTTTTTTGTGTGTGCTGTGTCTAAATGTTCCTGAATGTTAACACAGAACTGGGAAACAGACATTGATCCCCAGAATAGGTCCAGAAATGCAAATGAATGATCTGATATCTGACTAAGAGCTAATATATCCAAATAGCCAACATACATTTTATTAGACTGTATCTACTGTCTGTAAATAGCCTTTGAACTGATGCTAGGGGTCAGTAATTGAAAGATGTTCAGTCATTCAGCAAATACTACTGTCCTGGGCACTGAAAACACAGCCATTGATAAAATGGCTGTGTTTTTAAGCCTTTGACACTAATATTACAAGTTTAGAGAGGTTTAATTCATAAAGGAAGCTAAAGCAAGGTAAGACATTGACAAGAGAATGACAGTGACCTTATTGTAGAGAAATAAGAATTCCTGTCTGAGAAAGCAATTTTTGAGAGCAGACTCCTGGTTCATGAGGGAAGGGCACTCACTTCAGGCAAAAGGAACAACATGGGCAAGGAATCTTGGGTAGTTATGCTAAAGAGATAGGACAAGGGTCCATTCTGAATGAGCATATGAGGCAGTAGTGATGGTGGAGCCAGAGTTGGCCTCTCATAGAGGCTATCATGGGTCTCAGTAACACATCTGGGGGGTTGTGTGAATGAGAAGTAGAAGGTCTGATTTCTGTCTTGGAACCTAAACTCTGGCTGTACTTTTATGCTTCCATGCTTCCTGACATTCCAAGGGACTGTCTACAGTCAAGGGGTCGAGCACTGAGCATCTATCCGGTTATTCAACCCACATCAGGTCCCTCACAAATATTTTATGCAGGCAAATCCTAAACCACTCTCTGGGAACTGGGCAGTTTGCAAAAGAGGGGCTATAGATGTTTGGTGAAACCGTTTTAACTGGACAGGCAAGAAAGTCAAAGAAGGTGAGAATTGCAGCAGGACATGATATTTTTCTACTAAACTGAAGAGAGTTTAAAATTAGCCAAACACACAAGAATGGCAAGTGTTAGGAAGGAGAGAAGGGTGTGCCTGCAGTAGTTATGGGTAGTTCTCTGGAGGAAAGCTGAGCATAGGTAAGAGCACCCACAAAGTTATACCAAGTCAAGGATGAGTCAGGCCATGCTGTTCAAAGCCAAATCTAGAATGCTGACCTCAACAGCAGGATATTGATCAAATAAAGCATATCCCTACCAGGAAGTGGCATACTACCTTCAATTAATGTTGAAAGACATTTCAGACCCGGGCTGACATAGTAAAACCAGGCTACATAGTAAAGACATATCTAAAAAGGAAAGACATAAATATTATTTTATTAGATTTTTATTATTTATAATTATGTTATGTGTATATGTCTCTCTCCGTGTGTATGTGTTTTCTTTACCTTTCCACTCCCCAGATTATCAATAGTACCAAGCAAGAAATCAGACCAGCCAGTTGGCTTAGCACGTAAAAAAGCTCACCTTCAAGTTTGATGATCTGAGTTCAATCTCCATGAGCCACATGGTGGAAGGAGAAACTCCTGAAAGTTGTTCTCTGTCCTTCACATATGTGCCATGACAAGTAGACACTTGCCCACATACCTCAGAACGTAAATGTATAAAACATTAAAATAGAAACAGGAGTTGTACAGCTTTATGAATCTACTAAATACGTTGAACACACACACACA
>CM053758.1:60876713-60921867 GCA_028658305.1 Pachyuromys duprasi | reverse complement strand
GCAGAACTCTTGAGGTCTAGAACCAACTTGCCAACCCTCATCCTGCTTCTCCTTTCTAATTGTTTTCTCAGCCCCTATAGAGGAATCCAGGGAAATCACAGGAAGTCAGGCCTAGAGGCTCGGAGAATGGGGCCACAGATGTGGCCAGCCCTTCAAACTTCGCACAGGCATGTGGGGGAGTGGTAGCTTTGGTGGTCAGTCGGTGGAGTGAGGTGACATTCTTAAGGTTCAGATGTGGAATATGGCTGGCTGGCTGGCTGATGAAAACTGCCAGAAGCAGGCAGTTTGAGAAGCAGGGGCAGACAGGATATCACATCACACAGGATGAAGTCGAGGGCCTGAATATCCCAGGAAGGTGGTGGGAACTCAGTACAGGGTGTAGAGGCTGGGTGTGACTCCAGACACAAGCCAAGAGCACAGCTCTTCCCTCTGGGGATGCTGGCAAGAACTAGAAAGCTAACAGTCTATTTTGTAGCTAGCCCCCATCCCTGCATTTCTAAGTCCTTGGATTTAAAGAAGTGCAGATAGGAAATCCATCAGCTTCACATTGCCAGTACTCACCCCAAAAGAACGACCCATCATACCCTGTCTGTCACAGGGGACTGAGTAGAAGTGCTGTGAGGGTGTGGCTAGAGAATGTGGTTTTAGACATATGGAGCCTGTCTGTAATTCATCAGCATTGTTTCCTCCACCCCAGGCATTGCACAGTGATAAAGAAAACTGGATACCAAAGGAATGCACTGGGCACTTTGAATCTTGGAGAAAGCATGACAAAACACTCAACAAAGCACTTCCCAGAGCCCGTACCTTAACCAGGAGACTACTTCTCATCTCTTGGATGCCTGTAGAGATGAGCTCTTTTCTTGCTTTGCAGCCTCCCATCTGGGCTCCACTACTTGGAGATGGGGAGCCTCACACCTGGTCCCAGTGAGGCTGATCCAAACATGCCTTTCTCTGCTGAGCACAATGCTCCATTATCCAGCCCATGCCCCAGTATCTGTGGGCCTGGGGAATGGGTTCTTTAAGAAAGGGATTCAGTGAGTGCTCACAATGTGAGGACCCGCCGGGCACTTTACAAGGAGGTAGTTTCCAGTTCCATTCTGCTAGAAAGGGATCAAGAAAGGAAGCCTGCCCAAGGACCCACTTCACAGTACACTCAGATGCCAAGGACAAACGGAGACTCTTGGTCATTGTTTCCAGCTTTCTAGAAAAGATTTGGAGGTGGAATGCTTTGCTTTCCTAGTTCTGACAAGTGTACAAAGGCTTCTGCCCAGAGGACATACACAAGGGCTTCCAAAGTCTCTATCTGTCCTAGACTGGCCCTAAAGCCTAGACTTAGATTCCTAAAGCTGGTGGACACTAGTTAGAATGAAGACCCCTCCCCCCCACTCCCCCACCCCCCGTACAGCTCACAGGACACTGGCAGGCAGGAAGAAAGAAATGTGTATTTAGGATCTTCCACTAACCAGAGGAGGGAGCCGAGTAACAAGTTCCCAAAGAGGGAAAGGATGTAGAATTGCAACTAAGCCCTCATTTTAGGATTAAAATGAAATAGAAAGAAAATCCCTAACATCTCCTGCCCCTTACCAGGCTCAGAGTGGGTAAAGTAGCTGGTGCTTGGGGGCAGCTAGTGTTGAGAAGATGCTAGAAGCTCTGTATGGGCTTATTCCTGTGGCAGGGAATAGGTCACTGGTGGCACCTTCTTGTTTTGACCCTTGAAAACATTGGCCTGTCTGAGCACATAGGTTCAGTGTGCTACCACGCCACATGCAGGATTGCAAGTATTTTCTGTGCATTAAAATCTCAGTGAAATCCCCCCCCCCTTGGCTCATGGGAGCCTATTGGTGAAGTTACTTATTCCTGGTCAAGTAACTAGCATGTACAGAAAACTGGCAGTGTGAAGTAACTCTACGTTCCTTTATTTGGGTGTGTGTGTGTGTTACTGAGTGTGTGTGTGTGTGTGTGTGTGTGTGTGTGTGTGTGTGTGTGCATCCATCTGTCCCAGGGCAGAGGCCAAGCTGTCTGGGATGTTGTTTATTTGTTTTTGAGACTGGGTGTCTCTGTTTTACCTGGAACTTGCCAAGTAGACTAGGTTGGTTGGCCAGCAACCCCAGTGACCCACCTGTCTCCATCTCTCCAGAGCCAGGATTACAAACCAGGGCCATCATCACCCAAGGCCTTTTAATGTAGATTCTGGCGATTGAACTCTGGGTTTCAAACCTGTAAGCATCTAAGCGACGGAACCATCTCCCTAGTTAATGAACCCACTTTTAAACCAAGGTCTCTGACCACAAGTGGGTGTATCTTCTCCAAGGGACCCCTAGATCCAAACGATCCTGGATTTTTCATGTTCGCTTACCAAAAGGAGGAGGGGTTTGAGATCTAACAGCCTAAACGTAGAGTGGTGGCGACTCTGTGGAAGTCTCAAGCCTTTCTCTTCTGCCTGCCTGTCCCTTGGGGAGCCACTGGATGTAAGACGAGCTTCCACCGCTACAACCCTTGGAGGTCGGCGGCGTTCGTCCTGGGCTCCAGCGCCCTCACCTGGTGGCCGCAGCATGTCCCGACAGAGGTTCTCGGGCTCCGGTCTGCGGCTCCCGGAGTGGCCGCCAGAGCCCGCCCGGGTCCGGCCCCGCAGGCCGCCCACCTCGGTGAGTGGGAGGACGCTGCCCTGAGACGGGGGTGGGGAGGGTGGGACAGAGGGGACGGGATGAGTGCGGGCGCCGGGGGCTCTGGTGGGGAGGAGCCAGCCCCGGAAGGCGGCTATAAAAAGCGGCGGCTCGGGCTGGCAGCTCCTAGCTTGCTAGCAAGCCAGTGAGCGCGCGGAGCCCAGCGACGAGCGCCAGCTACGCAGAGTGGCCGTGGTCTGCTGCCGGGGGCACACGGTGCCTAGCGAGACCCGAATCTGCGCCCCACTCCTCGTGAGCTCCTGTCCAGTTTGCTCGCGCTCAGGAGCTCCACGCTTGGGATCAGATACCAACACTCCGGGATGCTGCGCTCCAGGTCTCCGAGGCGTGGCACCGTCTCGGTCGCCAACCTGAGGTAAGAGGACCGGGGACTGGGGCGCGAGGGCGGCATGGAGTCAGCCTCGGAGAGAAGAGAACAGACGGAATTCCGCGCCTCCCCGTCCCCATTTAGGGAAAACGTTGCCCTTCAGCAGTCTGATTGTCCAGCCTGTTCTATGCTGTCTGTCTGTCTGTCTGTCCGTCCGTCCGTCCGTCCGTCTGTCCATCTCCGCCCGCCCGCCTGCCTGCCCGCCCGTGCTTGTGTTGGTGGGCACACGTCCCCCGTCACCGTTCTCAGTCTCTGAGGCTTTACAAGCGGCAGGTGTCGGGGACACCAGTGTCCGATGCATTAGACGGGAGGCAGATCTCTGCTTTGCTTAGCTTGTGCCCCTATGAATGGCACCAGATGTTCACACAAGCAACACTGTCTCACTGAAGAGAGACGGCCCCTAGGCAGGTCACTGCACTGGGAAGGATCCCAGAGCAGTGAGCGCGCTTACCCTGTGCTAGTGGTCCTCGCAAGTCTGTACCTTGTCGCTTCCACTTCGGCAAGGTCTCCTTTGACGGCTACCTCTGCCGTCTCCGCGATGCGCTGGCTCAGGGCAGGAGGAGATGATCTGATGTTAGACGACCTCGGTGCTCCCCGCTGATATTTAAACAAACACCAAGCCTGGCAGCGCTGCAAGAACATTTGGTGGCCCCTGGCAACCGCCATCATCTGCAAGAAAGGTTGCGCTAGAGTAACAGAAAAACCAAAGTCTCAGCAGGGCACAAGCCTGAGCCGTGCACGGTTCTCCAGTTCGCCGATCTGGGAACGAAGTCCAGTGATGTTCCGTAATGGCCCCGAGAGAATGCATGTGCTCTGGACAAGAAGGGTAGTGCACTCGTGTTCCCCAAGAGACGGACATTCTACTCACACCAAGTATAAGGTTCCTGCTCCGACCAGCCAACTCTGCCCACAGGTAAGAACTCCTCTTTAAAGCCAAGATTTTTGATGTGAGAGCCATAGCCTGGCTGAAGCCGGGTCCAGGAGACAGTGAGCCAGGGAGTCATCTTCGTCTCCGCGGTCTGGAGAGGGACCCCGGGCGAGCCCGCGGGCTGAGGAACCGATTTCTCTGCGTGCCCAGGCTCGGCGCCACCATGGACAGCTCCCAGCCACTTCCGCCACTCGGGGCCTGTGGCCCTGAGTCTGGAGCAGTCGGGCGCCTCCTTCCCTGATTCAGGTGTTGAGACACTGGGAAGGGACTAAGAGTCATGGAGACCTAGGTATTCTTTCGGGAGGCACTAACCACTCAGGAGGGAGCTTACTCTGCCGGAGGCTGTGGTTTGGTACCAGGTCCCAGCAGAGCCTGCATATTTTCTGTGTAGCCCCTTGTTGTCAATGGGGACTTCATTTATTTCTATGTGGCACCATGGAGAGCCCTCGGAAGTGTGACAGGTATGCAATTTCTGTTACATGACACAGAGTGAGATGAAGGTATATAGAAAAGGGTGAAAACTGAACTTCTTTCATGTCATGTGCCCTTTTTAATTAAACAATTTAATAGCTATGGTAACGAATTGGTACTTTATTTTCACAGTTTATGATAGAATGGAGAATAAACCACATAAGACAACATTACAAGGCAAAAACAGCTATACTCTTGCTGATCCTAACGGTGTCCTCTATAGCAGGATTCCTGGGGCAGCTTCCAAAGGCTCCACTTAGCCCAGTAGATGACGGTTCAAACTGATTACTTGGGAATGGAGTGAAGGGTTATTTCCTTCTTCTAGTAAGGATGGCCTTTTTTTCTTTTTCTTTTTTGTCAACACTACCTATACACAAGTGTATAGGAAGTGTGTGTTCCTTTATTTTAAAAATTACAAGAAGTCAGAAGGTTTTTTTTTTCCTGCTTGTGACTGGTGAAGCACAGGTATAATAAATTTTTTTTAAAAGATGGGGAGCAGGAGAGAGAGATCTGTGACTTTGGGAAAGTCAATTAAACTTATGCCTGTTTCCTCACCTGTGAGTGCTGGCAAGGGAAATCTATCCGGAGTGACTAGGGAAATTACTCGGATAAGGCAAAGCAGTTAAGTCCAGTGTTGCTGCCAGAGGACTCTGCTAATGTGGTACTGATTACAGGTGCCAAGTGCTGTGCAGTTTTCTGAACTATGCTTACCAACCCTGTGTCCTCTTTCTTAACCCAGTAACTGGTTGGGAGTGATTCCATCGACATTTTCTCACATTTGACCACTCACTGACAGAATTGGTAAAAGTACTGATGAAAGCTATATGGAAGAATTTTTACGAGAGACAAATCAGCTCATGGTTTCCCCACCTGTTACACTTGGAGGAAATATTGTTGTAAAAGAGTAAGTCATTTTCCGTACTTCGTTTCAGCCAGTGCTTCTCAATCTGTAGGCCCCAACCCCTTTGAGGAAGGCTTTGAGCAACCCTTACACAGGGGTGGTCTAAGGCTATAGGAAAACATAGATATTTACATTACACTTCATAACAGTAATAAATTATAGCTATGAAGTAGCAATGAAAATAATTTTGTGGTTGGGATCACAACAACGTAAGGAATTGTATGTATTAAAGGTTCACAGCCTTAGGAATGCTGAGAACCAGTGATCTAGATGACAATTTCTTCCTGATCCTTTCCTCACATGATCTTCTAAGGAGCCCCACTGTCTTTCTGAGGCACTGTCTTTCTGGGGTGCAGGTATTGAGGGTCTCCAAGGCCTTGTATATAGATAGTTCTGGTTAGCTGCAGAGGGAAGACTTTGGTCTCATCAGACGTAGAGTGATCATGCCATACATGCTCTTTCATGCTTGAGTTTTGCTTGAACATGACAAGACCCTTGGTCTAGACCCTTGGCTCATGACCTTTTGGTCCTCACTGGATTTGGACATCCCCTTGCATTCCACATTTGGGATTCTATCTGGTAGAAACCACCAGCATATGGCACAACACAAAATTCAGATAATGGAGCCATAAGCACACAATACTGTAGTTAGATCTTTCCCCCTGAGGTGTGCATTCACAGGTGCCTATTTCTGCCAGCTTCCCATTCTGGTGTGCTCAGATTTTCTCTCATTCCTTCTCTTACTAGATCAGAAGGACTCTTTGTTTCCTGGAAAGGAGTGCAGTTCAGGAGCATCCCACAAATGCTGGGAGTCCGTGAGTGACTTTTATCCACCGATGATGTGATTGCAACAGAAGGACCTGGGCCCCCAACTCACCCTGAAGTCTGGGGTGTCTTCTGTGTGCTACAGAGTCCAGGCACTGGTGTCCCTGTGGCTTCCAGGTAAGAAAATGACTGAACTACAGAGTGCTCATGGGAAGCAAGGCCAATGAGAAAGGGAAGTGGCATGGCTGGAAGAGAGGAACTCCTCATTGGTTCTGTAGCATTCTGTCTGTGGCAGCTGTGCCTGAGTCTGTTTCCGGGACTGACAGATCAGATGGCAAGGATGGCATTTGGTGGGAAAGGCAACTCTAGCTACTCTCATTGGCACTTTCAAAGCCTGTGGCATGAGTGACCCCTTTTAGTCCCATGTGGTGCTGGCAGATCAGCACCATCATGTGGATTAAGTGCGCTTTGCATTTTGTCTGTAGCTCCAAAGACACAGGCTTGCACGGAGGTGGGCTTCCCAAAGGGAACAAAGTTATGTTTGTGAACTTCATCATCCCTAACTGTCACAGTCCGTGTGACATGTATCTTTTTGCATGGTGGCAAATACACAGATGTTTGATCTCATCAGGGTAATGTGTCAGCTACCTTTATTCTGGTTTTCATCACTGTGAAGGCAGCTTCAGACGCCTTTGAATGGGGACCACAAGGACCTTGCTTGCTTGACTCTGGTTAGGTTGGCAGCAGTTGTGAGCAGGTACTCAGGGCCATGTGTTTCTTTCTGTTGTTTTGTCTGCTGCTCAGCATGATCTTCCCCTCTCCCAAAGCCTTGCTCGTAGGAACTTTGCAGATTTGGATAGGATGGAGGCTGTCATGGTGGCTTTTATTAGTCTCCGCACCTTGCTGTCTAGCCACTCCCTTGGGACCATTCTGGCCTCTCTGGCAGGTTCCGCAGTTTCCCCTTTATCTTCTGTCTGCCCCAGTGCCAGGCTTTGTTCTAGCCTAGGTCTCTGGCAGGGAGGCTGCTTGCCTAGAGATGTCATCAAATATAGATTATGCTGCTTCTTAGTCCCTCGGTGCCAGGAAACACACTTACCCACCCAAAGGGAGAGGAGTGCTTTCCTACCCCTTTTATTTTCCAGAGCCTGTCCCCAGATTTTGCTTGGCTCCTCTAGGTTCTGCTTGGCTCCAGGAAGCTAATATGGCCTTCGCTTCATAGACCTGCAAGGGAGGGGCCCTTTGGAAGCCCAGACATGCTTTCCCTGCAAAGGCACCACCTACTCTGAGCAAGGATCTCCCCAGCCTTTTCCCCCAAGACAACATTACTTTTTGCCTTAGGAACTCATTAAGGATTTGCTTTGAATCTTCTGCAAGGCCGTGAGACTACAGGATTACCCACAGGTTTATAGTGCTTGAAACACCTGCTTTGGAAAGAGCTATGCATTTCCCCCTACATCTGTTGAGGAACTTAGCCATCAGGCGTTTTCTATTTCAGGGAAGTCATGACCAGAGAGGCTGGTGGCTTTGCCATGCAGAGTGCTGATAGCAGACTGCTGTCTACTCTGTTTCTGGACAGTGTGAAGGCTTCTTCTGCAGCCTACTGTACAACCACCCTGCTTTGAGCTGAGGGGTTTGTGCTATTGGCATGAGTCTTTATAGCTGCAGGGAGTGCTGCTGAGGACATTATAGTGAACATGAAGGTAGGACTCAGACTTCCTTTCATGTGGCTGCACTTCTCAGGAAAGATGGAGGTCACTGGAGCATCCCTTAGAGATAAGATGGAAGGTGATGACCATTGCCATTCAACTCCCTACCAGAACTGGCCATCCAATCTTGGGCAGGATCCTTGGCTTGTCTCATCTTCTGCTTTCTTACCTTCTTATGTTAGAGGAGTGTCCTGAGCCTGTAGATAAGCTACAGAGAAGCTTGAGAAAGCACAACTTCTGCCTTGGCAGATGAGGGGTGGGCTTGGGAGGTCTGCATTTCTAACCAGCTCAGGGGGAACACTTCTGGTTCTGAAACTCCCCTTGGCTTTCTGTGTTTCACACTAACTCATTTTAATGTCATTAAGTCTAATGTCCAAGTGGATGGAGCCAAGCTGGCCCATGACCTCTTAGTGACCTTACAAAGACCTTTCAAATTCCCGGAGATAATTATGGTCATTCCTTAAGATGTCTTATCAGCAGACTAAATATCTTGAACCCCTTTTCCCTGTCATAATAAATTTCCCAAAAGTCTCCGGACCCAGTTACTTTTAAGTGCAAGATTATTGTGTAAATGGCGATTTATCTTTGCCTGGCAGGAGCATTTGAATGCAATTTTGGTGGCATTAAGAGATCATTCAAAGAATTTCATCTAACTCTGGTCCCAGACAGTGAGAATGCGTGTTTACAGTTAAACAACTTTTCTAGACTTTAAAAGATTACATTGAAAAAAAAAGCATAAAAATAAAATTCAAACCCCAATTGTCTTCATCAGTCCCCCATCCCTGCAGCATTCCTGCAAGGGTGGAGTGGCCACAACAAATGCATTCTGGGAGCCAGAGGTGCAGGTGTGCTCTGGCAGCATGTCATCCACCGCCACGATCAGAAGCTGAAAATAGAGAAGTCTGTGATCGTCTGTGTGGCAAGCCCTGAGTCAGCTTCCAGAGAGTGGAGTTGAAGACATGGTCCAAGATATCAAGGAGTTAAAAGTTCAGAGGAAGGATGGACCTCAAGTCAGAGATTGCTCCACAGAGTAAGGAGGACCAGGATAGGTGGCTCACAGGGCTGAGGTTAGGACCAACTCAGGGGACAGGGGAGCCATTGACTCAGCTGGAGGTGAAACCAGGAAGCTTTGTGGAAGTCTAGAAGGGTTAACAGGAATTTTTTTTTCTTGTGACAGGGTTTTTTTTTTTTTTTTTCTGTGTAGCCCTGGCCTGGAACTCACTCTGTAGATGGGGCTGGCTTTGAACTCAGAGATCCACCTGAGTGGATCTGTTCCCAAGTACTGGGATTAAAGGCTCACTCCACCACCACCTGGCTTAACAGGCATTTTTAATTTAGGAAATGATAGGATTCTGAGAGGGAAGCTTAGAAACATTCCACACAGAGAGAAGGGCACAGAGAAAGGTCCACACAGAGAGAAGGGCACAGAAAAGTCCAAAATGACTCACTTCTTTCAACTCTCAGGTGCATATCAGACTCAGAGGCACAGGCTCCCTGGTATGCCCAGACCTTGGCTTACACTATGGAAAAGAACAAGCCAGTGGTAGGTTTTGGGACTTTTTGTCTCCTAGACTAGAGGTTTCAAAAAGGTCTTTGACGATAAAATGTTTTATTCCTATAAAATCCGATTAAATCCCATTCACAAACCAGATAAAAGGTATCTATGGCTGGGGGGGGGGCGGTTTGTCTTGAGGCCCATAAGAGGTTCCAAAGATCCTTGTGGGTTCCCAGGCACACAGTTGAAAAGCCTTTGTCTGGGATCTTTTTGTTTTGCTCCAGGAAGCTTTTAAATGGTGTTATCTCAGTTTCACTGTATCTTGCTGTGTCTTTAAGATTTTTTTGGTGTCTTGCTGTTTTGTTTTAATGTGTATATCATCGATTTTCAAAGAGAAGATAAGACTATAGTTATTTCGCACATCATAACCTAAAGACCACAGAGGATAAGGGTTGCTATTGGCAAAGGCTCTCTGACAGAAAGCTCCTGATAAGCTCACCACGGGAGGAAACAATACAGCTGTGAGATGTATGCAAAATAACTGTTTATTTTCAAACCTGTCAGTCAGTCTTAAACCTAAGACTTTCATATGTTATAAAAATGGTTAATGAAAAAATTAGTTTATTTCCTGGATGTAAAATGTTGACACATTCTACAGAGGACCTTGGATCTCTTTTCATTAATGTAAGGTAGCCCAATTTGAATGAAAGTGTTTTTGAAGGAGTCTGCAAAGGGGAGGCTAACAGGTAGGACTGGAACAGTTTTGCTAGCAAGGCAGTTCAAGGTGTGGTTCTTGGGTGCCTTCTACAAAACTCTGTCCTAAGGAAGAAATTGATACCTTGAGTGAGATATCATTTGAGTAGAACATGCCCGTCGGATGAGTGGTCCCAGTCATTTAAAGGAGATCCTGAAAGCCGCTTCTGGGGCTGGTACCAGCTCTTCCAACATAACCGTATGAATTATTTAAGATGGTGGAAACAAGTCTTGCTTAGTCCAGAGAACTTAGAACACACACTGCCATCAGAAGAACCTTCTGGGTACAGAAGGAACTCTGGCAGGGGCACATTTGTTGCATAGCTTCTACCAGGCTAGGGATCTGGGGTTACCTAAAGTTCCCTCTGTGCTTTGAGCAGTTTCAGAAAAGGCTGGAGAATAAGGGTGATCAATGACTCTTCTCTCTAGGGGAGCATCTGGCCTTCATCCCACATTGCCACAGCAACTGGAACCCTGAACAAAAACTGGTTCCCACAGCATGGAGTCTTAGCCTCTCCCTCCTTCCTATGCTTTTCCTTGGGCTACACTCAGTAGTTTCTGCGTTGCCCTGGTGTCTTGACAAAGGTGACCACTGAGCCTGGTGTCTTGACAGAGGTGCTCTGGTGTCTCAGCCACATGGGACCACCTGGGAGACTAGCTGGAGGCAAGCCTGAGCCGTCATAGACAAGGATGTAGAGAATGCTGCTTGGCTATCACCAAACTTCACCTCTCCTTCTCTTTGCCTTCTCGGGGGGGGGGAGGGGAGCATGATATCTGCAAGTAGGACTTAAGGGCACTGATGGGTTACAGAGGTGGTCCTGGGTGGTGCTTCTTTTCAGCATTTAGCTCAAAGCATTACTGTCCTGCTCTCTTTATAAACAAAACAAAACAAAACAAAACATTTGTATGTGTGCATATGTGCAGTGCGTGTGTGTGAATGTGCACGTACCTGTTTGTGTATGCATGTAGAGGCCAGAGGTCAACATTTCACTCAATTGTTCTCTACCTAACTGTTTTTAGAAAACACCTCTCACTAAACCTGAAGCTCACAGGTTCAACTGTCAGTTGGCCAGTGAAGTTCAGAGAGCCTCTTATCCCTGCCACCTTAGAGCTGGGGTTATAGGCATATGACTTTATTTCTGGATCTCAAATGCAGGCCCCCATGCTTGTGTGGCAAGCGCTTTGCCAGGTGAGCCATCTCTGCCCTGCTGCCTGCCTCCTGTAGAAGACACTTGTCACCCCATCAGGTGGGACACTTGTTCCTGTCTTGTCTCACTGTGTGGTGGGACACAGCTGTTCCTCCTCTAATGAACAGTAGAGATCAGCCCCCAAAGCAGTGTGCAGGGAGCAAGCTTGAGTGAATCATTAAAAAAATGTTTTTAAACAAGCTGGTGGTTGGTGACAAGCACATTTCAAAGCTGGAGTGCAGGCACTGAGTAATTTGTTCATGTGCTCATTTTCCAAAGGACTGGGTTGAAAAAACCTCAGGCACCACTGCCAAGTACTTTTCCTTTCCTTCCCTTGAAAAAAAAAATCATGCTGTTTTCAGAGGAATTTAATCCATACATTTCAGATCCATTTTCATGTTACTCAGCAAAATGTGGCATTTCTCTACTGTTGCTCAGCCCTGAGTGAGGTCAAACATTCCTCTTTCCTCCGACTCATGCACATGGCTCATAGCTGAGTGACTATACAGCCATTCATTGCACACTAGGAAGCATATAAACCGGAGGAATGTTTTGACTGAATTTTAAATGTTGGGTTACAGTATCAACTATATACTAAGGACTGAGCTTTCTGTTTCTCCTGATGTTTTGTTTGTGCTCTATTCTGTACCTAAGATAAGCGTCTTAGTTAACTTCTCTATTGCTGTGACAAAAGACCATGACCAAAGCGTAAGTTGAGGAGGAAAGGGTTTATTTGCCTTACACTTCCAGATCATTCCTTGGAGGAAGTCAAGACAGGAACACAAATAGGGCTGGACCTGGAAGCAGGGGCTGATGCAGAGGCCATAGAAGGGTACTGCTTACTGGTTGCTTGATATGACTCGCTCAGCCTCTTTTCTTATAGAACCCAGGACCATCAGGCCTAAGAGGGCCCACCATGGGCTGGGCTCTCCCCATATTGATCACAAATCAAGAAAATGCCTACAACTGTATATCATGCAGACATTCCCTCAAGTGAGGCTCCTTTCTCTCTGATGACTCTAGCTTGTGTCAAGTTGACACCAAAACCAGACAGTACAGTAAGTATTTCACTTGAATCACCCTAGGCTAAGGTTGTTCAAGTAAGCCTGTGGGGGTGCAGAAGGCACTTGTGAATTTGTTAGGATATGCGACTTTTTGGTACTGAGACATAAGAGGTACATGAAGTCTGTGTAGAGTTTGGAACTGAAGTTATCCATTCCCTTTTCCCTTGTTTTCCTGTCTTTGGCTCAGGAAGAAACTTGTGGTCTATGGGAAGAGCTTCTGCTGATTTTGTTGTACTGCAATGTGATTGTTCTTGTGACTTTCTCCCCTACCCTTTTTCTGTAGGGTTTCATCCCAGGCTGGCCTAGAACTTACTATGTAGCTGAGATGGCCTTGAATGTTTGATTCTCCTGCTTCTACCTTCTAAATACTGGGATTATAGGAGTATGCCACCTGGCCCAGTTTAAGTGGTGCTGGAGATGGAATCCAAAGCCCAGTACATGCTGGGTAACCACTCTGCTGTTTGAGCTATGTCCCCAGCCCATACATATCCTAGGACTTGCTGAAAAGGCACCAATGCCATAAGAATCCTCTGTTCTGTTGCAGGCAGTGACAGTGAAAGTAGTTGTAGGGTTTGGGCTTAAGGATGCCCAGATCCACAGTTTTCATCTTACTGAAATTGATTTTGCAAAAGCACAGAGGCCCGGCCATGTTGGTGGTGTATATTTGCATCACAGCTTCCAACAGCTCAGTGATGACGCTGACCACATAATTGTGGGTTGAATGTCTGTTGGGGCTTTTCAGGTGGCTGAGGAAGAGCTTACAGATGATTCAGATTTGAAAATCATAGGGTATGGTTTGTACAAATGGCAGCATGTCAACATCTGGAATTTTCTGAGAATGACCATGTGATCAAAGTCTTTCTCCCTTTAAATATACCCATAAGTTGCTTTAAATAAGAAGCTATTCTTGACATAAAAACAAAGGTGATGGTTCTTTCAAATCATGCTTCACAAGCATAAACTTGAGCCCATGCTCTGTGGAGGTTGCCTGAGGACACTGGGATCCGGAGGGGCAGAAAGGGGAGAGTCATGATTTGAACAGTGTATTGCTTCCTTCATGGCTATTTGTTGACCATTCTGGAAAATGTGGCCCAGGAGGCTGTGGTTTCTTTTTGCTGGATATGACTTCTATCTCATCACCAAATAATGCAGCCAATAGCCCTTTCCTCATTTAGAGACAGGATCCCTACCTGCTGCAAAGCAGAAACTTGTGTTCTATTTTTTGCCAATGACTAGTACGTAGTAGGAACATACATAGTTCTGGTTAGGTCTCCTGGGCTGTCCAAATATCTAGAAATGAGCTCAGACCTGGACTGTGGGAGAATTTCTGGAGGTTAGAGAAAGCTAGCATTCCCCAGAACTCATGAAACCAGTTCTCAGCTGCCAAAGGGGTCTTTTTTTTTCTTACTTCTGGCAGAAGGGACATAGGGCTGCATTGACATATACCTACGGCTGCATATCAAAGCCCCCATGCCAGGTTCCTGGCCCTTCCCTTCCTCTAGCTACTCACCCCTAGTATTTGGACATTTACTCTCTCTTTTTCATATTCTCTCTCTTTCCCTCCCTCTTTATCTCCTCACCTCCCACTCCTTTATTCTCTCTCTCTCTCTCTCTCTCTCTCTCTCTCTCTCTCTCTCTCTCTCTCTCTTTCTCTCGCTATTTAGCTATCTTCACTATTCTTTCCTGCTCTCCCGCTTAGGCTCTGGCCATGTTCAGTCCACTGGCCATGTTCATTCTAGTTTTTTTTCTCTCTACTTTCTTTAATATCTACAATAAAAACCTTAACCATGTCACGAGGTGGCCATGTCATGTCATCAGTTTCTTTGCTGTTCCCCCATAATCTCTTTTTATTTTTTTACTTTGAAACAGTATGTCACTGAGTTTCCTAGTCTGGCCTTCAACCAACATCATAGCTCCAGGAGGCTTCCAGATTTCAATCTTCCTGCCTCTTAGCCTCCTGAGTAGCTGGGATTTCAGGCCTGGCTTACCAAGCTGGTGGGGTAAATTCTTCCATATTTTGCTCTGGGAGTGGGACAAAGCTAGAAGCTTCTAGTCACCTTCTGAGACATCTGTGCTCCTGTGACTCTGAGGTGATCCCTGTCATTTAAATTACTACCTGAGATTTATTGAGCACTTACAAAGTTTAGAGCCGGTGAAACACTTTGTATACACTGCCTCACATTATCTACCTGACAACCGTGACAAACCTTGGTCCCATTTTTGCAGATGGAGGGGACCCAGCAAGGTGACATGATTTAGTCAAGATCATCTACTTTGAGGTGGTAGAGTTGAAGACTTGGACCTGGAACTGCATAACCTAAGAGGCCTTGCTCTTGATAACAACTGCCATGCCTTGAGCTTTGGCAAAAATGTGCTCAGGAGAATGTTATCCTTCCTGGCAGAGCAAGTTGAAAGGAACTGCAACCCCAACATAGTCACTGTTAAGTGTGGATCTTTTCTAACACTAGAGATTAAGGATAGCTTCATTGTCTCTCCACAATGGAGAAGTTCACAGCTTAGCTAGAGAGATAGACAGACAGCCGTCTTACAATCTGGGCTGTGAGAGGGTGTGAACAAAGCAATATGGGGTGCCAGTGCAGAAGGAACACAGACAGCTTTCAGGGAAGGCTTAGGCTGCAGGCATCCTGGAGGAAGTGATTGGGTCTTAAAGAAGAGTGTAGTGTGCAGGCCAGGAAAGACAGGGCCAGGAAGAAAACAAGAGTCTTGGCCAAAGGCAGAGGAGCTAGAAAATGGGTGTTGGGAGTCTCCCGGGTTTGGAAATGAGACCCTGTGGGAGGAACAGGTGAAGATTGCCCTTAAGAGCTGAGTCTAAGAGCCTGGTTTTTAACCTCAGGGGCTCTGAACAGAGAAAGGGGTGAGCAGGAGGCAGACACCAGGCCACCTGAAGGCAGTGGTATTCCTGGCAGCCAGTACTTTCCAGAATCCCCACAGAGATTGCCCATGGAGAGGCTACCTTTTCCAGCTCTTAGCAGACTCAGAGACCTGAAGGAAATGACACTGTCTGGGTAAAATGCTGGCACCAGAGCCATGTGATGCAGTTCACAGGGGGTTCTGCATGGGAAGGGTCTCAGAGTCTTAGGGCCGACTCCCTGGGATATGGGTTTTGGCTGACACACAGAAGACTCTCAAGCCTTTGAGGAAACATTTCTGGAGTCATCATTTATTTCAATTTCCTGACAATATCCACCTATATTGTTTGATGAATCCTAGTTTTCTGTGTCCGCCAGTGTTAGGACCGGGGCAGCACATTCATCCTATAGCTTCTGTGCTGTTTAAACTTTTCCTGATTCTTCAAAATGTCTCATGATGCTCAGCCTGTGAGGTATGCTCAGCTTCTGCCTTTTCCATAGACTGCCTCTCCAACCGGAATACGTCCTTTGCTCACTTGACTAACACTGGCCAATTTCACAGGACAATGAAGTCAGTTCATAATATCATAGTCTGCTCAGAGATGAGCATTCAGAGTAGCATTGGCCCATGGAAAGACAGTGGGAGCCACAGACAGAATTTGGAGTGTTTCCAGCCAGCCAGCTAAAGTGAAAATTGTTGGGCAAAATTAGTTTTTATGGGGCTGAGGAGACAGTTCAGCAGGTAGAGTAACTGCTTCACAAGCACAAGGGCCAGAGCCCAGAGTTCCTGCATCAATGCAAATGCTGGGAGAGTGTGGTGGTCCAGCTGCAATCCCAGCCATCACTTAGAAGGTGGAAACAGGGAATCCCCAGGGCAAGCTGGATAGCTAGACTAGCTCAACTGGAAAGCTCTGGGTTCAAGTGAGAGACATTTTTTCAACCTTTGTAAGGAACAGATAACCATCATCAACTTCTGGCCTCCATGTGTAGATACCTATATACATACAAATGCACATACCTATACACATACATCCAAGCACATACATATACATGCACATATAAAAGGCACATTAATTTTCACAGTATGCTTCATTATAATCCAATATATACAAAATATGGTGACTTCCACAATAATTCAAGATAGAAGTCCATCTAAAAGACAGCATACATCTTTTTATAACAAGTCTTCAAAATCAGTGTGTATCTTCCACTTAGGGCACATCTCACCGTTCCTGTTCTCTACCTGTTCTCCCTCCCCTTAATAATTGTGTGTGACTAGGGGGACAATGTGGTTCAGTGGGAGAGAACAGGAGAAACAGCACTTCACACTGTGATCAGTGACATGAATCACTGGTGAAGTTTCTCAGGGGGGACAATAGTCTGGGAATCTGACTGTAGGTGGCTGGTAGAGGTAGAAGTAGGAATAGAGAAAAGATGTTTTTATTTCAAAAGGACCCTCTCTGGAATCTCTCAGGAGATTCATGTGGATGGGTGTGAGGGTTGATAGGCAACGGTTAGCAAGAGAAGAGGCACAGGAGGCTAGGAGGCTGGGGTCAGGACAAGGTGATGAGGCTGAGATGGGGAGAAAGACTGTGGATGGACTGAGTGGAGTTCAGGAGATGCTATGGGCATCATTTGATGGTGGACTGAACACTGGCTGATGGAGGAGGTCCTAGAGGCACCAGCACGGGAGTGTGTTGGGAAGACTGGGGAAGGTTTGGGCTAGACATGTATTTGCTAGGTCACTGGATGATCAAGCAAGAAACCCTGAAATTTCAACAGCATTATCCACTGCTCAAACAACAACGACAACAACAACAACAAATCAAAAATCACTTTCTTTAAAATATTGTGGAATTTTAGTTAGCTCTCATGGAGAATGTCATGAAATGACTTTGGATCTATGTTACACTTTTATTGTTATTATTAATTCACAAAACTAAAATTGTAGGCAGAGGCTTGAGTTATCTTTTTAGCTGGTCACTCTTAGAACAGTACAGGGATTTGTAAGTGGTGAGATTCAGGGCCACTGCTATCTGCCCTCTGTGTTCCCATTTTTTATCCTGGAGAGCTTTAACGGAGGACCTGAAACTCAGGATATGCGCCAATGGAGACTGCCAGGAAATGAATGAACAGACTTGGGGATCCTGGATGAAAAGCTCTTATCACACTTGGTGCATGCTTTATGGCCCAGTAAGGGGTGTGATAAGCCACCCATGCATTTATCAGTCTGACCTGACCTGTTTACTGAAAAACCTAGATGGGTTTGAGAGCTCCGAGTCAGTGTCAGGGAGATCAATAAAATCATGAGATACTGAGTTTGCTTGGGCCCTTTATTCTAAAGGCATTTATTAACCAACTGTCCCACCCTAGACAGGGAGGGCACAAAACCAAGCAATTCCTCTTCTGTCTTACAACCTTGAGGTACTGATGGATGTGAGTGGGATACAGTCATCTGAACAAATGAGAGTAATATATGCTCACAAAAGGCACACAGAGGGAAGGAAAAGGGGAAGGGTTCCTTTATTCTTAAGAAAACTGATGGTTATTTGAACATTAAAAAATATAGTTAGAATTTGTCTGTTGATCAGTGATAGAAAGACCAGTTAATCTGGTGCGTTAAAGGAGCCATGAGCAGAAGGGTCTCTGGGGGATGGAGGTTTTTCGTGAGTGTAAAAGAACAAGTATGCAGTGCCAGAATCTTTCCAGAGGTTTGATTGTTTATTGGGTCTTTTGAGATAGGGGTTCTCTCTCTCAGGGTTTCTCTGTGTAGCCTTGGCTGTTCTGGAACTCACTTGGTAGACCAGGCTGGCCTCAAACTCATAGAGATCATTCCACCTCTGCCTCTCAAGTGTTGGGATTAAAGCCATATACCCCCACACCCAGCTGTTTCCAGAGTCTGAAGCCACCGTGTAGGAAGAAAATACCTGCTTATTTATGTATTTATTCACTCACTAACGAAGTCATTCACTCATCATCTACTTACTTGTTTATCATCTATTCATTACGCTAACCACTGGGTACTATACTGAATCAATTTGATTTAAATTTTTGGAGGAAGAAGCAATAACTGGGAGCTAGGAGACCAGGAGAGGCGTGGGATTAATTTTTTAAAAAACAATACGAATGTTGCATATGTATATACACTTGACAGGATTCTACTATATAAACGATTCCACCAGATAACTATATTTAGGTCCTATCTAGGTTTCTATTGCTATGATAACACCATAACCAAAAGAAACTTGGGGAGGGAAGGATTTATTCCACTTTACAACTCCTGGTCAGTCTATCACTGTGGGAAGTCAGGGCAGGAACGTGAGGCAGAAACTGAAATGGAGGCCGTGCATGAATGCCGCTTACTAGCTTGCTCCACAGGGCTTGCCCAGCCTACTCTCTTACACAACTCAGAACCACTGGCCCAGGACAGGTAACACTCCCTGTTGGTTGGAATCTTTCACCTCAATCTTTAATCTTGAAAATGCCCTACAGCCTTGTCTATAGGGAATCCAGTGGGGCCATTTTCTTAGTCAAGGTGTCTTATATTTGTGTCAAGTTGGTAAACCAACCAGCACAATTTATCAATTGGAAATTACAGGAAAAAAATCTAGCTCTACCACCTAAGAGCCATGGTAGGAGTCTTGATGAATAATTTCCGGCATTGTTAGGTGTTTTTATAATGCATCAATGTAGCTTTAACTTACACATATATGTTTTTAAGTTTTTGTCTCCATTTTACAAATCATCAGTTTTACTTGCTCTTTAAAGGGCATCAAATTCCTTGCTAAATCTTTTATTATTAAAAAAATTAAGGGGAGCTATATTGCCTCTCCTTCAATTTTGATAGATTTGCATAGGAAAGATTTTTAGACATGGAATGGAATGTGTCAAAATATTTGGCTATTTCTGGTTTTTCTTTCAAGGCATCTCCAAAGATTTATTAAAATCTACACACCACTGTTTCTAACAGTGCCAGGTTTACCAAGTCAATATTACTAAAGTTAAAAATTCCTTTTACTAGGTGAAAATCATAGCTATATTTATTTATTATTAGCAAACATAATTGAATTTATTTGCTACTCATCTCATCTTATATGGTGTTCACATTTTTCTTCCTATAATGTCCACAATGCCTATAAATTTGTAATGTTCTCTCTTCTACTTTTCACTTAAAAAAAAAACAACTATGGTATGTGAAATATTCATGCAGCCCAATCTATCAGTTAGTTGCATCTTGATCTCTTTTACCAAGAAAAATTCTAGAGCTACCCGTTGATCTGTGAGTTGATTTTTAAGCTCTTTGACCTGTCTGGAATTCCTTTCAGTTCATGGTGCAAATAGATATGCTAACTCCATTATCCTTTCAATTTACTAACCTGTTAGCCCAGCACAATTCTATCGAACAATCTTTCCTTTATCCATTGATTTGTGCTGCCAGGAAGAGTGTATTTGATCCGGTTACCAGCACAGAGATAACAGGAATGCGATAAAGTTAGCTCAGTAGGAATTCAGGCAGACACTCGATCTGACCATCTGGGCCAATTCCAGTGACTGCCTCTTAGCAGGCCAAGCCTGGATATGTCTGGGAGTGAAGGCCCAGGGTGGCCTGCAGTGATTCTGCTCTGAGGGTGAGCCAAGTGAGGATTAGGCCGTGGTGTGCCAGGGTGCTCACTGCCTAGTGCGGGAGCCACAGCGTCCTTCTGCGGAGTCTCAACAGGCTTCCTCAGCGGCCACACGCAGCCCTTTCGCCTCAGTCCCAGACTTCACAAGTCACTCTTCTAAGCATCACTGAAAGTCTCTCAGGAGATGGGGATTTATGTTGGGTTTAACTCACAAATGGTGGAAGAGACAGCTGAAATCTCCACTGTTCTCTGGGTATGCCGAGAGCCTCTGTTCTTTCTGGCTGTATGGGATGTGGGATGTGGAAACACATTGTCTCAAAACAACTCTGCCCCACACCAATAAAGTGTCGGGAAACAGGCTTTCATCTCACCTTACTTTGGGACTCCTTCTTCATCTTCTCATGTTATGTTGGGACTCCTACCTCATTCTGTAATGGGCATGGTCTTGAGGGGTCTGATAACTGCAGTTTTTAAAACTTACCAGGGCTAGAGAGGAAACTTGCATGATAGTTGACATCCCCACTGTCTGGTCATGTTTGAAACATTCCAGTCCTCAGCACACGGGCAAATGCATTAACTTTGCCCACTTTGGTACGTTCTCAATGACCTGTGACAAATTGAAGCTATTGGGCCAGAGGTCTAGGGACCAATGGGGGAAGTGTCTCATGACTGAGTAGTATCCTTCTCTGAGTCTGGCCCAGGGATGGCCCCCTTCCAGTTCAGAATCTAAGGACACACCAGGACTCTTCACGGACCTTTGGACATAATGCTGTTTTTTTACCATTTTCCCGCCTGCTCTATGTGCTTTTTTTTTTTTCCTAACCAGGCATTCAACAATTCATTTTTCTTTCTTCCTAGCCCTCTTTGGGCAACATCCTTACCTCTGGGAGGGGCATTCTCAACACCCCTTCTCAATGTGTGCTCTTCCTGTGTAACAAAGCATGCCCCAGGTAAATGGCTTAAACAACGCTCAAGTCTTCAGTCTGTGGATTGGCTGGATGGTTTCACTTTCAGTTCCTGGTGAGCTCTTAGGTCTACATTTAGTTGGCAGGCAGCTTGAAGCTGGTTGGTCTAGGATAGCATCATCTACATGTCTGGCCTTAGAGTCAGCTGTCTACTCAGGGAAAGAGGGTGATGGGAACAGTTGCCTCTCAGTTAGCATCAGCTCAGTTCTAGATTTGTCCCAGTGGTGATTGATACAGTTCTGTGACGTAGGAACAGCACACATTACCTCTTAGAGGCACTTCCCAGCTTACATTTCCCCCTTCCTTTCTGTTGGCTTAAATGAGAGCTGTCGCCCACAGACTCAGGCATTTGAACACTTGGTCTCCAGTGGTGGCTCTGTTTGGGGGAGATTTAGGAGGTGGAGTCACGCTAAAGGAAGCATGTCACTGGAGGCGGGCTTTGAGGGTTTAAAGCCTGGCTTTTGAGCTCATTCTCTACTTCATGCTTGCATTTGAAGATACGAGCTGCCAGTGCCCCTTTGCAGCCGCCATGCCTGCCACTAGCTGTCATGCTCTCACCATGATGGACTTCAATCCCCTTGGAACTGTAAAGCAAAATAAACTCTTTCTTTCACAAGTTGCTTGTTATTATGGTGTTTCATCAAGGCAACAAAAAGCAACTAATTCAGTTTCCTTCCTTTTTACCTTCCCTTCTGGCTCAAGCAAGCCAGTTCCTATAAAGAAAAGATTTAGATTCTGCCTCTTGTTGGGAGAAGCTACAGGGTGGCGTTAGAAAGCACATGGGTCTGAGGACAGGCAGGAAGGTGGGAGGAGGGGAGACATTCTGACGTCAGCCCACCACATTCGCTGTTGATAGAATCGCTCTCATACATTATGGCATTGGGTATAGTGACATGTCACATCTCACTGTTTATCGGCCCATGCCCCAATTCTGCCAACATGGCCTTGTGTTCATTTCTTCTGACATCTACCTGTCAGCTCATGTCCTTGGGATATGTCGGACAAGTGTGCTAGCAAGACAAGTTGGGAGCGGGGGAGGTCACATGCCCAGAATCTCAGCGGCGGATCCCAAAACCTAGGTTAACCTGTCAGTGGCTACAGGGCAAAGCAGGAGGATGAAGAAAACCCAGCTGTCCCTTCACCAGTCTCAGCGCCCTCCCTGCCTCCAACTCTAGCCAGGCACAATAACCTCACCGGAAGGCAGCTTCTGCCCTGACCCACTGCTTCAGCAGTAGGGCCCCCAGGGGCCTGCCCACACACCGGATGTTGACAGGGGCACAGGTCCAGCACCAGCTTTCATGGATGGTCTCATCATTTTTGAAATAATGACCATGGGGCGTGGGCTAGCTAGAATAGTGACATCACTTTCCAGTGATTCTGGGTCAGTTCCTACTGCTCTTCTCTGAATCGTTAAATGACTGAAATGAATCTTTCTGGTTTGGTACATGTTCTGAGAGCTTGCTTGTCCTAGATGTGATAAATGTGGCTTCCGATTTTAAGTCAGAGGTCCTGTGTCTTGGGTTCTGGCACGGGTTTGTGTGGGAGCTGTCGCTCTTACTGACAACCTAATTTCCCCAGTTTTGATGTGTACAGTGATGGCCACAAGCCTTGTTTTGGTAGAGAAATGAGAAAAGTGAATTGGCATCTTCTCTCAGAGCCCCTGTCTTGCCCACTTTAGCCAGCTGTAATAAAGTAGTAGATGGCTTAGAGATGAAGTTGGCTTCCTGTACTTCTGGAGGCTGGAAGCCTGAGGTCAGGATGGCAGCATGGGCGCTCTGATGAGCGCCACCTCTGGCTTGTAAACAACTATCCTTTGGTTACATTTTTCACAGGACAGGAGGGAGAGAAAGAATGTATCTCCCCAGGGTCCCTGTGTAAGGGTGTTAATCCTTTTATGAGGATTATGAGGGTTTCACGTGCATGACCTAGTTGCCTCCCATAGGAAGTAAAGCCTTCAGCTTGAAGGTTAGGATCTCAGCACATGTATTGGAGGGACCAAAGCATTCAGACTGTGATATAGCTGCTGAGGTTTGTGAACTGCACAAAAATGCCCGAACCAGCATCACTGAGAGATGACATTCCTGTTAAATAGGGGCCAGTCATAGTCTAGTCACAACCTTTTTGGTCACTGATAGCTAAAGGAGGCAATGCATAGAAAGTGCTGCTGCTGGAGTAAGCCCTTACCAGAGCTGGAGAAAAGGAGACTCACTGAGTGGGTTGCTTATCCCAACATGACAGCTGTGCTCCTGCCTGGAATGAAGAGAGCGGCAGAAGGGTCTCCTGACTGCTCCTCCCAGGGCAGAAGCACTCCAAGGAGGGAGGGGGGTCTGTGCATGCACCTCTGCCAAGGCACCATTGTAGGAATGCGCCACTTGGAATGTGTGTGAGGTGCGGTTCTCCTGCGGAATGGCTTCTTTGTTCCCTGTCAAGGCCTTCCAGAGCTCAAAGTAAGAGAATGAGTTTCTAGTTTGATTGTGATTGTTCTTCTCTCCACTGCCCGGTCTGTATGTTCTCACCTTCTTTCTGAGTAAAGAGGTGAGTAGTCTCCACAAATTGTGATACAAAGCATTACCTAGTGATCTCCCCCAAGGTTGCATAGAACTTCTCTTGGGGCCACGGATGCCTAGACCTGTCCACTTTCTTGCACAGAGATGGAGGGATAGCACTATTGTCTAGAATGAGTATGCATACTGGACACGGCTGTGGGTACCTTGACATGCTCATCCACGGACCAACCAGGGTTGCTCCCTACTTATCAGATAAATGGATTACATTTTGTTCAGTTTGGATGGTGATGATGATATGGAGGTGAAGATCGTGATAGTAGTAATGATGAAGATGGTGAAATGGTGATAGCGATGGCAGTGGAAATGGTGATGGCCTGGCTGTGGTTGTGCTGATGGTGATTGTCTTAGATACTATTCTATTGCTGTGAAGAGACACCATGATCAAGACAACTTATGAGAGAAAGCGTTTAATTTGCAGCTTGCTTACAACTAGTTTCAGAGTGTTAGTCCATTATCATGGAAGGAAGCAGGCAGGCACTAGGGCAGTTTACAACCTGAACCACTGGAAACAGGCAGAGAGAGAGAGAAGCACAGACAGACAGACGCAGAGAGACTTGCTTTTGCTGCTTTTGAAATCTCAAAGTCTCAACAAATCTCACTTCCTCCAACAAGGCTACATCTTCTAATCTTTTTAAATAGTGCCACTCCCTGGTAACCAAGCATTAAAATCTATGAGCCTATGGAGCCATCCTTGTCAAAATCACTACATTCTACTTCCTGGCCCTATATGCTTGTAGCCATATAATAATGCAAAATGCATTTAGTACAACTTCAAAAGTCCCCATAGTCTATGACAGTCTCAATGCTGTTTAAAAGTCCAAAGTTCAGAGTCTCTTCTGAGACTCATAGGAATTTCTTAACTGTAATCCCTTGTAAAATCAAAATAAAAAAGCAGATCACATACTTCTAACATACAGTGGCACAGGATATATATTACCATTCCAAAGGAGGGGAAAGGGAGCATAGTGAGGAAATACTGGACCAAAAAATAAAGACCAAAAAACCAGCTAGGAAACTCCAAACTCTGATCTCTATGTCTGATGCCAACATGCTCTTCAAATTTTTTAACTCCTTTAAACTTTGTTGACTGCAAAACACTTCTCTCTCCTGGGCTGGTTCCACACCCTGTTATCATCTCTCCTTGGCAGTTATCACATGACTTTAGATTCTCCAACATCTTGGGGTCTCCGATGCAACCCAAGCTTCACTTTCACAGCTTCCTGCAATGGCCTCTCTGGACCTCCATATAGAGACACTCCTGACACTTGTCTGGCCTCAGCAGCTATTCTTAGCCACAGAAACGATTCCAAAATTCCTTTCTTATATCCTTGACTCTAAAGCCAGAACCATGGGGCCAAAGGTGCCAAGTTCTACTGCTTAATGGAGCTGGACTTGGCCCCCTCATTCAATTACATTTGCATCAGCTTTCTATTGTTGATGGTTTCCTTCACTGCTTAAGCTTTTCTTCAATTCCTTTCCATGAGTTGGAAGCCTAGCTATGGGGAATCTTGCCCTAAAGTCACCACACCCTTTGTTCCACTTAGCATCAGGCTTTTCTTTAAACTTTTATCTCCTTGAGCACAGTAACTGGCTCCATTACACTTCCTGATGCTCCTTTTTTCCTCACAGTGTACATTTTGTGTTTCTCTTTGCCGAGTTTGCTCCATTTCATTATAGATTTGCAGAAGTGTGTTACGGTTAACCAAAACAGAGTCAATACTAGACTGTCTTGAAATCTCCTCAGCCAATGCCATCAATCCAACACTCTTTAATTTAACTTCAGGAAGATATTTAGGACAAGAGCAAAAATGTGCCACAATCTTTGACAAAATACAACAGGAATGATGAATGGTTTCTAGGCTACTACTAATTCTCCCCTTCTGAAACTTCTTGAGCTGGGACCTAAAGTTTACAACTCTCAGCACTGTATTCCATTCTCCTACTAGGATGGACCATTAAACCCCATTTACAGTGTTTAACCGCTTCTAGCCCAAAGCCCCACAGTCTTCCATATTCCTCCAAACAAAAATCATGGTCAGGCCTATCATAGCAGTACCCCACACCTGGTACCACCTTCTGCCTTAGTTACTGTTCTATTGTTGTGAAGAGTCAATATATGAACCAATTCTTATTCAAACCACAGTGATGGTGGTAGTGGTAATGGTGATGGTGATAGTGATGGTGTAGCTACCAGATCGCTGGATAAGCACTTGCTTTCATCATCTCATTCTGATCCGCAATCAGGCTGAGCGTGGCTCACAGCTAATTTGTAGGATATGCAGGATTCTCTTGGGCTTGAGATACACGGTTTTCTCTCTACCTCTGACTCATTTTTCTGTTGTGGGTAAATAACGCTATCTCTGAGCCTCAAAGCTCCTATCTGGAATTAGTTGAATCTCAAGAGTCTCTTTTTACAACATTTTGTTATTGTTGCATTGTGTTGGCTATATGTTGCGGTCAGGTGCATGTATGGTAGTCAGAGAAGAACTTTGTGGAGTCAATTGCCTGTGCTCCGTGGATTGAACTCAGGTCGACAGACTTGCACAGCAACTGCTTTTACCCACTAAATTATCTTCCCAGCTCTCAAGATCTCTTTTCAGTGCTAAAACATTCTGACCACCTTATCTTGCACCTTCCTGAAAAAGCTGGTGCCTTCAAAAGACCATCGTTGTAAATGATGTTTCTGCTTAGCCAGGGAATGTGTGGAACTGTGCCTCCTTGTTTGAAAGATGCAATTGTAGTTCTCAGGAAAGAGTTCTGGAATATGGGTCAGTTTCAGTACAGTGTGAGCTAGGACAGGTGGCTTTTCTGGACCTGACCCCAAACTATGAAAGAATAGCTTACACTACATTATCTCTGGGCTCCTTCTAGCTCTGACAGGAGGCTTAAGACACCAGCTTTCTTTCCCAACTTTTTGTAACTATCCCAAGGCCAATTCCCAGGCGGGATCAGGCTTGCTTGAAGTATATATATTTTTCCCAGTGGATTCCTGGGCCTTTTTATTTATTTGTTTGTTTTACTTCAGGTGCACCTTAACCCCCCCCACCCCCCGGGAAAGACTCTGATGTTAGAGTAGATGCTTCCCTTTAATGATGAAGCCAAGTTCTTCCTTCCAATTGATAACAAGCTGGCTTTAGTATCTGAACCCAGGGACAAGCAAAAAGAACAGGTTTGTTGTTGCTTCCATCCTTGTTAGAAGGACTTAAATGCCTTTCTGACTTAGGAGGAAACAAGGCCATCTCTTCAGAGGAGCCAAGGCTGGGAACAAGTTCTCTGACTGCATGCAGAACCACCGTGGCAGCTCTGCTCTTGCATGCTTCCTCTTATGGGGTTGCCTGCACAAAGGATTCAATTCCTGTATCCAAATCTCTCCTCCCCTTAGCAATCACACCACATGAAAAGCAGGAGCAGCAGATTTATCCCTAAAGAGCCCAAAGAACAAGCTTTGAAGCCTGATAAAATCAGAGATCCCATCAGACCCGGAGAAGGCTGGTCTGCTTTGCTCACTGCCTGGCAAGGCTGCTAGAAGCGGTTTGCATTCTGGAAGTCAGATCCAAGGCAGAAGGAACACACAGAAGATGATTATGGGTGTTTTGAAAACCTGCCCCTTCCTGCCCAGCCCAGGACAATATTTACAAAGAGGGCTTATGAACAAGCAGACCTTATTTTCAGGTTAAAAATCACCCACCAAGGCAGGTTCTTCCCGTGCCCAGCCATGCCCAGCACCAGCTAAAGATTTGGAGAGTGAGGTTGTCAGCCAGCTGCTGCCTTTGCCTGAGTGGTTAAGCTGTGGCTTATCAGGCTCAGGATCAGGGCTGCTCTTACTCCTGCAGCATACACCCTCTCTAAAAGGAAAAGCATTCCCGAGGATGCCCAGTGTTGACTCAAGCTACCTTTATTATATTATTTAAATGTGTGTAAACACAAGTCTAGGTACAGATCATTCAGCTTATAGTTCTTATACACTCTTAACTCTAAAACAAATTTACAAATGATATACAAACAGAAATGTAACTTGAATAAAACCCAAATTGCCAATATGCCATTTGTCTCTCTGATGGTGGGCTTAGAGGGAAACACTTCATCTCTCTATTTCATATTTCACTCACTAGTGTGCTAATTTGATTTTTCACATAAAAGACTATTGTTTGGGTCATCATGGGCCTGTTTTTCAAGTTTTTCTACTTTTTAACATGAGACTGATTCTGAGATCCACTATTTAATTAAGCCCACTTAACGGCAATAAAATGCCATAATTGTTGCTGTGTGTGTGTGCAAGCACACAGGTGCCTGCGGCATACATGTGAAAAGCAGAGATTAATGTCTTCCTTAGTTGATTTCCTCTTTCTCTCTCTCTCTCATTCTCTTTCTTGACAGGGTTTCTCCATGTAGCCTTGGATGTCCTGGACTCACTCTGTAGACTAGGCTGGCCTCAAACTCACAGAGGTCCACCTGCCTCAGCCTTCCTGAGTGCTCCACTTTATTTTTGAAACAAAGTAGTCTCTCAGTTATTGATTTGGCCATTCTGGCTGGCCAGCAACCCTTAGAGATTCTGCTAACTACCTCCAATGCACGACACTGTGCCTGGCCTTATTTTTATTTTTTTAACTTTGGTCCTTGGATATCACCCTCAGGTCCTCATTCGTCCGTGGCAAGCATTTTATCTATTGAGACATGTCTTAAGCCTGGAAATTGCATAGCATCTGATGCTTTAAAAAATTCAAGTTCCAGTTGATAGAATATTCTTCAATGTGCATTTACTTACTGTCAGTGAATGATGTTGTAGTGGCAAAGACAGACTCTAAAGAATGCATCTGCTGGCCAGCAGTACAGCCCCTGAGACATTTACAATCAAGAGTTTGGCATGCCCACAACACAGGCTCCATGTAACTGTTCTTTTATTATTATTATTATTATTATTTACACTTTATTCTCTTTGTATCCCCCATAAAGCCCTCCCTCCTCCCCTCCCAATCCCACCATCCCTCCCCCTTCTCCATACATGCCCCTCCCAACTGTTCTTACTTTACATGCTAATGATTGTACTCTCAACACTTGTTAGATGCTCCCAGACATTTGACCTTGACTGCTCCAATATATTCATTAATTGAGGTGTGGGCAGTGGAGCAAAAGGAACACTTCCTTCATGGTGACATGTTGACCATGCCAGGCCATATAGTTCTTGCATTGCAAACCTCAGAGATGTCTATAGGTGCTCAAGAATTCTGGTTTTGGAAAGTATTGTTGGAGAGAAGCATTGTGAGTGCTCAGAGGAAAAAAAAAAGCTCTCCCAGAAGTATGGGATGACCCAGAAGAACATTTTTCTACCAAGAAAGAGGAAGTAGGGGTACATTTGATCACTTAGTCACCAAATATTTCTGGAACTCCATCTTTTGCCTGTATGTCACAGCTGCTTAGGGGAGTCTAGAAGTTCTTTGGCATTGCCTTCTAAGGTAGACCAAAGCTCCTGAAGAAATATATGGCTAGCCTTCAGAGTTATGCAACTACACTTCTTGCACAGTTGGGTACTCTTTGATTATTTCCTCATGTCTAGCTTTCTTCTCAAGAGATGTCGGCTCATTTCCAGGAAGTAAATCCTAGGAAGGATTAAAAAAGATGATGTCACCATTAAGATTAATCCCAAACTGGGCATTGTGGCACATGCCTGTAATCTTAACATTCAAAGGGTTAAAGCATGGGATCCTGAACTTGAGGCCATCTTGGGCTGCATAGTGAGTCTCAAAACAAAAAAACAAAAACAAAAGCAAAACACAACAACAAAAAACCCCTCAAAAGTCTCGGGAGTGTGCTGGCAGGCTTTGAAAGCCTCTCCCTCCACCATACTCTCATTGCAGTGGGTCCTTAGTTCCTTCAGATGCTGTATGTAAGAGTGGAGGCCACATGGCCTAAGTCTTTATGGCCCTACCTTGCATCATTGTTACCATGACAGTTTTGAAATGAATTTTGTTTTTGAGGGGACATTCTAACCACATCACATTCCAATCCACATCCAGTTCCCTTCCTCTTAAAAACTGTTCTGAGCCGGGCTGGCTGCCTTTCCAGAGGGCCAGAGTTCAACTCCCAACAGCCACATAGTGGCTCACAACCATCTGTGATGGAATCTGATTCCCTCTTCTGGTGTGCCTGAAAACAGAGGGTTCATACACATAAAATAAATCTTTAAAAAAACATATTTTGAAGGCCTTCTGTTGGTGTAGAATAAGGTCCTTAGGCATGTGCAGCCACCTGACATTGTGACATGACATCATCTTCAATGTTTATGCTTAAGACCCTCACAATCAAGTTTTTCAAATACTTATAATGTGTTGACTAAGTTTGTGATTTTGTTTTGGGCCCCGTTCATGGTTACCCCGGGGGTGCGTGTGGTCCGCAGATGACAGTTAGAAACACCTGCAATGGTGTTTATTGTGCTGTCGTCACCAAAGCCACCTTATCAGCGTTTGGGGTACTAAGCCATCACTTTAGAGGTTGTATTAAAGGGTCCAAGCGCATCAAATGGTTGTGAAGTTCCGAGCCCCAACTGTAGCCTCTAGTTTGCACATCCTTTTTGCTGCTTCTGTCAGTTGATGGCTGTTGTACTGATGCTTGTGCAGACCTGTTTGTGGTGGACACCTCACCTCTGGGCTAGGAGGTTTTTGCCAGCTGGTGTTCTCTGGAAACAGCCTGTTGCATGCCCATTCCCTTGTCTCCAGGCTCCTGCTGGTGTGCGTTCTGTTGTGTATAGTTACATTTTTCAACACCGTGAACAAATACTTGACAAAAGGCAACTGAAGGAGGAGAGGATTATGTTGCCTTGTGGTGTGAGGGTCTGGTACATCATGTGGGAAAAGCCTGGCATGGGTGCATGAGGCTGCTTGCTTACATCTAGGCAGAGAAGAAAGCAGGGAGCTGGCGGTGCTGGTGCTCAGCTGGCTTTCCCTCCCCCTTTTTATTCAGT
Organism: Pachyuromys duprasi; assembly: GCA_028658305.1. Classification (NCBI taxonomy): domain Eukaryota; kingdom Metazoa; phylum Chordata; class Mammalia; order Rodentia; family Muridae; genus Pachyuromys; species Pachyuromys duprasi. Next base: position 60,891,564 of record CM053758.1, on the reverse strand, counting down.
CTCCCCCTCCACCCACCCATGGGAGGATGCCGTGGACATTCAGGGTAGTTTTTCTCCTCCAATGAAATCCTCACTGGAAACACTGTCGTAGCACATTCACAGCTGTGCCTCATTAGTACCTGAGGTGTCTCTTAATCCAATCAAGTTGTCAATCAAAACCAGCCTCCTGTCCCACTTCTGTTCTGTAGGCAGAATTCTAACAGCATCCACTGAGCCCCAATGGTGTGCAAGGTATCTGTCTACACCGTGGCCATGAAGAATAAGATGTGATTAGAGCGCTATCACCAAAGAGTAATAAATTGAAAAGTTCAAAACTGAACCCAGGGCAGTGTACATGTTATGCAACAGGAATTGAACAGACAAATGACATAACAGAATCACCACAGGAAACAGGAGAGCAGTTTTGAAAGCATCTGTTCTAGACTCTGTAATAAAGAAAGTCAGTTCTATAAAGGAAGAGCCATCAGGCTGAAATGAAAGTACACATAGGAAGGCATGAATGAAGAGGTCAACAACAGTTCAGCGATTTGCAGCAAATTAGAGATGAATACCAGAGTCAAGAAATGACCTCACTGAAAACTGTAGCTGCGTCAATTGATTGTCAACAAAAGCGGTTGTTCAAATGCAGAGAAATGTGATGAAATGTCATTGACACATATGAGTGCTAGTGAATAGAGATGCAAGGGCAAACTAGTGAGGTGTTTTCAATGTTTCACCTGTAGCCAGGTGTGGGGACTTGAGCAAGTCATAAAATGCTGGTGGGAAATTGTGCAAATGGGCATCCTAGCAAGGCAACATGTCATTTCTAGGAATTTATTTGTTTATTATTATTATTGTTGTTGTTGTTGTTGTTGTTGTAGACAGGGTTTCTCTGTCTTGGCTGTCCTAGAACTCACTCTCTAGACCAGGCAGGCTCGAACTCAAAGATCTGCCTGCTTCTGCCTCCCAAGTGCTAGGATTAAAGCCGTGCACCACCACTGCCCAGATGACTTTTTTTATGTATCTAATAGATTTAAAAACATATTTATTTTAAATTATGTATAAATGTGTGTATATGTGTGTGTGTGCAAATGAGCGTAGTAGGTGCCTGAGGAGGCCAGAAGAGGGTGTCAGATCCTGTGGAGCCAGAGTTACAGGAAGTTGTGAGCCACAACTTTGCTGGGGACCAAACTCAGGTTCTCTGTAAGAGCAGCAAGTGTTCTTAACTGCTGAGCCATCTCTTCAGTCTCTTGAACTATATTCTTTTAAGTTTCTATGGAAGAACACAACGTTTCATCTACAAGATATTTTTAATCCAGTGATGACCTTAAGAATGAAGACTTGGAAATTCTCAAATGCCCAGCAGTAGGGGAAAGGTTGAATCCATTATTCTGCCTCCACTGAGTGTAATAGTATGTGGCCATTGAAAATCCCATAAAATGGTATTTAATTACATGGGAGAATTATAGTCATATAGTCAGCATTTGAATTACTCTGAGAAAGAATGTTGCTGAATATTTCCTCAGTCATTTAGAAACCCAATGACCCATTGTCTATCCAGACTGAAGTTTCTCATGGAACTGTTCGGAGGTAAATTGATGTGTTGGTTTATACGACCATCCTCAGTCTAGATGCCGAGGAACTTGGTAGGGGGTCAGAGAATTCTGTGCCCCACAAATGGATGAAACTTTTTTCATTTTCCTCTTCTTCATTTTTTTTGAGTGAGGAGAGTTTTTGAAAAGAAGGTTGGATTAGACTTCGACCTTGAATGTTCTACAAAAGTTGAGCTGCATCTTAACCCCCATTTGTTTTTCTTAATAGTTATGTGGATATATAACACTGTGACCTTGTTGAGACCAACCTTAATAAGACAACTGAAATAAATAATATAGCTTAAATAAAACAGCTTAAAATTACTTTCCATTTTGATTTGGATAAGATTAGCTTAGGGTTGAAAAACAACCTCCCGTTTCTCTTTCTTGAGTCATATGAGCCTCTAAAACTTATGCTTGAAATGACTCAGTGACTTGGCTTCTGGAGAACTTGTCTGCTCTTTGTCCATCTAACCACCCATTAATCTCTCCTCTAACCAAATTTCCCTCTCTCCCTTCCTGCTTCCCTCTGTCCATCTTCCTTCCTTCCTTCAATCCATCCACTAGAATCTGGCTTTGGAGGATGAACAACGGCCTAACCCTGAGGGAAACCCATCTTTGTCCACTGTGAAGCTTGCAGCCAATCACAGCTCTTATTCTCTAGGAAGGCGGGGCTTGCCCAATGTCATTGACACACTGCAAGAATCCTGGACCACAGCCTGGGAGGGCTAAGTTGGGGCATGGTCTTCTGAACTTGGTCAAATAAATGACAACTCTGAAGACTGAGGCCATGATCCCAAACATGGCCCACAAACACCTAGACTTCTCTGGCATAATTTGGCCAGTAGCATTCAGTGCCGAGTATCCTGTACCTTGTGGTTAGGGTCACAGAAGTCCAGTTTTCACTGTGATTCCAACCACAGCTCTAACCTTAGTTTTTGGTAGCCAGCCTTGGCAAACCCAACATGAGCAGAGTGTTCCTCCGTGTTCTGATTACCTGCATAGCCGGCATCTGGGAACCACTTAAATGCCTTCTCTCATGTTCACCGGAGGCTAGTTTCTAACAGAGGCTTGGAGGTTTTGCAGATTCCTCTTAACCCTTCCCTGAATGAGTGACTGTTTTCACTGGCGTAACCATATTCCTGGCCAAGGGCAACTTAAGTGAATAACGATTTAGTTTGGCTCAAATTTTGAGGGGGTAAGTCTATCATAACGGTGAAGGCACGGTAGCAGGAGCTTGCAGATGCTGCTTGCCCACAGTTCTTTGGGTAAGGAAGCAGAGAAAAGGGAATGCCTACATTTGGGGTGGATCTTCCCTCCTCAGTTAACCCTCTAGGGAAACGTCCTCACAGGTATACTCAAAGGTGTGCCTCATTAATGCTTTAGTCATTTTTCAGCCTGATAAACAGGACTACTAACATTAACCAGAGTCTCCTATTTGTATTATAAGCTAGTGTACAAGAGCAGGGAGTTTAGAGATAAATCTTGAGACTAAAAACATGCTGTGTTGTCAGTCAACTGCATGGCCCTGAATGAGAGCCTCATCCTGGCTGAGGCTCAGGTCTCTCACCTGCAAAGTGACTGTGTCACCTGTATGTGGGCTTCCTGTGAGGACATGGGCTGAGCCAGACACAGTGTGACGCACGAAGCAAATTAACGTCCTTGGTAAACAGGAGTTGGCTTTTATCATTGCTCTTATTACTGTCACTTGCAGGGACATTTGATATTTTAAGCTCTGTTGGAAGAATCTCATATTTTTCTGCAGGCAGAATTGGCTCACCAATCAGAAGAAGCAGATTTACAGTTAAACATGTTTGTGAAAAACATGCAGTCATGTCCTTTTTAATGCAGCAGGAAAGCAACTCATTAGGCCTAATTTATTAGGCTGGGAAAATGCTGGAATGAAAGCGTTCATAAACACAGCAGAGGCCAAGGAATGACCACAGCGCTGTATCTTGAAAGGTTCAGATGTTGTGTTGGAATAGGGTTGGGGTGAGGAGGGGGGCAGGGGGTGAGCTTGAGTGCCAATCATGGCTTCTCAAGATTTTTGCTGAGCGGGGACATCTCTACCGCAGAGTCACACTGAAATTGCAAAGGACAGGCTCCATGGCATCACTGCCTTTTCCCTTTTTCAGTGAATGGTTAGTTTTGCTTCTACTCAGGCAACTGTCTCTTGGAAATAAAGGGAGACTATGAGCAGGGGATTTGGTGTTTTTTTTCCTCTCCCTTAAAGCCCCTGGTGTCTGGCCTTCGTAGGGGCGGGAGAGCCCCTTCCATTACCCAGCCTCTTTCCAGCTCCAGCTTCAGAGCTGCCAGCAGACAGGGTTTATTGGTCAAAGCTCAGCCAGCCCCTCCTACCATCTCAGGGCAAAGCCCAGACTTACTGGCTTATTACTGGATACAATGTACAGCTGCTGTCCTCAGCTCAGCCTGGTCCCCTGCAGCTGTTTCTCCGCTACAACTGGATGGTATACTGGCCAGACTCCTTTGCCTTAGAAGACCCTCTTCAAGTTCCAGGTTTACCTGACAGTCTCTTATTGTTCTGAGTCCCAGTTCCACTCCACCACCTCTTGAGGACCTCCTCTGTCTGCTCTCTACTTCCCAGGTCTCTAATAAGGATATGCAGATGCCTCAGCAGGTGCCATTCCCTCTTGGTCTCCAGGTGGCTCTTGAAGGATAGGTGTGCTCTGGGCATGTGTAGATGAGGCATCTCAGCCTCACAGCACATATCAGGAGAAAAAAAAAAAGCCATAACTCCTTGGGACTCTCCACCCTTGAAATCTCTATTTTCCTCAAAGTTAATTGAACTGCTTTTTCCTGCCAGAGTAGAGGTAATTCCATGTTATACTTTCACTTACCTACTGCCTGGAGGTGTTTCCTCCCCTCATAGTATAAAAGCTACTGTTTGTGACTTCATCTCTGGTTCTTTGTTTCATCAAGGCTGTGTATTCTGAATATTGGTTGAGGCTGTGAATGAGATTCATCGTTGAGTTTATTCTTGTTTCTCGATTATGCGGATATTGTTATGGTTTTTAATGTCCAAAGAAGTTTTTGTTTTGTTATGGTTTTTTGTTTTTGTTTTTGTTTTCCCCCATTGGAACCTTTTCAATTTGTTGTTTTCAGGCTTTTGCTTCATTTTCATTTTCTAAAAGGTAGTTTGAGTGACAGACTTAAACTTTTTTTATTATTATTTTTTTTTTGAGACAATGTTTCTCAGCCTTGGCTGTCCTGTTGGTTTGTAGTCCAGGCTGGCCTCAAACTCACAGAGTTCTGCCTGCCTCTGCCTCCCTGAATGCTGGGATTACAGGAATGCACCGACTTAAAACTTTTTTTTTTATCTAGTCTGAACTGAAGCAGTAAGCTGTGCTCTCCTGCACCTTTTGTGATCTTGAACAAATGTGTTCAGCAACTCTATGAGCTGTGGGGAACAGGGTGTGAGTCAATTACACTTTTGCTCCCTGGGACAGAATGCAGGGCAAAAGTAACTCATAGAATGCACATTGATTTGGACTCATCCTAGTGAGGGACTCATGGGTGGGAATGTGAGGCAGCTGGTGCATTCTGATTGCAGTCAGGAAGCAGAGAGGCATCAATATTGACACTCACCTCACTTTCCTCTTTATCCCTTTTTATTCAGCTCAGAACCGCAGCCCAGGAAACGGTGTTGTACAGATAAGGGGTAGGCCATCCCTCTCCATTTAAACCTCTCTAGAAAAACCGTCACAGGTAGACCCAGAGCTAAATACTCTTAGACGATTCCAAGTCCAGTTAGGCTGAAAGCCATCCCAGGAGGCACCTGGGTCAGTTTCCATCAGGGAGAATTCTCTACACTGAGGACCCTGTACCAACAGAACAGATTTCTGACATCTGCTTTTGGTTTAGTGTCCTCCTTGGCAGATGCAATCAATGGCTGTGACCTTCATCCTTTGAGATCTTATAGCTACAAAAGCAGGTACTGACTTACTTTGAATTGTTTAGTAATAAACCGAGTGTATTTTCCAGATACCTTGGCCATGAGGATTAAATAAGGTTACTTGGTACCCACCAGATTCTCAGTGGACAGTCTTCCCTTACCCTGTCCCTCTCTGTCCCTTCTTCCTTCATTTCTCTTTCCCTTCCTCTTCTCTTTCTTCCTCCTCCCTCCTCCTTTGGTTCTCCCCTCACCCTTCCTTCTCCTTTGTCTCTTAGTTTAAAATATGCAGATCTGGGATAAAAATCTTCCAGTTAAAGAGTTTAAACCAGTTCCTTTTAAATAAAGAGGAGCAAACATCATTTTTTTTTTTTAAAAAAAAGGAGGATATTGTTCGGAAACCTAAAGAAATCTGCTTCTTTGTGAACAGGAGGGTAAGGTTCCTATCTGCTCTACCCCGGGAGCAGCAGAGTTAAAGGCAGGATGAGAGGCCATCAGAACCGCTTCTCCATTTCTATTTTAACCTTCGCCATACAGCTTAGTGCATGGTGAGGTGCTTTTTCCAGAGCAGAAACTTTCCTTGGCCGAGGAAAGGCGAGAATAAATACTTTTCCTGGGATGACTCCATTGCTGGTGCCCTCTTTCCAACATTCCCCCACACTGGAATTTATGCTTAAAAATCCAAGTGAGTTAAGAGACACTGACTTTCTCCAGCAGACTCTTTGCAGGAGTTTTGCAGTGAAAAGCTAGGGACCGGCGCTTTTAAGGCTGAGCTTGCTCGGTGTGTATGCTCATGGCCAGCCTGAAGAGCAGCCCTGATCAAGGTGATAGGAGAGACAATGATTGACCCCTTCCATGCTTTCACAGCTCAGCAGGACCCTGAATCCAAAAGCTGATACTCCATGGTAGAGAGGGGGCCCATTGGTAGCTTTTCAGATGTTTCCCAGTCCATTTCTGCTTTCATCTCCTGCAGTCTACAGCTCTGCCACTCCCATGGTCTGAGCTCTTCTTTCCTCCTGTTTGAGCTATTGCTGCTCCACACAGGCCAGTCATCCTATTGCGTTCACAGGAGCCACCTCTCCGGGCCCAGGCAAAGCTGCATCTTCTCCCCTAGGAAGCCTTCTGGGATCGCTCTAGATCTCACAACTTTCTTTTTCTTGGGAGCTTTTAAAGCTCCCTCTGAAATAGAGAAGCTCTTGTTCTTCCAGCATCCTACCTTTCCTCTCCAGTTGGATTTGAACTCTCCTCTTGCATGCATGTGTGTTTGGGGGTAGATGGGACTCAGGACAGGCCATTGTAGGGGTGGAGGGTGATAGGTTTAGGTGGGAGGACTTCATTTCTGTGTATCTGCAACCCAGAGCTCAGCAATGCATATAAACCAGGTGACCAGTTGGTCCCTGTGACTAGGGGCTGGCTGTTTGCTTTCCTCCAAGACAAAGTCCAAGTGATGATTTCTCCTCAATATTTTATTACTGACATATTTATACACCTGATGAAAAGGCAGAGGAATCTATTATGTTTTTATGTGTGTAGTATGCACTCTGCCTGCCTCTGGAAACTAATAAAGTTGGCTGACAGTAAAGAGTTTGCAATAAGGCTATTTATGTAGAAATAGAAGTGGAAAGCCATTGTGTTAGGAGACACTGCCTAAAATAATTATAAATTATAACACTGCCTAAATTAACAATAATAATTATATATGGCTTGGAAGGGGCTATGGAAATCTGTTGGGCAGGCTGTCCTGAAATGTGTAGTATCTTGTCATTTGAGAGAAAAGAACTGGTGAGAATCATTTAAATAATTGTACACTGCTTACAGAAGAAAAGATTTCCATAAATAAGGTGTAAGTAGAAGCAGAGAAGATGATGGGAACATTCAGGGGTAGAGTATGGCTAGATCTAGGAATTTGGGTGACGGTTGCAAAGAATGGTGTAATCCTTAATTTAGGAGGTTACAGTGCTAAGTTATGGCTTTGTCTTTAAATGGTTGTATTTGGTTATCCTAGAAATGATTTTCGTATTGAGTCAGATTTCAATCTTTAGTGAGGCCTTACTGATATGGCCCATCTCTTGTGAAGATTACATGACCAGAGCATATAAATACCTTTTTATATTAGTTGACCAGCTAATTGCTTGACTTCTTTAGGCATTATGTGGGTATACTATCCCCTATTAACATACACTATCTATACACAAATGGTATTTATGCAATGTGAATAGTATTATGCTTCCCATTGCAGAAAGCTGTTGATAGGATTGAAAAAAATGGCTGGTTGCAGATGTTTTGTAGGAGTCAGGTTAAGCAAAGCAACGCTATAGGGAGAAACACAACACAAAACAAGTTTTCTAGCTCTCAGTAACCCAACACAAAACAGGTATTCTAGCTCTCAGTAACCCAACACAAAACAAGTTTGCTTTCTTGTTTATGATCATGCTCAACATGGATCATTAGTGAGGTAATTCCCCTCACAATTACTCAAGGACACTCTTGGATAGAAGTTGCATCTTAGCATGTACATCCATGATCACCAGGGTGGAGGGAAAACATGGTGGATTCCATGCTGGCCTTCTGCATGTGATACATGCCACTTCTGCTCATATATCATTGACCAGATCAGAACACAGAACCACATCCAACTTCAAGGAGGACTGAGAAAGGCCAACTTACCATGGGTTCCTAGAAGACCAGGATGATTGCAGGCATTAAACATTGCATGTTCTAGATTTTAAAGCACTTGTGATTTGTTCTGAGCAAATATGAATGTTTCACTCTTCCGCTGAACAGAATCCCTGCACACGAAGTTACAGTGAGCCCTTGGCCATGTTAGAATATTTAGACTGTGGCAGGTTAACCTCACAACAGAACAGAAGCTACTGTGCGGTTTGCTGGTGACTAAAGAGAGAATGCAGATGTATTACTACAGACCATCTCCCATTGACCACTGTTGATGGTTTGGGGGAGTCTTGTATAAAGAATTCAGTGTGGGCCTCACAGGATATGAGATCTGTGATTGATTGGTAAGGTCTAACATGGGGAAAGGAAGTGGGAGGAGAAGCCAGGCCTTTGTCATCTTTGATCAGTTTTGTCTCTTGGATGGAAACAGGGAGGCTAATGAAAGGATTTGTCTATGGAGAGCCAGCTGGGGAATGGTTTACAAACACCTTTCCACCCGGCATGCATTCGGGAGCCTGGTCAGAACTTCCTTTAGGAAGGATCCAATTCTGTCCACATTGTTCCAATGTAGGATGCTCTTTTGTTGGTCCAACCAAGCCTGGGCATCTCCATTCCTTTTTGGTGGTGTCAGATAACCCAGCCTCCTGAAGACCCGGAGGGGAAGCTGTTTTTCAACTTCCCAAAGGCTATCCAGAAAAACTGCTAAACAACTCACCTAGCCAGTTCTTTCCCAAAATACCCACTCCTGTTTTAAAAAAAAAAAGGAGGTTTATATAATTCTTCAAGCAGCCTCGCCCATTTCCCTTCTTGCCTAGATGCCACGACTGTCACTGTGCGGTTAGAATCTCAGGAAGCCATGGAAAGGCACATGGGAAGAGCTGAAATCTGGAGCCATAGAGCCAGGAGGTCTGTTTCATTCTTGACAGGGCTGGGTCCTGCTAGAGGCTTGGCCACTTTCTTCAAGATGCTCCAATATGTCTGGCTGGTCTGGCTAGCATATGTTTGCTTTAAGCAGGAGGCCAATGGCTGCAATTCAAAAGTTGCTTTTCATCTGGGATCTTGTCACACCCATTCATGTCTGGGTTAAGGCAGGATGTGACCTGGAGTGAGAACTCTGGTACACTTCCTCAAATTAGTATCCACTAAAACATTGGCAGCACAGCTTGTGCATACCCTCCCTAGTCTCCAGGGCATTTGTGAAGCTGAGGATATGCATCATTTCGGAGGAGGGCTAGATTTTTTTCAGCAGATTTCATTATCATAAGGGATGGGAAGGACCTGTCTTAGGGAGAGGGAAGGTGATGGAGAGACCAGCTGGGGGCATGTGCTTTTATATCATACTGAGATTATGAAAGTCCTTGAGAGATAGGCCTTATTTTATGCCAAGGGAAACAGAGGCTCAGTTAAATTGAAATGTTTGGTCTCTTATCTTTATTTGGGTGGCCAGAATTCAAGGATGAGCCTGCTAACCCCCCTCCCTCCCCGTGGGTTTCCTCAGATATCTTCATCCCAAACTGCCCAGCAGCCTGAGTAGGGAGAGCAAAGCTCAGCCTGGATTTTTTTTTCACCCATTGATATCTTCTTTCCTTAGCCTCTGTGCGGAGCTTTCCTGGAATTGTGTGGAACTGTACAAAAGGACTGTACTTTGCCTCTGCATGTGTCTGTCCCCAGACTGGCTTTTCTCTGTTTAATCTGGAATTCTCCTGGGCAGTGGTATCCCATAGTAGTAGAGCTACTCAGACTGGCCAGAGAAAAGTGGGCAGTCTGTTCCTTATAAATACTGTGAGCCACATGTCTCTCTAGCTGCCAGACTGTGGAGGCAGAGCCCAGTATTTCTCTGGCCTGCATAAATTTTCAGAGCGCTGCTGGCACAGTACATCCTTTATATTCTGACAAGTTTGATTTTGGGGGTCCTCTGATCTTAGGACCCTGCTTCCCATGGGTCAAGCTCCCAACCCCAGATACCCTGAACCACAGTCAGGACCCCCTGATAAAGGGAGTGGTAGTGGTCACTGAATGGAGAGGGCAGGCATAGCTACTTACTAGGTATATGACTCTGAGAAGCCTTCTAAGCTTTCTAAGCCTCAGTTTCTTCATCTGTAGAATAGGGTGGTAATAATCAGTAAAAGCTTCTGGATCTAAACTTGATTCCTGAGTATTTGGGTGCAAGAGAGCTCTAGTCCAATTCCCTATCCTTTTCCAGACTCAGTTTTTTACCTGCAGAATGGAGAGATGACAGTCCTTAGCCAACTGGGCTATTGTATATGATAAAGGAACATAAACAACTTGTCATGTAATGAATGCTAAGAAAGGTTTGAATATTACCATTTTATTGTAATTAGTGTCTGTTTCTCAAGGTAGTGCTGGAATTCAAACACATTGAAAGTCCAAAAGTATCTACTGTGGAATGTAGAACACAATACACAAACACTAATCTCCAAGTAGATTTAGACATTATAAAAGGGTGTGAAGTCTTTGAAAAGGTGAGAGAGTAACTGATCAAATAGCAGGTTCTGTGCTGGTTGCTGAGATTTTATTAAGTAACAAATTAATTAATTTTTACTGTATGACACCATATTTTTCTAGGCATGCATTCATTGTACATTGTGTTTCTTTAAAGACATTTCATGCAAGTTTGCTATGTACTTTGACCATACTCAACTGCCATACTTTCCCTCTTCTCTCTCCATACCCACTCCTGCTAGTCTTCCTCATTCCTAGAGATAGTTTCACTTCTGTTCTCATGATCTACATACATAAAAGATTTTATGTGTCTCTATAAAATCCACAAGTGAGTGAAGGCATGTGACATTTATCTTGCAGAGCCTGACTTATTTCACTTAACGTTATGATCTCTAGTCATGTCCATTTCCCAGCAAATGACACAATTTCATTCTTACACCTGAGAAAATTCTCTCCTTTATTTCTCTCTCTCTCTCTCTCTCTGCTTTTGTCTCTGTCACTGCTTCTGTTTCTATCTGTCTGTCTGTCTCTGTCTCTCTGTGTGTGTATGTATGTGAGTGTGTGTGTGTTCCTTTAGATATACACTCAGGAGTGGCATAGCTGGGTCATATGGTAATTCTATTTTTAGGTTTTATTGAGGATGATCCATACTGACGTTCATAGTGACCACCCAAATTTGCGTTCACATCGGCAATGAGCTAGGGTTTTTATTTCCCTACATCCTCACCAGCATTTGTCGCCATTTTGACTGGAGTGAGATAGGATCTAGACATAGTATTAATTTTCTTTTCTCTGATAGAGTGGTGTTGGACACAATTTATATGTTCATTGACCATTTGTACTTCATCATTCTATTAGACCATTTATTGATTGTCTTAGTGTTCTAGCTCTGAGAAGAGATACTATGACCAAGGCAATTCATAAAGAAAAGCATTTATTTGGAGGATTGTTTAGTTTCAGAGGGTTACTACACGATCATCATGGCAGGAAACAGACAGGCATGGTGGTAGAGATAGACAGGAGGCTTTGTGTGAGCTTTTGGAACCTCAAAGTCTGCCCTCCAAAAGGGTGACACACCTCCTCCAACAAGGTCATACATTCTAATCATTCCCAAACAGCCCACCAAATGGTAATTAAGTATTCAAATATATGATCCATTTTCATTCGAATCACATTAGTTGTATTTTTTTCTTGATATTTAGCTTTTATGAGTTCTCTGTATAAGCTAGACGTTAATCAGACATGTTTTCTGATTACCCTTTAGGCTGTCTCTTCACTAAATCCATTCTTTTGCTGTGCAGAAGCTCTTTACCCTTGTCTCTGCATTGTCAATTCCTCTTTCTAATTCCCTGTGCTATTACAGACCATTCAAAAAAACCCCCATTTATGCCTACATCATGAAGTATTTTCCTTATAACTTCCTCTAATAACTTCAGAGCTTGGGGTCTTACATTGATTTCTGATTCTTTTTGAATTTATTTTTGTTCAAGGCAAGAGATGTAGATGGGGCTGGAGAGATGGCTCAGAGGTTAAGAGTACTGGCTGCTCTTCCAAAGGTCCTGAGTTCAATTCCCAGCAACCACATGGTGGCTCATGACCATCTATAATGAGATCTGATGTGCTCTCTGCTGGCAGTGCAGATGTACCTGAAGGCAGAATACTGTATGCATACATAAATAAAAAGATAGTTTTAAAAAATCAGCAATTAAAAATGAGGAAATCATAAAATTTGCAGGCAAATGGTGGGATCTAGAAAAGATCATTCTGAGTGAGGTATCCCAGAAGGAGAAACACACATGGAATATACTCACTTATTTAGACCTATAAGATATGATAAACATAATGAAATCTGTAAACCTAAAGAAGATAAACAAGAAAGAGGACCCAAGGTAAGATGATCAATCCTCACTTAGAAAGACAAATGGGATGGACATTGGATGTAGGAGAAAACAAGTAACAGGACAGGAGCCTACCACAGAGGGCCTCAGAAAGACTCTACCTAGCAGTGTATCAAAGCAGATACTAAGACTCATAACCAAACCTTCGGCAGAGTGCAGGGAATCATATGAAGGAAGGGGGAGTTAGTAAGACCTGGAAAGGACAAGAACTCCACAAGGACCAAATAGATCAGGGCACAGGGGTCTTTTATGAGGCTGTTTCTCCGACCAAGGACCATGTATGGATATAACCTAGAACCTCTGCTCGGATGAAGCCCATGGTAGCTCAGTACACAAGTGGGTACCCTAGTAAGGGGGACAGGGACTATTTCTGACATAAACTCAATGGTGGGATCTTTGACCTCCCCACCCTGCAAGGGAGGAGCAGCCCTGCTAGGCCACAGAGGAGGACTTTGCAGCCAGTCCTGAAGATACCTGATAAAACAGGGTCAGATGGAAGGGGAGGAGGTCCTTTCCTATCAGTGGACTTGGAAAGGGCAGGGAGTAGATGAGGGAGGGAGGGTGGGATTGTGAGGGAATGAGGGAGCGAGATACAGCTGGGATACAGAGTTAATAAAATGTAACTAATAATAAAAATAAATGATAAAAAGATCTGTAGATGTAGTTTTATTCTTTGAAACCCATTTCAAAGCACCCATTTGTTGGCAACCCATTTCCCAGCACCATTTGTTGAAGAGGCTTTCTTCCAATGTATGTATTTGGCATGTGTATAAAATTCAGGTGGCTGTAAATGTATGACTTTATATTTGGTTCTACTATTCTATTCCATTGATCTGGTTTATTCATTGTCTGCTTTGTGCCACAACCACATTTTTTTGTTATCATGATTCTATAGTGTAACTTGAAATCAGGTGTGATGATGCCCACATCATTTTTTCCCCTGGGGATTTCTTTGGCCATTTGGAATAGTTTGATTCTACATAAATTTATGAGTTTTTCTATTTCCATGAATAATTTCATTAGAATTTCATGTGTATTGCCTTACATATATAGCCCTTTTGATAATATTAATTTTGCCAATTTGTAAAAGTGTTTTCATCTCCTAGAATCTTCTTCAGTGTTTTAAATTTTTCACTTTCTTAGTTGGTTTCTTCCAAGGTCCTTCATGGAAGCTGTTATGAATAGGATTTTTTTTCAATGATTTCCAGTTTGGAGATTTTGTTATTGGTATATAGAAAAGTTACTGACCTGTGTGTATGCTAATTTTGTATTTTGTGATTTTTGCCAAGAACAATGATCATTTATAAATGTTTTCTGATGGTACCCTTAGGGTCTTTTATATATAGGATCTTGTCATCTACAAATAAGGATACTTTGACTTTTTCCTTTCCTATTTGTATCATGTTTATTTTCCTTTCTTCTCTGATTGCATAGGCTAAGACTTTGATCACTACATTGGGTAAAAATGGAGAAATGGACAACCTTTGTCTTGTTTCTGATTTTAGTGGAAATGCTTTGATATTTTGTCCATTTAGTACCACAGTTGCTGTAGATTTGTTGTATGTAGTTTTTATTATGATGAGATATAGTCTTATATTGTTTGTTTCTTCAGAGCTCTTACCACTTTATTTTACTGTGTTAAAGGTCATGTGATTTCTGTTCTTGAGTTTGTATAATGATATAAATTTATTCTTTTGCATGAGTTGAGCTGTTCTTGCATCCTTGTATTGAAGCTAAACTTGATGTTGAAACACGAGCTTTATAATGTTTTGCTCAGTTCAGGTTGCAGGTACTATATTGAAAATTTTATATCAATGTTCATCAGAGAGATTTAAATACAATTTCTTTTTCTTCTTTCTTTTTGTTGAGTCTTTATCCAATTTTAGTATCAGAGTAAACAAGGAATTTTAAAAATAATTTTTCATACAATATATTTTGATCATATTCTTTTCCCTTCCCTAATTCCCCTAAGATCCTCCCCACCTTCCTACTCACTCAATTTCATGTTCCCTCTCCCTTTCTCAAAACAAAAGACAAAAATAAAAATCAATACAAACAAACCAAAAGCCCAAGAAGTGAGACAAAAACGATGATGGAAACGATTATCCTAAGTGAGGTATCCCAAAAGCAGAAAGAAACATATGGTATATACTCACTTATATAAACCTATAGGATAGGAAGGTCAAGCTGAAATCTACACACCTAGGGAGGATATACAGGAAGGAGGACCCAGGTTGGTATGATCAATGCTCGTTTGGATGAACAAATGGGATGGACATTGAGTGGAGGAGAAAACAAGCAACAGGAGCATGCAAAGGAGGACCTCTGGGGGGGGG
>CM053758.1:60818198-60876613 GCA_028658305.1 Pachyuromys duprasi | reverse complement strand
CTACTTCCCCTTTTCAGTGCTAGGATTTTGTCTGGTTTGGACCTGTGCAGGTCTTGTTTGTGATATCACAATCTCTGTGTGTTCATATTTGCATTAATCCTGTTGTGTCTGAATGATGCTCTTTCCTTGTATTCATCCACCACCTCTGGCTCCTACAATCTTTCTGCCTCCTCTTCCACATACATCCCTGAGCTTTGAGTGGAGGGGTTTGATGAAGACATCCCAGTTTGGGATGAGTGTTCCAAAGTCTCCCACTCTCTGCTTATTGTCCAGTTGTGGTAACCCTAGACATATTAAAAATAAAAATTCACCTTCTACCTTATGGGATAACTTGAGAGAAAAGGTATGGTAGAATTCAGATATTGAGGGTTTGGAGATGGAATTCATGATCCTCTTTCCCCATTGAAGCAGACAAGCTCTTGGTGAGACAGCACAGGGTAAGGCTTGCGGTGGTTCACCCTTAGGGTGGCACACAGAAAAATCCGTTCTCCACTGGTTTATTGTAGTCAGAAGCTTTAATTTCTGTTTCATTTTACTCCTTGTAGTTTCATATACCAATGCTGTCAGTGACCAGAAAGACAAACAGATACAAGTTGAAGGATCATGATGAGAAATTATGACCCTTACATAATCAGGAACCATGAGGTTAGAAGAAAAGCATGAGAGCATTTGCACTCAGGAAGAGGCCTGGGCTAAAGGGGTAGGTAAGGGCAGGGACATTGGTTTGGAAGCTTGGCCCTTAACCAGGTTAAAAAAAAAAAGCCCAAGGATTCCAAATGAGGGGGGGGTCAGACCCAAGATATCTTCAAGAAAAAAGTTGAAGGGTTTTATTCAGAAAGATGGAATGCCACGCTCTTACTTAGGGTGTGAGGCAAAGAAGTGTGCGGAGAAGAAACAAAGCTGAGGGTACATATATGAACCCTTTAGGTCTTTTTCCTTTTGGGGGGACTTAGACATGCTCACGAGTCAATGGTACAAAGTTAAGGTTGACAGGCAATGGAGAATGTCAGAAATTCTTGGAAACTAGGGGCTGGAGAGATGGCTCAGCAGTTTAGGGCACCGGCTGCTTTTCAAGAGGACCCAGGTTCAAATCCCAGCACTCACGTGGCAGCTGACAACTGTCCGTAACTCCAAGATCTGACACTCTCACATAGGCATACATGCCAATGCACATAAATGAAAGGTAAATAAATTAAAAATAAAGAAAGAAATTCTTGGAAGTTCTTGATCTTTCTGGAGACTACCGTATCAGGGGGCTTCCAACTGCCACTGAGCTCTTGGTGGGTGACATAGCCACTTTTCTTCCTTGGCAATTGATACTTGGGACCTAGTTCAGTAATTGGATGGTTTCATCTATAAGTTGGGAGGACATGGAAGTGTGCCAACTTGTCCCAGTCTTACCTGAATGAGATCAAATAGTATCTGAAGCCATGGTACATTCATTGGCTCTGATGGATGTTCTTGGTTAGGGCAGAAACCTGATGCATGTCCCTATACATAGACTCCCGGCTGCAAAGGGGTCTTCAGTAGGTACATTTTCCCTCAGCTCCGATGTTTTCCCCAGTGCCAGTTCTCTCCAGCCCTTGGAATCATGCATCTTTCAGCCTCTGCCCCTTAGGGCCACCACCTTAGAGACCTTACAGGAAGTGAGGGTGATGGATGTTTGTAATGATCTCATGGTGTTTTGATGGTCCTCTCATGCACAATCATAGCTCTGTCTCTTTCCAAGCCAAACCCAGCCTGTGCCAGGCAGGTCCCTGAAGCAGGGGGCCAAGTTCCCTTTGGCCTGGGTATCTCGAGCCTCCCCTCCAGCTCCCACCATCTGGTTCTCAAATGGATTATGTTTTCACAAGCCTCTGCCTTCCTTCATTTTCCACAGCAGGACAGAAGATATTATGGACAAGCCAGGAGCAATAAGCTTGGATCTGATGTTAGCAGAGTCATAGTCTTTAACATAGTCGCTTGCTGGGTGATGGAGAGCATGATAGGAGAGTTCAGTGTTTGGAGAAGCAAGCACAGCTGCTTGGCTAACGGTTTGGCTTTCTTTTCCTCCTCGTGTCACTTGTAACATAAAAGGAAGCTATTTTCAGTCTGAGAACATCTCTGCCCCCAGTGTGGTGCCGTTTGGTTCATACTCTATGACTGACTTCCATCTGCTGCCACAGAGAACACCTCACTTTTCAGCCCCATCGAGCAGATGGCCAGGAGGGAGAGCCAAGTTTGAGAAATAGGCAAACCGAATGAGAACACAGGCTGAGAGTTGAGCCTTGCAGGAGCTACTGTTGACTGTGTGGTCCTGACAAAATTGTGTACTCTTTCTGGGGTTAAGCTCTCCTATATACTAAAGCAACAGCAGCAAACCACAATTCCATTTTACACTGAAGGATCGAGTAGGGAAGAATAGGATTCCAGGAGAAAACTGGAGAAAGGGGCTGCCATAGTTCCTTGTTGAAATGAGAGTATGAGGGTGTTTCCTCCCCGGGGTGTGTTAGCCTGTGGATTCTTGTAGATGTTTGAAGCTAAGTACAAGCCATACCTTGGATTAGAGCTGACTTCAGGCATGCTGGGATTCCTCAGATGGTTGGCCAGGAACAAAGGGCCTTCTCCAGTGAGGCCTTTGCTGTTGACTCCATCAGGGAAACTACCTGTGGCTATCTAAGGCCAGAACTCAGAACAGGGATGAGGATGCTCTAGAATTCTTCTAATATGTCACCATAGAGCCCCAGGCCAATTCTTTCAGAGCCCTCCTTTATCCCGCAGATCTACCTTTTTCTCTTCTGTAACCCTCACACTGCACATGCTATCCCCAGGGCTCCCCTATCTTGAGACCAGATGTGAGGGGCCCTTGTCCCCCAATCTCAGTTCCACTATAGGTTCCTTCCTGACAAGCCAGGTGTAGACAGATCTTGACAAGTTTACTGTTGTCATGGTGGTGAAGGAGGCACTAGGCATGCCCAGTGAACTGTGTAATTGGACTGAGGCTCATGGAAAGGAATATCAGAGAATGAAAAGAATTAAAACCGACAATGCTCACTTCCTGAACCTCTTCCAAGGACACACCTGGAGGCCAGGAGTGGGAGTTCTTACATCCACTGGGAGGTGTTCCCATCTCACAGCTGGGGGGGGGGCGACCATGAAGCCGTGAAGAGGAAGGAGAGTGGAGATTTAACCTTTTAGAGGTAGAGACTGATGTGGCCATAGACTTGGATTGTTGAGAGCATCACATGGGTCCTATTGGGCCACCGGCCTTTTCTCTGGGCTGGGACTATGATTATCTTTGCCTCACTCATTCAGGAGAGATGGATTGTGAATGTTCTTTTGGGGTTCCCAGGGAAGGAAGCTGTCTTTGATTTGCAGTGTCTGGCAGGAGCTTGTGAGGGAAGAGGAAGAGATGTTTCCTTGTCATTTTCGCAGACTCTGCTGCGATTGCCTGAACCTGGCCACAGCCACAGCTCTGCACCAGGCTACTCATGCTGGTGTCTTCTTCTGTTTCCGTTTCCCTATCACCAGCCTTTCAGGGCACATCATCATTTTGTGCTTGAATCTCAGGTTCTCATCCTTTAGGATTTGGGCCGAAATTACACCAGAGACGTCCCTTCTCTCGCTATCTCAGGTGACACACTGGCTGCAGGTGGCCTCAGGAGTTCTGATTGTATCTGAGCCCCTCTTCCTTGGGTATGCGAGGATCATCCCATTGTTATCCACTCCAGGCCAGCAAACACCCACGCTGGAGCACTCACTGCTGACTCTTCCCCCACTGCTGTCCTTGAACACACCAGCAAAGTCCAGAAAGTCCAGTCTCTCGTGCTCTTACCCGGTGGCAAAGCATTCTATCTGGTTTTACTAACTCATCTTGCATTCATAGTTTGAAAAACTCTTACTAAATAGGACAGGGTCATTGTTTTTTGTTTTTTGTTTGTTTTTTGTCATTGATTCCTCTAACCTTCTGAAGTTAGCTAGGATAGATCCTTCATTTTTAGGTTCCCTTGTGGTTGGAGGCCGTTGTGACAGAGGCCCACCCTTCAGCTTATAAAGTGATCTCCTCGAACCTGTAAAGTAGCAGGTTCCTAAGAAAACCCAGCTTTGATCAATTTGGGTTGAGACCCAGAATGTTCTGGATGGTTCTCCAGCTAGCCATTTACTTGTGAGCTTTACCAATAACTTCCATCTCCATTTGAGTTTATGTGTTTCCTCATCAGCTAAAGAGGAGTAATGAGCTCTCATACTGCTTATATGTCTTATCTCCTGGGTTTCCACTGACAGACAAAGAGAATCCCTGAATGTGGTGTACCGTGTACCAAGTGGTCACCCTTGTCACTACAGGGTGACCATGAGTCACCTGTAAAACCTCATCCAGAAACTCTTAGAAAACCTATATCACAGTTCCTTCAATTTACAAGTGGAAAAACTGAGGCTCAGGGAAATGAAATGAAGTGGACACTCACCTATACCAGGATAAAATTTAAGTTCTTAACACCAGGGTCCCAGCCCTCAACTCCACCCTCAGTGAGGCAGGCATTATTTTCTCCTCTTATTCTTGGAAATGTTCGTAAGAATTTCCAGGACAAGGCTGGGCAGGGAAGGCCCCTGCCTGACCTGCTGTTTAAACCACTCCAAAGGCTGAGCACCTGCCAAGTTGCAGCACACATGGTCATGGTTCAAATAAGTAAGCAAGGCCGTGGCACTTTTCATTAGCATCTGGGATGAGAACAAAAGTCTCCATCTGCTGCTCTGCCCTGGAGCCAAGCCACAGGCTCCTGGTGGCCCAGAGAGCCCAGGTAGCCTTCAGGCCAGACTGCAGGACACATGGGGACTCTTCAAGCTTTGAGAGGGTGCCTTCCCTCACTAAGATCTTCGGGCAGGGAGGTCAACCTATGAAGCTGTTTGGTTGCTCCATGACTTGGCCATTGCAGGCTGTCTGAAAGTGTATTTAATATGTTCAGTGCTGTCCAAACATCTGAAACACTACAGATAAAGGGAAATGCAAAACAAAAGAACCGCAGTAGCTAGCCCCCCTCCCTTTCTCCTTAGGGCAGACTTGCTCTTTATACCCTCCCTTGCAATTACACGAGCCTGTATGTGCAAACTCAATGTCTGCTCTTATGTGCTTCTTCCCAGAAACCCCTCTGGTCACTTTCATACCAGTACTGTTAACTAAACAACTTCTATGTGAATAGGCATCCCTGTGATTGGTAGGGAAATAAGCATACACACATCTGTGTGTGTACATACATGATCCTGTCCTCAATGTGTTTTTCTTCAGATATTAGGCATTTTGTATTTCTTATAAAATGTATTTCCTGCAAAGTTTCCAGGTGTGTAATTTTTGTATCTGCTCAGGTATGTATCTGCAAAGCATTTTTTGCTCCCATGGACCCTGTATACTTTTTCATGCATAGCGATCCCTGTAGCCCTGGGCTCTGAGTCTTGCCTTAGGATAGACAGGAAGGTATTTCTATACAGCTTAGTGTCCATCATGAATGTCACCACACAGTGTGGTGCTGTCCTGTATCATGGTAGTTTTCCTGCGTTAGTAGTCTGTAGACTGAGTTGTGACTTCATACAGAAGCTCATTTTCTCATGGAGAAGCTGACAGAAAGCAGAGGTCTGAATGTGAGCTTCGGATCACGGAAGCCCCTTGGATTCTAAATTCTACAGTCCTCAGATCACAGAGTTTCCACCTGCAGCTGCTGTACTTAGGATGTACTATGTGTCAAGGCAGGGGTCAGAGGCCACATTTTCACGCACATTTTGGCCCACAGAAGTACTGCCTTTGACTTTTGATACTTTAATTTGAATGTTTTCCAATGCAGCATTCATTCTTCAGGGTGATGTCCACAGTCTCTGTCTTCCACTTGTCACCTGCCCATTCCCTGCTTAAGGGGCATTCTCATGGATACGTCTCTTTCCAATCCCTAGGTGGAGGTTGTGTCATGTGTCCAGAGTCCCACAGTAAAAATCAGGACTGAGGATGGTGTTTGTCTTTCTAAGGTCAGCCTCTCCCCTTCAACTCCACTGTGCCGACTCGACATTTCATCATTTCATTAGCAAGCTGTTACCAACATGGCCCCAATGAGAAGTTCATTCCATGACCAGAAGTGCTTAACTCAGGATCCTGGAACAGGAGGATTGGTGGAAATGAGAAAGGAAGGCAGAGTGGCGGAAAGGAAGGAAGAGAGAGAGGCTGGGAGACGGATTCTGAACAGCCACCAAGCGGGGACTAAAAGAGGAAAGGAAACTAGCTTGCTGACAGAGACTACAGTTAGCCTGGTTGACCATTTCTAGTGCAAAGTCGAAGGCAGCGAGTGACCTATACAGCACTTTTAAAAACCCTAGCCCTCCTTTTTGGAAAATCTCATAGAAAAAAAAAACCTAGCAAGTCGTAACAGGAAGCAAGTGTGTTATGTTTGTGCTGACAGTTAGGAAGAGGTGTACCAGCGCACTTGTGGCATGGAAACGCTTTGACAAGCTTCAGCGGAAAGGAAGTTAGAACCAAGGCCTCCTTCCGTTACCTCAAGACCACCAGGCCTCTAAGACGGCAAAATTAATAGAGCAAATTACCAGTTTGGTCAGTCTATAATCCACTTAAATTGTCCCCAACTCCCATCATCCTTTGGGAAATATGTAGGCAGGAATTTGCCTCATCTGTCAGAATCTTAAAACAGGTGGCATGGAGTGAAAAGGCGTATAATCAAAAGGTTAAAGGAAGGGAAAGAAAAGGCTTCTCACCGAGAAAAGGACTTAGGTTTGCCCTAAGACTTCTTCAGAACGTGGACTCTGAGAACTGGTCCCAGAGGTGGTTCAGACCAAATATCACACTATAAACCATTTGGGTCATTGAATCATTGAGCTTCTTGATTTGAAGTATGTAGACTGAATGCTGAACCTCATATTTTAAACAAACTATATCTCATTGTCTGTAGAGTAAATCTCAATTCTCTCTCTCATCTCTCCCTCTCTCTCCAGTCAGTATCTTCCTGCTGATATAACTATATCCTTCCAGAGTAGTCAAAATTCATTCACTAAAACCGGATCTAAGAAAATGACAGTAACTTGTGGCATGAGGGGTGACTTCTCGATTGTCCCAGCCTGTGTTGCAAGTTCCAACATGAAAAAATATCTGCAATAGATCATACGGAGTGACAGGTCTCTGCATGAGTGGTCTTCGGTAGACTTAAAATTAGCTTGATGCTTCCAAGAGAGCTGACTCCTGCTGGGCCTGAAATGGAGCAGGTGTCTGGAGATTGGAACCACAGTCTGGGTTCTGGATCGTTCCTCTCTTTTTGGTTTACAGAGTATGTTTTAATACATGTACATGTTGAGATTAACCAGTGTCACAGAGAGACAGGAGGAATAAACTGCCAGCACACAGCGGGGACAATGTAATTGACAGGTATTTAGAATTCTCTTCACAAAGGCATGAATAGATTTATTTTTTTTTCTGGGAAACTTAGCCCCTTCCTCTTCTCCCTGAACTGAGAATGGTTGATGAAATTCCAGGAGCAAACTGTCCCTTGGCAGCTATGTTAGGGATCCTCAGTAGGGCACACACCTCTCACCACTGCCTTAAGCCTCTCCTGCTCCCTGAGTGCCCCAACCTCATAGATCATGTGCTATGAGGGTTATCATTGCCTGTGTCCCTAGCTCAGTTCTCAGTGGGAAACTGCCACTTGAGTATCCTATGATGTTGACTGGTTGTTGAGCCACCTCAATGTCTGCTTTTTCCTGAGGGATATGCCTTCCTCTCCATTTCCCATTGCCCAGTCCCTTGGTTTCACTGCTGTGTTGAGGCTCATTCAAATGCCACTGACGATTTTCACTCTTCTGGGACACCCTGCTACATTTGACACACATCAGGTCTGTAGTCTTCAAGCTGTTCTGTGGAACCCCACTGTAAGCACAGAAGTTTCTTGGGTATTTTGGAGGAAAAAAAAAAGGGCCAGCTGGCCTCTACCCCAGTTCAAGCAAAGCAGGGCTCTTCTTGACCTGGTAAGTCTTGGGAGGTTGTGTGAGCTTCTTAGGACAAGGTCTTGCAGCTGAGGCTCTGGTCTGCAAGTAGATGCACCCAGATGGCCTGCTCTACAGCACATCATAGCAGAGGCTAAAATCTCCTCAGGTCAGCTAACTGCCTCCAGAGAGTACTGGACTTTTGCTGGGAAAAGGAAGAGGGCTGGTAGATTACTTTTTTTAATGCATATTCCCCAAATATCACTGTGCATAAATGTCCTCTTAAAAAATCTTCAGGCTCTTGCTTTTCTCTAAGAGCCTCTTGTGAACTGATGCATCTTAACCCAGCATCCCAGAAAGCCGGTGTGTGTGTGTGTGTGTGTGTGTTCCTGTATGTCCACAATGGGTGATCAGACCTGGGCCAGAGGTCCTGGCCAGGCCCAGCCCAGTGTTCATATTCTAAGGAAATCTGAGACAACCCTGCCTAGAACTCCTTATGTCTCTCATCCTTCCATGGTCCAGGTCTTCTAGTTTGTGCTGACAGCTTTCACAGCCACCAATAAGCTTTCTTTGTTCAGCACTGCTATTGCCAATTGCTCAACATTCCGTAATTTGTTTTCTTTCATATCTGTCTGTTGAACCACGTTCAGCATTCTGCAGTAATTACCACCATCAGTGCAAAGCCGCAACTGAAACTGTGATGGCCTGCTGGCAGGTTATCCTTATCCCCTAGGTGTCAGCCTGAGAGCAGCAGGGAGGAGGAGTGGGGCATCCCTTAGTCTGGGGTGTCCTGCTGGTTCTGGAACTCCAATTTCTCTCACCTGACTGTTCGGCCACAGCTGAGACCAGTACTGGGGGTGCTGGGACCCCTCCTTCCTGTCTCAAAGGTAGATTGGGTGAGATGGGCCCCATAAAATTGCCTTTATTGAGTGGCTTGTGCGATTTAGTTATCTATTAAGCAAGTGCTGACTCCAGAATGGATCCCCCACCCCCACCCCAAGCTGTCCATGTAGCTTGGGGTGTCAACTGAGAAAGAGCTATGATGCAGGGACTTATATCCTGCTGAGTTGGAGAATAATGGTTGCGGGATCATGACTGCACTCTCCACCTAGGGGGTCTGGCAGGTGTGGTAATGAGGTAGTGGCTTTGGGAGGCTGATGGGAACTCTGTTGGGGGCGGGCAGGGACTAGGCGGAGGCCTAGGTAGAAAGCAGAAGAAACTATTTTCAAGGAGGGTAGGACCTGGGCAAGGTACAAGGTTCTGAGAGGTACGGCGGGAAAAGAATTAGGCAAAGCATAGGCCGCTGGGGTGGGGGAAACATCAGCAGTGGCCTACTGGTGATATCAAGATAACTGTAAAGCCAGGTATAGGTGCAGCCTTGGCATCTCTGAGTGACTGACCTCTCCTGGGAAGGTAGAGGAGGAAGCAGGATTCAACAATGAGCTATGAGCTTTGGGAGGGACAGCTGTAGCTGGGCTAAGCAAGCCACCTTCAATCAGGCAGCAGCTGATGGACCAGGAAAGAATGGCCTCTGTCTAGGAGTCCCATGTGGAGACAGTGAATGCCAGATGTCTTCAAATAACCTCATACCTTAAGGTTCAAAAAGCCAGGGCTGGAGCTATGGGCTCCCAGATTTCTGCTTGCCTGTCCTAGTCCTCTTTACAAATACCTGATTTCCGGGTGTCAGAAAGTTTTATGCTGGGAATGTCAGTACTGAAGGTCAGTGTCCTTAAGCTTATCATCACTCTCCTCAGAGGGCACTGGGTACAACTGCTAGCTCTATGTCGGCCTCAAGGTCAACAGTAGCAATTTCCTTTTCTCTGGCCTTCCCCAGGCTGGTGTCTGCACTGAGGCCTGGGAAAGGTAGCTTTGGAAGCCGCGTGACTGAGTAACTAAGAAAAAAGGGACCTTGTGCAGGCATTTCCTGGCTGTCGTTCTGTTGTAAGCCTCACCTGCTCAGTCCCACAGGGCAAGAATGTGCTTAGGAGAGCTTGCATGCCTAGCATACACCACCACAGAGCCCTTTCTAGTCGCAAGCTTTGATTTAAAAACTCCAGTTGGAAGCTTTTGCCCTTTCCACATTTAGCACATTTCTGTGGGTGCATGGTATTATTAGAGTCACGGTTGCAAGAAGTGCATTCTTTGATCTGTGTTGTCTTCAGGTCAATGTACTGGACACTGCTCCAAGGTGCTTAGCTCTGAGTTAAAGCAAAGTGTGTGTGTGTGTGTGTGTAAGAGAGAGCCAGAGACAGAGGCACACTGAGACCGAGAAATGAGAAGGAGGAGGGAACGAGGAGAGGGAGGAGGGAGAGAGAGTTCACACAAGGCATTTCTAGTTCCACTTAATGGATTGCTTTGGTCCAAAAGTTGGTAGAGTCTGCATGTGTATCAACACGAGGATTCAGTACCTGCTGTCATGTGAGGTCTCAGGCAATCACACACTCTTCGCTTATCCCAGAATGAGCTGGTTGTGGTCGAAGCGCAGCAGGTTGATGGAGAGCTTGGCATCTGTGAATGTTTTAGAGTTCTGGAAGGTGCACACTAAACCACAGGTACTCCATGTATCAATGGCTGCCCGACTGTCCCGAAACTCTGATTTTCAAAAGCAGCAATATTTTTCTTTTTCTCACAAACCCAGGATGTGGGCAGCTCAGTAGGGTCAGCTGCTTTGGTCATGTTCTGCTTCAGTTGAAAAGCTCGGGTTGGAACCATCTGAGGTTGCTCACATGTCTGGCAGCAGGAACTACCTCCCCATGGAGACCTCCCCTGGGCTACATTGGCTTTTTCACGTGGCTGTCTGGCATTTGCACAGCATGGTGGCTATGTTTAGAACATAAAATTGAGGTGGGGGAGTGAGGAGAAGAAAGAAGAAGAGAAAAAGAAGAGGAAGGAGAAAAGAAAGAACATCCCCATGCACGCATCCTGGTGGTCTAACCTCGTCTCAGAAACAGCAGAGCATCACTTCACTTCACTGGGTTGCTAACGTGAGTCTCTACAGCTATGGAGCTTCACACCTGCAATCTCAGTATTTGGGAGGCTGAAGAAGGAGTATTGTCATGAGTTCCAGGACAGCCTGGCTGTAGAGTGAGATAATGTCAATAAAACAGTCCCCCCACAAACCTAGTGATAGACCTGGCCAGCACACCTGCCTCTGATCTTCCTTGAAGTTAAGGGACCTGGTGGGACTGGGTCTGAGCAATAGCTGCCTGATCACGGGGCCTGTGGACTCCGGTTTGTCTGAGAGCGGTGTCGCCCCTACCTCCTGGGTATGTACCTGAACCCTAGACCCTCAATGTCACAGAGTCAGAGCCATCCTGCAGTTCCCTCTATTTGCAAGGATTTCTCATTTTGAAAACTAAGAACAGGTCTCAGAAGGTGGTAAAATGTATTCAAGTGAGTGTTCTTTTTCTGGAAACTATGGCCCTTATTACCCACCCATTGGGTGTCAGATATGTGGATGGGAGGATGGGAGAGCTAGAGGGTTGTGCTTATGAGACCCTACCTTGTGTCAAGTTGACAAAACAACAACAACAGCTAGCTAGCGTGCCTGGCCCAGGATATCGACAGTGGGGAGACTGAGAAACCCTATCCTAAATTAATTTTAAAGATTAAAATAAATAGACAATCTGGTAGAAAGTGGGAAAGACTTGAGTAGCATTTCATGGAAGAGAGCATCCTAAGGCCTGTGAAGAGCTCCCCGGCTTACAGGGAGATAAACGTTCTGTCCACACTGAGCCATACAGAGTACAGTCAAAAGACTAATACTGAATGTCAGTCAAGGCTTGGAACAGCATCAGCCTGGCGTGGTGATTCACAGCTTTCATCCCAGCACTCAGGGAGGCAGAGGCAGGTGGATCACTGTGAGTTTGAGGCCAGACTGGTCTACAAAGCAAGTCCGGGATAGCCAAGGCTACACAGAGAAACCCTGTCTCAAAAAAGACTTGGAACAGCCAGCACTCTCCTCACCACCAGTAGGGAGTTTAAAAAGGTACTGGCACTTGGGCAATAGCATTGACAACAGCCTGAAGTTGGACCAACTTATGCTCACCATCTGTTGATGAGATAAGTAAGTGGTACTCAGATAAACAACGGCAAATAATTAACCTTCACTTCTTTTTTCCTTCAGGGTTGTTTTCAAGGCTCTGAGAACAGAACCCAGGGCAAGTGCTTTACACTGAGCCGTGTCCTGAGGTGCTCACAGACACACCCAGATTACACATGTGTCAAGGGGGGTGGTCCAGGCAAATAGGAAAAGGGGCCAGAGTCAGGGGCTGGGCAGGAGATATCTGCAGACTGTGTCAGCAGACCAAGACCTGAAGAACAATCAGTGATTCCTAAGCAGAGAAGGCGGGGGGGGGGGGTAAGGGTTGGGGGGGAGGTCCGCCTTCCACCAGTGCCCAGTCTAGCACAAGAGCATAGAGGTGCCATCAACATTCACCCATGGGAACCATTTGTCATGTCCTGGGTCAGGTTGGCCCTGGGTGCTGTTGAGCACTCTGGGGACACTCAGTCTGTGCTCTTGAGCCCACAGAAGAGGTGATATGACAGAAGTGTGTGGGATCTGCCAGGCAGTCTGAAGCTCTGGGGTGGGGAAGTCTTGGAGCACATGTTTTTTTGCTTTTGTGGGCTGGAGTCGTGATTGAAGAGTTATGTGTGTGCACCTGTGTTTCCAGAATCTGGAAGAACCTGGCGGCTCATAAGTTTCCTCCTCTTTACGGACTGTGGGGAGGATGCTTCCATGACCACTCACTGTTTCACTTCCCCATCACAGTCCCCCTACCCCACTGCTGTCCACAGGCAAGACAGGCTGGAGCCCATACCTCAACTTGAACCGTGTTTTCTCTTTGTAAGTAATAGTAACAGTAATATTCAGGTGAAAATGGAAAGATCCACACTTTTATTTTTAAGTGGCCTTTTCAAATGCTAAGTACTTTGTTGGGAAACATCAAAATAGGTCATGTGTAACTTGGTCTGCTCATAAAAAGCCTCATGCTTGGTATATTTAGAGAAGGGAAGAAACTTTTTTTTTTTGTAATTTTTCTCGCCTTTTCTTTTTCTTTTAAACCATGAAGTGCCTGGAAAATTTCTCCACCCTCTCTACTGCTGGTGGTTTTCCTGGCCTCCGAACCCTGGTGCTGGCTCCTATTTCCCTGACTGAAGAGAGAGATACAATGAGCTTTGTGGGACATGAACTCCGCCTCTCAGGAGGCGTCCTGACAGGGGCTGGTAGGGTGGCAGAGTTCCGAGGCTGCAGTGTCTCCTTTTGTAAGCAGGTTAGGTGGTAATTTAAATTGTTTTGATCACTCTCCGGCTGTCCCTGCAGCTTGTGCTGAGGTTTTGTCCATTTGGACCAAAATATAAGAAGTGTCAAAGAAATTTTACGGAGGGCTTCAGGAGTAAAGAGGGCTTGATGACATAGACTCCATTAAAACATGCCTTGAGAGGCTGGGGAGTTAGCTCAGTCAGCCATGCCAGGAAGGCGTGAGGATGAAAGAGCTGGATGGGGTGCCACATGCTTATAACTCCAGGGCTGGGGACAGGTGGGATCCCAGGAGCTCAGTATCCAATGAGCGTAGCCAAATCAGTGAGCCGTAGATCCCAGTGAGAGACCCTGCCTCAAAAGACAAGGTAGATGGCAGCTGAGGATACCACCCAAGTTGACCTCTGACCTCCATGAATTAACGACACCAAAACACAAACTAAGACCTAGCTTGAAACCCTTCTTTAAACATGTGTATCCTCTATTTCCCTCTTCCTTCCAGTATCCAATCTCCCTAGTTCCTTCCTTCTCCCTTTCCCTATAGCTACTCTCCAGTACCCACTCAAACCAAAGACTGACCTTCCATGTGCTATGACATCTGGTCTAGCATCAGCTTCCATGCCCAGACTTTGACAGTCCACCGAACAGGGTGTTCAGCAATTGATCTTTAAGGACCTTGGCTGCAGAAGACATAGTGGTGTTTTATAACAAGCCACAACAGTAGGCAGGAATGTGAGGACCAATCCTGAAAACTCCTAATAGACTTTCTGAGTGCTTGGATGCGTGGAGCCCTGTTGTAGAAAATTATCTCTCACCTCTCCACAGTCCTTCCAGGGCAAGACACATCCTTCGAGATACATTCAGTAGTTCCTATCTCTGCAGTTATTATGGGAACATGGTCCAGAGGATGTGTCTTCCTCTAGCCAGACTCCCAAGGCTGAGCAGAGCAGCTGGAATGGCTGAAGCCACAGAGTAGTCCTGAGCCAGCCAATATGTGGCTGCCTGGAACCATCTAGATTTAGAAAACAGAGTGCTAGGCACACACATCAAGATGCATAGATTGTTGCTACGCCTATCCTGTGATTGACAGATAGATAAATAAGTGTGTAAATGGCGGGGACTGAAATGCTGAAGGGGTGTAAAGAATGAGGGGTGCAGCTTAGAATCATATACGCCTAAAAGATCCCCCCCACCCAGGCTTTTCTGGAAGAGCTGTTTAATGTGGTAAAACCAAAATGAATGCCACAATTTCTTCATGCCAGCCTGGTGTGGAACATTTTGCAGGCCATCAGCTTGTGTCTGCCCTCAAAACATTCCTGAGAGGTCCCTGGAAAGGAGAAAAAACAAACAAGAGTTGTCTAGATTGAAAGTCACCGAGTTCAGTCAGTGAACCTCTGAGCCTTGCTGTGCCAAGGAGTTTCACTGGCTTGCTGGGACTCCTGTGCTAAATATTGTCATATGTTTTCCTCAACCTCATCTGCCTTTCATCAAGAGAAAGTGCACGGATATTGCAGAGCATCTGAGTCAAGCATCTTTGTATTTATTTAGGGACACTGCTAGTTCACGTTTCTTGTTATTCAAGATGCTCACTTTGTGGGAACACAGTTGTCCCAGATGAGCTGAGCTCATGGTATAGCCAGGATGGTGGCTAATGTAATCCACCCCCTACCAGGAGGTTTCACCTACAGCCTCAAACCCTCCTCTCAGGTTGTGGTTTTCTCATGGGACTTCTCTGATCTCTGTCTAAGCAAGTCCCTTTTCCCCATTCTGTCCCCTCTAGCTCAGCCCCCAAGTCTCTGCAGATATTCCCTGGTCCTTGCTTCTAGCTCTCTGCTTGTCCAAATCTTAACTGTTGGTCAAGTTCAGCATCCCATCTCTGTTGCCTAGGCAGCAGGCAGTTGGATTAAACTCCATCTGAAGCCTAGAAAATACTCTCCTGTGTTTGTCTGGGGTTCACATCTACCTCGCTTATGGAGAGGTCCTAGGGCATCTTTAATGGTCAAGGCCATCCCAGAGCCTGGTCTACAGTGGTTACACAGAACTCTCAGACCCAGAGAATACTTTTTATTGGTCTTCTTGGATGGAAAAGGAGAGAATTCTCTTCCTGAGATCAGATAGGTTGGGCAACTAACTTCAGTGTCTCAACAAGGAAAGGCAGAGTGAGCATTCAGCCTTATGCTTTCCTGTCCCGCCCCAACACCAGCTCCCTGCCTGCTCTAAGTGACTGGCATGTTTGAACTCAGGTATCAAAGAGTTTGATTCTTGGGGTACCTAGCACTTAGCTGAGGATAACTAAGGCATCCTGATATATACAAGGCCCACAGAAGGAAGAGAGATGGAAAAGCAGGTCTGGGGTGGGGTGGGGCTGAGGATGAGGCTGTGTTGCTCTGCATAGCAGGACAGGCGCAGCAGTGAGGTCAGCCCACTCATCACCATAAAAAGTGCCCTGCCCTGCACACAGGAATCCGCTATTCTAAGGAGGCTTGCTGGGAGAGAATGATCTGGAGTCAAACGTGTGTGTGTGTGTGTGTGTGTGTGTGTGTGTGTGTGTGTGTGTTGGAGCCCTAACTAAATGCTGAATTAAGGGTCTGGGATATAGCTCAGATGGGAGCATGCTTGCCTAGCATGCAAGAGGCCTTGTGTTTTATCCTCAGAGCATTCTGGTCATGCTGAGTCTACATCTGCAATCCCAGCATGTGGAAGATGAAAGTAGGACTATAGGCTACACAGCCAGCCTGAGCTATGTGAGGCCCTGTCTCAAAAAACAAAAGTGAGTTCAGACAGACAAGGAAATGTCTCTCACACTAGGGAGTGATGAAGGGGATCAAGAGGACATGACGGCCATGGCCACCTGAGGAAGTCAGGTGTAAAGTCTTGGGCTCTCCAAGCTTTATGCTGTCCTCCCACCCTCATCTGGTCCTGCAAGAGCACCAGCACCTTCAGCTGCTGCCCAGCAGGCCAGACCTCCCACTGTCTCCTGCTCTACCTGTAGGATGAGCATTCAGCAACCCTGTGCTATGAGCGGAAAATGCTGTTGTTTGTCTCATTCCTACAGTGTCTGTGCAGGCTTGAGAAGTCAGCTGGGCTCAGGGTTAGGCCCGATGGCTTGCCTAGTGCTGAAGAAACCGGATAAGAGCAAGTGCCTCTGGTGGCACTGTGGTTGAAAATTCACGTGCCTCCCTCCCTGGGTACCAGTGCAGCACCGGGCACCAAGCGGGCTGCGTGTGGTGCCTCTCCCATCCACGTGCGTATTCCTTCTGACTTCTGTCAACCATTTCTGAAGCCCTGCCTGTGTGTTTCACCACAACACAGGCTCATCGCACGCACCCCCATTTGTCTTTCCCTGTGGCTGCTGTGAACTGTGACAGCTGTGGAAAGAGAACGGTAGGGGTGAGGAACTAACCACCAAATCCAAACCACCACTATCCAAAATCAGCCAGCGAGGAAAGCAAGGTGGCACTTTGAGTTGAGGTCTTTATGAACTCTGTAATGTTAAAACCAATTCTAGTAGCAGGTGGGCAGTGTAGGAGGGGTCATATGCAGAGGGGATTGTGGGAAGGCAGAAGCCGAAGAGGCTGGTATTTGCAAGGACCCTTAGGAGTTTCTGGAAGCTAGAACTATGATGGTGGTGGGGAACTCCAGGCCAGTAAGAGCAGAGATGACTGTCCACTGTGTCCTTTTCCACAGGAGGAGGGCTGGGCTCTCCAAGCTGCCTGGCCCAGTCCTGCAAGTCTCCCTGGCCTGTGGGCACCCTCCCACCTCTCTGGGCCCCTGCTGGCTTGTCATCTCTTCCCTTCTTCTTGGCTCTGCCTCCAGAACTATGGCAAGGCTGCTGTTATGAAATATGTGCTTGGATTTTCTGGAAATGTCTTGAAGTCGGAAAGAAAAGTCTGCCTGCTGGTTCTGAGATGGCTTCCTTGCCATCATGCCCTGAGGAAGTAAACAGGCCTGGGCTCCAGGGAGCTGACTGGGACACACTGCTCAGATTGTAGGGTGCCACCAGCCTGAAGTGTGGGCAGTCAGCCTGGGCCTGCAGTGCCCAAGTATTTGCTCAGGTGCCCTGGGCAGACCAGCCTGGGGCACATGGAGTGGGGGCACTGTGGTCTGAGGAAGAGCCGTAGGGGGTCCAGGCCAGAAAGACAGATGTGTTTGATGTTGCATTAAAAATCCCAGAAGTCTTCCTGGAGGGCCTGAGCCCCGTGGTCAAGAAATAGGCAGCTTGGAGGCTGCCTGGCTCCCCACTGTGGGGCCACCATGCCTCAGCTTCATTAGCTGACAAAGCCACTCTCTGTCCTCACCAGCTACAAGCAGAAAAGGTACAGCCACTCCCCCAGCACCCTGGGCCTTGGCCAGGGATGGCATGAGGGTTGCCCTCCCTCTGCATCTCTCAGAAGAGAAGCTGTGCCCAGCTAAAACAGCAGCTGCAGCCCCCTCCAGCTGACAGTCGCTGGTGCTGCAGATTTTCCGGCAAAGCTGGAACTCCAGAAATGTGTGTGAAATTTCTCAGTTGTTACAAATTCTTACTAATACCACTGTAGGCTGAACTAATCACATCTGCTGGCCAGACTCTGTCCCAGGGTGGTGAGTTTGTGACTACTGCTTTCAGCTTGCAGACACCCGGGGGCCTCCACCTAACCTCAGTCTCTATGTCAATAATGGAAAATGGAGGGCAGGAGAAGAGCGATTGAGGGAGACTTCCAAGTCAAAAGACTCAGCAGAGTGAATGTTCTCCCACTCTCTACAAAGGGAGAAGATCACTTCTTGGTTCTTACTGTCGCCTTGGCACAGGAGGCATTGGGGGCACGTTCTTTCTTTCTCTATCTCTCTCCCTTCCTCCTCTCTTGCATTTCTGATCTTGTTCTGTATCACTCTCTTGGGTTGGCTCACAAGTTATGTCTTTTTCCTTTTTGTTATCCCCTTCTCTGTTCATAGTTACCTCTCTCCCAGGTCCTTGGTAGACCAAGGGAGGCTGGCCAGTCAGTGCTGTTGGCCATATTGGTAGGGATCAATGGCTGTATCTCACGGGGAAGGGGGATGGCATAAGCTTTATGATCAAACAGGGTCAGATTCAGCCAAAAGCTCTCCCTAACTGGCCATATGACCTTGGAAGAATTACCAAACTTCCTAACTTCTCATCTGTAGAACAGGACATCAATTCCTTCCTGGTCACAACCACTTATGGAGATAAATAGAAAGTGCCTAGCATGCTCCTGGAACAGATTGTCTTAGTTAAGGTTACTCTTGCTGGGATGAAACACTATGGCCAAAGCGACTTGGGGAAGAAAGGGTTTATTTGATTTCTACTTCCAGATTATAGTCCTTCAGTGGAGGAAGTTAGGACAGGAATTCAAACAGGGCAGGAACCTGGAGGCAGGAGCTGATGCAAGAGGCCTCTAGAAGTGCTGCTCACTGGCCTACTCCTTGTGGCTTGTTCAGCCTGCTTTCCTATAGAACCCAGCCCAGAGATGACCTCATCCACAACAGGCTGGGTCCTTCCCCATCAATCACTAATTAAGAAAATGCTCTCTGGGGTTGCTTACATCCTGGTCTTTTGGAGACATTTTCTTTTTTTTTTTTTTAAAAATATATATTTATTTATTTTATGTGTAGGAACACTCTGTTTTCATGCACACCAGAAGAGGAAATCAGATTCCATTGCAGATGGTTGTGAGCCACCATGTGGTTGCTGGGAATCGAACTCAGGACCTCTAGAAGAGCAGTCAGTGGAGACATTTTCTTAATTGAGATTCCTTTCTCTCAGACGACTTTAGCTTGTGTCAGGTTGATATAAAATTGTCCCTCACACTGGTGTTGCAAACTGATCTTGGACTCCTTTTAAGCTGAACCTCTTCCAGAAAATACAGCACCAGGTTTTCAACAACCTACATGGAGACTCATTCAGGTGCCATCTGTACCAAGTTCTTACTTTACTTAGTCGTGCGTGTGTCTGTTTGTGTCCATGTTTATGTATGCATGTGTGTATCAAGGCCAAAGGACATTAGCTGTCATTCCTCAGGTGCCATCTACCTTGTTTTTTGAGACAATGTCTCTTATTGGCCCTGGACTCACCAAGTAGGTTAGACTGGCTGGCTGGTGAGCCTCAGGGATCTACCTGCCAGTCTGCTAAGTGCTGAGCTTGCAACTGTACTGCCACACCTGGACTTAGGGTTTCGAACTCAGACCCCTGCACTTGTATGATCGGTGTGTGCTATCACCACAGACCTTTTCATAGCCTCTTAAACAGTCACGGTCACGCAAAGGCTGCCAGCTGTGCCATCAGCAGTTTCTCATCTCTGCTGCTTTTCATTCTTTTCTCCCCCTGTTGACCTTCTCTATTCCTCAAAACCTTTTTTTGGTGGGGGGCTATGGTGTTCATGGATGCATTAGTCAATATCTCTTCACAAAAGCCTTGTACTGGACAGTGAGAGGCAGACGAACAGATAATGGTTGAAGAATTGGAGGTCAAAGGGAAGCCAGAGTCCTGGCTGGGTGTGAGGAAGGCTACCATGCTGGAGATACTGGAGTGACACTTGAAAGATCAGATCAGGGAAATAAGTAGGGAGAATTCCAGAGATCTGGGAGAATGTTGTGACCAAGGACCAGGGATGAGGATTTGGGGGGACAGCCAGGGAGCACCCTCATTTGTTCAGATTAGTGTTTAGGCCATTAACTGAGATTGAAAATAATGGAGAGAGAGAGTTTGGCTGGTGGGAGATGGTGTCCTAGACTGGTCAAGATGGCCTTAGAGGTATGAGACATGTAGGAGGAACTGTCCTGTTACCAGGACACGTCTAGTGAGCAACAGAATAATGCTTCGTGTTGCATCTTAGACGTTTCCATGGTCTGTTAAGGAAACTACTGTGCTTATCCCACTGCTGGGTGTCAGAACACCATACAGAATGAGGGACTAATGGAGCTCAGGGCTGGAATTAGTAAGAGCTAGGTAGACTTTCTGACCCATCTAGCTGACCACGTAAGGCTGGATGTGCTTATATGTGACAACTGCCCAGAGGAGGCCCCTCAACCGTACCCACTGCCCCTGTGTACGGCAGCTGAGGACACAGAGTGTAGGTGGTAACCACCAGTGAGTGAACATTTTGCAGTCTGGAAGGTGCCGCCCATCCCTCTCAGTTCCCAGCAGTCCAGCCTGGGTTCAGGAGAAAGGTTCCTTCCACACTCTGACAAAAGCCAGGCACTACTGATTTGGAAGACATCTTACCATTCCCGTTGCAGTGGTTTGGCACTTGGCAAAGAGAGACAGACAGACAGAAAGACAGAACATGCTCACTCCCAAGAGAGACTTATAACTGTATAGATGGCAACCTAAGGCAGAGAGGAGTAGGAATTACCCCCAGGCCTCCTATGAATATGTAACATGGCCAGATGAGAATGGAAACCAACATTTGGAAAGCCAGCAAGACATACAGCTCAAAAAGGTATGCCATCATGGCCTTTGCCCTATAACCACACTAATGGGTCCACCCTAGAGAGCAGCTGGTCAGTGGCCATGGATTTCCTGATCCAGTGGCCACCCTCCCTTTTGCAAGATAAGTTGAAGCTGCTCTGAGCTTTTATACCTGAGTCCTCCGCCCACCAGCCTGTGTCCCCTGGTAACACATACCCTAGGATTCTTAGTACATCTGGAGAAAAGAAGCCCAGGGCAGAAAAAGAGAGAGAGAGAGAGCAGTAAAATAAGCAGAATGCCAGGATGGAGGAGGAGGGAACAGCTGCAGTCTCCTTCCTAAGTTTGGGCAGGTTACAACTTCGCCTGTTCCTTCCTCTCTGGGCTTTTTGGATGACCATGGCCTCCATGGTATGAGAATGCTACTGAAAGCCACCCCCAGTGTGACTCACAGGCTGTGGCAGCCTAGAGAGGAATTTCTACTAAGTTCAGCTGAAGCTTTTTAAAGCCAGTTGAACCTGACCAGCTGCTGTGCAAGGCCACCCTTTATTTCCTGTGTCCCTACCCTATTTCAAGGCCTGCCATGACAGAGCGACAGGGGTTAGGGTGGAATGGTGAGGTGACTCTCAGACATCAGAGGTGTCCAGAGATGCTGAGGACCCTACCCGTTCTAGAGTCCAGCAAGGCAGGCACATGGAGCACAGACAAGTGCAGCGTCTAAGTGGGTGAGCGGGACACCAGAACACAGGGCCCAGGATGTGCAGTTCTCAGCATTAGAAACACCCTCCAAATCGGCTAGTCTAGAAGCATGAATGTGAAACTTGGGAGGTTGCTTTAAACTGATACAGGTGGCATGAGGTCACAGCACAGAGACCTGTCAGTAGTCCTGAGTACACGAGTACTGACATTCCAGGTTCTGGTTGTCTGGTCTCCTTCTCCATTCCCCCTCCATTCCCCCTCCATTCTCCCTCCTAGTCTTTGTCTAGGGAGGACAAGTGTCCTTATGACACATTTTCCTACACTGATTTTAGCTTAGTGGAGTCCAGGACACCATACATTCCAGGCTTTAACATTCTATGTTGACTTTGGCAGTGGCCGTGGAGCAGACAGGCCAGGACTGAGGTGGAAACTTCTGTAAGTGAGCTAGGCAGAATCGCTGGGCAGGGCCACTTTAAGCCAGAGGAAATTGGAGAAAACTAAGCCTACAAGTCTTGTGTAAAGATGCACCTGATAATGTATGACGCAAGCAGACATTCCAGAACCTCCTCTCCTACATCCTCTATCCAGAGCTGGGAGGATTCCCTGATACACCCCTTCTACCCAGCCCAGCTGCACATCCGTCTGACCCTGTCTTGGGTATGCACACCCTCTGTTACATCCACCTGATTCAAGGGGCAGGGCTTCCTATACCACCCATGTGGCTCCAAGGTCCCATGCAGACCATTAATTTACTTTTAGGCAGGACCAGATGGCAGAGGGAAGGAAAGACCAGGGAAAGACCATCAGAACACAGTTGGGTTTTTTTTGTTGTTGTTGTTTTCTAATCTTTCTGCAGCACCAGAGCCATAGGCATTCTGCTGTGGGGGTGGATGTGTCCCATCTCCTGCATGACCTCATGCACAGGATTCAAAATGTTACCTACAGTCAGTCACCTGACCTGAACATTCTGCCCTCTCTTCCCCTGGACAAGTGCATAGGTCCTGCAGGTAGCCCAACACAGGCTTCTGTACTCAGGCCCTTCCACCATAGTCTCCATGGCATTCTGTGGCAATAATTTGCTATGTCACTTGTAATTATTCATTTGTCTTGGTGATCGATTGATGTTATCCACCCTCCAGTAGATTGCGAACTCCAAGAAAAGAGAAAACATGGCTTCTCTCGTAGAGACTGATTCCCTAGGGCCAAATCTAGTGCTGATATGTCATAGATCCTATCAAATCTTCCTAAATGAGAAGGTGGGGAGCTTTGGAATGACACCAAGCAAAACCAAATCTTGACTCAGCTGCTTCCTTCCTGGCTGTTGGACATTCAGCAGCCTCTGTATCATTCTTTCCTGTGTAGACAGAAGCAAACTTACTCGCCACGCCGTGCTGCCGAGAAGGTACGGCAATGCTGATAGCAATAACTGGGATGTTCTCCAATGGTTCTCCTGTGCTGCGTGACACCAGTTCTCATTCCTCGTGTGACAGACAAGACCACAGGTCAATAGTGACTTGTCTTGTGGAGACTGAGAAAATGACTAGGATTTTTTTTTTCCTGACAGCTTTACTGATATGTAATTTGTATCTATAATGCCTTCTTCTAAAGTGTGTGATCAGGTAGCTTTTGTAGAGGGCCTTTCAACTGGTGCCACTATGATCTACTTTTAGGACATTTCATGCTCCCCCCGCCCCACTTAGCAGTCATTGGCTGTTATCACTTTCTCCCAGTGCTTGACAGCTACTCAGCTGACTTCTGTGATTGGATCTGTCAACTGTGGACATTTCTGATAAAATGAATCAGACAGCATGTGATCTTTCTAGTCTCTTTCATGGAGCATGTTTTCAGGGCTCAACCACGTTAAAAATGCATCACTACTTTACCCCTTTGTTTGGCTGACCAATATTCTGTGGTGTGGAAAGACCATATTTATTTATCATTATCCATCAGTTGATGAACATTTATATTGCTTTGCTCCTGGCTGTTTTGAACAATGAATGCTGTATGTAAATTTTACAAGTAGGTTCCCCCCCCCCATGGGCAAAGATTTTTTATTTCTCTTGAGTTTACATGTAGGAGTGGACACACAGGGCCAATATGTGG
Source organism: Pachyuromys duprasi (assembly GCA_028658305.1). Classification (NCBI taxonomy): domain Eukaryota; kingdom Metazoa; phylum Chordata; class Mammalia; order Rodentia; family Muridae; genus Pachyuromys; species Pachyuromys duprasi. The sequence continues at coordinate 60,853,202 of CM053758.1, read as the reverse complement.
TATCTGACTAAGCAAAAGCCTGGCTGTTTTCTGAAGTAGCTATACTGTTTTCCATTATTGCTAGCAGCAGATGAAAGAAGCCTGAGTTTGAACACAGTCTGAACTTCCATGGTGTATGGATGGCCTCTGAGATGTTTTTGTTTGTTTCTGTGTTTGCTTGAGCCATGGTCTCACTGGATAGCCTCCACTAACCTAGAACTTGATGTGAAGATCAGGCTGCCCTTGAACTAGGAGTCTTTAGCTATATCTAAAACTCACACCTCCCTCCTGACCCTCACCAAATCTTGCCTAATCAACATCTATGCTCAATGACTGCCCCAGGGTTCTCAAGCGAGGAGGGACTTCCAGAAGCTCACTGCTGTTTGCCTTTCTTTCAGCAAGGGCCCCATCATCTGCTCCAGCCACAAACCCTCAGTTGACCTGGTCCCTCTTTCTTTCTCAACCCTGCCCATGACAAGAGCAGTTTCCCACCCTGTCAATGATCACAGAGTTCTTAGGCCAGTAATGCCCCAACTCCAGCTTGGCAACTGGGGCAGATTCAAGAGACAAAGGAATCAGGGACACATGGGGTTTCTCTTTATGTGAAAGTTGTGAGTGATTAAGAGTGACACTCAGTAGAGACAATTGGGAGAAAGAAGGGAAGCAAAGACATGACTTGTCTCTTGGTGCCATTGGTGAATTCACAAACATGAGGCTCAGCTGAAATATGTTAAAGGCACTGGTGGCTCACACCTTTAATCCCAGCCCTTGAGAGGCAGAGGCATGCAGATCTCTGAGTTGAAGGCCAGCCAGCACAATAGCACAAGTGTCAGGACAACCAGGACTACACAGAGAAATCCTGTGTCAAAAAAAAGCTATATATGTATATATATTAAAGGAAGAAAGATACATGAATAGGTAGGAAGAGATACCAGGCAGGGGAACAGAGTAAATCAAGACAGAGGCAAAAGCCCTCAAGGGAGGTTGATTCTGCTTACCTCATGCTGAGGAGTGATTGCTCAGATGTGACAACCAGATGAAGGCCACTTTTTTCTGAGCCATGGTATCTGGGAGGGGACAGCACTGGAGCTTTGGAGTAAGACTTGAATATAAGGATTGTGTGATGGAGTGATTCAGTTGGCAAGACAGGTGGCTGGAATGCTGGGCTAGTCCAACAAGGAGCAAGCCTAGGTGGACCAGTTTGGTCAGGAGAAGAGGTAGACAATACAGGGAACTTATGGCTGGAGCTAGGTGTGGGCAGTGATTCCTAGTGAGGCTTGATGCCATGTTCGAAGAGTGTGAGGCAGCCTCTCCCTTCAGTGTTCACCTGGGGCCAGCCAATCAGCTGGGACCACCCAAGGTGGTGCAGATACCTACAAGGTGAGGGGTCCGGAGACCTTATATCCACCCCCAGTCCCTCCACAGCAGGACTAGGGGCAAGGGGGGAGGAGGTGGAGAGATGGGCCAGTGGCAGCTGACTATCTTCATCACTCCCCAGGTGAGATCTTGGTCCACTGATCTGGGGAGTATTAATTCTGTTCTTCACCTGAGAAGTGTTTGCTGAGTGTCTGTTCTGGACCAGCTCTCAGATAAGAGGAAGACACAGAAAATAAGAGCCACCATTCCCACCCTCAGGCCATTAGTAGACCGCTTAGCAGCCTGGACATACCAAGCAATAGTATCCCACAATAACAGCAGAAACAAAAGGTAAATGCTATATAGAATGGGAGTAAAGAGGGAAGATTTCAGTTCCTCTTGGGACTTCTTTCAGGCCCCTCAGCAACTCTGATAACTCAGGCACAGATCATATAAGCACAGAGGGCCTTGAGTAGCTAATGGATCATCTGACTATTTAGGTTGGCTGGAGGGGGTGGAGGATGACACATTTTGAAGGATGGGGATGCGAAGCATTTGGGAGCCACACGAAGGTGTTCATGCTGTACTAAGATTTTGGAAGGTAATAAAACGTAAGAGCTACCACTGAGGATGAATGCTCCGAGAGCAGTGCAGGTGACTCAGTTGAAGAGATGGTATCTATGGAGGCCACTGTGGATATCAGAATACAGAGCTTGGGTTGGAGCAATGAAGAGAAGGTGAGAGGTCAAAGGTGGCATGAATGGCATGAAGGTCAAATGGGATGAGATGTGGAGGAGGAAGGACATGTGTGAGATTTTAACTGTGCTATAATGGGATTCTCAGTTCCCTTTATTTGATTCTGTTCCCATCTTTGTTCTGATGTGGATTCCAACACATCCTTATAGATGTCTGAGTAGCTGTGGGCATCGCCCTGTGGTCCACACCCTCTGCCTCATCATCATGAATCCTCCCAGGTCACACAGGTGATCCTAGGGTCCTGCCCTGGGATACAGAGTGAGTCATGAGAAACACTTCCTCTGTTTTTATAACATGTTAGGCATGAAAGACAATGAGGCCAGTGTATACAGGGCCAACATGGAGAGCGGGACCGAAGTGCAGAAGTCAGGCTGTCCTTAGTGGGTGAGGAAGTTGAGCTCTCTAGTTGCCAGCACTGGAATCAATGTCAGCTGCCTTCAGCCAGCACAGAGGTTAGAGATATTGGAAAGCAGGACTCATCCTGGAACCGAAAGCAGGCCATATGAAGGAACTGGAGTCAGGATAAGAATGATCACTCGTGATCAGTCAGTGAAAATCCTGTCCAGTAACTTTACTGATGGGAGAAGAAGAGTCCCCAGGGCAAGTGTACAAACTCTCGCCACTGATGTTCTGAACACGGTGCAGATTTTGCTCAGGATAAAGTTTGTGGTGCCCCAAGAAGCCCTAAGAAAGTGACTCCGTTTCAAAGGCATAGATCTCAAAGTAAGAGGTGGGGCAAACTGGGACAGAGATGCAAACAGGAAGATTAGATAATAAGGAGCAAAGAACACTCTGAAGGTAGATCTGTCCTTCTAACCTTGTGTCCCCACGTCACCTCCCAGGCTTAGACACAATGGTGTCTATGTGTAGTGAGCAGCTAAATGATAGGTTGCATTTTATGGGCCCCACATGTTTGTAACAGTTGAACATGGACAATTTCTTATTGTTCAATCAAATATGCAAAACACATGTCAACCGGAATTGAGGCCTCATTTCATTTGGAATTTTCTTTGTGGGACCCCTGAATAAGCCAATGGTTCCACGGGCCCCCACTTTTATGTTTTATGCTTACTTTATACTGGCAAGTAACTATATTTTTATGTGCTACAAAGTGATGTTCCTATTTTGTCTTGTTTTGAGACAGAGTCTTGTGGAGCCCAAGCTGGTCTCAGACTTGTTATGTAGCAAAAGAAGACCTTGAACTTCTGAACCTCCTGGCTCTTAAATGCTGGAGTCTAGACACGTGCCACCATACTGGTTTATATGGTGCTAGGAATTGAACCTAGGGCATCATGTTGGCAGAAGCAGTCTGCCAACGGAGTTAGATCTCTAGACCACAAAGTTATGTTTTGGTGCACTCACACATGGTGGAATGATTGTGTCACAGTAATAAGCAGACCTATCATCCCAGATAGGGCAAGGGGAATCTGAGGAACAGGCACAAAGCTATAGTCAGGTAAGAGGAATGCTCAAGGGCATTGCTTACTGACAGTTGATTATATCTGTATTTCAAAAGAACTGAAGGAAAGGATTCAAAATGTTCTCAGTGGTTTCTAGGGTCTGATTTGCATTGAGATTCTGGCAGTTCAGCTTCAGAGACTGAATAACCTGTGGCAAACAGAAGCAGGAAAGGGCTGGAACAGGTGAATCTGGTCACCATCTTCTGGGTCTTGGCAGGCTGTGGTAAAACAGTGAGGACAGCCCTAGCGACAATTCCCTCTTCTCTCTGCCAGGATACCCTGCCCCCACTCACTGAGGACTAACTTTTTCCAGAAGAAGTTTCTGGAAGATCTTAGGCAATGCTGTCAACTTGGGTTAAACTCAGACCAGCATTCTGGGTCTTTGCTCCGCTCAGCAGGGTAGCCAGAGCTAGAGGCAGGGACTATGCTGCTGCTTGGCCACCGTTTCTGGCGAGGAACCCAGCATGGGCTGAAGCCTGAGGGCACAGGAAGTGCTTCAAGCATGGTAGCCACTCTCCTTCCATTTTGCTCTCAGTACCTTCTGATGGGTAGAGAAGCTGAGGCTGACCTGTGTTTTGACTCCACGGGGCATGACTCTCCCAAGAATCCCTTGGGCATCTTTGTTTTCAGCAATTAGGAACCAGACATTGCTCTGAACTTTCAGAGAACACAGCTGATGTGTGCCCCCGCCCGTGTGTGTGTGTGTGTGTGTGTGTGTGTGCGTGTGTGTGAAATTTAGAGAGTGCTGACATGTACAGGGACTTTCCTAAGCTGACCCCCTCCCCACATCTTGTCTTTGGGGACAGGATCTCACTATGTAGCCTGAGCTGACCTAGAACTTGCAATCATCCTGCTTCCTAAATGCTGAGAATCTAGGTGTGAACCACCACACCTACCTGTTATCTGAAATTCTCCCAAACCTTCCATTAGGCAGAAGATACTAACCTATTGTAGCCTTGTGTGCTAGAGTGGAGTCTTAGCCTGAAAACATGAAGGGACGTGGTGGGGAGAGTAAGGGAACAGGAGAAGAAAAATAAACCCGCAAGATAATATCATAAAATAGTATGAATACTCCCGTTTAAAAGGAGCCCATGGAAATTTCCCAGGCTCACAGAGCTACTCTGTGGCACACACTGGGTGCAAGTCCTGACTATTAACAGGCGAAGTTCCTCCTGCCTGGTTTATTGAACCCTTGCCACATGCTCTGCTTCCCCGTCATTGGAGGATGGTTCTTCAACTACCAGCACCTCTCAGCCAAGGAAGCTGTAGAACAGAGAAGTACAGAAACCAACCTTACCTTCCTCCCAGCTTCTTGTGTGTGTGCGCGTGCGTGTGATTTAGTTTTCCACAGTCAACCCTGGTCCAAAAATCCAAGTAGGAAATGTGGAAAATACATAATTTCAGTGTTTAAAATTGAGCAACACTGCCATGAGTCACATGGTGATAGCTTAGGACATTACCTTCTCTCCTGCCCAGAACATCTCTGAATTCAGTGGATCTGCATTATGTATGTTACTTGTTAGCATCTTAGTATCCATCTCAGTTATCACTGCATTAGAGTGTTTGTGTCCAAAAGACCCTTCATTTATTTCTAGTGACCCCAAAGCTCTCTTTAGTATAATGTGTATGCAGACTTTAGGGCTGTCTGTGGTCTTTGGCATCTCAGGAAACTTGACCTGTATCTCCCACAGATATAGGGAGCTACTGCAATAGGAACTACCCAGTCTGGTCCAGCAGGTAAGTTGTGGAGGATGCCTGCTATTACAGAACTTTCTCAGAGCAAAGCTACACTCTTCTTCAGTCCCCAGTATTACTTCATGATGATTGCTTAGGACAACACTACCAAAACCACTGTGTGTCATAGCACATATGTGCACAAACTGGCTGTGACTCAGCGTGAATTCCTTATGACATATGCAGCAACGAGGATGCATCTCTAAGGTGCACTGAGTGTGCGCACGAAGGGTCACATGCTGCACAGTTGTCTGATGTGTAGTTCTAAAAGGGGCAAAAAAATGTGTGCTGTTCTCCAGTACTTTGAGCTGGAGAAGCAGTTGTCTTTTGTGGGTAGACTAGACTGGAAAAAGACCTGCAGGAGCACTAAGCTCTTGTTCTGTGCCTGCATGGGGCTTTGATTATACAGGCACAATGTGTTTGCCCAAACTTAACACACAGGTCCTTTAGCTTTGGGTGTCTCATTTACATGGATGAATTTGGAACTCTAGTGTACAATGTGCATATCAAACACAGTAGAAAGGCAGCTATTTCTTCACTCTATGCAGAAGCTCATCAAAAATTAAGACACATTTTTGAGTGGGTAGAAACAAGGAGGATGGATGAATGAAAGGTTGTGGGAGTTGTGGGCCAGTAAGTTTCACTATGAAGTACTTAAACTCGGCTGTACACTTGAGCATTTTCATAGTTGAATGTTGTGTTGATGAAAGAAGCAGTTGTGTGGAGGTCACGGGTTTCCTGGTAGCCAGTCAAAGGTCCTACTGGGGATTGCAAGGAGCTTCGGCAGGCAGGCATCTGGGTCTTGCATTTTCTAGTCACAGCTTATAGTCTTAAGCAGGTGCTAAAGTACCAAAGCATGTAGATAAGGCCCAGAGCCTTCCCATTTCCAGCCATGCCTTGCCAAAATGCATTTTCTTCCTGAGAACGTGGGCATTAGTGGCATAGCCCAGGGCTACAGGTCACACCTGTGGGATGGGATACAGGTAACACAATAGGCCAGGCTCTGAGGAGAGTAACTGGTTCTGGCATAAGCTCTTCCTGCAGGCTTCCTGTTGGTGCATATGGAGCAGTAGGAAACCACGGCAGTTATGACAAATAAATAACCCAGGAAAGACAAGTCTCTCAGATCAAAGGAGGACTCTGGGTTGGGCCCGGGGCCCAAAGCAGGCGTGCCCCTTGGCACCCACTGTGGCCGGCAAAGGGAGGCGTGGTGGAGAAGGTCTATCTGCTGTGCAAACATTCCCTGGCTCAGCCCTTCCTGGGTTTGTGAAAGCCTGAGAAGAGCAGCCTGGAGGAAGGCTGCCTCTCTGAACTGCTGCCAGGCCTGCTAGGCTAGGTCTGCCTCCTGACCTTCCAGCCTGCCTGCCCAACCCAACAGGGCCCAGTTGCAGCTTCTAGTAATGTCCCAACTGGAAGAGCTCCTTCATGGGTGCATGCACACCTCGGAACCCTCAGAGGATTCCTCTCTTGTCACCCCCTTCAAGGGCTGCCCTGACTAGCCTTGTGTCGCATGTATAGAAAGCCTGATAGCAAACATGATGCTGTTGGGGGAAGGGCAGGGGAGCAGAGAGATAAAACGGCAGCAGCCCAAACTCCTCCTGTAGGGCAAGAGGAGGTAGAAAGGTGTCTCCGGGGCCAACTAGTTAAAGTTTGGACTCTTCAGTGTGCACAGCCACTGCCAGAAATTGCCAATCAATCAGTGGCCTGGGGCAGGACCTCAAAAGCTTGTAAGTGATGTGGAGGCTACTGGTTGCAGAGCCATATTCTGAGCATATTAAAGCTGGTCACAGTTCCTCCCCTCGTGAAGTTCACACATCCTCATCAGATCCATGATTGTAAACTGCGCTGAGTGAAGAAAGCAACCAAGCTGACTATGAGAGGTGCCGAGGGCAGGTTGGGAAGATGGTGTCCAAAAAAGTGCTCCAGGAACAGGGGTGCGCACTGAGCTCCCAGGCTGGGGGTGGGGTGGGAAGGAGACTAGGCCATGGGGAAAGCATGTGAAAAGATTCTAGGGAAGCATGGACTTGGCATCTCCAAGGAAATGTCCAACAGGTCAGCATGGCTGGAGCAGACACCGTGCGCGAGGCAAGTAGAGAGAGGCCACCAGAAGATCTTAAGTAAACGGCCATGCTTCCCTGGCAGGCCTGTGGAAGGTGTAATGAGGTGAGGTTTGGGAGTAGGATATTAAATGGTTCTTACAGAAAATTTGTTTCTTCTTTTCTCCTCTCCTCCTCTCCTCTCTTCTCCTCTCCTCTCCCCTCCTCTCCTCTCCTCTCCTTTCCTTCCCTCCTCTCTTCTCCTCTCCTTCCCTCCTCTCCTCTCCTCTCCCCTCTTCTCCTCTTCAATGGTGTTGGCAGTTAACCCCAGGGCCTTTCATGCTGGGTAAGTGCTCGACCACTGAGTGATAGCTGCAATCTTTTAAAATTCAATTTTATTTGGAATAAGACCTCTAGGTTATCTAGGCTGGCCTCAGACTTGCAGGCCTGCAGGTCAGTCCTACCCACCCTGGTGACAGCACTGTTTTCTTTCTTTCTGAAGTGGCCCCGCATTTCTTGGGGACAGGCATGCTGCAGTTTGGGAAAGGAAGTCTTTTGTCTCTGTTTCATGAGATCAAAGAGACCTGGAAGAACTTTCATCCTGCTTTTTTTTTTTTTTTTACTAGTTGGCTCACTGTTTCCATGGTGAATGTCAGAAACATAATTCAAATTGGCTTAAACAAAATAAAAACTTTATCGACACATGTAACTGAAAACTCTGAAGAGGCTATTAGCTTCAGGAACAGCTGGATCTGGGTGTCTGAGGGTTGTTCCTTTTTACCTCTAGGCCCTATGCTGCCCTGTGCAGACTTCACTCTCACAGTGTTTTAAGTGCCACACTGGGATGAGAACCTGTCTCCCCAGTAACTCCAGCCAATACCCCTTTCTTTATTGGGTCATGCAGCAATCTCTCATAAGCCTAGCCAAAAGATCCACTCACGTTTTCCCTCAGGAGCTCATGAAGGTGGCTTAGCCCCGCTTTAATCCATAAGAACATCAAGGGGCAGAGCGCAGACAGGCAAGCCAAGCCCCAAGCATTCTCTGGGGCTTGGAAAGCCTGTGGCCTGGTACTGTCCTTCCTGTACCCTCTTGGGTCATGGTCCTTCCTGCCCAGTCCTTTACCTCCCTTAAACTGAATATGACCCCCTCCCTCCAGCCTCTGAGGCTTCAGATTAATCACCTTCATTCCAGATTGTGTGGACCCTCATTTGATGAAGTCCCCAGGCCACACTTCCAGAATCACCCATCCCCTGGGTGCATGTGGGGCTGCTCTCCCACCTGCCCCAGCAGCATTCCGATTAATTTGCTTGTTGGTTGGTTGCTTGTTTTATATTTTTGGAGATGGACTCTAGATATTTAGCCCAAGTTGGCCGTAAGCTCTAGTAACCCTTCTACTTCAGGCTGCTGAATGCTGGAATTGTAGGTGTTGAGCCTGCTATGACTAGCTATTCTGTGGTGTTCTAGGCCAGCCTAGGTTATAGACTATCAGGAACAAAGCAAACAAACAAATAGACAGATACCAACTCTGTACTCTGTCACATAAAAGTAGCATGGATACCTGGGACAGAACCCATGCTCAGTCATTCCTGAAGAGACCTGATAAGCTAGAGTTAGACGGAAGGGGAGGAGGTCCTCCCCTATCAGTGGACTTGGAAAGGGTCAGGGAGGAGATGAGGGAGGGAAGGGGGGGATAGGGAGAGAATGCGGGAGGGGGCTACGGCTGGGATACAAAGTATATAACCTGTGATTAATATAAAATAAAAATGTTAAAATTAAAAAGAGAAAAAAAGTGTAAAATTGTTAGTCAATGGACACATTCAGTGTAATAATTTTATCATATAATAATATGCTCTAAAATGACCACAAATGTCCAATCACGTGCTTAATCATTTTATTATTTTATTTCTTACTAACATATTATTTATAATGAGATTTAGATTAAAGACTTATTTTTTTTCTTTAAAAAAAAAAAGAACCCATGCTCAGAGTTCTTAGTCACAGCTGACTTTCTTTAGCTGTCTCTCTGACAATCTTTCCCTCCCCACGTGTACTGTGTGGGCTGGAAAAACCACAATTCCTGGACCTACCATATTCTTCCTCTTGCCCAGGTCCTAGAGACAGTTTTAAGCAAGGCCCACTTAGGCCTTGTGATAACTATACCTGGAGGCATTTCTCCACCAAGAATAATTGTCAGCAAGGGAGCCATTGTTGGAGCATGGACCGCCACAGTGGCAAAGGCACAGAGAGTAGGCTGCACACTAAACAAGTGGGTCTCTGCTTCAGACAAAGATGTCATTTCTCTGATGTCATTTCTCTGCTTAAACTCCTTTTTTACCTTCCCTTGCCCCATGTTCCATCCCAGAACAGCTACTAGGAGTTCACTACCCACCTCCTTGGTGGTATCCCTTTTGCAATCAACTTGGCTAGAACTCATTCCTATCTGATTATTTGTTTGATTCTTCTGTTTTCTCCACCCAACCCCAGCTAGACTGTAAGTTTTCACAGGATGTGGAGCAGAAGCATGGTGTTTCCCACCTTATAAGAATCAGTGGGTGTGGGTGTGTGTGTGCGCGAGAGCACGTGTGTGTGCATGCATGTGCCTGTGTATGTGTAATCCAGAGGTTCCAAGCTCTACTCCATTCCTGCCATCGTGTCTCATAAAGCGTACAAGTACCAGCTTCCAGATGCTCGCATCTGCTGGTAGCTTGGACACTTTCGGGAACAAGTTGCTAACTTTCCATTGGAGGTACTTTATAAGCTGGACCCTGCAACCTACACTGATCTGTTACCCTTGGCATCCCCACTCTCATGCATCTTAATCTCTTTGCGGAACTATGAGCCCCACCCACACACCCACCACATACACACACTGAAGAGGAACAGCATGGATCTCCAAACTGAGTGGGGGTGATGGGGAGGGGCACTTGGCAGAAATCTTGCCTGAGCCTCAGAAACAAGCAGGCATGCACAGTAAACTCTCATGCCAGGAGGAACACCCAGTCAATTGCTGATGCTAGGATTTTTTACTTAAAACTACAGTTGATGAAGTATTTATCACAGCCATCACTTTCAGAGCCAGGGAAGACATGAGGCCAGCATCTCTGACTCTGCTCCACAGGAACTCTCCCTGTTCTGTGATCCAGCCAGCTGCTCATGGCCACAACGAGTTTGCCCATCATGCCAAGAACAAAAGCCTTCTGCAGACGAAGGCTTAGAAAGTTGTAGTTGAGGTCTAGGGCAACTTGCCTTTGAACCCAATTGACAGTTCCTGTCTCCAAATTCCTACTGGAATCAGCAGGCTTGTAAAGAGGCTGAGGATCCTGGGCTGGGCATTATAACTTCAATGCTCTTTCCAGATAAAGATCACTTTTCTATACCCATTTGATGGGCTGAGAAGGCTAGAGAGATGCCCCCGTGTAGGGAAGGACAAGAGGCTCCCGAGAGAGGCATGTCACAGTAGGAAAAGCTATTGTGCCGTGCAGACAAAATGCTGGAGCTGGAAGGACTGTGGGGAGAGTCTTGGGGTAGAGGAGTGTCAGCTACCCACGCCATAAATGTTATACGGACCTCTAAGTGCTGAGAGAAACGTTCTATGAGCTTTTTAGTGCCTTAGTGGGATATAAACCCAGCTCAAGCTCCATTTCTATCCAAGTGAGATGCAACAACTTTCACTGTGAGGTAGGAGGTAGCTGCCACCCCGCTCTACCCAGGGATGTCCCCAGCACTGGGCATGGAGCTGGTAGCACAGGACCAGAAGCTGAAGCTAAGTTGGCCGGGTTGAAGGTAGAGCTCTGTGATGCCCAGAACCAAAGACATAGTGTGAAGTCCCAGGGCCTTTGCAGCTAGAGCTGGGAACAGGGTGTGCGCGGGCACCATGAGGTAGCTCAGCTATACCTGAAAGGAAAATGACAACTCCACCTACATGAACAAGTGTGTCTCAGGGCGTGTCAGGCAGCTAATACTGGGGGAATAAAAGCAGGGGACGCTGAGATAATCTGTTAACTTTTATAGCATGCAGTGGTCTCTCCAAGGAATACTGGAATTGCCGGGAGAGGCCAAGACCCTTCCTTGCTACAACCTCAGGTCACCCCTCACTGTAGTACTGGCAGGCTGACCTTGGACTTGGCAAATGTATCAGTCAAGACTTCCTTTCTTGCTTCACAGTGTGTAGTCAAAACCAAGTTGAGATTATTTTCCCCAGGTGAAAGTAAGGCTTAAGTGACAGAAGGAGACCCAAAGGAGAAGAAATAATATTTTTATTTAAATGAATCCAGTTTCAACATCAAAAACACACTCATCTGATTTATTGAGAGCACTGAACAGAGTCCAAAGTTGCAGGGTTACTGAGTAATTCACTGATTTGTTCATCCAGGGAAGAGTTGGCAAACCATTTGCTCATTGTCCAGTATTCGCTGGGCCACCACTGTATGGCAAGCCTCAAGCGGATGTCTTCCATTAAAGAACTGGGTTTGTCCAGACACTCAGGCAATTGTGCCCCAAAGTAAAGACACAACAACCCCACAGTTGAATGACATGCTTTAAAAGAAAGATTTAGTCAGAGGCTGGGGAGCTAGCTCAGTCAAGAAAGTGCTCATCACGCATGAGAGCCTGAGTTCAATCTCAGCACCCATATAAAAAGCCAGCATGCCGGTTGGTGTTTATAATCCCAGCACCAGAGAAGCAGAGAACAGTAATCCCTGGAGCTTGCTGGCTAACCAGCTTTCCATAGTTAGTGAAACTCAGGTCCCAGTGAGAGACCCTGCCTTAAAAGGGGGGGAAGGGATGGGTGTCTCCTAAGAAACAACACTTGAGGTTAACTGCTGACCTCATCACACATGCACACACACGCATGTTCATTCAGTAACCTGTGGAAGCAAAAAAAGAAGAGATGGAGACTTTAGAGCCAGGGAGAACTCAGGCAGGTAGAACTTAAATATTCAGCTGTAAATTGCAAAATGTGCAGAGTGGCAGCTGAGGTAACAGCGGAGAGGTGGAAGAACATTTAAATCAATGAGGCAAATCACAAACTGCGAGGGAGACGTTGGGGGTCAGGGAGAAGGTAGGCTGGGCATAGTGAGTCTGCTCTCTAGGTGCCCTGTGTGTCTGCGTTTTCTTTCTCACACACATCTTCATCCCCGGGCCCTATAATGCTGAGTTGGGTGGACAGGGTCATTTTCTTCCTAGATTTTCATTTCTCTTCTGTTCTATTAGGAGCTGGGTTTTGCTTGAGTTCAGGGGACAAGAAAAAGCCTCTCCCCTACCAGAATAAAAGAATGTGAGCAAAACAAAAATGTAAATAATCAGAGAAGTGGGCCCTCTCTGGCACCCTACTCCCAGCTTCTGAGGTAGAAGGCCAGCTTCCACCTTTTCCTGTACTTGGTCCAGTGAATAGGCTGGGTAACTCAGGAGTCAGCATCCCCAGTGGTCCAGTTCCCACACTGTGTTATCTAGGCAGAACCTTGGCCTGGACCCCAGTGGATGGGTCTCATTCCGTGGGCATACTACCCCACGTTGCAGTTTCCTGCTGACAATCCTGGGGACAAACTTTGGGAAAGCACTTCTTGATTAGATGTTCTTCTCAGCTACTGACTTGGTACCACCTGTCCATTACTGAGAGAGGGACAAGACCACCAGCCCTGTTTAATAATCCAGGCTGTCAGCTAACAGAGTCAGACAGTGAACAGAAAGAAGCCAGACCTGGGCGATGGTGACATACCAGCCCTCGGGGAGGGTCAGCCTGGACCTGCACTGTGCCACACACTTTAGGGGGATTATCTCACTGTGCCCGATAGCTCTGTCCTTCGGTACTTTGAAGATGAGAGAAGCTCTGGTTATTATAGAACTGGGTAAGTTCACACTCAAGTGGCCCACCAGAAGCCTTCGTTTGAACTTATCTTGTAATCCATTGGGGATTGTCAGCACTTAGCAAATACCATGGCAAATATTCACGAGGCTGACACTTAACTGAGGTTGACACTTTTCCCTTTTGGACTGAATCAACACTCTGCATGCATCACAGTCACTTGGAGGACTTGTCACAGAAGGTGACAGACCCTTTCTGGGATGGTTTCTGATTGGATAGGTCTGTAGGCCTGGAACTGTGTTCTAATAGCCATCACCCACACTGGCCCATATGGCACCATGAGGCCCATTGCTCTAAAAGGCTTCCCCACTTTAGTGTGCGTCCTCCGAACCACCGAGTGCCAAGGCTGGAAACCGGAGCTAGGCACTGGTACATTGCTCAGGCCTGTTCCTCACTGTGGAGGCCCTACCACCACACATAGCTGTAGAGCACTTTGTTTGCTTCATTTTGCTAAGAAGCTGAACTTGAGGCTCAGGAACTAGCTAAGTCAATAAAATGCTTTTTGTATATTCATGGAGACCTGAGGTCAATTCCCAGAATCCATGTGAAAAAAAGAATAGCGCATAGCTATAATTCTAGTGCTGGGGAGGCAGAGGCAGGGACATTCACTGTGGTTCACTGGCTAGCCAGCCTAGCATAATTAGCAAATTTTAGGCCAGTGAATGGCCTTGTCTCAGAAAACACAGTGGATAGTACTTGAGGAATGGCATCTGAGGTTGTGCTGTAGCCTTAACATGTGTGAATGTACACACACACACACACACAGAGGGGGGAGGGGAGAACCTGAGTATTTTCTTTTCTCCTCACTTTAATTAAGTTGACCTCGCCATATGTGATAAATAGGTACTTAACTGGACAACAAAGCTTGAAACAAAAGTACGGAAGTGAGGGTAAAGATTTAGCTTCCTCAGGTGGATCTCTGTGATTTTGAGGCCACCCTGGCCTGGTCTACAAAGTGAGTCCAGAACAGCCAAGGCTACACAGGGAAACCCTGTCTAGAAAAAAAATGCATAGTTAGCCTAATGAGCAAATAAGTTGCAGTAAGCATACGCTTTCTACAAAGTTTCTGGTTTGCTGGAAGGTTTTGCCCCTCACCTTCTGCTTAGTGATGGGACTGGAGGGATTCCTGAAGACAGAGGTCTGGTTTACTTCTTTTCACACCAGCACAGTGCTCTTGGGGCACCAAGGTCAGGAGCACAGAATGTGGAGAGGAGCAGGGTCCCGGGGCTGACCTTTCCTAACTGTTCCAGCACAGGCCAGGAAGCCTCAGACTCACGGCTGATGATTGGGTGATAGGAATATGAGGAGCTGATGGGCAGAGGACCATGCAGGTTTCTTGACGCTGTGCTCAGGTGTGGGGTGAGTCGATGGTGGGAATTCCAGCCGTTGGTACATGTACTGCAGCACCTAGGCCTGGCTTCTACAGGTGGCTGCAGCAGGAATTTCCCAGATCAAAGGAAGTTCCTCTGGAGGAGGCAGTGAAGATGATGTATGACTATCTGAACCTCTTCAGGGCACTCAGGACCTGTGTTTACAATCCAAACTGTGACTGGAGGGGAAACAAGGAGAAGGTATGCACCCAGTTCTTGTAGCTCCTCTTTCCTCCCAAGCAAGCAGGATAACAAGGAAGGTGGTGTGCACCTCATAACTTTAGTCCAAACATCCTCTATTAGATGCTAGATCAGGCTTTCCTTTACCAAATTCTGCTCAATGTAAGCAGCCTCCTCCTACTCTGTGCATCTCACTTTGTCGTCCTGTAGAATGGAGAAAATGTGATTAAACTAGATCCTTGCTCTTCAGAACACAGTCCACCACCCAGCCATATTGACATCACTTGAAAGCCTGTTAGAAAGTCTCAATCAGAGCCAAATATAGTGACACATGTTACCCCAGAACTTGGGAGGCTAAGGCAGAATCATGGCTCTGAGACCAGCTTGAGCTTTATTAAACCCCGTTTCCTCACCCTCCTAAAACAAGCAAACAAACAAACCTTTAAAAATGAGCTGAGTGTGTTTTTAAAAAATGAGCTGAGTGTGTTAGCACACATTCCAGCATTTGGAAGGCAGAGGCAGATGGACCCAAAGCTCAGTGTCATCATCTGATCTGATGCTCAGTGAGTTTGCGGCCAGCCTGGAATATATGAGACCCTGTTTTTAAACAATTACCCACAAAACAAACACAAAAAAGAAAGAAAGAAAAAAGAAATTCAAAATCAGTATCTTTAGATCTGCCAGGTGAGAATCTGCATAAAGAGGCGTTGCCCTGGTAACAGGTACCCACAGGGAAGTGCAGCTGGGAGAAGTGTCATCCTCCCTCAGGGTTCTGTGGACTGGAAAAGAAAGTGCAGAGTGTTTTGTCTTATGAAGCCAGTTTCTGGGGAAGGGCTTGCCTTGGGAGAGCCACGGGGGCTCTGGACTTTGCAGCAGGTGCATCATAATGGAGGATGTGCCCAAGAGGCCAGTTTCATGGAGTAGCCTGAGGGATGCCCAGCATCAGAGGCAAAGGTTCCTCTAAGTATACCTCTTTTGAGTGGCAGGCTGGACTCAGAGGCCCTGGGGTCCCTTGAATAGATGTCTTACATATACCATCAAAGTAGATTATACTAATGAAGCATCCTGAAAAGGGTGAAGGGGAGCTTAGGACTAAGGGGGCTTCCCATGGTCTCAACTTCCTGTTCACCCATGATTTAGAACAGGACTCAAACTGTCCATTCTCCTGCCTCCTTCTCCAGGAAGGGAGCTGCGTCCAGACCAGGTAGCCAGAGAAATACATGTCTCTATTATTAAAAAGCTGGACCTGCATACAGATCAGGTGTAACCAAGAGGTCAGCTGTTGCCTGACTCCAGAATGGGGGAGAAGTTGGGACATGTTGGAGAAGGTGTCTGCTTTGTCGTCTGTCTGAAGGGCTTTCTGCCCAATGAATGAGATATCTTGGCCTCTGCATTTCAGTTTTGCCATGATTCTTGATGGCCAATGGGATATCCTCTGCCTGTCCAGGAAAGGTCTTATCCAATACTATACAGGTGATCTGGGTCCTGAAGGCATGGTGCGGGTGTGGGGTTCACAGAGAGAAAAGCTTGGACTTATGAAAGAAGGTTGATACCAGAGCCTCTCTGACCTCAAGAGTGTTGCTGAAGATATCCACCCACCTCTCACCTTGCTCCAGCTTTACTTCAGGGTCACAGTTTTGTACTATCATCAGTGGGATATGTTGGACAGATAAAGTTAGTACACCAATTTTACAGAGCAGGATGCTAGAGTCAGATCCAGGGTTCAAATCCTAATGGAGCTGCCTTCCAGCTTTGTCTCAGCCCTGTGGGTGAGAATGAGCCTTTTAATGAGTGCTTCTGGGAACCTATGGACATACTGAGGTGTGAAGCACACTTACTGGACCATGTCTTGTGTTCCCACCAGCTCTCATGTTCTGAGACCTTAGGCTCAGAGCACATACTGGAACTGGAAACACAGTCCTGGAGGAGAGAGCTGACTTTAGACTTTACCACCTCTTAACTGTGTGATATTAAGCAGCATTGTGCTTTGTGCCTCAGTTTCCTTGTCTATAACTAGACACTGCACAGAGCATGGTTGTGAGAGATCACAGTGGCGACTACACTAAGGGAATCAGGCAGTGGCCATGCCTACCAGGAGCTTCGTTCATGTCTATTCTGATCATTGTAGGGGAGAAAACTGAGCTGCAGAAAGACCGTGACCATTTGTTATCTAGTTGCATACTGATGTACCTGTCGGCTTTCTGTTACTGTAACAAGCCCCTGTGGAAAATCAAGTAATAAAGCAAGGAGGTTTATATTGGCTCAGTTTAGGAGGTCCGGGTCCATGATCAGTTGGGTCCTGTGGTGAAACAGCACATCTTCTCAGGAATACGTGGAGGATAAAAAGCGGCTTGGCTTATGGCTGGCAGGCACAAGAGAGAAGGGGAGACCAGTGTTCCATACCCCCTCCAGGCCACACCTCTAACGGCCTAACTCCACCTTTTAAAGGCTCCACAAAATGTATTGTCAAACTGGTGGTTTAGCCATTAACACTGGAGTTACCATGACAAAGTTCCTGCAAGGATTCACATTTCTCGTAACTCTGGAGACTGGATCCAGACTTTCAGGGTAGCAAATCAAGGCTTTTTTGAGGCCCCTCTTCATGGCTTGATCCCAGCCGCCTTCTACTTAGCATGACAGTCCTCCCCCGCCTCTGTCATCTTGGCAGTGAGCTAATGGACCTGACCACCTGCCTCACCTGGGACCTGGGAACTGGTGGGGTTTTGTTTGTTTGTTTTGAAATGTTATCCATTCGTAGTGGAGCAACAGCCACAGTGCACATGTGAAGGTCAGAGAACTTTCGGGAGTCAGTTCTCTCCTTCCACCTTCTTGAGACAGTCTCTGTGTCTGCGACGGGGCTCTGTGTCCCATGCCAGCTGGCCTGAAAGCTTCCAGGCTGTTACCCCCCGCCCCGCCCCTTCCTTATTGCTGCAGTCTTGTGTGGCAAGGACTTTTACCTGCTCAGCCACTTCACTGGCCTCATGAACTGGCATGTCCCCAGCTCTATGTCCCAATCACCTCTCACAACTTAAGTCCAGACTGTGAGAAGCATTGCTGCCCCCATTTTTATATGAAAACCAAGGCATTGGCAAGCTGAGTGACCCGCTTGGGACCACATATTTAGCGGGGGCTACAACTGGAACTCAAGCCCAGAATTTTAGACTCAGTCTTCCATGTTTTTCATACTGGACACTGAGTGTCCCCGCTCTGAGTGGCTCCTAATGCTTCCATGCTGACCTCGGGTCAAAAACAGTGCTGTGTGGTCTTCAAGGGGGGTGTCTATTCTAAGGCCCATAATGGCCCTGCAGTTTGCTGCTATATCGTTTTGTTTCTCTGATCTCGAAGAATGGAAAAAGCCCTGTGGCTGGATGCAGGGAAGGCTCTGGCACCCACACTCCTGACCACCTTGTATTGCTCATCTGTTAACTCAGTCTTGCCTAAGGTTTGGCTGAGTAACAAGAAAGGTGATGCATCCTCTGCTATGTCCCCCATAGAAATGTGCTCTGGCTTACTCTGGGTGCCTTAGCTTCAGGGGACCCATCTCCTGATCTCTCCTTATTTCCTCATGGAATCTCTATAGAAAGTCCTGTCTTCTGCAGCCCCTGAGGTATCAGGAATTCCCGAACCTGGGAGCTGGGAAGCCATAGGGCACAAGGGTATCCATGAGCACTGTCATTCTGGGTTGCCATTGGATCCTCTTTTAACACCCTGCCTCCTCTACAGGTGACAACCTGGTACTCCAGGACAGCCATGGAAGGATGGGCAAAGCCCCTGTGCTTGGCAGCCCCTGATACTCTTGCTCCTCTGTTGATCTCTTCATCTCCAAGGCTGGTACAGCAGCTGGACTTGGGAACTCTGAACATCTAGAAACTTAGTTTGTTACTGTGAAGATGCACAGTGGCCGGAAGTGCAGATCTGCTGAGGAAGCCATGCCATTCTTACATGCTGATGGGGTTCCCACACCCTTCAGGGAACAGGCCAGCTGAGAACATCATGACAAATGTCCTGGCAACGCTGTGGCCTGGCTACCACCAGAAGTTCCCTGTGAGCTCTTCTGAGGCCTTCCACAGCCAAAACCTGCCTCTAGTCTGTCTCGCCAACAAAAAAGCTGAATTTCAACCCTACTGCCAGAAGCTTCAGTGGCCAGCTGAAAAGGCTATTCTTCCAGGTGGACAATTCCCAAAAGAACCTTGGCTGCCTGTAGGATTCATTGCAGAAGGACTGTCTCCATTCCCTGGGAGCCACTCTGTGCTTCAAAACATGAAGGCTGTGTGCTTTGCAATGGGGCAGCTCTGGGCACAAGGACCTCTCTACCTCCTGTGGCTCAGACACTGGCAAAACACAGCTGAAGGTCTAATGTCAGGGAAGGGCACTGGACATCACTCCCTTCTGTGAAAGTGTTCTTATATCCATCCACAAAGCCAAACGTCTGATACATGACGCCTGACACATGGCTCTGTACATGAGAAGTGTGAGGTCCTCACAAGCTCATACCGGGGAATGTCTCCCCACCTCATACTGCCCCACCAGTTTCCATCACAAAGTGAGGGTGCCAGTTGTCCAGGTCTGACTTCCCTGGAGAATGTGGCCCATTGAAGTTACAAGGCTCATTGGCAGTTGATGGCAAGCTGCCTTTGTTTTTTTCTAACCCAGCTGAGACCTGAGAAGCGGGCTGTGTCTTTCCCCTGAGGCCTGGATGCACCACTCACTACCATCCCTCTTCATCTTATGGAGCACTCCTTCCTGGGAGCCATGGGAAAGTTGGCCTCCCAGATACCAGAGACAAGCGCCTCTGTTGTTTTGGGAAAGCCAGCCTGGGTTGGACAGGGAGGTAGAAGACGACACGCAGGCTTTGATTCGGAGCTGTTCCTTCCTCTCCGGCCCTCCTCCCAACCCACCTGTGCAGAAGGTCCCCTCTTCCTGCCTCGGTTGGCTGAGCTGGCACAAAGAGCTTCACTGAGCTCAGGGTCAGGGGCATCAGATTAGCCACTGAACAGGCTTGAGAGGTGGAGCCTCTGTGAGCCACTTTCTCAGGATAATGTCTGCTTGTTCTGGATACAAACGCAGGTCTATTAGAAAGGACCTACGGGGACGGCTCAGACACTAGAGCTAACCCCTCCCAGAGCCCAGGTGGAGTCTCTGAGCACAAAGACAAAAATAAAATAAAATAAACATAAAAACAAACCCCATATTTGTGTTGTTTAAATTCCCATCCTGTTGTTATCTAGATTTCTAGAGTCATCTTCTGTGCGAGTAAAAGTAAAGAATAAAATGAATAAATCACAGAATCAATCTTTTTAAAACATAGGTTTAATAAAATAGAAATTAAGTTGTTTCTTAACATAAGGATAAGCCCTTATGTTCTTTCTGCTCTAGATTTCTTCCCATTTGCTTTACATTCTCAGTTCTTGGTGCCTACAATATGACTCAGGAGCCTTACTGGAGATTCAGTCATCATATCTGCATCCCAGCCAGCAGAAAGGCAGAAAGAAAGAAGGATTTGCTGGAAGTATGCTTTCTTAGTTGAACTTAATCCCAAGGCCACAAGAAGACTGAAGACTATGCTGGCTATTCTGGGTGGTCAGGCACCCATATAAAAATTAGGGGTTCTGTTACTGAGCAAAGAGAAGGCAGGAGAGCAGCAAACACTGACAATATCAAGTTCAAAATCAGCTGATCTACTGCATGCCCGATTAGTAGGCAACAGGATCCAGAGACGTCCACAGATCGCCAGACATCACACAGCAAGCTAGTGGCATTGCATTCCCAACTCATGTTTAGTTTCTATTCTGTTTCTTGGCTTAAGTAGAAAGCTTCCATTTCAAAGGGAAGGAGCTTGAGGGCTACTCGGCTAAGAGCTACAGGACAGGGGTAGAATGGTGACCGAGTTTACATGTCCAGATCTGCCTGGCCCTGAGTCATGGTAGGTGAGGAACTACTCACAAGGTCTGGGCCCTGCGGGGCGTGCTTCTCCTGCCATGTCCCCTGCTACTGTGTGGGTGAGTCTCTGCCTCCTGTTGGTGCTGTGCTTCTGAACCTGTGCTTTTGTTTCAGGGAGCAGGCTGTTGGAATGAGAGCTGCTGGGAGACATGATGTCTCCCTAAAAGTTGTGCTGGCCATGGGCTGGCTCTTCCTGGCTGGCTTCTCGGGGGCCACATCTACAGGTGAGATGCCACAAAACCTGGACCTCAGTGTCAGCCAGGCTGCCGTGGGAGGGAGATGACAGGGAGTCTCTCAGGTAGGGTCTTCACTGAACGCTTTGGTTTCCTGCAAGCCTCATCCTGCCCCAAGTTTTCTTAGGAAATGACGGGCTGACCCAGAATCATCCCAGGTTGCAAGCTCAGCGTCTGCCTGAGCCCCATGGCAAGCGAACCTAGTTGGGAAGGTACTATCTCCATGGAGCTGAGACCACCTCTCAATTCTGGACAGCTGGCAAGGGGAGATTCTGTTGTAAGATGTGTTGAATTTTTAAAAGAGACCAGAAATTTGGATTTTTATAGAAAATCTTGCTTTTAAATGTTAGCTGCTAATACAAAATTTTAAAACTGCTCAGGAGAGAGTAGGGGAGGAGGGAGGGAAGAAGTTGGCTGGGATTCAGCTTTGTACCTCTGTCCAGGCTATTCAACTTCAGGGCTCAGGGCCCTTTCCACTTTGTGTTGTCAGGTCAGGACCTGGGCCCACGAAGGCTTCTCAGCTGCATGCTCTGAGCAAGAATTAGATTGTGTCTTTGGTTTTTTGTTGTTTTGTGTGTTTTACACATTAAGACAGGACCTCACAGGATAGCCCTGGTTGCCCTTAAACTCACAGATTTGCCTGCCTCTGTCCCTGGAGTGCTGGGATCAAAGGTAGGCACCACCACGCCCAGCTGTTTATTTCTTTGAGACCGTATCTCTCCCAATATGATCCAGACTAGCTTCAAACTTGCAACTTTCCTGCCACCGCCCCCCAAGTTATAGGCATGTGTCACAGTGCAACACCTACTCAGATAGATTTGTCAATACTCAGTATTGTCATCTTCGCTTTAAGTGGTGTTATTTTATCTTGTTTCCTCATGGTACCAAGCAATCGATCTTTAAGTGAATTTTAAAGTAAGATTAGAAGCACAGGGCACTTCACCTACAACACAGGAAACAGCCATGGAATGATTGGCCCTCTTGCCTGGACACAGAAGGCACAGAACACAAATCTTAGAAATTGAACAGGGGTTTAATAATACTACCATCGATACCATAGCTCATCTTAAAATACTAAAGTTGCTCATTGAGTTTTATGTGTTTCCCTTATAAAGAACCTCACGTTGAACTGCATTGTTACCAGCCCAGCGGAGGCCAGAAGTACTCTGTAGCACAGAACGCCTCCGCTGTGATTTCTCACAAAACCTTCAAAATTCTTGAGTCACATACCAAGGAGGCAATATATCAGTGTTCAGTGCAATGATTTATGACATTGCCCGAGTTTATTCATCTGTTCATTCTAGTAATAAACACAAGTAAGTGTTGACTCCGGGCTAGGAACTGCATTTGGATTTATCTTTTCAGATGATTCAGCTTGGGGAGGAGTATTCAGATGTTTCCTGGGTGTTTCCTGCCACACCCCAGTTTGCATATAAACCCTTTGGAAGGGAGGCTGTGCCTCTCTCTGGTGCCCTTTAGTCTACGTTCTTTGGGTTTGGGAGTAGAAATCACCTTTGTCATTCATATGTCAAGTAGTTGTAGCCTGCGTTCCATTACAATCTGCTTCAAGGGACCTCTGTCCTAGTCAGGGAAATCAGTGTGGTTGCCAGGGTGATGTTTCAGGTATGGTACTGATGGTTTTCAGCGGATTCACTGATCCACATGTATGATCCTCCTTCCACAAAGGAGGGCCCACCAAATCCAGTCACTCAAGTACTCTGTCTTAGCCATAGGCTCAGGGCTTTTGGGGAGTGGGGCTCATCCTTATGATACTGGGCAAATCTGGAGTGTTAGGCCCACCATAGCCAGGTAAAGATGCAGAGTTGGCTGCAGAGTTTGCCTAGACAGGGAAAGGACTACGGGCTTGGCAGTGAGACCTGGAGCACTGTCTGCTTAGTGGGATTGGGTCCTCCCCAGGAGGCTTTTGGTCTGAACCAGTGAGCACCCCAGGAAGCTACATTTGTTCTCCACACGCTAGTAACTGACTCCTTGAGACTGATTCCCATGTGCAGGACTAGGTGGAAGGCTCCTGGGAATTCTTGACTATCCTGTTTGGAGATAAGCCTAGGTGCGGGACTCAGCGCCCAGCTGTCAGGGCGGTTGCTTTGAGCACCAGCTTGAGCATTCCATATTGAGGCAGAGAGCTGCCCAGCCTATACACAGGCTAGTAGCAGCAATTCTCCCCAGCCAGTAGGGAAGTCTGCATCTGCTCCTCATGTTGTTAGTCCTTGAAACTCAGGATCTGGAAGCACTTGCCTCATTGAAAATCCACAAATGTGGAGTTCTCATCGCAGTGACACTTAAATCTGAATTCACAACAACAGTGAGGCTAATGGAACTAAAGATGGCTGCAGTGCACCTGGAAGAGAATGTGGGGTATAGAGCTCAGCACCCACACAGAAAAACGTGGGCTTAGTGGAAGCTTAGCTAGTCCCCATCTGGTACTGTCGAGTGTAGGTAAGTGTCTCTCTCCAGGTTCTCCTTCAGGTATATAACTATGGCGATTACGGCTTCCGTCTTGCGTGACTGAGGCATAATCAAATACACCTTAGAACTGCTATGCTTGCCATGGTACTTACTGAATTGGAACTAGTAATGGTCCCAAGTTGTGGCTGTGACTCCTGTACCAGCTTTACCTGCAGAATGCAGCAATTCTAACTTTCCTGCCCTGTGGCGCTTGCTTCTACTCCTGACACCTTCCCTGGCCCCCCAACTGAACTGTTTCCCTTTGTGGGCTCACCTAAGCCTTACCTCCATCTCCTCACCTACTCTGCATTACTTGCAAGTCTGATTTATTCTTCACAATCTAATCGCGAAGAAAGTGAAAGTAGCCTCATGTCAATTTACCCATTCTCCCTGCTTCTTTTTCTGGATCTCTGCTTGCTTTCCACAGGGTGCTTCTCCTAGCTCCTGGGACACGGATGTCTCTTTTTTGCGTCTTCTAAGGCATAGATCTGGAGCAGACCCCAGCAAACCTTGTGAAGATCTAGAAGACTCCCAGCCCACCTAAACAACCTAGCTACATGCATGCTGGCCATGGGGAAAGCTGGGCAGGAAGTGCAACAGCAGGTGTCTCCCTACCTGGGGAGTTCACACAACCCACAAACCTACTCCTGGAGTGACATCTCAAAACAAAAGAAATAAGACTAGCCTAGCCAGGAGGTGGTGGTGCAAACCTTTAATCCTAGCCCTTGGAAGGCAGAAACAGGAGGATCTCTGAGTTCAAGGCCAGTCTGGGCTACAGAGAGAGTTCCAGGACAGCCAGGGCTACACAGAGAAACCCTGTCTCAAAAGCAAAAACAAACAAATAACTAGCCTGGACAAGTGTAGAAACTGCCCTAGCTTAGTGATCTTAGACTCCACCAGAGCCAGCATCTCTTATAGTAATGCTAAACATGTCACTTGGTAGATGCCTGCAAAGGACATATCCAGTCATAAGAGTTATTACCCTCAGAGGAGCCACCAAACAGAAAACTATTTATGATAAGCATGGGGGAGGTAAATACAAGATTTGCCTAGGCACATGGTTAAACCCTGTTGTTTCAATACTACTACTACTACTAATACTAGAACTATATAATTCCTCCCTGTTTAAAGGTCATTACCAATCACACTTCACATGTGTCGTAAACAGTGCTGTCTATTTATCCAATCCATTTATTACCATCTTTCTCAGGTCTCCAAGGAAACAGAGTTAGAAAAGTAACCAAAAACTATGTGTGTGGTTAAATAATTTTGTTAACTCTTCAAACACCACTTGGAATACAAAAACTCTGGGTCGTTTGTAATGTCGCTTCAAACCCTGTAATGCCCTGAATGGTCGCCAAATCTATCCTTCATCATAGAAAAGGATCTGGAGCAGAGGAGGAAGGGGCTGTCCAGAGTCAGGTGATAAAGGCATGAACAGCGTGGGGCTGTACCCAGGGCACCTGCCTCCCAGATGAGAGCATCTTTCTGTTGTCTAAGAACTTGATTTTAATCCTGGTAGAGAAGAAAGAGATGTCATGACGAGTCCTGCCCCTGCCCCCATTATTCTCTGCTTGGTGATGCTGGTAGCTCGGTGTGGTGACATGTCTTTGTTTTTGGCAGTAGCAACTGAATGTCCTGACCAGAACCCTGAGCTGCAGCCTTGGACCCCTGGCCATGACAGAAACCATCAAGTACACATTGGTCATGGCAGGAAACTGCTGCTCACCGCTTCTGCTACAGTCCACTCCATCACCATCTCAGGGGGAGGTAAGCCTTCCAGTCCCTTCCACCACCTTGAGACAGGCAAACGGATCTACACAGCCAGGAACTGAGACAGACAGAACAGATGTTCCATGCTATGGGTTCATGGAGAAGTGCCTGGAGACTTGAGATTGCCATTGACTCAGAGCACTGAGAAATGGCTTCTCAAAAGTCTAATCTTGAGGGGGAGGGGAAAGGGTTTAAAATGACAACTCCTATTGGTGCTCTGAAAGGACCTGTTATTCTTAACCTCTACATGCCTGGTAATTAAGCTCAGAACATGAGGCAATGGCAGTAAACCAGGTGACTATTGTGTATATCTTGCAAAGCAGATGATGAAGAAAAGTAATTTCTGCAGGATAATGGGCACAGAAGTATCAAGATGTCCCTTTGCCTGCCTAAATGGATGTGGTGAAGGAATCTGCTTGGGCTGTGCTCTGACATTACCCAAGATTCTTGTCTTCTCAGACATCCCAATTCCTCTCTCTTCAGGAAAGCTTGTCATTAAAGACCACCATGAGCACATCGTGCTGCGTGCCCGGCACATCCTGATTGATGACGGTGGAGAGCTGCATGCTGGGAGCGCCCTCTGCCCTTTTGAGGGCAATTTCAGCATTGTACTATATGGAAGGTGGGATGACCTTGCTCAGGGGTCAAGAACTGCTGTTGGGTCTGATGGAATAGAGGTTTCCCAAAGGAGAGGTCTAGACTTCTATAGAGGACAAGACCACTATTGTGTCCCATAACCATGAGTAAGAAAGGCATGGGGAAGTGGGCAAGCAGATATCCAAGGAGCGCTTTGTTCATCATGGTATGGACGGAGTAGTTGCATTAAAGAAGTCCTTAACAGACTTTCGGCAGCTTTCCAGTCATTCCATGATTTGAAGAGACTTTGAAAGTGGTTACTTAGTGCTCTAAAAAAAACAAGTGTACAATGTTTCATAGGAAGGGGTGAACAAATGTGTTTACTCCAGGGAGGACAGACCTAAGAAATAACTCTACCCAAGTCTAGCTTAGGGAACCTATAGGCTTATTGGGCTTACTTTTAAGAGCATAGGTGACTCAGACCTAACTGTATCACCTAGAAGCAACCACAGCATGGGTGCTGACTCAGGAAAGCTTCGTCCCTGGAACTTCCAGCCCTGCAAACAGACAACTCCGCTAGAGTCCCCTCTACCCCAGAAGTGGTTTACTTGTCTGTATATAAGTGAAAGAGGAGTCCTTCTGAGCCTTTCAACTTCCCTTAGGTTTCTGAGTTTTATGAGCATCCCTCATGAGATCTGTCACGAGAGGATGCTTCCATCCTCTCTCTGTTTGGAGAGAACAGAAGAACAACAATAAGACACGGGACTTTCACTTCAGGCTGTGGCCTATCTTTAAGCTATTGAGTTCTAAGAAATGATAGCCAAGAATGTTTGAGTGTAGGCAGGAACACAGTGGAAGTACCTGTAATTCCACAGCCAATATGGGCTGAGGCAGAAACCACACTGAGGAAAGCAGCCATGAACAGTGTTTGCTAAGCACTTCTGCTACCCAGTGCACCTGATGTTTCCCTGCTTTGGGAAGGTCAGCTTCTTAATGCTTTTCTACAAGCCTAATGTCAGCACTAAAAGTGGAGCTTTCTCTCTGAGGACACAGTGGAAATCAGGGAACAGTGATGATCCCCTAGGAACTCAGCATCGAAAAGATGTGTTGGCCAACCTTTTGGGGCCTTTCTGTTACAGGGCTGATGAAGGCATCCAGCCAGACCCTTACTATGGCCTGAAGTACATCGGAGTGGGCAGAGGAGGCACTCTTGAGTTGCATGGACAGAAAAAGCTCTCCTGGACATTTCTAAACAAGACCCTTCGCCCTGGTGGCATGCAAGAGGGAGGATATTTTTTTGAAAGGAGCTGGGGCCACCGTGGAGTCATTGTTCATGTCATTGATGCCAAGTCAGGCACAGTTGTCCACTCTGACCGGTAAGGTTGGCTTTCTTCTATTCATGTGCTCAGTTGTTCAGGATCTCCCCCATCTAGGGCACTTCCCTAGGGAATGGCATGGATAGAAGGTCTGCTCTGGAGAGGTACCTTCTTCCTCAGGCAAAGCTGGATTTAACATGAATGTGTGCAAGCACACACACGTACATTTATACACAGGCATGCACACATGCACTGTAGTTTCAGGCAGCATTACCTGGTGATAGAAATGGGAAAGGCATAGTAGAATACAGTAGAGAAATAGGGGATCAGCAGGGCCACTTTAGACGGGTGATCAGAAAAGAGCAGTGTGAGGGCACAGCCTGTGAGCTTAGGACTGCAGTGGGAGCCTGTGTCAGAGAAAAGTTCAGCACAAGTGCCAAGGGGCAGAGGTGCCCAAAGCACTGCACTCATAGAGGAAGGAGAGGGGCTCAGAGGTGAGTACTCGGGGAAGGATGGAGGAGCAGAGGCACAGGCGGCAGAAAAGAGGTGACTTCTACTTTAAAAGTGAGTTACAAAGCCATCTGAGGTCTTGAAGGAAAACACGATCTAATTGAAAAGAGCATTCTGGTTACTGTGAAGAAAACGGGTGGAGAGTGGAGGGCAAAATGATGACTGTGAGGCCCCAGCACCGGTCCAGGTGGGAGGTGGGCATGCGACCACTCAATCTAGGGCCACTTGGGAGCAGCAGCAGGCCTCCTGCTTCCTCATGTCTCACCTTCCATCCTTCTCTTCCCTCCCTCTGGGGTCTGCCTACTTTCGGCAGAGCTGGATGGGCCCTGTTCCTTCAGCTCTCTCATGCTCTCCTCTAGAAAAGATTCCTGGAAGGATACAGCTGGGTGGACGAGTAGAGACAGAGCTCTGTGGGTGCAGCTGCAGAGTCAGAGATGAGTGTCATACAGGCCACTTGCAGTGTGGAGGCCGGTTAGGCAGGAGCTGAAGTGCTGCCAGTAACTGGGACAGCTGGAACAGGTGTTTAGCTGAGCGATGGCGTACCTGCTCGCTTCACCTCCTTAGCCCCTTGGCTTAAAAAATGTTGGAGGCCTCAAGGATCCCTTAGCTAAAAGTAAGTGGAGAGATGAATAAGCACAAACAAATGCAGGCTAAATTCACACAGGAAGTTTACCTGAAGGAGCAAAACTTGGGGTTGAATCTTAAAGGTGGCTGGGCTTTGATGGGTTTGGGGTCAGGGGAAAAAGGCTTCTGAAGGAGGAGTGGGTGTGTCATCGTGGGTCTCTGGGAAGTGTTGGCAGTGGACACAGGCTGGAGGTTTGAGAAGCACGGGTCTAGATTTGAGAAGCATACCACTCCAATTACCACACTGTGTTGTACTCTGTCTTCTTCAAAGTTTTCTTAGCTGGTCACACTGGCTTATTTTTCAAGATTCATTTTAGGACATTTTGTTTGTTAAGTTCCAAGACAGATTTGAACTGTACAAAACCTTTTAACTGTCCAAAACCTCATATGGCCAGAACAAGGGCACCGATAGACATGACAATGTGGGAGAGGGAGGGGAGGAGGCCTTACGCCTACAGAAGAGCTGCAGGCAACTGAGGGATGCTGAGAGCAGGAGAAAATAGTCTTCCCCAAGTAAGAGCACAAAATCTTACCTAACACCACGTGGTCAGCCCTGAAAATATACATATGAGTAAATTATACAGACAGAGCAGATTTATATTTATGTATTTAGAAATACACACACTGAACACACTTAAAGAAAGAGCAATGTGAATTAGATCAAGGGGGACATACATGGGAGGGATTGGAGTGAGAAGAGGAAAGGTGGAAACTAATGTACTTCTATCATAATCTCAAAATTAAAACAACTATTAACAAAAAAAAAAATTCTCTTATGTGAAGTTGCCACTCCAGACTGGTGATGCTGGAGCAATTGTTTTTTTTATGATTTCCTACTGCCAGGGTATGGTTGTTGGTTTTAAACATCTGTGTCTCGTGTAAATATTACTGTAAAAGTATGGTTTGTTTTTGTCTACTTTTGAGAGGCTCAGTTTTAGCCAGGCATGGAGGTGTGCATTTGACATTGCAGCTACTTGGAAAGCTGAGAAAGGATTACCTGAGCACAGGAATTCAAGGCCATCCTGGTCAGGAGTGAGATACACTCCTCCATCTCAAAACAAACAAATAAACAACAACAAAATAACCCCATTGCTAGAATCCAGTGCAATGTCATATTCCTGTAATTCCAGCCCTTGGGAGGCTGAAGAAGGGTCCTCCTGAGGTCAAGGTCAGTCTCTGCTATGTTGTGAGTTGTGGACTATCCTAATGTACAGAGTGAGAACCTATCTCAATCTATACTAAACACACACACACACAATGTAGTAAGAGATGATCATTTCTTATAACATTGTAATTGTAAACAACTATAATGTGTTATATACTTAAAACTTGTTTAAGATGAATTCTTATAATATTGGACTTGTAGTCAACCATAATGTGTTATATACTTAAACGCTTACTTAAAAGGGTGAGTGTCTTGACTATAGAGTTCTTACTATATTAAAACGTTTTTAAAAAGAGAAAGAATGAGGAGAAGGCAGAGATGCAACAGTATTCCTAATGGTTAGAGTCTATCACTACTGCAGTATGAATCGGAGATGACAGTTTAATGACTGTGAAATAAACATGAGCTGCTCCAAGGTAGATGACATGGCATGAGGTGGCCTGTCACTCCCAAGGACTATGGAAGAGTTGCTTTGGCCTAGATCAGAGATAGAAATTCCTGCTTCTCTAGGTGTCCGAATTGTCTCCTAATGTCCATCCCTTTGAAGAGGCATGAGCTCCCAGTAAGAAAGGGCCATGAATAGCCTGAGCCCCAAGCATGTGACTTATTCTACATCCCAGACCAAAGCGCTCTACCACTGTAGTTATTTCTGAGGCATTTTACCCAATGAATGATGAGTGTGGTCAAATCAAATCCCTGCATCTTGGGTATCTCTATATAGCAAGCCAAACAGACAAACTTGCTTGCTCTTTGAGGAGGCTTCTTTGTTTACAGACTCAGGCTCTCAATGTCTTTGGGCAACATCTTAGTTGCTGAAAGAGACGTATACTTAGGTGTCTGTCTCTTAGGTCCTTGTGCCAAGACTCTCTCTATCCTTTTTAGGTTTGACACCTACAGATCCAAGAAAGAGAGTGAACGTCTGGTCCAGTATCTGAATGCGGTGCCTGATGGCAGGATCCTTTCTGTTGCGGTGAATGATGAAGGTTCTAGAAACTTGGATGACACAGCCCGGAAGGCAATGACCAAACTGGGCAGCAAGCACTTCCTCCACCTTGGATTTAGGTACTACCTATCACTTCTATATCTCCTCAACTGAAGCATTCCATACTAACCAGGGCCTATGTCTCCAACTCCACATGGCT
This sequence comes from Pachyuromys duprasi, assembly GCA_028658305.1. Classification (NCBI taxonomy): domain Eukaryota; kingdom Metazoa; phylum Chordata; class Mammalia; order Rodentia; family Muridae; genus Pachyuromys; species Pachyuromys duprasi. The sequence continues at coordinate 60,822,723 of CM053758.1, read as the reverse complement.
TTGAAAGACAGTACAGGGGCAAGCATGCACTCTGCTCATCCACACTGGACAAAGTCAGGGCTTGTGTTCAAAGGAAACCCAGGCTTTCTTACAGGAAAAGCCCACTACTGCAATGCACAGGTTTCTATACGGACTTACTTCCTCAGTCAGTCACTGACAAGCACTGAGTGCCAGGAGTGAGCAAGGCAGTGTGAGAGCCCTGATGGAGAGCTAAGGCTTGTTTACTCTTCCAAGGTTCATATTGTGCCTTGGGGATTGGCAGGCAGCGTTTTTAGGGATTATGCAAATTATCATGCAAAGTATCTCCACCCAGCTATTCCTCAATGCAAGGGAGCCTTTTGACAGGTTCTAGTGTGTATCCTACTTGCTTTGCATTGTAGCATCATGCGTGGTGTTGACATGTACCCACATTGACAACTGCAGGATGTAACTGGGCACACAGCAACACATCTTTTGATCTTGTAAACCAGCTCTGAGCTTCAAAAAAATTAAGATGATCTGTCCCATGGCTATTTGATACCCATTATTCAGCTCCTCAGATATGGGCAAGCAAGAGATGGTTAGAGCCTTTTCTAGCCTGCAAAGTAATTTGTTTGGGTTTTGTTTGTTTGTTTCTTTGTTTTTTGAGATAGGGTTTCTCTGTGTAGCCCTGGCCATCCTGGAGCTCACTCTGAAGACCAGGCTGGCCTCAAACTCATAGAGATCTGCCTGCCTCCTGAGTGCACCACCACAAACTGGCACCTGCAAATTTAACTGGCTGGACAGAGATCCTCTGGGCAAGAAGGGACATCTCAGATCCCAGACCGAGTTCTCTGGCTGCTGCTTCTAGATAGGAAACTAGGGCAAGAAGCTCAAGCATCCAAATATGACAATATCTTGGTATGGCAGGCTTCCTTTGTCAGCAAATGCCAAGCATACTTTCATCTTACTGAATTATAAACCAAAAAGTCAGTTTATTAATTTATGATGAGAGAGGGGACTATGAAGGGACTGGCTGCTGAAGGGCCTCAGCAGAAGGTTGTGGTGGCTCAGAGCCCAAGGTCTGGCTTCTGATGCCTGGCTGTACTGCTCTGAGGTGTGACCATGGACAAGTGACTCACCCTTTTTGCTTAATTCTTGCATCTGTAAAATAGGGTATCTCAAGATCTATCTCAGAAGAGTAATGGGAGAGGTTCCACAAGATAATATGAGTAACATAGTTGTTACCCTGCTTGGCACAGTTGGTGACTGTTCTCTCCTTATGAGAGATCCGTTGGAACAATGGGAACCTCCAAGTTCCGTTCTGGCCACAGCAGGCAGGAGTTACATAATTACCCCTCCTTTGTATGTTTGAGTGATAAGACTTGGACATCTACAATCAGTAGATGCACTGCAGCTGATCCTCCATTTGTTTGTTCAGGAAATAGTGATGAGGTGTTAGTAGAATTCACTCAGCTGGGCCTGCTGAGCTTGCATGAGCGGAGGGAGATGGGTAGGACTCATGAGAGAGAGAGCAAGTCAGTGAGCAAGAGGAGCTGAGGGCAGGATCATAGGTGTGAGGAGGCCAAGCCAGCGCTGTGAGACCAGTGGCAATAGAGAGTGGGCGTGCAGCTCCCATGAGGAGTTGGGGAAGACTAAGCAGTGATGTATATGAGATGAGCACATGAGAGACAAGGATGCAAGGTTGGTATTGGAGGATCAATGGCTATGCTGACGAGCTTCAGTTTTGCTCAAGGGCAATGGGGAGCCATTGAAAGATTTAAGTAAGAGTGTGACAGCTGAATCTTTAACCTCAGCTGACCATCATTTAGTAACGACTCCCCAACACAAGAAGTCCAAGAAATAACTCGCTGTGTTTTAGGGTGATGGGAGAGTCTTCAGTAAGAGCCTGGTTCTCATAAGAAAGGCTCACAGATTTCGCCATGCTGTTTGAAGACACAGGGCCTTCCTACAAAAAAGGAAGACATAAGAATCTAATCAGTCAAACCTGAATTTTTTGTGCTAAGTTTCATGATGTGTAGGAAACAGCAAAAAACAAAACAAAACAACCCCCCCCAAAAAAAAAACCCTGACAAGTCTTTCTCTAATAGGTCACGTACAGGGAAAAGGCTTAGGGTTCTTCCCAGAGGCCCTTTTTATTTAGCTATAGAGAGGGCATGTCTCTCATGGGGGGGAGGGCTTCTGACCCACTTCTGGGAGAAAGGTAAGAGAGTCATTTCTGCCATTTCTTAGTTCCCTTCAGTATAGAATGTTCACTATGCCATGGTGGTATACTTAGGGTAGGGCTCTTGCCCCAATCACTGCATGTAGCACACTAGGGAAGACAAAAACCACTAAAAAAAAACTCCTGTCTGTGAGCTGCACACTCTGAAAGGAAAGAGGTATATAACTTTCCTAGGTCATAAACATTTCTCTCCATCCCTCCCCATCACCAGAACAACATACTTCATTCCTTTCTCAGATCTAAGGCAGGTGGCTAAGCGGCTGGTCACAGACAGTATCCTGTACTATTTTCCTTGTGCACTCCTCTTACAGGCTGTGGGCATGAGTGGAATCACCTCGGTTGGAACCGTTGTGATATTTGCTGCAGGATCTAATTGGGCTTGGCAGGTGGCACGGTTGGGTTGTTGGCGTGTTTGTTTAATTGTGATTCATACCTGTTCTTTGCCAGCATTGAGTCAAACTGTCTCCAGGGAACAGACGCTCAGGCTAACTGGCTGGTGAGGAGGCAGGCAGCCTGGTGCCTGCAAAGAAAGGTTCTTAGTTGATGGGGAAAGGAAGCCTGTGAGTGGATGGCAAATTCCTCCAGCAGCTAGAGAGGCTCAGCCATGGGAGTGTGTCTGTGCTCTGTGAGCCCAACCGAGTGCAAGCTCCAACATGCAAAAAACCTGACTTTCTGTTTTTGTTTTTCAGACACCCTTGGAGCTTCATCACCGTGAAGGGAAATCCTTCCTCTTCTGTTGAAGACCACATAGAATACCATGGTAATGAACAGTTGGTGAGAGGCCAGGGCCCCTCCATTGTCTCCCTGACCAGGGCTGTGGAGTGTGAGTGACTGACTGCTCTCAGAACATAGCTCCCCATCTGCCAGGCCCCAGCGAAGAATCTGGCCATTCACCCATTACATTATGAAGCAGTGACAAGAAGGTCTGGGCTAGAGGAAAGGAGATCTCTCCCTAGGATTTTAACCTCTCCAAACAAGTCTTAAGCTGACAAAGAAAAGCTGAAAGCTGGGAGGTGGCTTCCAGAGGAATGTGTGGGCTAGAAACCATAGGAAGAGTTTTGGGGTTTTTTGTTTTGTTTTGTTTGTTTTTCAAAGCAGGGTCTCAATAGCCCAGGCTGGCCTCTAAATCAATAAATAACAGAGGATGACCTGGAACTTCTGATCCTCCTGCCTCTACCTCCTGGGTGTTGAGACTATAGGTATGCATCCCCATGACTAGTTTTTGTAGTGCTGGGCATAAGCCTAGGGCTCCATGCATGCTAGGTAAGCACTCTGTCTGAACTATGTCCACAGCCCTGTGGAGGGCCTTTACCATACTGTGCAGCCTCTCTGCCCCATGAGTTTGGGGAGAGTGCTGCCTGTTCTAACCTCAGGGCAAAACTCCAGTCATGAGAAATAACAGGTTCTCTCAACCATTCACTTGTGAGGCTGCAACTGAACTTTCAAAACTGAAACACATTAAAAAATATGGATATAACTTCTTTCTAAAAGACAAGAATAATCCAGTTAGAAGGAAAATAATCCTTAATGAAATGGTTCAAGATCCATGAGTTTAAAAAAAAAATTCTACTATGAACTGGACTTGCTAGTGCACACAGGAAATCCCTGCAATTGGGAAGTAGAGGCTAGAGGGTAAATTCAAGGTTATCTTTGGCTACATAATTTGAGGCCAGCCTGGGCTAGTTGAGATCTAATCCCAAAACAAGACACTAAAACAAAAACAAAGATCCATGTGTGTAAGGATTTCCTGTTGTAAGATCAGCAGCATCATGGAGTTGGGGTCTGTCTGTTTCCTCACACATCTGGTCTTTCTCATAGGTCACAAAGGCTCGGCTGCTGCCCGGGTTTTCAAACTGTTCCAGACAGAGCACGGTGAACATTTCAATGTTTCTTCATCCAGTGAATGGGTTCAAGGTGAGGTGTTTGAGACGAGCTGGTAAAACCTAAGAGCAGCGGCACAGGCCAGGAATAGCAAGGCTTTCTTATACCAGTATGGACACTTTACTAGGCATCAACTAAGAAACTGCAGCTGAAACTGTCCTTAATTAATCAAGCCACACTGGTGAATTGTCATCAGTCTCTCACAATGGTTAAGATTTGTACTGCACCTCTGCATAGACTTGGGACATTTAGATTTTTTAATATGCCAGGTCATGTTGCTGGCCAGGAAACATTGGCAGAAGCTGGGTTAGAAGCTGACCTTCAAGCAGGCATCTCAGGCTTGCCGAAAGCAGCCATGACAGTGATGAGCCTTGAGGGCAGGTTTATGGATGGGTTCTCTCTCTCTCTCTCTCTCTCTCTCTCTCTCTCTCTCTCTCTCTC
>CM053758.1:60716682-60817698 GCA_028658305.1 Pachyuromys duprasi | reverse complement strand
TCTCTCTCTCTCTCTCTCTCTCTCTCTCTCTCTCTCTCTCTCTCTCCATCTTGCTCATTTCTTTTGTAATAACAAGAAATGTATATTGCCTCTATAAAAGGAAACCGTCACTGAGTGGTTTCCCCCTACCAATCAGGGAAGCAGAGGCAGATGGATCTCTGTGAGTTCAAGGCCAGCCTGGCAAAAAAAAAAAAAAAAAAAAAGAGTGGCTTCATGTGTGACCCTGTCTCTGCTTTCTGCCTAGATGTGGAATGGACAGACTGGTTTGAGCATAATAATGTGCCTCAGAGCAAAGGAGGGGAGAAAATTTCAGATCTCCGAGCAGCTTATCCAGGAAAAATCTGCAATCGACCCATTGACATACAGGTACCAACCTCCCAACAGCTGCAGAGTCTGCAAGGCTTGCTTTTCTCATCATTGGGGGGGGGGTATGACCCCCTGCTCTGAAGCAGGCTAACCAGATTGTACTATCTCCGCCTGAGAGACAGAAGTGAAGGCTCCTTATCTGCCCAAGACTCCCACTCTGCCTCTAAGTCCCTTATCCCTACTGTTACCCGGCTTCTTCAACCATGGCTTAGAGAACTCCAGCTGCAGGGTCCTGCTTGGCCCCCCAAGCTCACTTCTGTGCTGATGGCACAGAGGGCAGATAGGATCTGAAGTGCAGCCCCCCTCCCAGCAGCCCAGAGGAAGAGCATTCATTCCCTCAGCTCTGCTCCCTACTGAGGTCAATAAAAACCAGCATTCATAGAGTCTTCACAGGCTCGCCACTCAGAGTTTATTCTACCCGAAAGGGAATGACATCCACACTGGAACAAGAGAGCCTCACGTATGCCCATCTTTGCCCCCATAGCTGCCCATCACCTCTCACTTCCTCAGGGTTCAGGGCACTCATTAAGCCCTCTTCACGGCTACACCACCCCAGGGCTGCGTGTGACACAGGCTCTGGGGTACCTGTTCCACATGGGCATAGTCAGGTCCTCTGGGACAGGGTAAGATAGACATCTATGACCTTCAGAGCACTGAAGAAGGCAGTGGGGGAGTAAGAAGCAGCAACAAGATTGTCATCGTCACCAGCTGGCACGGAGCTGGGGACCAGGAAAATGCTTCTGGAGGCCAGAGAGGTCTGAGTTACCTGACAGCTCTGGGCTATCTGCAGCGAAACACTCAGAGTACATGGTTCTAGGTGGCATGGCTCCTTAGGGTGGACTCTGTCCTTGTTCTGCCCTCAGGGTGAAGGCCTTTTAAACCCTCTGCTGCAGTTCTGCGTTCACGTTCTCGCAGTACATACCCATCAGGTTTTTTGACTTTATGGCTCAGTGCAAAAATGGAAGTCATAAATATTCCTTCAAATTGGTTTCATGAACTTACGGGCTCAATACATGGGTGTCTGAGTGTCCTCTACATATTTTATTGAAAACACTCTTCGGGGAGAGGTTTGAGACCCTGTCTCACCATGCCTGGAATTTACTACAGGCTGGCACAGAGATCCACCTTTCTCTGCTTCCTGAGTACTGGGATTAAAGACAAGTGCTACCCTGCCCTGCTCAAAATTAATTTAATTTACTGTTAATCGTGATAATATTAAGCATTTTATTATCTGCAAGCTTGGCTAATAATAATGTTTCTTTAAAGATTCCTGCCATTTAGCAGTGATAGATCTCTTTTTACTCTTCTTATCCAACACAGAGGTCATTAAAAGAGAAAGCAGTGTAATTAAGCAGTTCCCTTGAAATCATTACTGGATATTTTCCTGTGACAAATATCCAGCTCTAATGGGAACTGAGCCAAGGACCTGCTGTCAGTGTGACAGGGCTCCCACTGACTCTGAGGGGTTCTGAAGTCAGAGGATCAGGACTTGACAGTCTATGACCTTGAACTTGGTGGTGACTCCTTTGGGTCTTAGTGGGTTCCCAAAGGGACAAGTTTACAGCCTGGTGTGAGCTCTAACAGAGACCACGGAAATCATGGTTGTGTGTGTGACTTGGAAAGAGCTGGATTTTGATGGAATTTTAGCTGCATGTCTGGGGGATCTCCTTTCAGGCCAAAGACAAAACTGGTTCTGTTAGGTCTCAATAATCTTTCCTGAACAGTCTAGCGTGCGCACATGCACAGCGCGCACACACACACACACACCACTCTGTCTCTCTGTCACTGTCTCTGTGTGCATGTCTCTGTCTCTCTCTGTCTCTGTCTCTCTTATTGGTGATGCTTTTCTCTCTTCTGCATGCCTGTCTCCATGGTTTGTGTGCCAAAGACGGCCACAGTACTTTTCTAAATTGCATGTCTTTGAATGACAGTCCTCGTCTGCAAGGGACACACCCTGGCTTTGGGATGAGCCCCAGCTGGCAGGAGCCACCCTCCTTTGAGCCTGTTCCTAAATTCTGTCCTGCCCTTGTAGCTCCTGGCCCAGCATCCCTGGTCAGCTGTAATCTCACTTTCAAGGATTCAGCGGGGATGGATGGGGAATAGGAATGGGGACCAGGACATTTGAAAAAAGGCCATTAGGCTGGACATATCTGAAAGCCAGAAAGGGAGATTTGAAGCTAAATGAGTTTGGGCTCTAAATTTGACTCTGCCGCTTACTGGCCTCTTGATGCTTGGCAAGAAACTCATCCTGACTGACTTTTTTTTTTTTTTTTAACTCTAACCAACTACCATGTCATAGTTTCACTATTAGGATACATGCAAGCATTTAGGTCTTTAACTGAAAGAGTTGATCCCAAACTTCCCTACCCGTTAGAACCACCTGGGTAGCTTTGAAAGTCCTGATGCCCAGGCCACAGCCTAAACCCACCAGATCGCAGCCTTTGAGGGTATGGCCTTGGCAGAGAGGATGCAGAAGCCATTTGGACACCTGTAGGTTGAACAGAATGAGTCCTCAGTAAATAAAAGCCAGTTCCTTTGATGGACTCATGGTAGTAGGATGATATTAAGAAGGGGCACATCAGGGTTCTAAGAGAGCCTGTGTGTGATGAATGTTCTGTAAATGTGAACACAATGATGGACAATGAATAGGACACAAGCAACGTGTTCCTCCTGCTAGATCACAAACCTAGCCGACTCTCTCCCAGAAATCAGGCCACAACACCTCCATTCCAAGACTTAACACTGTCTTTCTTTTAATGAGACTCACAAAGACAATTGGGATAATAGGCCTGGGTTGTCGTAAATAGTTTTGTAGTGGGGACAATTTTAGACTTGTAAATATAAGTGCTCTCCCTCTTCATAAAAAAAAAGTATGCTTGCTCTGTAATTTCCATTCCATTCTCAGGCCACAACAATGGATGGAGTCACCCTTAGCACTGAGGTTGTCTACAAAAATGGCCAAGATTACAGGTTTGCTTGCTACACCCGGGGCCGAGCCTGCCGCAGCTACCGAGTGCGATTCCTATGTGGGAAACCTGGTAAGCAAGCAGATTCTGTCTCCTTATGAGGTTAGAAATGCAGCCGAGCTCTGATCCCTGACCTGGCTGCTATGCACTGTGACATGGGGTGGCTGGGTCAGCTCTCTTGAGTATCAGAGTGTCATAATTACCCCTACTGAGTGGTCTAGGCACAAATGCGGGAGCAGCCAGATGGTCCCTGGAGTTGGAAGCAGACAGCAATACTCTGCCCTGTCATAAGTCTCTCTGGAAGGAGTGGGCATGGTCCAAGAATGCTGTGTGCTGATGGATAGGGCTGACACAGACTCTCTGCCTCTTCCAGTGCTGTTATTTCAAACCTAGTTCCTTAGGCAGCCCTCCTTAGGAAGGACTGGAAATGGTTCGTTTGTTCTGGAATCAGCATCTCCAGAAAGCAGTCATTAGGAATGGACTGGGGGGTAGGGCTTACAGCTACTGTAAATAACAGTGGAGAGGGACTATATTTGTTTTACATCTTGGGCAAAGTGGGTGTGGTGAGGCAGCACATTGAACACCAACTTAGAAGTCAGTGGAAAATTCCTCTGCCCAGAGCTAATGAATGGGTCTTTTTTTGGTTGGGTTTTTTGTTGACTTCAAAAACCTGTAAGTACTGAGACTGGGATGAGAGAGAGTCTGGTGATTTGGGTTTTGGAAAGACATACCTGGCGTTTACCAACTTCCAGAGAGGAGGGGAAGAGGTGGGCAGCCACATGTTTTCTGAAGGCAAAGGTCTGTATCTCAGTCCTTCCTGTTTTGGATTACAGTGAGGCCCAAGCTCACGGTCAGCATCGACACCAATGTAAACAGTACCATCCTGAGCCTGGTGGACAACGTGCAGTCATGGAGGTCTGGAGACACCCTGGTCGTCGCCAGCACTGACTACTCAATGTATCAGGCAGAAGAGTTCCGGGTGCTCCCCTGCAAAGCGTGTACCTCCACACAGGTCAGAGTGGCAGGTAGGCATCCCCTCACTTCTGCCCAGGCTTAATAGGAGATCTATATCTGTGAGCTATTCACAAAGGAAATGATGAGATTCTCACTGCAAGCATTGCTTCCTTATTGGTGCATCTATACATTGTCCAGGCAAGCAACCTAACTGATATCTGAAATAAATTCACTTAAGAAGAAAGGTTTATTTTGGCTCATGGTTTTGGAAGCTTCAGTTCATGGTTTACTAGCCCTGTTGTTTGGGGCAAGAGCTAGCGATGGAGGAAGTTGTTTATGTCATGGCATCCAGGAAATAAACAGAGAAGATGTTGGAGACCCAGAATCCCCTTCAAGGACCTGCTCCCAGATATCTAACTTCTTCCCAGTGGGCCCTATCCCATAGCAACAGGCTCGTGGCAAAGCTTGAGCTTGTGAGCCTTGGGGGATACTTTCATTTCACTAGGCTTAAGCCTTTCTGGATTGAGCCTAGCTCCAGGCTGAAGCTGAATTCAGACTGGCTCCATACTGTTCTCAGTCTTCTCCAGATACATGACAGAGGTTGAAAATTCTTAAAGAGGGGAAGGGAGAATGGGGACTTCTGAGGCCCAGGCTAGAACTGACTTATGCTGGGCATACTAGCTTACGTTTAGAATTCTAAAACTTGAGAGATCAGGGAGGGAGGATTGTTGCGAGTTTGAGGCCAGCCTAGGATACAGAGTGAGTATGAGGTGAATCTGGGCTTCAGGATAACACCTTATTTCAAAAGGAAAGTAAACAAAATGAACTCAGAAGAAATTAAACAAAACTGGACAATATGATAACCCAGTCTGCTGGCAAAAACATAGGTCAATACAGAGCACAACCCATGGTCATGGTCAACATAAGTAGCCAGAAGAACCTATTTTTCTCACTGATATTGAGAGGATAGAAAGAACACTTATTTGAAAATAGGTTTGTCTACCTCAATACTTTAAATTTCTTCTTTCCATAGCTTTTGAGTTGCTTTTTTTCTTCTTCCAAATCTTAATGTGCATGCCCTATATTTTATGTTTTGTGATATTACCAGAATCACAGAGTCTTAGAAAGGAAAAGAGACTTAGCCAATGTTCTATTGCTGCAGAGAGACAACGTGATCAAGACAACTCTTATAAAGGAAAACATTTAATTATGAACTTGCTTACAGTTCAAAGGTTAAGTCCGTTATTTTCATGGTGGGAAGCATGATGGCATGCAGGTAGATGTGGTGCTGAGAGGCAGCTGAGAGTTCTACATCTGTATTGGCAAGGAGCATGAAGAGAGAAAGATGCTGGACCTGGCTTGAGCATTTGAAATCCCAAAGCTCACCCAAGCGACCTATTTCCTCCAAGTCCACATCTACTCCAACAAGGCCACATCTCCTACTCCTTCTCAAGTAGTGTTACTCCCTAATGACCAAGTATTCAAATATATAAGCCTATGGGGCCATTCCTATTCAAATCGCCTCAGAGACCTTATACATAATTTAGGTCAATTGCTCCTGAAAAAAAATGTATGTATGTATATCTTTGGGTTATAAGCAACAGAATCCAACTTGACTATATGAAGTAAGAAAGGACTTGATGAACAGTCCATTCATGTCAGAGAAACAAATTAGTTACTGAAGAACAAAGCAAAGGACTCAGAGCATGGCAGCTTTGAGGGCGTGGGCAGCAGGGGGCAGTGGGCAACATCTCTAGGCATCCCTGTCTTTAGGAAGCATGCCAAGTCCCTAGGACATCATGGTCCAGGGAGAGGGCATCTGGCAAGGCTGGGGAGGTCAGGACCTTCACCAGCATTCTTAGGCTGCCTCAAGTCGATAAAGGATCATTTCTTGAAGGAAAATAGAGGTGACCTGCCAGAAGGGACGGGACTCACTATTGGATGTTCAGACTATCATATGCTACTACCCGGGAAGGTAGCCCAGTCTTAATGAGAAGACAGCATTGAGAAGGCATTGCCAGTCTATTTCAAATGTCTAGTGTTTTAGAAATAAACCTTCAGAAGCTAAACCTCAAAATGATCTCTTTCGGGCTGGTTGGGAAATACCTGAGGAAGAATTTGAGGATCCTCACTTTAGTGAAGGGAGAAGCAGTTATGGAGTTCCATCTCCTGAGTTTGTTCTTGGAGGAAATAGCTCTGTGTCAGGTACCTGAGGCCGTGCACAGCTGGAATCCCAAGATACAAATTCTAGGACTAGAGTCTGCAAGGCACGCATTTCTATTTTGGGGGTATGGCTAGAGAAAGAGAAGGAGGTAGCAATGGGCAGGTCAAGTCTAAATGAAGAGAAGTTTGCAAGTTAAGATAACCTGTTAAAATGACAATGTTTGAACCCTTGCATTCTTCAAGAAAGGTTTTGGGGGATCTTATAAGTAAGTCCAGATCAATCTGACACCCAGAAGAAAGAAATGAAGTGAAAAAAAAATCTGGATGATAAAAGTCTAAGTAATAAAGTAGAAGAAACAGGTCAGCAGAAATGGCTGACATGGGCCATAAAAGTTATCTCTGAGCTTCCTGGTAGCCGGAGCAAAGAAACTTATCTGTATTCAAGAAAAGGAAGGAGACGGACCTAGAAGATCACATTTCCTTTAGCCTGAGGCTTGAGATGTTTACCTTCTTCATCATCCACAGGACACAGCACAACAGTGACATGAACTTGACACTATGCTAAGATTCTCTAGGTGGGGGCTATTTGCAGTTTGGCTCCCAATATTAGAAGAGGATGAGATGCTAGGCATAATCTGTGAACACATTTTACAAAAGGCATGTTTGGCTTTGTCTCATTTGGCAGAGGCAAAAAAAAAAAAAAGTACAGACTCTGGAATCAAGCAACTGGTTGTTAGCTGTGTTGCCATTTGTACCATTTGTAGAGATAAGGTCTCTTTAATATGGCCCAGGATGGCCCCAACTCACAATCCTGCTTCCATCTCCCAAGGCTTGGATCAAAGGCCTGTGCCATCACACCTAACTTGCTGCAAGTACTATTAGCATCAGGTACAAGGATTCTTTTATTCTTCTCATATATATGTGTGTGTTTAGTGCACATATGTATATGCGTGCTCACCTGTGTTTGGGCATATGTCAGGGCATGTGAATGCATGTGTGTGGTGGCCCCAGGTTCATATTGAACCTCTGTCATTCTCCTAATTGCTAAGGTAGTCTCTCAACTGAACCCAGAGCTTGCTGATGAAGCCATTCTGGCCAGCTAGCTTGTTCCAGGGATCTCTAGTTTCCACCTTATGAGTAATGGAATTATATAGGTAAGCTTCTATGCCCAAGCAGAATTTACATAGGAAACTTGTGTGGCAGGTACTTTGACCCACCAAGTCATCTTCACAGCCCTAGCTGCAATAACTTAGCGTCTAATCCTTCGTATAGGAAGGATGGAAGGAGCATGGCTAATCATGAGTGATTGGACTTTGTATGCTTCAGTTTGCCATTTCTGCCATTTGGGACCTACAGGCACATGACATTGTGAAGGAAAAAGAAATCTCTACCATCTTCTAGAGATCCTCATGATTCTAGATGTAGGAGTCACTTCTGTAGGTGATGGGGCTATACCTTCCTCCCCTGAAGATGGGTAGGCACCCATCTGTGTGGGGACAGAAAGAGGGATGGAACATTCAATCATCTATACACTCAGAAGTTCCTGGCCATGTAACATGTGCCAGGCAGTGTGCCCAAGTGACATGGTGAGCAAGATGGACACCATTCTCTGCATGGTGTCCATGCAGGGAAGCTGCATCCCTGACATCCATCAAAGAGTCATTCCAATAAAAATCACATGCAAGCCACAATAATTACAGAAGAAAGATGTGTGAGGAGCTGGTCACAGGGAGGAAGGACTCAGCTCCATTGGAGTGGGCATGGTGCCTTCTCTGAGGAATTCAAGATTCAGCAGGGAGTTGGGAGGTGATGACTAAGTAGCTAGGAAGGAAGTATGTGGGCACATCGCCTGAGTGGTGGTGTAACCATGAGGAAGGCATGGAGGCTGCAGGGAAGACAGTGAGAGCTCCTAGGATCACAGAGGAGAGAGGAGGCTGCGGGACAACCAGGAGCTTGGCTTGAGTGCCCAGGAAACTAGTGAAGTCCGTGAATTTCAGGTGTCTTCTAGCAAGAAAGGACTTCCCATGCCTGCATCTGTAGAAGGGTTCTTAGGTCATCACCACAGTGCATGGTAGTGAGCCTGACCTCCTGGGAGGTCAGGTGCTCCTTTGGCAGACCAGTTGAGCTCATGTCCCTGTGGCTCCAGGCAGCATGTAGCTATCCAGGATGGGAGAAGCCTGACTTCTAGCCCTTGCCTGCAGGGAAGGGGAAGAAGAATTTCTCCTAGGTCTGTGCAGACTAGACCTCTCCTGCACCCCAAGCCTGAGCATCTTAAAGCCCAGACTGAAGATCTCACTTTGAGCAGGTCCTTACAGGACAGCTGTGGATGCCAAAGTAACCCTGAGATTGAAGGACCCATGAGATGCCAGGCTCACGCAGAGGAGATTTTTGGGGTTCATGCCAAAGGCCGCTGCTCTTGACAGAATGTTGCCAACCCAACCAACTGTCTCATACATGTGCCCAGGCTGGACCAAGAGTGTCAGGGGGCCTCTTGGGAGCCAACTTCCAAAGGATGGAAGTATGAGTGAAGACAATGCTACACTTCCTTCATGATGCCCCAAGTCCCTCTGCTCTAGCCCCGCTCCCCGCCTCTCACAGCCTATTAAGAGCGGAGCACCCATTCTGCTCAGAAGTTTTAGGTCCCCATGGAAACAGCCCCTCCTGGCGAGTAGAGTCACAAAAGCCCCAGATGGGGATGAGTATGCACACACAGCTGTCTGTCCATCTGTCTGCCCTGAGCAGCTACCCATTGCTCCTCTTCCCAAACTCCAGCCTCAGCCCTCCGTCCCCCACTAACATAGAGCAAGGACTCTACCTTTACATCCTTTTCAGTACATGCACTATTCTCGCACCTGCTGAATTCCGCCAGGGTCACCTCCTCAGTCTGGCTGCAGAGAGGGACACATTCTTCTTGGATCCTCCTCCCTTACACACCCCTAATTCCAGTAAACAACGCTCTTTGCATTTTAAGGTTTTGCTGATGGGAAACAGATGGGGGTGATAAAGTGCTGGAAATATATGACTCACCTAAATTTTTTTTATCGTTTTGCCAGCTGCAGTGTGACTCCCAGCACCTCTTGATGTGGCCATGAGTGTTGAAATCTCCCCCCTTGTTGTTGTTTTCTTGTTTTTTCCCCCCTTTCTCATTGTCACCTTCCTACTCTGTCTTGTAAGCACTTCCGCACTTAATTACTGGCTCCACTGCTTGCTTAAAATGAGCGCCGTCTCTCATGATAGTCCCAGCACTTTACAGGTCCGCCTGTCCCTTCTTTACGGGACTCTCCGCATCTGGGAGTTCCTGTTTTACATGGGAAGCACACGAGAAAACTGAGGTTGTGGAAATCAAATACCTAAGCCCATGATTTCCAAGGTGGTAGCCACCAGCCATATATAGCTGCTTCAATTTAATTGAAGTTAAATGAAAATTTACCCTGTGCCTTGCAGTAGACAGATTTTAAGTGTTCAAAAGCCACGTGGGCTTAGTGGATGTCACATAGAACAGCATGGAATCCGGTTTCACAGAACGCCCTTGTGGGTGGTGCTAGTGTAGCCCGCGCAAGCCAGTATCTTTCAAACTCCCAGCTGTCCAGCTGCAAACCTACAGCTGCTACTTTGTCTTCCAAAAGGTACCTAATCCTAGTATCTTCATCTAAAATGGCCAGAGGAGTCCTAGGCCATTCTTGTCCTTCTGTACAAGTCCTTGCCCCTGACAGTATGAGGAAGACAGTTCAGTCTCCACCTTTCCCTGACTCCCTGGGTTCTATTGGTTCTAACCTAAAAGCACCTGCTATGTCTGTCTCCCAGAGAAGGTGTTTGTGGTTTATTCTTCTCTTGTTCTCTGGGTGTCCGGTTCTGTGCTTGTCCTATGGAGATGTGCATAGTATGGTATTGGAATACCATATCAGGGGCATGTGAATAAACCCAGAAAATACCAATGCTTAGAGCCCTTCTCTGCCTCAGGTCCCGTCCCCTTTCCTAGAGGGCCCAAGTCTCTTTTCAAGTCATTCGGGACAATTCTGACCTGGTCAGCCTGCACATGTGAGAGCTGTGAGAAAGAAGGAGGGGCAGCGAGTTGTAGGGAGAACCCCACATGCAGGAAGGGATGAAGATATCAGGCACACCGCTTTCCTGGGATCGCCCTGGGGAGTGGCCTGCGAAAGTAACAAGGAGAGATAACTGTGGACAGAAGCAATGTTGTAAAGGTTCTGATAAGGAGCTTTACAGCAGAGGGGGTAAGGGGAGCAGGTATGTGACTGCAAAATTCCTGCAGTTCAGGGCAGGACCTGCATTTCCTTAGTCCACCGAGTCTGCTAAACACAAGCCTTCCATCTACCTGAAGTCACTCATGCCCTGCTTCCCCTGTGAAACAAAGAAAGTTCTGAAACCAGCTGTCCATTAGTTCCTGTTACTGGTGAGACTCTGGAGACAAAAGCCTCGACAGCTGCAAATGTCATTTCTGTCACACTGGCCTTTAACCATATGCCCGGGGCTGTTTAAGCACAGTCTATGGATTAACTGACTTAATGACCTAGCTACCTTTTGTGATATGAGCTATTTTTATCTCTGCTTCACAGATGAAGGGCCCAAGGTTCAGGGAGCTTAAACTATAGGCTCCAGAACTCTGCTGCAAACTGAGTCACACAGCCTGGCTCAGAAACCTGAGAAAGACTGGGTAGAGGCAACCAGGTGGATGGGAACTCTTAAACTCTCGGGAGGTAACACCAGCCTGATGGTGTTACTAAAGAGGATGTATGGGAATGAAAGGGATGAGCCTACCAAGAGCCAGGTGTCTGTTCCATCCACCTTGGACTATTAGACAGGGGCAAAGCTGCTATGACGGAGCCATAGCAGGTGCTCATTGTGCCACCTGTTCCCAAAACAACTCTAGTCCTCTGGGGACATCTTCTGGGAAGCCAACTCTATACTGTACCTCTCAGGACCCAAAGGAATGCCCAGGCAGGAATGGTCAGTCTTCTCTCCCTCTATTACCCTCACACAACTCCAACCTATTTTGATTGGTTGAGAAATTCTTTGAGAGTTTTCCCGGGCCTTGTCAACAGCACTGCCCCTTGGGGTGTCCACTAGGGAAGAAGACTGGCTCTGGATCCAGCATGGCTGGAGGCCTGGGACCCAGAAGACCAAGATTCCAGATGCTCTTGGGGACAGATACCTAGCTTAGTAAGAAGGCCCTGTTATGTGCATATTGAGCTGCGGTGTTTGGGAGAGCAGACAAAGTGCAAAGGCCCTCTGCTGACAAAGCAAAGAGGGAAGGAAGACTTATGTAGACAGAAGTAGACATGTAAGGGGCAGGCCTCCAGAAAGATGCATGTGAGGATCCTTCAGGGTCTATAGACCACCATTCAGGTCAGACACATGTGAAGTGCAGAAGGAAGGCTGAAGATCAGTCAGATGGACCTCTTCCTTCAGGGAAACCCTGCACTAGCTAGAGTGAACCCACAGGGCACTCTGGAACAAAGACTGGTAGGGACCAGTCTAGCCCTTTCACCTAGGACAGCATGAGCTAGAATAGAAGGAACAGTGGTTAGAGGATGGCTGTTCAGTCCTTGAAGAGAGGTCACAGCAGCACACTCCTGTGGCCACCATAAATAAAGAACAAAAAGACATACAGTGACCTGCTCAGCCCTCGAAGCCACAGTCAGGGGTAACTGGGAAGTAAACAGGCTCTGGAAAGAGGGACCTCTCAGCCTCCATAAAGAATCGTCATCAAGTCAAAGGAGAAAGGCATTACACAGAGCTAAGCATGTTGGCCCACCACATGGGAGGCAAAGGAAGGCAGATCTGAGTTCAAAGCCACCTTAGTCTACATAATTACTTTCAGAAAAACCATGGCTTCAGAAGGTGTCTTTAGAAAAGTAGCAAAATAGCAACAGATAAAAACAAAAACATCAGGCTAGCAAAATGTCTTAGCACTGCTAAACAATTGTTTCTACTGTGTCTTATGCAGTTTAGGGATAGAGGGTACAATGATAAAGGCATGGCAGCAAGAGAAGGAATCTGTCTGATCGGTTTCAACCGAAAGAAAGTAGACACAAAGAACGAGAAAATGAGGCAAGGCTATAAACACTCATACCCCATCTCCAGTGAGAAACATCCCCTAGAAAGGTTCCTCCAATTAAATGGCTGTGCTGGTCCCAGGCTCACAGACTCCCTCAGCCCAAGAGCCAGTGTCTAGTGGTAAAGAGAAATAGCCTCTCTATCAAACCTCATGACAGTCATGTCCCTACATCCTCCTCCGGGCTCACCAACATCTAACCTTTCACATCTTCATGAAGAAATCAAAAGCTAGTTTAACGATGGCAGAAATCTGACTATGACTGAGATATCACAATTAGAGATGACCTGAGCCAACTTCTAGAATGTCTCTTTCTGAATTTGCATCTCCTTCCTTTTCAGCCACCAGACAGGCGCCATGTTACCTCTGTATGGCTCTCTGAAGCCAGTGTCCCTCAGAAGCCATGCACACCACTTTTGAGGACAGGCTTTGCCCTTTACAGGGAAGGCCCTGTGATTAGCTTGTTGATGATGGCCACAGAACCAATAGGCAGGGAGACCAATGGGGATAGAAGCAGAGGCTTCTACATGAATGGCCAGAGGACCTGAAAGCAGTAAAGATGACACAGAGCCTGTGACCCAAACCAAAAGCTATTGTGGGTTCAGGGAGGAAGAGGCCTAGCATTCTGTAGTTAACTTGTTCACAATTATCTTTCTAGTGATGTCAGACCCTGTGTGGAAAAGTTGGAAGGTGGTATAACCTAATGGAAGGTTTATGTTCATTAGGGACATGTCCTAGAAGAAGACTGCGGGACACTTGTCTCTTCCTTTCCCTGTTTCATTCCTGGTCACAAAGTAAATAAACTTCCTCTGCCATATACAACCACCATGATGTGCCACCACAGGACAAAGCAACATAGCCAATGGGTCATGACTTAGGAACTCTGAAACTATGAGCTGAAATAAGCCTTTCTTCTTTCGAAATTAATTTATCCCAGATATTACTTATAGTAACAGAAAGCTGACTGACAATATGTCTGGACTCTGTAGTAGGCTGAAGCTAGTCATGATGTTTAGTCCCTGTGAACATTGCGTCACATGACAGAAAAAGGAGAGGGGGTTGACAATGACTAGATTAAAGTTCTGGAAGTAGGAAAGTGTCCTGGGCTATTTGTGTGGGTCCAATGTAATAACAGAGGTTATCAGATAAGAAGGATTATGGGAGATTAAAGAGGAGAAAACAATGGAATGGCAGAAGCAGATGAAGTAGTAATGAAAAATGGAAGATGGAGGTCACAAGACAAGGAATACAGGTAGCCACTAGAATCTAAAGAAGCCCAGAAGCATATTCTAGGGGTACCTTCTCAAGCAAGCAGCCCTGCCAACACCTTGACTCACCCCAGAAAATTAATTTCAGACATCTTAACCTCCAGGATTAAAAACATGAACCTGTGGTAATCTGTCACAGCTGCAATAGAAAACACATACCATTCACTTGCCTGGGGCTGTTTTCTCAGCATTAGTATGCAACAGTGTCATATTGCTTCAAAGAAACCACTGTCTTACTGAGTCTGCAGAATTCTTAAACCCTAGGCTTCCTTACCACCAGGATCTGTGCCTGTGAAAAGGGGGGCAAAGGTCAGCTCTTCCTGAGTAAAGAAAGCATAGGAAGACTTCCGAGGTGAATACTGCTAATTTTAACTGTGTTCTTCACACGTAGGCCCTAGGGGTATGCCAGGGCTGAGGCAAGGGACTCTTCTCTCAAGTCAAGGTCAGAGTGAAAGCTAAATGGTGTAGGTGGTGTGGTTTGGGCTGGAAGTCAATATGGGAGAGTGTTACTCTTTGTAATTGCTTCCTCAAATGAAAGAGAAAGTATCCACAAGCTGTCAGCCATCTTAATGATGAGCCTATCTTAGGCTGTGTTTTCTGCACAGATAGAGGAAGAAGAAATGGAAGGTAACACTAAGGGAATTTGGCTAGAGAAGGGGTGCGGTAGTGGGAAGGAGAGCATGGGCAGCACACAGGGTCAAAAATCCAGGCCACAAAGGGTCAAGAATTCAGGCCACACAGGACAGGGACTGGAGTGAGTGTGGGAGGATGTTTGGTTTGTTAGATTTTTCTCAAGGATAGGAAAGCCTGGGGAAGGTTGAGGGCAGAGAACATAAGAAATGCAGATGAAGGATGAAACAGCTGGACTGGAAAGGACCACCATCTGGAATCAATGCCTTCTGAATGTGCCACATGACAGGGCTAGGCTCCATGGCCTGGAGAATGCCTCTTCTGAGGGATGCAAGAGGAAGTCAGCACAGAGTAGGGACAAGGTCTTCCCCATTGCTCCCTGTGGGATCAGAGGGGCACAGGACAGACAGCCTGACCTTTCTCCTCAAGGCTGCTGAGAGTAGAGCATGAGTTTGCCCTGCTCAGAAGCAGGGGTCTAAAGGAAGAAAGTTTGTTCTATCCTAAGAATTATGGCTGGAGGGCAGCTACAGTACAAAGCTCTGAAGAGTCATCTGGAAACTAGGTCTTCTCTCTCTCCTCTGTCATCTCTTGGCTGTGGGCTGTCTTTCCTCTGCTGGGTGAGGTTGGCCCACCAGGCCAGAGAACAAGAGAAGCAACCCAAAGTTACTCCTAGCACTTCTGCCTACATCCTGTGGCCACACCTCACTGTAGAGAGGTGGGGAAGCACAGTTCAACTGGGAAGCCATGTGTGAGATGAATCATGGAAGAGTCTAGCTCTGAAAACCAGAAGAAGGGTATATATTATAGGACAAGTAGCCACATCTGTCATGTTCTTAAGACCTAAGCACCAGTAGCTATGAACCATGGCTCTACTCCTAGGCATATGACTACACCTACCTGAGCTTTGTTCTTCTGTATCATGGGAACAAGGGCCATGGGGCCCACATGAGTGAAGAGCAAGCCACAACCGTGAGAGTATGGGATGGGAACACAGCAGGCACGCTACACCTTTTTATTCTGCTTCCTCACCCCCCTTGTACCCTAGGGAAGCCACAGTACCTACATATTGGGGAGGAGATTGATGGCGTGGACATGCGGGCCGAGGTCGGACTCCTGACTCGGAACATCGTGATAATGGGAGAGATGGAGGACAAGTGCTACCCCTACAGCAACCACATCTGTGACTTCTTTGACTTCGATACCTTTGGGGGCCACATCAAGGTAGGAATCTGCCTGGCTGAGGCTCTTAACCCTATAGGAGGGTATTCAAAGTTCTAGCTCTGGACAGAGACTCATAGGACTCCACTCATGGTGGAGCAGAGAGTTAGGAAGAGAAGTACACCCTTAGAAGATGTCTGCTTTACCAATGATGGGCAGTTGTACCTGTCAGAGATGATGGGGAAACATTTTCTGATTGAGGCCACATGCCGTGCTGCATTCTACTTCATTACCTCGGCCCTATCTTCATTATTTTTTCTTGGGCATTTTTTCACTTTTGTTTTTGGTGATTTTATATTTCTTTCTTTCGCTCCTTTTTTTTTTTCTTTTTTGAGATAAGGTGTGATTATGCAGCCCAGGCTGGCTTCAATTTTAAAATTCTCTCATCTCAGTCTCCCCAGGTACTGAGATGGCAAATGTGTACCACCATCCCCATCTCTCTCTCTCTCTCTGCCTCTCATACACTCAACAGATCTACTATAATACAGACCAAACAAACAGCAACAGGCAGGAAGTAGGCAATGCAACACTGAAGTTCCTTGGTCCCAGGAGAGACTAGAACATTGATTCTCAACCTGTCTTCATGATTCTCAACCCCGTTTGGGATGACCAATACTTTTATGGGGGTTGCATAGCAGATATTTACATTGGGTTTATAGAAAAACAAAGATATTTTTTACAATTCATAACAGTAGCAAAGTTACAGACGTAAAGTAGTGATGAAAATAAATCTATGGTTGGGGGTCACTACAACACGAGGAGCTGTATTAAAGGGTCTCAGCGTTAGGAAGGCGGAGAGGCACTGGTCTAGAAAGACCAGCAGCAGCAGGCCTCTCAAAGCCACAAAACAAGCCTAATTCATCAGATTCCACATTCTCCTACTGGCCAGCTCAAAGAGGAATTTCTTTTATCTCTGTACAAAATTCCTTTATGTCCCCTGTCCTCCTCCATGTTCTTCACATGGCTATTGGTTTCAATGCATCAAAATGAATTTTGTATAAAGAGTTCTTTTGAGGCTAACAACATGCACTGTGATGTTTTTCTTTTTTTTTTTTTTTTTTTTTTTGCTGTGATTCTTTTTAATAATGTAAACAAAAAGGTTGGTGGAGAGGAACAGAGCATTCGCAATGGGAGCATTGCTCACCTTTTAAGTGGGGAGAGTCTTATGGTACAGATCTATGTTTTAGTAATTCTAGAGTCTCCATTCCACAGTCCATAGGTGCTTTCTGGCTCTTGTCACTACTGAATGTACCCAAGAACATAGTGAGATCCAGAGGAAACAGCAGTTCTCTGTCACACAACCTAGGCAGCCCTTCCAAATCTTGAAAATGGTCCTGAGTCACAGGGACCATCTGGCCCAGGAAGCCCAAAGTAGGGTCAGAGTCATTCTTTCTTAATACAGCTCTCCAGGCATTGGCATTGGACTAGAGTTTCAGCTGATGCCTGAATCTGGGAGCAATGGTCAGCATGTCAGACCATTGGAGAAGTTGGCAGAGCCTACTTCTGACACCTGTCACTATAGACTGTTCCTTGAATGCAGACATCGTCCAGCCAAGCAGTTCCCCTGGGCACATCCAGGAGCAGCCCTCTCCTCTGACCACCTGCCATTCATATGTGTGTCCCCAGAACAGAGGCTCATGTTACTTCCAGAGTCAGCACCTCCTTCCTCCCCTAGAAGGTTTCACACAGTAACAATAATACGGTGGGCCCTCCACTCTCCAGCATTCTGAGGGCAGGTTTTATGTCACCCCCTACTCCCTAAGCATTTTAAGATTGTCCCTTCCCCCTTGTTGGCTATGGAGACTGTAAAGGAAGATCAAAGCAAGCCTACCTATTGTCCTGAGTGTTTCCAATCCAAAGAGCCTGTTATCCTGCCGCATCCTTTAAAGCCTTGCTGGACTCCTTTAGTGTAAGAAGGGCTGGTCATTCTCAGCCATGTGCACAGAGCCTCTTTGATATATTGAGTAACCAGGAGGTACTTAGTTAAACCTAGCGACAAAGCAGTAGGAAGGCAATACCTCTGTCCTGTGGGAGTGCAGGCATCAGCTGGGGGTTGGGGTAGGGGGGAAAGGGGCTGCCTTGGGGCTCTTTTGACTTTCATTTTCCTGTTGCAGTTTGCACTGGGGTTTAAAGCAGCCCACTTGGAGGGCGTGGAGCTGAAGTACATGGGGCAGCAGCTGGTGGGCCAGTACCCAATTCACTTCCATCTGGCTGGAGATTTGGACGAACAGGGAGGCTATGACCCACCTACATACATCAGGGACCTCTCCATCCACCACACATTCTCCCGTTGCGTCACTGTCCACGGTTCCAATGGTCTGTTGGTAAGTACCTGCAGGAAGGGTGTGCTGTCTAGACACTTAGGCCATACAGGAGAAGGGAGATCTCGTGCTGTGCTTTCTCACTTACTTCCAGTGTGGACTTGAACAACTACTAAATCAGTCAGGTGTTCCCCCCTGTCCCGCCCCTTGAGCCCTGCAGGACACGCTGTTACCTTTTGGTTTGCTTGGGTAGAGGATGAGAGTGAAACGTTTCTGGCTGCAGTATCCTAGCAACCCATCTTCAGAGCAGGGAGTCCAGGTCTTACCACAAAACAGGCTGTCACTGAAGAAGCTGAGCAGCCATGTGGGACACCCAACAGGGCAGCAAGGAGAGCCAGCACGTCAGTGAGATACAGGCTTCCGGAGCTGGTGTGGGGCCATCCTTAGGAGTCTGTGTTATCTCAGGTAGGGGAATCGAGAGACTTGTGGTAGGAAAGGGAAGGTGGTGAGTAAAGGCGCTCATCTTACCTCCCAGATCTGACCCGGGACAGTTAGCTATGTCGATGGTACCTACAGTAGAGTCTGCCCTTACAGCAGAACACTGGACTCCTTCACACAGCCAGCAGATCTGTGCAACAGCGTAAGCAAAGGCTTCCTCCTGCCCAGCTCCCAGGAATGCCAGCTGCCTTGTCATCCAGCTAACGTGTGGCTGAGGTGCCAGTTAAAACCTTGATCTAGTGGCCATTCTGGGATCCACCACCACTCAGTTCTGAGCTGGCCAAGGTATCGAGATAGACCTGGAAGCATGGCCCTATTTCAGCCTTTCCAAGGTGGAAACAAATTGCGTTGCTTGTCATCGAGATGGTATCCGGGTCTTTAGCTCTCTGAGCCAAGCAGGCAGTGTGGCCAGTATCCCAGACAGACCAGCAGTTGTACAGATTGGCTTGGAGTGCTCTTGGAAAGTGCAGTTGTATGGCTTCCAGAAGGCTGTGGCTGTGGAGCTGCCCTTCGACCCTGCTGTGCTTGTCTTTGCTGTCTGGATTGATGGGTTTACCAGTGCATGACTATGTTTTCAGGGGGGAAAGGAGGGTGACAAGTCAGTTGACAGAACCAAAAGAGGCCAGATAGAGATAAACATGCTATAGCGCTTTAGACTGCAGAGGCCAAGGCCATGGCTGGTGTGTGTGTGTGTGTATACTAAAAGCATTTTGATAGCATCATCCCTGCTCAGAGGTGTGTAGATCTCAGACAAGCAGCACCCCAGGTCACTAGAAAGAAGGGCTCCTTCTCTCTATGGAGCTGAGAGGTACCTCAGTACCTTGCTCCATCCAGCAGATCCTGAAGTATCTCAGGAAGCCCTCTTTCACAGCTCTTCTCTCTCTTTCTCCTGTGAACCCCCCAACCTTGGGAGCCAACTTCCCTCATCCTCACCCTGCTTCAGGCAGCCCCCTTCCTTTCATTTATGATTTTATGTGTGTGAGTCTTCGAATTGAATGCGATGTGTGTATACCATGTGCCTGCCTGGTGCCCACAGAAGCCAGATGAAGGCATCCCTGGAACTGGAGTTAGGGATAGTTGTGTGGGTACTAGGAACTGAACCTGAGTCATCTGAAAGATCAACAAGTGTTCTTAATCACCAGGCCACCTCTCCAGCGCCTTCTAGCTCAATGTTTAAACCAAATTCCCTCTGACAAAACAAACACAAGCTCTTCGACTTCTGCTTTTCTCTGAACTTGGGGGATGGCTTTCAGCAATGTAACTTCAAAATACCAGAGTTAGGTAAACCACGGTCCTCTCGGTTCATGCGCCTCTTTGTTCTCTATGACAGTGCTGTGAGTCTTGACAGAAGCTCAAAAGTCATAAGCACAGAGCCTCAGGAACTGATGGAAACTTCCTGGGCCTCAGTTTCCTCCAGCGCATTATGAAAATGCTGATGAAGTCAGCTTCAAAGGGTAGTTAGGAGATGAAACCCGATATCACAAGTGATGTGCTGTGAGAGGACACTAAATAGCTGTGTCCCTGTGTGCCTCTGTATCTCTATGTGGTCTGTGAAAACACCTCTGCTTCTGGGAGATAGCAGCATATGTCCCCACCAAAAAGTGTGGGCAGCGTCGTTAGCTGCTTTTGGCAAACACTGCGTGCACATACTCCCTCCCTGCCACTTTGAAAAGTCCCAGTGCATGCTCACTTAGGAAGGGTCTTCAGTGGAAACACACCAAACTGACTGAGCTGTTAGCAATGCCTGCCCTCCTCTGGTCAGAGCCCCTTTCTCACACTGCTTTTGCTGCTCTCTAAGCCACTGTGCTGAGTCCATGGGGGGAAGTTGTAGGGATCTCCCCTGTGAGAGCAACGTTGTTGAGAGCATCCTCTGGCAGTGTGACAGGGAGCCCTGAGGTACCCTAACAGGTGCAGAGAGGAAGGCTGCCTTCAGAAGGAGGCAAGCATCAACAAGATGCTCGCGGGGATAGGATGGAAGACTTTCCCCAAAGAGAGGCTCTGTGTACACCGTCTGCACGGCCACAGGAAAATGGGTTTAGGCCATCTTCACGTGTATTTTGAGCTCCAAGGCAGGACCTTGAACATTGCCTACCTATCACTGGAAGGCAATATATTCCTGGCCAGTAGCAGGAGGTACAAAAACCCCGAGAATGAACTCTGATCTCTTCTACCTCCTTTCTTTAAGCCAGGGGGACTGAGCATCCTTTCCTACCTGGGGACTTGCTCACAATTTTTCTTTATTATGAATACTAGTGCTATGAAAGCAAGATGAGCCCAGAAGGTTGCAACTGCTTCCTCGAAGGCTACGCTCTGCATGGCTCCGGGTGCGAGTGGATCCAGTCAGTCCATGGGGCCACACCTTTCTCTTGGGACTCTACTAAAGATAGCTGGGGCCCAGGAGTGGGAAGCCCAGCATCCTCTCTGGCAGCTGCACAGCCCTGAGAATTATGGGAGAGGTTTCCATTTTCTCTGGCTCACCCCTTTTCTGGTGTCTTTGAATATTTCCTCTCCCTTGTCAAGTTGTGTAGCTGTTCTCTTCTTTCCCTTCCAGTTGAGCCCAGATGCAGGACCCAGACTTTTATCATTCCTTTCCCATCGAGCTACCTCCGTCCGGGGCTCTATTGGGAGACTGAGGTTGTGATGAAAAGGAGGAACGTTCCAGATCAGAGCAGGAATTGACAGTGTAGGAGACAGTGGGCGGTCCCTCTGGTCTCGCTGGCCCTTTCCAGGTGGAGTGTTTTACCGCAGACAGCACCCGTCCTGTGAGCTTTGCCCCCCACCCCCATTCTTGCTCCCCACCCCTCCCTACCTTCCCTGCACAGGCTTGGAAGCATTCCTTCCCTTTTAAGGTAGTGTTTTGTTCTGTTTCCTCCCTCAACTTCTATTTGCATATTCAAAAATTCATTAAGATCTGCAAAACAAATGACCCTTGCCTGTGCTCCAAGGCCAGCTTCTCTTCAGGAATTTTATTTTAGTTTATTATTATTATTATTATTTTTAATAATGGTAGAAGCTTAAAAACAAGTTTTCTTTTTAAAATGAGTGAATTCCCTGTGAGGCGTCTTACTGACATATATACATATATATCATTCATATATCATAAAATAGCATACATGTATCATACACCATGTATGGATGTATGGTCCAATCTTGATTGACTCTATAGTGGAATCCTGTATTTCCAGAGAGTCAACCAATCCACTTATTTCTGCTTGTTGTTGTTTAATTGAAGCACCTCTCTTCCTGGAGTACACAGGTTGCTGGTTGGGTGACCAGAGCAGTCTTCAGGCCAAGTCCTTGCCAGTCTCCTCTAGTTCTAATGCCAGCACCTGCCCGCACTCCCACCCAAACAATGCCGAGACTCAATGGCAGCCAGAGGCTCACACTAGTTGAAGCAATACACGACATGTGTCTGAATGTCTCATTACCAGGCAAAACCTAGGAATTTCCTCCTTTAAAGTCTCATGCCTAGAGCCTACTACAGTGAAAGACTTAACACAGCCTCCAGAAATCATGAACTGCAGGCAAAAAGATATCCAGAAAAACAAAGGGGAAATATAGTTTCACTTTCTCAAAGAGAATGGCAGGGAGCTTACGCATTTTTTCTGCTTAGCGTGTAAGGGCAGCCCCACGGGGAAGGGAGTATTTGTTTAGCTGCTCTGTCTAAATAAATCTATATTCCTATCCATATATTATCCACCTATCTTTCCTGTCCATCTATTCATGCAGCCATCATCTATTTATAATTTACCTACGTGCCTATCTATCTACCTATCCATCTATGTATCTGTCCATTCACTTATTATCACTAATCGTCAATTCCATGAAATGTTTTCAGAAGAAACCATCTGAAAATGCTTTCAGCGTCTCCTGTATCTCTACAAGGGATACTCAGTGTAACAGAGTAAGTCTGTGGCTGAGTAGTGATTCCGCTTCATCTCCTGCACCAGATCTTTGTTCTCCCTTGCCCTGCTTTTCTGCTGACTCTGCCAGACTCCTTGCACCCTCAATGCAGTGGATGTTCCTGTTTCTGGTGCTCATGGAAAATAAGTCTGAGCTTGACCCTTGCCAAGGGGCATGGGACACCCAAGTCAAATGGTGTCCATTGAGATAAGGTTGAAACATGACAACGTGTGTAAGACACTGGGCCGCCAGCAACAGTAGCTGTTTTTCTTCCTTCTTCTAATGAAGCCCTTTCTGTTCACCGCAGCTCTCACAGGTCTTAAAGGCCAGCTTTTCCTTGAGTGTTTGTTAGAAAAAAATGTTCCTGACTCATTCATTCACTTTCAGAGGAGGGTTCTTGAACATGTGATCTGAATTGAAGTTCGGGGCAAATGGGTAGGGACAAGTTAGAGAGAGCGTGGGCAGAAGACAGGAGACTCTAAGGTACCAAATTCCCTGGGATATCCCACATCCCTTCTCTGGGCATGGCTTCCTCCTCTGAAAATCCAGGCATTAAATTTGATCTTAGAGGTCTCTGCCAGAAAGAACAGCCGCATCCCCTCCCGGGCTTGTCTTTCTGAGCTATTTATAACAAGGCTTTCATTTCTGACTAGGAGAGAAGGAGACATCCCACTGGATGACCTTGGCATTGACTGAAATGCCCATTGAAGGAGTGAATGAGCTCCAAGGTCATGCCCTTGCCTGTTGCCAAAGATTAAAGGCAGGATGCTTGCTTACGAGGAAGAGAGCTTGCCTGATGTAAGCAGGCTGTGTGCTCTTCCCTAACAGAGTGAACGCACAGGCCTGAAAAACCAAATGCCCCTGCTGTGGCTTTGCCAACTAGGCCTTGTGACCTTGGACAGTTGCTTAGCTTCTCCCAGCCTCATCTCCCTCATTTCTAAAGCAAAATTTGCAAGAGGATTGTGTAAGATTGCAGGGAGATTAAAAGGTCTAAGAGACCAGCCGGCATTCAGCCACGCAGGGATTTGCTGTGTGGATGGTTCTCACCACTGACTGCCTGCAGCTAGATAGGGAGCGGGCACCTGCAATGTGAGAGCCTGGAGGGACTGGACCAATGATTTTCCATCAATTTTGTCACCCCTCCTACACAGTGGCCTACTGAGTAATGACAGTCTGGAAACAGCTTGTGGGAGTGGGGGTTGGGTTGGGGGGGTGATATTGGCATCTGGCAGGGCCAGACCAGGGTTACTGAGTGTCCTACAGTGAGCAAGACAGTCCCCTTGTAGTGGCACCAGGGCTGAGGGCATGGCCTTGGTATTTCAGTCTGTGCCAAGGGCATTTGGATGGTGTACAGATTTTCCAGCTCCCTGGCACAGTGGCAGCTCCTGAAGAGGTGTGGGTTGATCTGAGGTCACAGGGAAGCAGGGACGATCTCATTGGGTGAAGTCACTGGACAGTCAGGGATGGAAGAACACAGTAAAGATGTGCGAAGTGCTTCCATCCTCATCCACTGTATCTCCTCTCTGGGGTGTTTGAACCAAAGCAGGAGGAGCTCGTGTGGCAGAGACACTATCGTCAGAGTGAATGGAGAACTGGGCTCAGGATAGGGCTCTGTAAGGATTCAGAGGCCCTGGAGATAATAGAGGTCAGGTCCAGGGCTTTGTGGTAGTGACTGAGCCAGGTTAGGCAGGCTGGTGTAAGATCTTCCTGGGGCTGGAGCAGAGACCACATTCTGCTCTCAAAATGTTATTTCTGACTCTCTATTCAGGAAGGTGACCCAGGAGCTGGATTTCCCAGCCCTCTCTGGTTCTTAGCCTAGGGTACGAAAGAATCCTAGTGGGCATCATTGGCTAACAAACTGACTTAGATTGCAGGGCTCATAGAAGTATAATAGTGTTGCTGGGTGTTGGTGGTACATGCCTTTAATCCCAGTACTTAGAAGGCAGAGGACAGTGGGATTTCTGAGTTCAAGTGTAGCCTGGTCTACAAAGCAAGTTCCAGGACAGTCAGAACTACACAAAGAAACCCTGTCTGGAAAACAAATAAAAAACAAACAGACAAAAAAGTGTATTAGTTCAGACCTTCATGAAAGGTCCCCCAGGCCTCTTGTGATACACGGTCCTGGGGGAGCTACTCTGCCCCTCACTTAGGCCTTGGAGAACCTTCCAGGACATTCTGGCAAGCTGTGTCCTCAGTAGAATAGTCTCTGGAACCCATGCCTGGATGTCCCCTTGAACCCACCTTTATACTTCTGATTTTCACCCCCTTCTTATCCATTGAAGCCTCATCCCTAGCATGTCCAACCAGAATGGTCGTCATTACTCTATTCCTTGTCCATTGTCTTGTCACCCACCTTGCCTGGGGTCAAGGTTGCCCCTATCTCCCAGGCCACTCAGGTCCGGTATAGTTCAGCACTATTTCATGCTTATTGAATGAATATGTAGATACATGCACACTTAGGTGCTAAGTAAAACTCCTGTTTTGACCCTGCAGATCAAGGATGTTGTGGGCTATAATTCTTTGGGCCACTGCTTCTTCACTGAAGATGGGCCAGAGGAACGCAACACTTTTGACCACTGCCTTGGCCTCCTGGTAAAGTCAGGGACCCTCCTCCCATCGGATCGGGACAGCAGGATGTGCAAAGTGATCACAGAGGACTCATACCCAGGGTACATCCCCAAGCCCAGGCAGGACTGCAAGTAAGTGTGCACATAGTACTGTAGGGTATTCCCTGCACTTGGGCCTGAGGGAGGGAGGGTGGAGGGGATGAGCATGAACAGTCAGCATCCTGCCTCAGGGCCTTTAAGAGGACCTTTAGAAGCTTACTGCTTATCTCTGTTCGCTTTTCAGAATGAGGTCCCAAGAGTAGCTCCTCCCTCCTCCATATTTCTTCCTCCTTCCTCTCTCTTCCCTCATCCCCTCTCTGTGAGCCTCAGGTACACTGTTCTGTCAGGAGATCTCTGGCTCACCTGTAGCTCTATACCACATGGCATTTTGTGTGCAGGAAGCAGCTATCATATCAGCTTCCAACATGTACTCATAGTACCATAGTAATCTCTCTCTAACCAGAGAGAGACACCATGTGACAAAGAGACACATAAGGGCAAAGATAGAGAAAAATTCAGACAGAAAGTCAAAGAGACAGACAGACAGAAAAATGGAGACAGACACAGAGAGACAGAAGACAGACATAGGAAAAACAGAAAAAGACCGAGAGACCAGAGATGCAAAGACAGAGAAATAAAGGGAGAAATGTAGGCAGACACAGAGACATGGAGACAGAAGGACAGAGACAGAGACACGGACGAGAGACACAGATAGAGACAGAGTGGCAGCTATGCACACATCACTTCCTGCACGGAAGACTTCCTTTATAGAAAGGTCTGCTTTCTTGGACTTACATTCACAATTCTGCGGAAGTACAAACTACACCTAGCTCTTCCAGCCCTGAACAGTATACAAGTGTAAATGCTTTGTCGTTTGGTGAAAAAATGGAGCCACAAATGGAAGAGACTCCACTAAGACTAGTGTCTCACATGGGCTCTCACCCTTTACGTGACTCTGCTCCACGTCTGTCCCCTCCCTGCAGTGCTGTGTCGACTTTCTGGATGGCGAATCCTAACAACAATCTCATCAACTGCGCAGCTGCAGGGTCAGAGGTATGTAGTGTTTATTTTTTAAACTATTTTATTTGGGGTGCTTAGGCCTCTACCTCCTTTCAGAGAAGGTTAGTGGGAAGAGGGGGTACAGATTCCTTTACTATTCCTGGCTGTTTAAAGTCAAGGGGTTCTTTTAGGGGGGATATACCAATATCTGTCAACAGGAAAAGCAGCCCGAAGTCTCCCCAACACTGCTGCACCCTGAAGTCTTTCTCTTCTTCTGCCTACTCCAAACCGCCACCACTGTCTCTGGTCTCTTCAAACTTCTACTCATCACATGCCAACATCATGCATCACACCACTCTTTCTGGGCTCTCATATTTATATCCTCGGAGTCCTAGCCCATGCCCCTCTCCTTGATGCATGTAGGAAGTCATTACCAGCTGGTAAAAACCACACCCTGCACGAGAAAATTAACAACTGTGGACAAACTAAAATCCCACACTTGGGATTAAAACAAAGCATATTTACATAACATAACTGAGTTTCCAAAGAAACCAAAACTCCCATTACAGAGCTGAGCAGAAATAAGCAAGGTGGGCTGGCAGAGACTCCCCTGGAAATGCGATGGTTAGAGCTCAAGACCACTCCTCTGTGTGATGAGAGATGGGCAGTCCTGTAACTTGGTTTTAAATGGCAGTTCTACCCACCACTTCGTGACCCTGGTGACCATAGCTAGTGAGTCCCTTATTTTGGCTTGTGGCAAAGGGAATATAGTCCATAGTAGTAGGGAAAATGTGGTGGCAGAAGCGGCTTGTGGCTGTGACAGTGAGAGCCTGTGCACATCTGGGTAGATCAAGACACAGTAAGAGGGGCTGGAGGGAGGCTCAATGGTTGAGTACTTGTTTTTGCAGAGGGTCTGAGTTTGATTTCCAGAATCCACATGGTGGCTCACAACCATTCATAACTCCAGTTTTGGGGGAATCCTAGGCTTTCTTCAGACCTCTGTGGGTACCAGGCACACATGTGGTACACAGACATACATAAGAACAAAACACTTGTACACATAAAACATTATAAGTCAAAGGACACAGTCAATAGAACAAAACAGATTCCCAGCCTAGAGATTGGGAAAAGCTCTTCACCAACCCTATATCACACAGAGGGCTAATACCTGAAATATACAAAGAACTCTAGAAATTAAATATTAACAAATCAAAGAATCCTATTTTAAAAATGGGGTACAGAGCTAAACCGAGAATTCACAACAGAGGAATCTCGAATGGCTGAGAAACACTTAGAGAAATGCTCAGTGCCTCAATGTTCTTAGCCATCAGAGAAATTGCAAATCAAAACAATGCTAAGATTCTATCTTAAACCAGTCAGAATAGTTCAGATCAAAACCACAAGTCACAACACATGCTGGTGAGAATGTGGAGAAAGGGGAAGCCCCCTCCATTGCTGGTGGGAGTGCAAACTTGCACAATCTCTCTGGAAATCAATCTGGCACCTTCTCAGAAAATTGGGACTAGTTCTACCTCAAGACCCAACTACACTACTCCTGGGCCTATACCCAAAAGATGGTCTACCATACAACAAGGACATTTGCTCAGCTATGTTCATAGAAGCTTTATCCACAGTAACCAGAAACTGGAAACAACCTAGATGTCCTTCAACTGAAGAATGGATACATTAAAATTAAAGAAAAAAAAATTAGGGAAAAAAAGACAAGACAGGAAGCAGGAAGTGGAGCCAGGCTATATTGTTCAAGTCTCACCTCCAATGTACCACACCCTCCATTTTGTCTCCCCATTCTGAAGGTTTCATAACCTCCAAAAACAGAGCCACAGGCTGAAGACCAAGTATTCAAATACATGAGCCTGTGGGGGACGTTTCATACCCAAACCATCCCAGAATACTAAGCAACTTACGCACAGTAATTCATTATAGAGTGAGTCATTTTGCCTTAGGATGTTACCTGGTACATTGGTGTTGTACACTAACACCAAGTGATTCTGATATAAAGGGTACACCCTGGGCTAGGGTAGAAGCTAAGTCAGGAGACCAAGTGTGTCCAGAGCCCTGTACAGCTCGGTGGTGTCAGCTAGGAACAAGCACCATGTTCTTTCTGTTCCAACAACATTGATCTGACCCAGCTCTCCTCTGCTTCACTGCTTGGAGCCTCGCCTCTGACCCTGTCTGTTGCTCTTTCTGGGCTCAGCTTCAAGATCTCCAAGAAAAACTGATAACAACACTTGCTTTTAGAACTCTAGCCATCAGGAGTCTAATCTTTGCAGTGACCCACTAACTCAGACAGTGGCACCTAGAGCAGGGATAATGTGAAGAGTGAGAGATGTCAAGGGGGACCCCACAAATTACAGTAGCCTCAAGCACTGGACCGCTCGTATGTGTTTGGTGATGTGTGGCGATGGCTTGTTTGGTCACAGTGCTGAATCCATTCCCCCAGCCTGGGCCACTCAATCAGGAGCTCACTGGCACTAACTTCTGTGGCTCTCTCCTGTGTCCTGTCCCAACAGGAAACTGGATTTTGGTTCATTTTCCACCATGTGCCAACGGGCCCCTCCGTGGGAATGTATTCCCCAGGATATTCTGAGCACAGTCCGCTGGGGAAATTCTATAACAACCGAGCACATTCTAACTACCGGGTAAGTCTTTCCGTGCTGTGCTACTATGGCTAGCCTTTGCATTCCCCTGACCCAACCTGCAGGTGATTAGAGCCTGGAAGAGCTGCATTCTTATTGTGGGTCCAGAGCAGCCTTCCAGGCGGAAGATGCTGGGTTGGATGTCAGATTTGATTTTGTGATCCTGTTGTGGGCATCAGTGATATTGACAATGACGTTAGCCCTGGCCATGAACTAAGGGAAATTTGGACATGGTTCTGAAGTGCCATTGGCATCTAGGACTTTCCTCTCTCTTGCTGGGAAGTGGATGACTTCATCTGTGCAGTGCTAAGTCAGTACCAGTCTGTGCCCTGCTCCAAGCTAGGTTCTAGAGCAAAAGGGGGAGGTATTGAGATGGCTAGAACCTCAATATGTCAAGAACCTTCCCATAGGGGCAATAGTTAAGACTGGAGGCATTGGACATGCCAAGAGAACGCGGAACAAGGCTGAGCTAAAGGCGGCATTCTGTGTCTCCAGGACATGGGGATGGGGAACAGACAAGCTGTTATCTGATCCAGTTCTTAACAGTGCAGACAAGGAAATGGGCTGCTGGAGAGGAATGGTACCTCCAGAGTGAGGAGAAGACATTTCAGAGAGCTAGTGAGATGGCTCTGTGTTTAAGGTTCTTGCTTTGCAAGCATGAGAACAAAAGTATATGTCCATAACCCCTTTTGGGAAAAGCAGAGACAGGCTGACCCCAAAGTCTCCCTGACCAGCCAGTTAGCCAGTGAACTCCAGGTTCAGTGAAGGACACTCTTTCAAAACAACAACAACAA
The DNA here is from genome assembly GCA_028658305.1 of Pachyuromys duprasi. Lineage (NCBI taxonomy): Eukaryota > Metazoa > Chordata > Mammalia > Rodentia > Muridae > Pachyuromys > Pachyuromys duprasi. The sequence continues at coordinate 60,788,342 of CM053758.1, read as the reverse complement.
TAGAAAGCAATAGAAGTCACTAGCCTCTGGTCTCCACATTCACACACAGAAATGAAACCTATTTCAAAAAGTTGAAACTGAGAGAAGACCGGAAAAGAAGCAACATAGGCTCAGAGCAGATGTGTGCTGAAACCTGGGGGGTAAGGGGACAAAGGCTAGTGATGAGGAGAGAGGCTTGAGGAGGAGAGACGAGACACCTCCCAAGTCGTGTCCCAGAGTCTAAGCAGGGAGACAGCTGCAGAAGTACGGAGGGGAGTTTGTGGCTGGGGGAGCTGTGATGAGGCATTTCATGGATGTTGTGCTGCCCCCACATAGAGGCATCAGTGCCGGAGAAGAGAGGACACATTGACCTCTTGTTGGGGTCGTCTACCATTCCCTGGACCTTCCGATTTTCTACTTGAATGAGAGGGCACACAGGACTGGGCAGCAAAGGAGGCTGGGGCGGGGAGTAATGTAGTCAAGGGCAACATCTGTAATAGGAAGGTGAGTCAGAGTCAGGGACATAGTTGTGTGTAGGAGGGACGCTTTAGCATTGGTGAGCACAGGAGGGGTTCTTATCCTCTGATATAGGCAAGGAGAAATTAAAGGAGAAGCTACAGCTGGGCCAGCCTGACTGTCTGAGCAAAGGGTGTAGGGTCTGAATCCTGGGTGCTTCTACCCAGGAAGATTGACAGCACAGCCACCTCATGCAGTCATTTCTCAGGCATCTCGGTCATTCACTACAGCTACTCTGTGAAGTAGGTGTCATTAGCCAACAGTTCAGATAATGATGTGACTAGCCTAAGAGGTGAAGGGACTTTACCAGTGTCAGTTTGTGAGAACAGAGCCAAGAGCCTAAGCTCATGTCATCACCGTTGTTAAGTTAAAGGCAGCTGAAGAACAAACAGTAACTTGGAGGCAAAGCTGGTATGAGCCCTCCTAAGAGGGGCAGAAGGCAAAGGGGGCAGGGGGAATAGGAAGGGGCAGGGTCTGGGAGTGAAAGAGTCTGGATGGTAGCCTACAGAACTTTTGCTTCTGTTCCAATCCACTGGACAGCTTTGGCACCAAATTAGAAAACCAGGCTCAGAGCTGGGGACTTAGCTCAGTTGGTAAGAGTGTTTGCCTGGTGTACTTGAAGCCCTGGGTTTGCAAACAAAATAGACAAGGTGCTACATACCTGTAATTCCAGCACTCTAGAGGCTGAAGCAACAGAAACAGAGATTCAGAGTTATCCTTGGCTACGTAGTGAATTGAGGCCAGCCAGCATTACATGAGGCTCTATCTCAAAATTTTAAAAAAATCTTTAAAAAAAGAGAAAAAAAGAAAGAAGAAAAAGAAGGAGGAGGAGGAGGAGGAGGAGAAGAAGAAGAAGAAGAAGAAGAAAAGAGTTACCTTTCTCTTCAAGTCAAGCAGGAACCAGAACTGGCTGTAGGAAATCACTGACTCCCATACAAGAGAAAAGAGAGTCAAACCCAGTATTTCTTTGTATGTGTGTGTGTGTTTAACTTTATTTTTTATTGAAATTTTTTCACTTTGTACCCCAGCTGTAGCTCCCTCCCACAACCCCTCCCAGTCCCACCCTCCCTCCCTCTTCTCCTCCCATGCCCCTTCCCCAGTCCACTGATAGGGGAGTCCTCCTTTCCATCTGACCTTAGTCTGTCAGGTCTCATCAGGGCTATCTGCATTGTGTCCCTCTGTGGCCTAGTAAGGCTGCTCCCCACTCAGGGGCGGGTGATCAAAGAGCCAGCCTCCGAGTTCATGTCAGAGACAGTCTCTGTTCCCTTACTAGGGAACCCACTTGGAGATTGAGCTGCCATGGGCTACATCTCAGTTGCTGCTGGGAATGTAAACTTGTACAACCACTTTGGAAATCAATCTGGCTCTTTCTCAGACAATTAGGAATAGTGATTCCTCAAGATCCAGCTCTACCACTCCTAGGCATATATCCAAAAGATGCTTAAGTATACAACAAGGACATTTGCTCAGCTATGTTTGTAGCAGCTTTGTTCATAATAGCCAGAATCTGGAAACAACCCAGATGTCCCTCAATGGAGGAATGGATATAGAAATTGTGGTACATTAACACAATGGAATGCTACTCAGCAATTAAAAACAAGGAAATCATGAAATTTGCAGGCAAATGGTGGGAACTAGAAAAGATCATCCTGAGTGAGGTATCCCAGTATTTCATCTGAAAGACTGACATACTTGTGTGCACTTGTAGCCCTTATTTGAGAGTCTAGAATTCTCCAAAGTGGTGTGAGTCCTGTATATGGGATTGGCTATATGGCCTCAGATTAGACACTCTTAATCCCCAGTTTCTTCATGTATACCCCTCACACACATCTGCTTGTCCCAGATCTGGTTGGAGAGAACCAGAATGAGGCTGGCTCTCTCCTTCTCTCACACTAGAGCCTACTCCCATGGACACAGTCTGAGAATCATGCTGGAATTATTGGCATATCCAAAAGCTGGTGTGAAAAGAAGGTTCTGGGCAGTGGTAGTACCTAATGTGTCCTTCCTCCCCAGGCTGGCATGATCATAGACAATGGAGTCAAGACTACTGAGGCCTCAGCCAAGGACAAACGGCCTTTCCTCTCCATTATCTCTGCCAGGTAATAACCCTTGGGAAAATGTGTCCCTTAGGATCTCTCATCTTGCTTCCTTTTCTTTTCTTCTTCTTTTAAGATTTGTTTGTTTGTTTGTTTATTATGTATACAATGTTCTGTCTGCATGTTCACCTACTCACCAGAAGAGGGCACCAGAGCTCATTATAGATGGTTGTAAGGCACCATATGAGGATTGCTGAGGATTGAACTCAGGACCTCTGAAAAAATCAGCCAGTGCTGTTAACCTCTGAGCCATCTCTCTAGCCCAGCTTGCTTCCTTTTCTTCTACTTCAGTCTTGCATTTCTTTACCTACTGAGTGCTTGCTAGCTGGTGTTGAGCTAGTTGCTGAGATACCATACTATGCTAGAAGTCTAAACTAAGTCTAAATTAGAATCCAGGTTCCAGTAGCTAAAGGGACACTGAAGTTTCTAGCAGCTTCTAGATCCCTCCACAGAGCCAGGGACGTAAAACATTAGGAATGGCCAGAGCTCTGACACGTGACTTGCTGGGCTGGGTTACAAAGGTGATCAAAAAGGAATCGTTCACTGTACTGTAATGATAAAGAATTTGATGGCCAGGCTGATAAGACAAGGCAGAGCCTAGCTGAAGATCAGAAGCTGCTTTTAAAAGGTTGTAATCCCAGCACTCTGGGAGTTTGAGACTAGCCTGTTCTACAAAGTGAGTTCCAGGGGAGCCAGGGTTACACAGATAAACCATGTCTAAAAAAAACCCCAAAAAACAGGAAAGCAAAAAGGTATTGTTCAAACTTCAAGATCATTAGCAAAAGTGGAGCCGCCTGTCTGTCTTCTGCACGGAGCTGGATCCTAGAGCTGTAACCTCCTGCCTCACCTCCTGCCTCATCGCCTGCCTCTTGGAGAAGTGCAGAGTTGCTAATGCCAGAGCCCCCTGTGCCAATGAATATCTGTTGAACCAGAGCTATCTGGGGCCTGTGAGTGGAAAGCAGTTTACACAGCCCAGAGGGAATACCACCTGTGTCTTTCCATGTTCCAGGTACAGCCCTCACAAGGATGCAGACCCACTGAAACCCCGGGAGCCAGCCATCATTCGGCACTTTACTGCCTACAAGAACCAGGATCATGGAGCCTGGCTTCGGGGTGGGGACGTGTGGCTGGACAGCTGCCGGTGAGTCTGGAAAGGAAGGTGGCTCTGCCACAAAAGAGGCTTGATGCTCTTCCCCTAGACGGAAGAGTGAGCAAGGCAGAGAGGATTCCCAGCATAACGACATTCAGCTTCTGCTCCCCCTGCAAGACACGGATATAAGACGGCAGCAGACAGCGGCCAGGAGAGGAAAACACCCACAGCATCATGTTAGGTTCACCCACAGTGCTGCGTGCTATGGCTTACTCATGGGGACTCTCTTCCATGGTCACACGGCTGGTCAGTGCAGGAAGGGAAAAAAGAGTCATGGTACTGAGCACTCACTGTGTGCCTAAACTTTGTTTTTGTTTCTTTCTCACAGTATTTCCTCCAGAATGTAAAGTTTTTAAAAATGTAAAATCCTTGTTCTGTTGTTGATAAAATGAGGCCCAGTTAATGAGTGTCTCAAGTTGAATGGCTAATGAGTAGTCAAAATGAGACTTGATACTCAAGGCTGTTAGACTTAGACTCTAAGTCCCACAAAAAGAGCCAAAAACTTTGATTCATGATGTAAAGTCACCAGAAGTCTGATGGCAAACATGGTTCTCCTTTCTTTTGCAAGAAAAATGAAGTACCCTACCAATGTGGGTGGGTCTTCTTGTCCTCCACCAGACAGTCTAAGGAAGCCCAGAGTGTGGCTGCCATCAGGGCTTATGTCTCCAAAATAAAGAGTTGACATGATCTTTAGCTATTTACCCAGTGTGGCTGTTGGGGATTTAGGGAGGCCTATAGTATCCCTGGATACAGGCAAGGATGGGAGAGGGTACTCCTGGAGGTGGGAAAATGGAATGGCAACTGAAATACCACACTCCAGTCCAGGTAAAAGAGAATCATAAATGAGGAGAGTGTGGATAAGCCCTAGCCTTCAGCATAGCAAGCAGCTGTGTTTTTAGACGTGTTGAGTTGAAGATGCAGTAGAAATGTCCCAAATCTTCCAGAGACAAGATAGGACAAATGTCTGGTTTTAGAGTCACCCAGATGGGTGAAGAAGGAAGCTATGAGTGTCTGTAAGGTCCCTAGGGTCACAGTGGAGTGTGAAGCGACCATGGCAAATCACCAAAAGATACCAGAGATGATAAAAAGCTGGGTACAGGGAGTAGAAAAGAGCTGGAGAGCCTCGTACCCTAGATGAGACTTGATTGATTGGTTGGTTTGGCTAAATAGATATTTAAAGCATACTGAAAAGGAGCTGATTGTGAAGTGTGTTGGGAACTGGAGAGTTGTGGAAAGCAGGATCAGCCAGGTATGACCGACACAGAAGGGAACAGGGATGACTTGGGCCTGGGCTTATAGGAGTCGTGAAGCCATTGGGAATTCAAAAAGCAGCAAATGATGTATGAAAATGGCACTTGAAGGAGACCCTTGGGGTGTATTGGACGAAGGGAGAAAAGCAACAAAGGAAATGAAGGCAACACAGACCCAAGGTCTAGCTCCTTCATGAGGCAGGGCCAGCTGCCTCCACAAACCTGCTCATACTGACCCTAAGAACAGGCAGAGTTGCAGGGCAGCAGCTGTGATCAGCATGGTGTAATCATGAGGTTTGTTCTTGCTCTTCTCAGGAACAGAAACTGCCTGGCTTCTGGAAAACTTAGAATTTAGCTATTTGAGTGTCTTGCTATATCTGAGCCCTGGCCCTGAGGGTGAGATAGCATAGGCCTCCAACCCCACCCACCACCCACCTCCCGCCTCCCACCATTTCTCCTAATCAACCCCATAGACCCCAGGGGCTCAGCCAGAGGTAGGCTGGCAAGGGAAGTCTGTGAGGGCCAGCCCTCCTGTAACTAATGTTCCATTGCCCCCAAATGCAGAGTCATGAGTGCCCCTACCAATGTGAGTATATCATTATCTCTGTACCAGGCATTCCAAGGAATACCAAATCTGTGAGTAGGAACCAGAATACCCTTTTGCTGCGTAGAGTAGAAAATTACGATTTCCTCAGGAAAACTCCTGCCTCACTGTCCACAGTTAGACTCTAGGGACAAAGAAAGGTCCTTCCTTCTGCAACGTCATTGACTGTGGAGTGAGAACATGTGATGACTGTCTGCTTTGTCCCCAGGTTTGCTGATAATGGCATTGGTCTGACCCTGGCCAGGTAAGAGTGACTGCCGTTGTGACTGGTCTTTCGTGGGAGCTTCTATTTGGATATCTCATCCTCACCACCTCCTCTCCGCAGTGGTGGAACCTTCCCATATGACGATGGCTCTAAGCAAGAGATAAAGAACAGCTTGTTTGTTGGCGAGAGCGGCAATGTGGGCACGGAAATGATGGACAACAGGATCTGGGGCCCGGGTGGCTTGGACCACAGCGGAAGGACCCTTCCTATTGGCCAGTAGGTTTGCAATGGTGGGAACTGCCCTTTTTTGTGTATGCGGCTTGAGTTACAGCCATGAGGGAAAAAAAAAAGAAGTTAGTGGCTGACTTTTATTTGTTGACTCTGAATGTTTCTGCCATCTAACAACCTGTAAAACTTAATAGTTAAGATTCACAATGAGGATGAAATCTGGAATGAGGAGAGAGAGGTCAAAAAACACTGTAGACCAGATGCCAACAGGTACACAACCAATAGATGTTCAGGGGAGCATGGTCTCCAGAAAGATAGATTCTGAGTCTCCTCAGCAACTCACTCAGAGTCCTTCATTCACTTCTGAGTATGGCAGAGAAGAAAGTGACCAGAGGTGATCAAACCTGCAGCCATGTCTCACACAGATTGGAATCTTACACCAAGAGACTGATCATCAGCAGGTGGTCACATCTCAAGGCTGCCATGCATACAAGAGAAAAGGCTCATTCCACTGAGATTGGTTTAGCCTTCTTTTGGTGAAAATAGCAATGTCTGCTGTTACAATCAGGACAGAAACATGCAGACTGAAACTTTCAACCCACCTTGGGTCTCCCAGAAGATGCCCCAGAGCCACACGCAGAGGCATACGCCTAGTCTTTTTTGACCAAGCTATCAAAAAGCCCTTACTTCCATTTTAAGGGACAAGACAGACCCCCTTTTTATAAGCGATTCTCAGTCTATATTTCTAGAATTTCTTTCTAGAAGGTTTCCAATTTCCAGGGACAGGATATTGTGGCAACTTCTAGAGGTGATCTTGTCTATGGTGCCCTGACAGGCTCAAGCAGGTTTCTCACACTGCCTTTAGGAGGAGAGACCTAGGAAGGACCATACACTTTTACCTGAGGTCGATTATGATCTGAAGTGTGTGGCTTATGTAGAACTAGCAAGAATGTGCTGACCCTGAATACCTTAACTGGAAATAATCATGGATGTACCCCATGAAAACCAGGATTCAAGGTGATGGCATCATCAGTTACTAATATAAAAATATGGAAACACAGAGGATTTGGGAGTGAATGAAAACTTTCTTGGGAACCATATACATCAGCTGGGAGCCTTAATAGAAGACTAAGGACAGCTGGAGATGGCCTTTCTCTGGGGACATATCTTTCATATGCTTCATTTTCCTTCTTCATTCCCTTGCTTCCTAAGTTCCCTGTGGAAAAGATGGGAAGGGACCAAGCCAGAAGCAGAGACATGAATATGTTAGGCATAGAAATGGCAAGCGTAGATTTGTGACTGGCCCTGAGAAAGGCCACCAAGCAGGCTGACCATTCCCTCATGAGCCTTCCATTTAAATACCCTGCTCAAGATTCTCAAGTAAATGGGAGAGGTATCTCTGAGCCCCTCCTCCCTGCCAGGCAAAGGAGAAGTTTCCATTTCCCCGATTCTTCTCTAGTCCCTCCATGTCTCCCAGATGCCACCTCTTCCCACTTCCTTCCTGCTGCTTCCCAGTATCAGGCCTTCTCAGGCGCCCTGTTTCAGTCTGTGGTCTTGCTTTTCTAGCAAAAGCTGTCTTTGCCTCTGGCAATGCTTGAAAAGTTGCACTGTAATTCTTTTTTATCTTTGCCCGTTCTGTGTATTTCTGTTCCTCACTATTTCCCAAACCCAGCATGTTGCCTGTGGATAGGCTCACAGAGAAAATGCATCTGGAGCTTAATCTGATTAAATTGTTATAGCAACCAAAACTAGGGGGATAATGACTAACAGTGATCACCTCCCAAGGGATGGAATATTGGCAGTCTCTAGAAGTATTTACAGCATTTTCCTAGTGGCTGGACACATTGATGGGAAGAGTAGAGAAACTGCCTAAACAGAGGTCCTTAAGCCATCAACTAGATAGACAGATATTTATCTACCAACCTGTCATTTATTCATCCAACTAGCTGTCCATCATTCCATTCATCCACTCATCTGGTCACCCACCACTATCTATTCATCCACCATCCATCTACCTACAATCTTTCCATCTATCTATCCACCCACCATCCATTCATCCGTCTGCCTATCAGCCAGTATCCATGTACCCATCCATCCAACCCATTCCATCCATCCATTTATCCACCAGCCATCGCTCTACCAAACACCATCCAGTTGATGCATCCCCACCATCCATCATCATCCATCCATAGAGACATTTATCCAGCAATCATTCATTCATTGACACTGTGCCCATACATTCCGTCTCAGTGAATTAACTGATTTTTCAGTGGAAGGAGTTGCAGATCAGGAATGCCTTTACCCAGAAAATCTCTTACCATTCAACTCCAAAGAAGCTGACACCTGACTTCCTTGACTCCCCAGGAATTTTCCGATTAGAGGAATCCAGTTCTATGACGGTCCCATCAACATCCAGAACTGCACCTTCCGCAAGTTCGCAGCCCTCGAGGGCCGACACACTAGTGCCTTGGCTTTCCGCCTAAACAATGCCTGGCAAAGCTGCCCCCACAACAACGTGACCAACATTGCCTTTGAGGATGTCCCGGTGAGTGTGGTGCCAGGACAGGCTCCTGGCAGAACCAGACTTTGAGGGATGACTCACTTGTCCCCCGCGGCTCGGAGATTGAGCTGTTGCCACCGCCACAAGGGTGGAATAGCTTCCTCCAAGTAGCCTGGACCTTGTCCCAGTGTGCTCTCTACCCAAACTGGAAAAGTACAAGCTCAGGTCACAACAGAAGGTCAAGTCTGGGTGAATGCCCACGGGTCCTCCATCTGTGCCTCAGTAAGAACTGGAGATGAACTCAGGGTTCTGAAGATGTTCCTCCAGACCCTTGACAAACTGGAAGTTGTGACCAGGCTACTTGAGTTGGCATAGATTATCTCACCAACTCTAGCAGTGTCCAAGAGAAGTCTTCTGAAGACATTGTTCAAGTTCATCCTGAATGTAGAATGTAACTAGGGCTTCCTGGCTGCAGATGGAGAAGCTGGAGGGAGCTGAGGGTCAGGGGAGCAGGCCAAGGCTGCCTGTGAGGCCTGTTGCTTCTCACTATCTGTAGCCTATGGTCTCCCAAACCTTCCCCTCCTCTCCCCCCCCACCTCCTCACTTCTCTCCTCCTCCCTGCTACTGCCGTTGTCTGTCTGCTAGGTCATTAGCAGAGCTCTGAGAAGATAGAATCATAAGTGACTTAATTTCTTCACTCAGACTCTTGAGAGCCTGTAGGAGGTCAGTCACAGAGATGTTCAATGGCTTTCACTGTGAGGCTGTCCTCCTTAAAGTTACCACACATACCCACAAGCTCATGCACACTCTTACACACAGGTCCCCCCTGAACATTGTACACACTTTCTCATACAAACACTCACCCCCAGCTCCTCCCCAGTTCATTCACCAGAACACTCCCTCGCTCCTAAGCACCTCCTCCATCAGACCAGCCTCCAAGGCCACCTACAGCAGCCAAACCAGTGAGTAGAGCCAAAATTATATGCTGGTTTTCAGAGTTGAGGCACAGTGACACTCTGTCTTTTGGGTTCCATGAGATGATCAGCCCATGTGGTTTCCTCCAGCGTCCAAGGGCAGCCTCCGTCTGGCTGCTTTGTAATGTCAGCGGAAATTGGAAACTTTGCCCTGGCCTGATGACGGCTGCAGTTTCCGTTCACCTTCTGGCTCAGCCTTATTTTCCTGGGCTCTGTTCAGATTACTTCCAGAGTGTTCTTCGGAGAGCCTGGGCCCTGGTTCAACCAGCTGGACATGGATGGCGACAAGACATCTGTGTTCCACGATGTGGATGGCTCTGTGTCGGAGTACCCCGGCTCCTACCTCACGAAGGACGACAACTGGCTGGTTCGACACCCAGACTGCATCAACGTCCCAGACTGGAGAGGGGCCATCTGCAGTGGGCGCTATGCACAGGTGGGGTGCCACTGTAATCCACTTGCTAGTTCACCCACTCCCTCGTGTGACAAGGATTCGGAGGGCCTGCTGTGTGTCCAGACGTACGCTGGACCAAGAATGATGCAAAAATTTCCTTCCTTTCTTTTTCTGCCTCCCACACCCATCTCACAGGATAGTCACAGTCAAAACCTGTGTGTGTGTGTGGGGGGGGGGTACTTCATTCCAGGTTCCAGCACTGGCTCCTGCTCATCTTCAGCTTACACTGTTGGAGACTCAGCATCCTCCAACGGTGTGAACTTGAGCTAAAAACTGAACTTCTTTAATGATGTTTTATGAATGATTTCAGATGGTACAAATAAAATTCTCCCTCCTGTCCTTTTTTAGGGATAGAAATAAAATGTGAGCCATAACTTTCCTAGTAGTCATGTTAAAATGTAAAAAAAATAAAGAGAGAGAGAGAAATTAATTCAATAATTATTTCGACACATTTTCTATTTCTAGCCACTTCTTTTTTTAAAAAAAAATATACTTATTTTATTTTATGTTTACGAGTGTTTTGCCAGCCTGTATGTATATCCAGCACATCCATGCAGGTGCCCACAGAGATCAGAAGAAAGTATCAGCTCCTCTGGAACAGGAGTCATGGATGGTTGCGAACCACTATATGGGTGCTGGGAACTGAACCCAGGTCCTCTGGAAGAGCATCAAGCTCTTAACTGCTGGGCCTTCACTCTAGCCCAGTAGCCAATTTCTTTTAAAATGTCAATCCTCAACAAAGTAACACAGAGGCCTACCAAAATAATCAAGTTGTAGTTAATAAAAAGAAAATTCTTTCACTGCTTTTGTTTTGAAATCTCTTGATTGATGTTGAGTCTCAGTTCTCCGTTTTGGGATTTAAATTAATTAAAATAGCATTTTAAAACTGGTTCGTGGGCCACACTCTGCTGAGAATCCAGGAGTGGGCTTGAGAAGGATAGCCTGCGGAGAGCAATGAATGGCCAGAGGAGCTGCCGCGAGCATGGAAAATGTTGACAGGAGGCATGCAGACAGACTGCCTGGCGGTGTTGAAAATCCCGTGGAGACTGGAGTGCCTCTCTCCTAGACTAGGGGATTTTCTCAGCCCCAGGAGCACCCACACCTCTAGAATTATCCAGCAACGACATTCAGGCGAGGTATCCTGTGTGGAGCCCACGCTTTCCTGCCTCCCACCCCCTCTTCCTGACACATTGCTTATCTTCTTAGAAAATGGCTGATCTTTAGAGCCTGGCCAATTATCATAGCTACTTACTATCTAATTGTTACTAATGGTCTCTTCCCTTGGCTCGATAGCTTACAAGATAAGTTAACGTGTTGAGTGATGCATTTGACAGCCCTGTAAGATGAACAGTGTTGGAGTTTCTTTTTTCATCTTTTATAATGTTTATGATATATGATTTATAATATATAATAATTACATAATAAAACTAGAGGTGAAGAGAGGACTTCTTTCCAAGAGCTCATCATTGCACTTTGGTGTAATGGTCTCTCTTGTCCCCAGCTGCAGAGATGGGATGAGCCAGAGAACTGAACAAGATGTGTATGTTTGTGGGGGAGGGTGTATGTATGATATATGTATGTATATTATATAGTGTGCTTTTGCCTGTGTGTGCGCATGTAGAGGCCAGAAGTTAATAACAGATGCCTTTCTCTATCACTTCCCCCCTCAGTTTTTGAGGTTAGCTCCCTCACTGAACCTGAGGCTCCCAGTTCTGACTAGGCTAGCTGTCCAGCCAGCCCCCAGGATTCACCTGTTCCTGACTCCCTCCAGTTCTGGAGTTACAGATGCATGCTTTCACATGTGTATTGAGGATCCACGTGCAGGTCCCTGTGCTCCTCTAGCAAACATTTGACCAATTCAGCCATCTCCCTAGCCTCCAGAAGAGTGTTTCAAATAAAGGTTGGCTCTCTGCTCCTTAGGGACTTCAGGCCTGGTAACTTTATTTCAGGTTTTTTTTTTTTTCTTTGATTGAGACGTCATGAAGTCATCTATTGGGTACAGCTACATACACCACCTGCTCCATGGGCCCATGGTTGTATCTGCAGTAGAGTTTGAATACACACCTCGCACTGGCCTGTTGCTGAAGGCCCTGACATCTCAACAGCTAACAAGGTGGAGGCAGATAGGCTGTAGGCTCATGGCCTGCCTGAGCTACAAAATTAGCTTGGGCAGGCTCCCTTGACTTAGTAAAAAGAGGCCTAGGGGTGTAGTTCAGCAGTAGAGGAGGGCCTGCCTAGCATGTACAGTGTTTATTGCCCTGTGTGTAATGCCCAGTATGGAAAGAAGAAAGAAAAAAAGGAGGAAGAAAGGGAAGAGATAAAGATGGAAGGAAGGAATTAAGGAAAGGAAGAAGGAAGAAAGCAAAGAAGGGTCTTCCCTCTCTTTTTCTTGCCCTTCCACACATGCCTCCATTTTCCACGGTTCACCATGTGAACAACAGTCAACTTCTGGTCACTCCCCAGCAGAGGTCATTTTTTTTTTTTTTGAAATCACAGAAAATGTCTGCCAAGATACATGGTACAGCCACCCCCTCAGCTCCTTCTCTGCCATCTGCCCAAAGCAGGGCAGAGGCAGAGGGCTTCAGTCTGGATATATGATGAATAATTGTTAAAAGAAAGAAGGAAAGAAAGAAAGAACAACAACAATAAAATACATGGAGCAACCTGGGCTGTGTTCTCCAGCAGAGAGAGACATCCCGTTCTTTGGTCTTCTTTTCATTCAGGCTCTGCAAAGAGACAGTGGCTCTGAAAGTGCCCCTGTGGTCGTATGTTAGCCAGACACTCTGGAACAATCCCTGCTAACAGCTTCCTTGTACCTTTCCTTTTTGGGTTTTCAAAGATGTACATCCAGGCCTACAAGAGCAGCAACCTGCGTATGAAGATCATCAAGAATGACTTCCCCAGCCACCCCCTCTACCTGGAGGGGGCCCTGACCAGGAGCACTCACTACCAGCAGTATCAGCCCGTCATCACCCTGCAGAAGGGCTACACCATCCACTGGGACCAGACAGCGCCCGCTGAGCTTGCCATCTGGCTCATCAACTTTAACAAGTGAGTGTGAGCGGCCAGGGAAGCATGGCCCAGGACAGTGGGTTACAGTGGTGCTGCTGAGATCAGGTAGGGATAGTGAGAATGTCTCATTGCAAAGTGTTGGTTTACAGTTCACAGGACCTCAGGCTGGTGGTCCCTGTAAGCCCTGCAGGAGGTACCCAGACAGGTTCTCATCACCCATGAGAATCCAAGGGTACAGACTGAGGCGGCGTAGTGGGCCCACCTTGTGCAGAAAAGCTAATCTCCCAGAGGCCAAGTGAACAAAGAATGTGTGGCGATTTAATGAGTATAATTGTCACCTAGCTCCTAGCATTACTGATGCTCTGTGAGGGCATCTTTTTGTTTTGTTTTTGGCTTTTCTTTTCTTTTAGATTGATTCATTGATTGAGTGAGTGATACAGTATTCTGCCTGCATGTATGCCTGCAGGCCAGGAGAGGGTACCAGATCTCATTATCTATGGTCATGAGCCACCATGTGGTTGCTGGGAATTGAACTCAGGACCTTTAGAAGAACAGCCAGGGCTCTCAACCTCTGAGCCGTCTCTCTAACTCCGTTTGTTTGCTTGTTTTCCAAGACAGGGTTTCTATGTGTAGCCTTGGCAGTCCTTTGTAGAACAGGCTGTCCTGGTCTGTCTGCCTCCCCAAGAGCTGGGATTAAAGGCGTGTGCGACCACACCTGGAGGGGAGGGCATCTTAACTATTCTTTTACTGCTGTGGTTAACCATCCTAACAGAAGCAACCTGAGGAAAGACTTATTCTGTCTCAGGGTAGGACATGAAAGTACTCATGGTGAAAACATCACGTCAGCAGGACCTTGAGGAGTTGGTCATATTGTATCCCCAGTCAGGAGGCAGAGGGAGATGAATGCTTCTTATCCAGTCCAGGACCCCAGCCAATGGAATAGTGTCACCCACACTTATGGTGGGTCTCCTCACCTCAGTTAATCAGGATAACCCCTCAGGCATGCCAAGAGGCTAACCTAATCTAGATAATCCCCCACAGCTGCGCCCTGGGGGATTGCGCCCTTTCCTAGGTGGTTCAAGGAGCTGTCAAATCCATCAACACAAACCACAGCAGGAGGGAAGCAGTTAGATTAAGGACATCAGGTCATTTGTATATACTTATATTCAAGCATTTCCTACGTGCATCACGTACCCTTGTCTGTATCGCTGAGACAGACAGCTCTCCATTGCAGAAGGCAGCGTGAAGCAAGCCCTCTATCAGGAAGAGGCTGGCCCTAGCCCTCAGTTGCTTGTGCTCTTTAATCATAGCCCAGTTGAAGGAATATCGTTTTTCCATCCAAAACCCACTCAGAGCACCCCTAGATCTGCCCTTGAAGGCTCATAGGTGACCCATCCTGATGGTCCTCCTTGGCCACTGCTGATCACCATCCATTCTTTTCCCCTTGAACACTTTGCAACTTAGTTATTATTCTTTCAAATGTTCCCACTTCAGAATTTTTTGGCCACTATTCCTGTGGTGTGCTCAAGGGCCCGTGCCCAGAACTAATCCCACTGTCTTTTCCAGGGGTGATTGGATCCGAGTGGGGCTCTGCTACCCAAGAGGCACCACTTTCTCCATCCTTTCGGATGTTCATAATCGCCTGCTAAAACAAACATCCAAGACTGGGACCTTTGTAAGGACCCTGCAGATGGACAAGCTGGAACAGAGCTATCCTGGCAGGAACCACTACTACTGGGATGAGGATTCTGGGTAAGGAGGCTCCTGTAGTCTGAAGAAATGGGGCAAAGTTTATTATGTATCCTGGGTCTTCCCATTAGTATAATAGGTCTTCCCATTAGTTGATGCTAATGAAGACAGAGGCTTTCCTAGGCACTTTGACCCAAGCACTAAGCATGGTCTCAACCACATAAAGCAGACAAGCTTGGGGCGGGGAGACATAAATTCTCTATTAAATCTGCAAGTGGATGATAGGGAAGGTTTGAGAAAAGAAGTTAAGGTTAAACAAAAACAAATAAACCAACATGATATGCCCCCCCCTCCAACCCAAGTGGAACAAACAACATTCTAATTTGAAGATGGGAAAAGAAGACACTGGGGAAACAGGAGTAACTTGCTCAGAAAACAAAATAGCTATTCTCTTTTAAAAAAGGGTAACACAAACCTATCCGAGCTGGATCTAAGCGTAGGACTATCTATACCCCAAGCCCTCCCACTTCTGCTAAAATTCACTGGATCCCGGTCAGCAGACATAATGGGAGCAAGGTGTCTCCACAAAGACACTAGGAAACTCTGGTCTCTTTCCCTAAAATAAATCCATCGATGGGAAATGGTTCAGTCAAGCACTTGGTGTGCAAACCTGAATTCAGTCCCATAGAACACCCCCCCCCACAGCACACGCACACACACACACACACACACACAGACAGAGAGAGAGAGAGAGAGAGAGAAAGATAGGAACATTGCCATCATGCATTTATAATCCAAGAAGTTGGGGCGGGGGGTAGGCAGATTCCTTGGACTCACTAGCCAGCCTAGCTTAATCTGCAAAGTCCAGGTAAAAATAAAAATTCCTTTCTTAAAACTTTATATGGACAGCTCCTGAGGGTGACACCAAGAGCTGACCTCCAGTCTCCACATTCAAGCATACATATACATGCCTGTACACACACACATGAAATCCAGACTAACAACTGAGGAAGTCCAGTGTGCCCCCAGAGTGATGAAGCTGGCCACAAAAGCCTTCTAGGGAGTAAGGTGAAAGGTTATTTAATGGTGGTTTTGCTTTGTTTATGAGAAGAAAACAAAATAGCTACTCTCTTTTTTTAAAAGGATAATCAACTTGCCATAATTAGGGTTAAAATGAAAATAGGCTGGCTAAGAGAAGGGAGTTCCAAGGTGGGAAATGGGCCCTGGCTTGGCTTTAGCTGTACTTTGCACAACTGGTTCATCAGTTGCCACTCAGGGGAGTGTCACGAAATAATAAAGTATGGTACAGAAGGAGTATGGCCATTGGTGACACAGCTCCAGGAACACATGGATCATTGAAGTCAGGGTCCTCGTTCCTTCACCATCCAGGGCCTTGATGTTCAGTTCAGCTTACTGGGATGCCCATAGGTTGTAGGTCAAGGCCAGAACTGTGATCTGTACAGTCAGAGTGTGGGATGGGTGATCTCTCAGATTCCTCTTGCTTTGACCTGGCAACAAGGAAATTTTAACACTGTTAAGACCAGTACAGGAGGTAAGGGTCCATGCCAACTTCGCCTCTATGTCCTTGGCATTGATTCTTATGGAGAAGGGAGCCCCAGTGTGATGTGGCTATGTGCAACCTCTGCAGCCTCCCCACCATACAGAGCATACAGATGGCACCAGGTCTGTATTTGGCCTTGAGCTAGAGACTCTTGTATCTGGCAGTTTCCATGTTAGTCAGAGATCACTTGATGCCAGGAACAGAGGTATTATTTGGTTTTTGTGTTTTTGAGACAGGGTCTAAATATCTAGGCCCTGCCTGGCCTAGAACTTACAGTGTAAACTAGGCTGGCCTCACACTCACAGAGATCCACCAGCCTTTGCCTTCCAAGTGCTGAGATTAAAGTTGTACAGTACAACACCCAGAAGAACAAAGGTTCTTGCTTTGGAGCACCGAGAAACAGCTCAAGTCCAAGAGAAGGCTCATTCCTTTACATTCTCACACATATGAGTGCGTGTGTATGCCAAGCCTCTTACATCAGGGTCTTCTCTCAAGCTCCTTCTCTCCTTTATTCCTCAGGAAGGTCATGGCACAAAATAGTCACAGCAGCCACTACTCATTTGCCCTTACAACTCAAGTACCAACCAGTAAACAAGACCCAGCACTTTCTTCATTCTAGTTCACAAGAGAGTGCATCTTCTTACCTCCCTGTAGCCAATAGATTGCCTATTGAGAATCCAGTGTGAGCCCTTACTCTGGTCGAAATTTGGACAGAATATAGACTTTGGCATCCTGGCCCAAAGCCAAATGGGATCATTAAAAGTTGGCTCCCCTAAAGAAAAGCGTGGAGATGATCGGGACCTTATCTTTAGGTTATTATAGACAGGACTCAGCTTGAGAGCATTTCTCTGAGATGAAAGAACAGCAATAACAAATGCCAAGTTAGTATTGGGGGCCACAGCATAATACGACTCCCTGGAACGTGGGCCAGCTTCCTTCCTAATACTTATTATTGGAATAAGTTATGGCTTGAACAAAAGTACAGTTAGGGTCCACGATAGGATGGGAAAACTCCCAGCTCTGTAACTCCCAGCTGTGTATTCACTTCTGAGACAATTTCCCCATCTGCCAAATCAGTGTGGTAATAGTACACAGTGGACAAGGTTGACGATTAAAGGAGATGATGTGTCAATCCACAATTGTATCTGTAGTTGATCCTCAGAAAATATTTGCCAGCACTTTTAGCTTCTTCTCTTATACACACACAGATATATATATTCTTATATATTCATATATATTATTCCTCCAACTGAATATGACTCTCTGACAGACACAGTTCCATGATTTAAGGCCTCCAGGATATAACCTCAGTGACCAGGAGGTTTTCTATTTGTTTCTTTATTTGTTTGCTTGAGCCAAGGTCTTGCTAGGCAGTCCTGCCTGGCCTTGAACTCAGTAAGTAGACCAGTTTGGCCTTGAACTTGGAGTGACCTTCCCACCTGTGCTTCCCAAGTGCTGGGATGATAGGTGGGTGGCACCGTGTCTGGTTTGGGTGAGAAGTAGGTTCTCCGTGCCTCCTACAAACACCCAGCTTCCTTCTGTGTGCAGGCTGCTCTTCTTGAAGCTGAAAGCCCAGAACGAAAGGGAGAGGTTTGCTTTCTGCTCCATGAAGGGCTGTGAGAGAATCAAGATTAAAGCCCTGATCCCAAGAAATGCAGGCATCAGTGACTGCACGGCCACCGCTTACCCCAGGTTCACCGAGAGGGCCTTGGTGGATGTGCCAATGCCCAAGAAACTCTTTGGGGCTCAGCTGGTAAGTGGCCATGGCAGGCTGGGCCCTTTGCCCCCAGGAGGCTCAGACCCAGTTGAACTCCTCTCTAGACACCTACTCAGCTCCAGGACTCAGTTCTGGGTCAAGGCACAGGGCACATAAGGAGAAAGGACACCCAGACTTCACTGCCTCACAACTGTCCCGTGTTTGTTTTTCAGAAGACAAAGGACCGCTTCCTGGAAGTGAAGATGGAAAGCTCCAGACAGCACTTCTTCCACCTTCGGAATGACTTCGCTTATATTGAGGTAGGAAAGATTCTGCAGGTCCAAGGCTGCTCGCTAGGGAAGAGTGGCGTATTAGCTAGTCTTGTCTCATTGCGACCGTAGTACCTGGTGACTCATGATTTCAGGGAGCTTTGGTCCATCGTAGTGAGGAAGGTATGTCAGGATAGTCTGGTTCACAGAGGCCTGCTGTCATAGTTACTTCTCTGTCACTGTGACAAAACACCGTGACCAAGACAACTTATAAGTGGAAGTGTTTAATTGGGGGCTTATAAATCCAGACGGCTAGAGTCTGCAGTGGCAAGGCAAAAGGTATGGTGGTAAGAAGAGCTGAATGTTTCCATTTTGGTCTACAGGTAGGAGGCAGAGAGATACATTGGGGATCGTGGGAGTCTCTTGAAATCTCAAAGCCTGTTCCTAGTGAAACACCTCCTCTAACAAGGCCATACTTCCTAATCCTTCCCAGTCAGTTCCACCAGTCAGTCAAATATATGTTCCTATGGGGGACATTGACACTCAAACCACCATTCACATGTATGCAGAGGCTGTTGACCTCATGGAGGACCAGGAAGCCAAGAGAGGCAGGAACTAGGGGCCAGGAATAACTTTCAAAGGCTGATTCATGGCAACCTACTTCCTCCAGCTAGATTCTACCTCCTAATGGTTCCACACACTCCCAGAACACCACTACCACGTAGGGAACAAACATTGAAAACATGAGCCTGTGGGGCGTGTCAGATCAGACTGTAACGGGTGGTATTGTGATAAGTTGCCACAAGCTGGGTGGGTGAAAACAAAAAGGTTATTCTCTTTCATTTTCAGAAGCCAGAAAGCTTCCCCTAACTTCTAGTGGCCCTACAAGCCCTTTGGATTACAGTTATGACACTGGCATTTCTGTCACATCTTCATGAGGCCATCCCTGATTTGTGCCTCTCTTATCTTTCACCTTTCTTCCCAAAGGGTCCCACTGTTGGATTTGGTGCCTGCCCCAAACATTCTGGATGATCCTGCCCTGAGATCCTTAATATTAAGTCACCTCTGCATGCCGTTAAGGCATTTTCGGAAGCACTCTTTCTAGACAAACTCAAATTCACAGATTCGTAGGGGGCATATCTTTTGGGAGCTCACTATTCAAGTCTACAGGGAGCACAAAGAAGGGGTGTGAAGGGGTCTCATAAACTGAGCCGCTGTGTATCCGAGCTCTGCCTTTAGTGTCTACATAGGAACCATATAGGGAAGGAGAACCTTGGCACCTCAGCTGCCCCAGGGTCCCTCATATCTGTGTTGCTTTGGCCCTGCAGGTGGATGGCAGGAAGTACCCTTGCTCAGAAGATGGCGTCCAGGTGGTGGTGATTGATGGGAACCGAGGCCATGTGGTGAGCCACGGGAGCTTCAGAACTACCATTCTGCAGGGCATACCCTGGCAGCTCTTCAACTACGTGGCAGCTGTCCCTGACAAGTGAGTGTAGCTCAGTTTCTGAACTGTCCAGAGACACAATGGATCCCTGGCGAGGGCCCTGTCCCTCATGCCCAACCCCTCATGAGATTTGCCAGTCGGGATGATCTGTGCCTGCTGGGCGGGGAGACCTTCATGCCTGTCGCTGTGCCCACAGGAGACAGGGCTGCTGTGGATGTGGGTCAGGCTGAGGCGGAGGGATGGCTGCCTCACCCCTGGAAGGCTGCCTGCCCCTCTGCCCCCATCACCAGCACTCTCTCCCAGTGATCTCATCCCCACCCACACCTCCAATAGGATCCAAATGCTGGTGGCTTCTGAAGCTGTCCAGTCTGGATCCCTTTCCGAAACTCCAAACATTCCTATCCAGGGGCTGCTTAGAGGTTGCCACTAGATGTCTCGAATGGAACTAAAGTCTTATCCCCTTTGCCTCTTCCTTTTAAATTGTAATCCTCCAGATCAGCCACTTCTGTTTTCTCTAAATCAACATCCGTCTAGATGTTTAGAGCAGAATCTGTATTTAATGCTGAGCATCTTTCTTTTACCCTTATATTCTAACACAGTCTAACACACTCCATTGTCCTCCCACATGGTCCCTCCATGGTGTCATCTCTGGCCTGCTCTATCCTTGTTGGTCAACCAATACCATGACCATAGAGCCCCGACAGGCTCTTTTCTTCCCATCTCCCATCCTGGAAATTAGTTTGAACTTCTTAAACATTAGAATCCTCTGTAGCCTCTTCTCACTTCCTATGAAGTCTAATACGTCTATTTCTTCCTCACTGATGTCTTTTCCTATCCATCCTCCATTCTCCAATGGAGCACTGTTTGAAATAGAACAGGAAGACTTGTCATCAGGAAGTCATCCTGATGTTGACTCTATAATAGACTTGCTTATGCATGCTGAGTCCCTGAACTGCAGTGTAGGTGTGGAAATCTCTAGAGCCAAAAGCTAGTGGAAATCCTCTGCAATTCATGTGGCTCCTATCACACTAGGTGCTTAGTAAATAGTTGATAAGTGGAGACAAGCACCCTTCCAGATGTTCTGTCATAGTACTGGGGGAATTGGACTCTATGTGCGATTATGGAGAACAGGTTTTGCTTGGTCACAGTTGTGTCTATTTTCCCACATTCAATGTTCCTTTCTCATTATATTTGCACGTATGTATTTGGAAGTGAGTGGGTACATGTCTACAGGGGTGTGCACACGTATGTGTGAAAGCCAGAAAACAACCTTGAGGATCATTCTTCAGGCATGTTTTATTTTTGCTTTTGTTTGGAAAGAGGTCTCTCATTGGCCTGAAATGCTCCAGATAGGCAAGGCTGGCTGGCCAGCAAGCTCTGGGGATCTCATGCTTGTCTCCACTTTCCCGTCACTAAGATTACAAGCACAGATGCATGCCACCACACCAGACTTTATTTTATATGTGTTCTGGGAGTCAGAGTTGAGTCCTTAAGTTTGCAAGACAAGCACCCCTTAACGACTGAGCGAGCTCCTCAGCTCTACATTCTAGTTTTCATGTGCAGATTCAAACAGAAGAATGTGACTCTCCAAGTTGAGAAAGGACATTTATCATCTAAAGATCAGTAGGTTTCAGGCCTTTTTCGGCCACAGGCCTTTTCTTGAAATGAACCAGAGTGCAGGAGGTGGGAGTGAGAAATAGCCCCTGGAGTTCTATTTGGAGTGGGGTGTGGGGCTCCTTGCAGACTTTGCACATCCCTAAGAGAAGTATAGATGGTCTGAGTCAGTCTTAGGCTGGCAGTGGATACACAGACAGCAATAGATACCACCAACATCTCCCTTCCTCCTGGGAAGTAGCTGGAGAGGTGCATCTGTTCTGTGGCTCAGACTCAGCCTAAGCCGAGTAGTCCCATCCCCAGGACTACCACTGGTCCTAGGGTGCACAGACACTGAAGCTTCTGGAAGCCCCGTCTGACTTCTACCTGTGGGAGACTATGTCAGCAGGGACAGGGGCTAAGAGGATGCTGTACCAGGCAGGGAGATGGCACAATGTGAATCATACCAGGAGGCTGCATGATAAGCAAGCCTACCTCCCTGTCCTACTTCTGTTGGCTGACTCAGCTGCCACCCTGAGTGTCTGACTTTCCTGAGAGTTCACTAGTTCAGCCATGGGCCTTCAGTGTTTATTCTGAGTCTGAACAATGGGGAAATTTCCTCTTGGGAGCAGAGTCTGGATCCACCCCAAGGATGTGTTAGCAATGAATCCTTTCTTGTTGATGAGCCTCACCTTGCCAATCCCTTGGGCCTCTTCTTTTTAGCCTTCTTAAAGAACCCAAGACAGCCTCCCAGATGCCTTCCCTTATTCTGCACTAGCCCTTTGCCTGTTGACAGCTTTCCTTCTGCTCCCAGTGGGACAAAATTGGGGGTAATAGCAATTTCCAGTATCCCATACAGTTTTTCCATGTCTGGACTGTGGTCTGTGGTTACAGAATTCCACTGAGATGGGAGCTGGAAGCCCCGTGGAGCTTCTGCCCTGGTTCTGTTCTGAGAAAAGTTCTCACTCCCCGTGTCTGGCCCAGCATGAGTCTGCCTCCACTGGAGGCTGTTTTCTTAGCACTGGGGACTAAACACAGCCCAAAGCAGGAAGAACAGGCTCTCTAGCTCTACTTTTGCAAACTGGGTCCTTCTGGTTCCTGCCCCTTGCCCTCCTGGGAAGCCCTCACAGATAACATGTAACTGTTTGTTCAGTCTCCCATTGACAAAACTGGGCAGGCCTTGCCTGATGAGAGAGGGTGGTGACACACAACAGAGGCCATTGTGGAAATGCAGTGACTACACAGTGTCCTTTCCAGAATGGAACACACTCTTTCTGCAGCTGAGAGGAGGCTGGGTGGCGCGGAGCCCGGTGCCACCCACAGAAACCATTAGAACACATATATGGCTCCACATTTCCTGCAGAAGCACAAGGACCGGAGCTCAGATCCCAGCACCAGTGTAAAAACCCAGTCATGGCCACATCCGTGTCAGCAACCTGTGGGGGACAAAGACAGGAAGAAGACTGCTCAGGTTTGCACGCTGCCAGCCTAGCAGAAGGTTCAGTGAGAAACCCTGTCTCAGGGGAGTAAGATGGAGATTGGTAGAGCAGGGTGGCTGGCTTCCTCCTTTGGCTTCTACGTGCACGCAACACGCAGACGTTCACACAAAAGGAAAGACAGGGAATAAAAGAGAAAGAGAGAGATATGGATTCCACTGGGAACCTAACATGGGGCGTGGTCACTGTGTTTAGGAAGTCGGCTGAGGTCTTATAGGGATGAAACGGGTCAGAGGGCCTGCCGTGAGTTGGCAGCAAAGTCAAGGTTGAGCTCCCAAATTGAGCCACTGCAGCAGGTCTCCAAGGCTGCATGCTGTCTTGTGGTGGCTTTGTAGTTTGAAAGCTGCTCCCTCTTGTTCCCTCGTGTCCCCATTCTCATTCTGGTTTTTTTCCCTCCTTCTAGGTATCTTGTCTTTCTCTGTAATGACATTTCTATTGGCTTCTAGTCTAAGAAGTGTTGAAATTATTTGAAGTAAGAAGTACATATTAGCTGGGCATGAAAATATATGCCTATAATGCTAGCACTGAGGAGGCAGAGGCAGGTGGCTCTTTCTGAGTTTTGAGGCCAGCCTGGTCTACGTAGTAAATTCTTGGCCATCCAGGGCTACATAGTGAGACTCTGTCTCAAAACAAAATTTTAAAAATCAGAAAGAAAGAACAGTGGAAGGGGAGAGGGGGGGGAAGAAGGAAGGAAACAGAAATTCACAAAGAAATGAAATAGCATTGAACTTTATAAGCAGTGTATCTCAGGTGGGAAATGCAATGTCTTAAATAAAACTATTTCCTGTGTGTGTATGTCTCTGTGTATGTGTGTGTGTGAGAGAGAAAGTGCCTATGAAGTCACGCTGTGACCCCCAGCACAGGTGCTGGTATAGCACCCTGAGATTACATGCTTCTCACAGATATTCTGTCCAGCTGGCTGGCAGACATTTAAAGCAGAGAACCCGGTCGAGGCTTGAGAAGGCCAAGGACAACAGATGTGATCAGATGCTGGGGGATACTTGTCGCTGAATGGAAAGAGTGTGTTGGTTGATATAGAGGGAAGGATATCCTCTCTCAAATCCCCAGCCAGGCACTGGCAATGCCACCTCAGGTTCTGTC
This sequence comes from Pachyuromys duprasi, assembly GCA_028658305.1. NCBI lineage: Eukaryota > Metazoa > Chordata > Mammalia > Rodentia > Muridae > Pachyuromys > Pachyuromys duprasi. The sequence continues at coordinate 60,764,525 of CM053758.1, read as the reverse complement.
TGAGGCCAACATCCCTCCCTTATGCCCCTTGCTACAGTCTCCTCTCCTTCCTGTCATCTCCTGTCATCTGACCAGTCTCTTCTTCCTCAGTTCCATAGTTCTCATGGTATCAAAGGGCAGATACATCACCAGAGGCCCATGGACCAGAGTACTGGAAAAGCTTGGTGCAGACAAAGGTCTCAAGTTGAGAGGTAAGTCAGAGTGGAGCTTAGGCTGATCTCAGACCAGAGCAGATGGTGCAAAGATACCATTTTTCTTGCTACGTCCAGGACATTGTTTCCCACTAGGCTTGGGTACAGCCCCAGAATCCTCGGCGTAGTCAGTGGCCTCCTGGCCTGTGCCACCTGCATACCCTCTCTATACTACAGCACATTCATTTTCCCTTGTGGCCAGACATGGGAAGAATATTGCTAGAGTTATTCACCCCTCTACTCCACAAGTGGCCCTTTGATGCAATGAAAGCGTCTTCAGAAACTGCCTTTGTCTGACCGTTCATCCTGGCCAAGGGTCTGCATCCTGCTCACAAGTCCAGCTGATACCTGCTTTTCCAGCATCTTTCACAGTTTGAAAAATTCTTATTTGCCTTCTAAGATAGGAAAAGGAGAGAGAGAACTAAATCCCAGAGACTTCCATGCTTGTTTAAGGTCACACAGCTCTTCTGTGATGAAACCCAACCCAGACTTCCTGGATATGCTGGATAAAGCTAGCCAGATATGTGCTGCTCATTTGTCACAGACTGTTCAGATTGAGGCCCCAGGGAGGTATAAATGAGAAGGAGCAGATGCGTGAATGATGATGACCATGATAGCTACCAATTGATGCCAGCCTTGCACCTTGCTGAACTTTCAATAATTATCTCATTTATTCACAAATAACTTGGGTGCCAGGTATGGTTTCCACCACAGAAGAGGATGAAACGAGCAGTTACATAGGGAGGTGCTTGCTTCAGCTAGGATATGGACCCTTGCCTTCCTGAGTCAGTCCTGACTATCTGTGTCCTGATTATGATGAACATCAAAACCAGAGGTCTATCATGCAGATATTTAGTCCGGGCAGCCAGAGAAGAACCCAGAAATGTACAAGCCTGCCACTGCAGCCAGTAAAGAAAGAGAACCAAGGTCCTTTCTTGGCAACCCCAGAGCTACTTGGGGGCTTCTGTTTGTTAAATAAAGATGCTGTTGCCAAAGCCTCAGGTATCCGATGACCAATGTCAAGTGGTTCTTGTCCAGAGGTGGACACTGCCCTCCAGACTGGGCCACTTCTGAGTGTAGACATGGACCTTCAAGTCACTCAAGTGCAGGGCAGAGACAGCCCACGAAGCGTGGAGGCCTAAGGTCTGGAGTTGTACTCAGTCCCACACCATGTGTCATCCACCTAGAGCCACAAAGTACCAGAGCTAAGGATAACAAAGGCCACCATTTCACAGGTAGGATTGTAGGCTACAGAGACTTTCTGGTGATCATATATCAGCTAGAAGGCATGCAGGAATCTTACTAGCAGCCTTCCCTCCCTGGCTCCATTATCCCCACAGAGCCTCTACCCTTCAGGAGTGGCCATGATGCTCAAGAGTGATACTTACAAGCCCCATACAAAAAGACACCCAATACCTACAAAGACACGTGCTAGGCTGAGAGCTTACCCGAGAGTGGCAGAGCCTAATGGCTGAGAAGGGATTGCCCTATGGGGGGAGAGGGTACTCAAGGGGAGTGTTAAGGCATGGCATCCAGTGCTTCTAAACTAGTGTCTTCATTTTCACCCATCTGATTCCTCACTTTACAGAAAAAATGGCATTCGTTGGCTTCAAAGGCAGCTTCCGACCCACCTGGGTGACTCTGGAGACTGAAGAACACAAGGCCAAAATCTTCCAAGTGGTGCCCATCCCTGTGGTGAGGAAGAAGAAGCTGTAAGGACAGTTGCCACTTGGTACCACCCCATCTGGACTCCTACAGCAGCCGTGGACAGGATGGCTGGGTCCTCTGGTTTTCAGCTCTGCTGGACTAAGGGACAGATATCAGAGACCTTGGTGCTGCCACCTGCCCCTACTCAAGTCTACCTGCAGCCCCTGGGCAGTGTTGGCTGATGCTACAACCTCCTCTTGGGTGCTTCTCTCCTGTCTCTGCCTCATCAGTAGGCATGGGGACCATACAAAGAGACCTGGGTTGTGCTGGCAGCAAAGGGCCACCTGGGCAGGAATCTGAGCCCAGCTAGGGGGTGGTCTGGATAATGGGACCACACACACATTTCCATAGTCACTTGCAAATGTATTAAGTGGCAGATGATGGGAGATACATCTTTATTCCGGTAAGCGAGAGTAGGGCTTCCTGGGATTAGGAGCCGGCATGCAGACAGAGCTGGCCAGGGTGGCAGACTGCACCGGGGAGGAGATGGAGTCCTGTGTCTGGAGGGGATCCCTTTTCAAGAGACTTCAGCTGGCACATTGGGATGGGGACTAGGTGGCTCCTAAGGGTTCTTCCTGAGATTGCAGAAGTCTACAGTGTTTTGCTCTGTGCCTGGAGCCCATCAGTAGAAGTAATCATTGCAGCTGACATCTCCACTATGAGTGTCCTGGATACAGAAGATGGAGACATGAGAGCTCACACCTGGGAGTCTGGGGTTAGCAGGTGACAGGCAGCCTGGTCTCAGTACACTTTGATAGCAGTTTGAGAGACCAGAAAGAAGCGACACAGTTGACCAGTGGCCATGTCAGAGGGGGGAGGGGGGAAGTTCTTACCACCCAGGAACATGGGGAAGGCTTCTTCTGGCAGGTCATGGCGCTGGCAGGAGTGAAGGACAGAGATGGTGGAGAGAGATGAGGTGGTCTCTGGCATGGCCCCGAGTTGAAGGTTTTCCCGCCACCACCTGCAGCATCTGAGTCCCCCACGGCTGACCCACTTGTGATAGAGAAGCAGGGTCTGCAGAGAGAAATGGGCTGAGCTACGTGCACAGAACCTTGCTCAGGTTGGTCTCCAGGCCAGCCCACTCTGATTCTTGAGAGAGGGTGCAGTGCAGTTCACAGACCCGAGGCTCTACAATGGGTCTCCAGTGCACTTCAGCTAGGAGCTGAACAGAAGACTCCAGGGAATCTGAGCATGCTCACACCACAGTGAACCTGGGGTATCAGAGATGGAGAGGATCTTGGTGGCTCTTGAGGACCACCTAGTCCAGCGCATTGTACCCACATCTGAGGAGAATGATACTTGAGATGAGAGAGAACCACATAGCCAGGTCCGTGAGCCCCAATCTCAGCATCCACTGCCACATCACACTGCCGCAGTAGTTTGCCTGGGGTGTCAGTGCTCCAGAGGTAGCTTCTGGAAGGGACTATATCCCCTGGAAGGGGAGAAGAGGGCCAGAATATAATGATCTTTCGTAAGGGCTTTTCCCTCTTGCTCTTCAGTACACACTACCCACCCTCCTCTAGGCAGCAACCCTGCCACCTTCACTTTCTTTACACTACCTGCCACACTTGGGCATGGGCTACTCATGACTGTGGAATTCTCTTGGTGCTGCCTCATTCCACAGTGGTGCTGGTATGCCCAATGGATAGTATCAAGATATTCCAATGTGCTTCTGGTGGGCCAGCTGGCTCCTCATTGGGATCTGAGAGTGGTTGGCTCCAGCCCAGGGTCTCTTAGCTAGTCAGAGCAAAGAGCTTAGATGCCCAGATGAGTGGAAACTATCCATGTTTGATATTCTTCTGAGACATCAAGGTTTTCCTGGGCTTCAATATTGGGATGGGTCTCCTTTCCTCTACAATCACAAACTCTCTGTTTCAAAGAAGACTTGCTTGGTGCCCTCTGTCAAGGGGTCTTATTTCCAGAGTCCACTCTCCAGGCTGAGCCAACTCCCACTGAATGGGTCATCCAGCTGCTGGGAGGTGGCTGTGGGACACTGCTTCTTAAAGACATGGCTGCTTCAGTGGCCAATGTCAGAGGAAAGACCCCTTCTAGGCAGATGAGTGGAGAGGGTACAGGGATAAAAGTGACCTCATGTTTTTCTTGTCTAAGTTTCACTGAATTTTCAATGGGAGGGTCTCACACTGTGAACCACTTAAGATGCAATCAGTTTCAGGTGGCCATGAATGTTGAATGTCTTTGGCTCAGTTCACTTCTGCAAATACCTATTGGAAAGGTTGTACATATGTCAAACGGTACAGGGTTCTGTATAGAAAGTATTCTTTCCTAAACCATCCAAGAGTCAATGTCCAGGCATTTTCTTGGTAGCACAAATGTCTTTCTTGCTTAGAAGGCTGCTCTTGTCCTTTCTGTTTGTCAACCTTGCCATTGAGTGAGGGGCCTTTGATTAAAAGGCTCATCTTCTTCCTGTTGGCTAAATAGCTAGTCCTTTCTTGGGAATTGGATGTACAGTCTGTTTTGTATGTAAATGTTCCTTGTAGATGTCATCATGAACAAAGGTGTATTTCTATTTATTTATTATATATGAGCTTCAAGAAGTTACTGTCAGAGAAGTGAAGAGTCATCTTAAGTATTATATTAGAGAATGTCCTTTGGACCACTGGGAAGGGGTATGCCCAAAGCCAAGGACATCAGCTCTGGTTTGGACAATTCCTGATGTACCATATTAAACATACAAAGGATGTCATTGTCTTGTGTGTTTGTTTCATTTTATGGCACAGTGGGTTTCATGTTAAACTGGTTGTCCAGAGAAAATAAGGCAGAAATCACCTGAGTCTGCCCCACTTCTTGGTCTTGTTCCTAAGAGCTACTTACATATTGGAATGCCCCCTCCTCCCATCCCACAGTAGTACTGAGAAGAGCAGATGGAAGGGTCCGCTGGCAGAGAAGATGTCATTCATTGACCAGACAAGAGCACTTGCCTCATCCTCATGTCCCTAAGTTACCAGGAAGCTCTCAGCCCTACTATTCCTACTGGGCAATCTGGGGAAGGTATCAGAGTGAGAGCTAGAAGACCAACTGTTCCTCCTCTTAGATTCTGACCAGAGAACAAACTTCATGCCTGAGAGGGGCATGGGTACAGAGATAGATATGTTCAACCTGAGCTCCAGAAAAGGGTTAGGTGGGATGGGCTCAGGAGAGGCATGAAAGAGAAGCGTGGGGTGCCCTAAACCACTTGTGGATACTGACTTTTAATTAATTTAAGAACAATTTGAAATATGGTTTCTTATCTGTATTGGCCATCCTACAGATGTTCCATTGCCATAGGAGCCTAGTGACCACCATTGTGGACTACATGGGTACAAGACATGTCCACCATCATGGAAGGTCTTTTCTTGATACTGTCTAGAAAGCTACTGAGACTTGCACATTGGCATTAAAAAAAAAACACCTCTGCCCCTAGTGTAGGCAATAGAGTGTGAATATGGGTGTATGCAACCCACTTAAGGGAGCTGCTACCATGTTAGTATTAAGCTAGCAGTTAACAGTTAATTAGATGATCCAGCCTGGATACACTGTGTAAACAATACATAGAGAATACATGACCCAAGATTTAAGGAAATGTCATCCCTGAGTACGATGGCTCACATCTGTAGTCCTAGCATCAGAGAGAATGAGGCAGGAGGATTGTGAGTTAGAAAGCTGTCTGTACCACAGACTGCTTACCTACAGTTGCCTCTACGGTTCTTCCTGGTGGGTTCCTGGTGGGTAGTTGTGTCAGAGCAACAAACAAAAAGTTCCCAGGGCCCACTCTGGTCATGTGTTGCTTCTTTTTCTTTGGATCCTTCTGGGAGTTGCATGGTCCTGTTTTAGGGCCACGAGTGGATAGAAGTGCTTACCTGGTGATCTAAGTTTGGTTCCCAAAACCATGGTGAAAGAAGAGAACTAACTCCTGACCTCTACACATATACTGTCAGACACACACACTCTCTCTCTAATAATATTTTTTTTAAAAACCTAGTCTCAAGGAAAGAAAGGAAAGGGAAGAGAAAAAGGGGAGAAACTTTAGCATCAGGAAACAATCACATTTGAACTTTGCCAGACACCATGCACAAAAAGCAACATGAAACAGTAAAATATGCCAGGGCATGCCCAGGGAGGGGTGTAGCATGATTCTTTAAATAGAGAGGAATTATTGTCAGCTAGAATCATCAGGAAGGTCAATGGGCTGGGTGGGGATACCAGGGTTCACCTAGGAGTCATGTAGGACAAGAAAGAGGCCTTTACAGTCTGGGCAGGGGTAGTTACCAGGATTTGAAGACTTGAGGACATCTAAGCACATGACATGTTGCCTTGCAAGAGGGACGGTGGGAAGGTGGACAGGGCCAGGTGAATGGTGGATCTGACGATGGTGGGAGGCTCCTTCAGATTTTGTTTTTGTTTTTTGTTTTTGTGTTTGTTTTTGTTTTTTGAGACAGGGTTTCTCTGTGTAATAGCCTGGCTGTCCTGGACTCACTCTGTAGACCAGGCCTGGCCTTGACTCACAGAGATCTGCCTGTCTCTGCCTCCTGAGTGATGGGATTAAAAGTATGTGCCGCCACACCCTGCCCTCCTCACTTGAAAATTGTCCTTTTTTTTTTTTTTTTGTCATCCACTCACTTTAGCAGGGGATTAACTGAAACAGTTTTCTATATCAAACAGTGGCTAAGGGAGAAGCGGGGACGTCCCCATGTCAAATAAAAGACTCCCACAGCAAAATATCAAAATTTGCATGTAATTCGGGAATTACTATGCTGTGAATAAAACACATTATAACTCTAGCAAATGGTTTTATATTGCTTGACTTGTTTAGAAGACTATGTGAAGCACATTTTTATTTTTCAAACTGAAACACTTTTTTCTTTATCACTGTAGACTATCAGATAACTGTACCAACAAGAGCCAGCCAGTCAGTAACAAAGACGCCTGAGAGAATAATAGAGAGGCTTTTGGCAGGTGACTACCACTCCCAGTTGGAGCCAAAGAAAAATAAGCAACATGTGAGCAGAGTGGACCCTGAGGACCTTTGGTTGCTTCTGATGCCGTCACCAGACCCCTATGTAGACCAAATGTAGAGGCATTAAGCAAGCCCCTGTCTAGATGCAGCTGGGAAGCTGCTTGGCTGGAGAAGCGCTTTATCCCACCAGCCTTGGAGAAGTAAAAACAGGAAAGGCTCCATGGAAGGAGCAAGATGCACTGGGGAAGGTTCAGAAGGATGTTACCTCCTGAGGACCCCAAGATACAGCCTAGAGACAAAAAGGACAGGGACCTTCCTGAAGAGAGAGAAGATCACTCAGGGAGAACGTGGCTGGCTTTAGGTGGTACTTAGGTACTTAAATTCATTAGTAAGCTAACCAAAAGGCTCAGAAGACTTTGTGCCCATTACTAACAGTGTGTGCCCTTGGCTGGGCGCGCGCATGCACATACACACACACACACACAAAGTGTCCTTAGGTGGCAAATGCCCACGTCTCCATCCCCATAGTTTACTTACCTCCCACCAGATAAAACCCAATTATGCAGAACTCTTGTCCTTCCCTTCCTCTCCTCTCTCCTGGACTTAAGGATCTTTATATCTCCTTCACCTGGCACACCCATCCCTCATCCTCTCCCACTTTGCTCATGAGAGTCACTCTGCAGGGCTCCAGAAAGCATCTCAGCCCAACCCTGGACCCATAATCCTAGGGTTTGCAGCTTCTGTGGGCTGCCACTCCTCCCTTTCCCAAAGAGGTGGCCTCCTACAAACAGGGACCATCTGCCTCTCTTATCTGAGGGAGCTGATGGTTTCACAGACAGCTCTGTACTGGGGTGTTGACTAGATTTCCCTCCTGCCACCACCAGTGACGCCAGGATCCTACTAGCTGCCTGTGGCCCCACCTCAGGTCCCCAGCCTGCAGGCTGGGAAAGTATTGGGCTTCTTCCTCACAGCAGGGGAAGGGATGGGATATGGGAGGGGAGAGGCACCTCCTGAAGAAGAGAGGCTCTCATGTCCGCAGCCTGGGTTGAGGGTGAGAGTGTGAGAGAGGAGGGGAGAGGGAGAGCTGCTTCCCTGCTCCCAGAAAATGGCAGGAGCATGTATCAGAAGCGAACATGCTTTCCCAGAGAGCTATCACAGCTCTGTCTGCAGCTGCTGCTCAGCACCAAGGTCCAAAATGCAGGTTTCTGAGGCAGGGGATTAGCTCAGTAGTAGAACACTTGACTTGGTTTGGTCCCCAGCACTAACCAAAAGAAATTAAAACTCTCAGCACCCCCTGCCAAGTGCACAACACATGCTGCCTTCTGTTTTCTTTGACTTTAAAAGATGTGTCTGAGGAGATGGCTTGGTCTGTAAAGTGCTTCTGTGTGAACACGAGAACCTGAATACAGATCCCCAGCGTCCACGTAAAAGTCAGGTGTTGGGGCTGGAAAAATTGTGTTGCTCCTGAAGAGGATTTGAATTTGGTTCCCAGCACTCACACTGCGTGGCCCACAATAGCCTGTAACTCTAGCTCCAGGCATTTGATGCCCTCTTCTGGCCTCTCTGGGCACCAGCATTCACCTGCACATACATGGGAATAGACATAGGCACAAGAACAGACACAGTCTCAGTCACACCAACAAATAACCAAAATAATAATAATAACAACAACACTTGGAGGACTGGAGAGAGGGTTCAGTGGTTAAGCACATGCTGCCCTTCCAAAGAATCAGAGTTCAGATTCCAGTACCCATGTTAGGTGTCTCCCAACCATCAGTAACTCCAGGTTAGCAGGAGAGTGAGAGTGGGTGTCCAATGCTCACATCCCCCTTTGGCCTCTGAAGGTCTGCACCCATGTAGCACACTATGCTGGCTAGTTTAATATCAGTTTAATAAAAGATAAAGCCACCAGAGAGGAGAGAACCTCAAATGAGAAACTGTCTCCATAAGAATGGGCTGTGGGTAAACTTGTAGGGCATTTTCTTAATTTGTGATTGATGGGAGAGTGCCCAGCCCATTGTGGGTGGGGCCACCCCCCCCCGCCCCTGACTGGCAGTCCTGGGTTCTATAACAAAGCAGGCTGAGCAAGCCAGTGAGCAGCACTCCTCCATGGCTTCTGCATTAGCTCCTGCTTCCAGGTTCCTGCCCTGCTTGAGGTTCTACCCTCATTGCTTTTGATGATGAAGTGTTATATGGAAGTATATGTGAAACAAGCCCTTTCCTCCCCAGGTTGCTTCTGGTGTCTCATGACAACAACAGTAACTCTGACTAAGACACACGTACATGGTGCAAATGGAATAAAAATAAATGTATTTCATTATTTAATTATGCATGAGGGTGTGCGTAATGTGCACATGAATACCCAAGAGGAAAGAAGGTTTCAGACTCTCTGGAGCTGAAGCACCAGGCTATTGTAAGCCACTGAATAGGGGTGCTGTGAACTGAATTTGGGCCCTCTGTAGGCGCAGCACCCTGAGTCACCTCTCCATCCCCACGTGCTGCTTTGTTCAACGAGCCCCAGAAAAGTTGCTGGCATGGTCAGGTGTAGTAAGCATGGTTCCAAGAATCACCTAGAGCCTAGGCTTGCCGTGAGTGTGATAGTGGGCTGTTTAGCCATGATGACTAAAGCTCAAGAGTCAGAAGCTGTCCAGTCGCTGCCCACTGCCACCCGTCCCCTCCCTCCTGTCTTCTCCCAGGCCTCCAACTCACGAAATCAATAAAGAAAAGGAACAACTCAGTCTACCAGTATTGGAAAAACCAGTATTAGACAGCACTCAGACTGAGAGCAGAAGAAATTAGGTCTGGTATGCAAGCACTTGAGAGGGATAGATGACACGTGGGTGCTCTTCCCGAAGAAATGCCATCGAGGTGATCTCTAAAGCAGATGTCACAGTACCAAGGATTCTAGGTGTGAGGAGAATTCCTAGCAGCAGAGCCTGAAGTGACAGAGAAAAAAAAGCTTTACAGATATCAGCCCAGCCTGAGGGCAAGGCCAGGGTAACCAACAGAGCTAATGAGCATCTTCAGAAAGGAAGGCTGGGTTTGTGTAGTAGACTCCTGCTGAGCACAAGCAGGGGAGGGAGCAGGTAGGAGAGGCTGTGCAGATTCTCCTGCTTCCCCATGGGAGGAAAAGGCAGTATGTTGTCCTAGACATTGATAGGTTTGTAATTGCAGGGTGAAGAACGCAGACAAAAACTAATGATGATAATTAGTCCTACTCAAAAATAAAACGTCTCCTTCCTGAACCACTGCAGAAGATAAAAAACAAACAAAATACAGTCTGCTCAGAAAGGGAGCAGAGAAGCCGCCATGAGAAAACACGGATGACCTCATTGCATGTGGGCAGTGGGCAGAAGAGATCCAAGCCCAGCAGCAGCCCCAAACAGCACAAAAATAAGCTGCTCTGTGAACAAAGACCTAGACAGTCAACTGAGAAAGGGAACTAAATTGTTTGCTGGCTGCTGGATCATTACTATGAATATTGGTTATCATGTCAGCTCTTAGGAACTGTTTGTTTTCTCCCTATGATTAAACAAAACTTCTGACTCTTCTGCTATTGAAAGAAACTCTGTACAACACACATACACACATGTGCACATGTACACGCACACAGACACACGTATACACACACACACAACACACACATGCCCAAAGTTCGTGCCACAGTTATATGCATACATACACATACACACACATTTAAGACCATGAGTTTATATTTCCTTTATATACTGTTCCAAGAGAACTGGTCTGGAGGATACTGGGCATGCAAACAGAAAGCTGGCAGCCCATCAAACCTGCCTGCTGCTTTGGCTGTGGGAGGTCTGTAACGTGCCTTCATTAAGAGATGACCAAGGTGGGCAGGGTGGGAGCTTCCCTTGGAGCGTAGAATGGCAGAGGTCAGCCGCAGAGAACACACTTCTGCCTTTTGGCCGGCAGGGTGAGCAAGGAATCCTATGAGTCCCACATCCAGGTGGAAGTTCATCTGGCTGCATTATGCACAAAGCTGAAGAGTGAAGCTAATAGAAGGCCCCAAAAAGGATTCCTGTCTCAAGGCGGCAGGGTTCCTCCAAAAGCAGGAGCCATAGGAGGAAGGGATTCTACCAATATTGAACTGGAAAATCTTGGCTGAGATCATCACAGCAAGTAGGAGAGTCCCTCACAATAATCTAAAAGCACACTCCATGCCAAAAGGTCAACATAACCCTTGCCACAACTCAGGACATTTAGTAGCACCTTTCAACACATAATACTGAAGCCCTCCTAAGCTTCTTCCTCTGTTCTTCCCTCTGTGTCCGGCCCATCAACAATGAAGATAGAGCAAGGAGTAAAGCAATGGAGAGGAAAAGAAGAACCACTGCCTCACTCTCTTCGGTGGGTGATCAGGAGGCCAGGGAAGCAGAGAGCAGGAGGAACAGATGGGCAAAAGGGAGGCCTGGGCCGCACCACTTCTTTTTCCTTAGAGTAAATCCTTCCACCATAGGAAGCCATGATGGTTGAGCAGCCAGACTGCAGAATCCCTGCTTAACAACCGTTCACAAGCTGGCAGGAGCTGACCAGTCGGCAAGAAGGCCGAATTACGGAGGCGCGCACCAACACAGCTTGAGAAGGGTAGGACGTCTGCCTGTGCCTATCAGATCGGCCGCTGCAGCAAGCGCTCACACAAGCCATAGGGGAGTGCAAGAATTCACGCTCCAGGAAAGAACTAACTCTCAAAGATGCGATTCTGCTTATGTATGTGTGTTAGTTTGGTTTGGGTTTGCATATAGCCTAGGCTGGCCTTTAACTAGGAAGCTAAAGTTGACCTTGAGCACCTCTGATCCTCCTGCCTCTACCTTCCACGTGCTGGGGTCACAGGCATGCAGCACCACACCAAACTTTCTGTGGACCTTTTACATAGGCTGGTTTTCCTCCGTCTCTATATTTGGCTGAATGATGATAACTTTTTGGATAATGCAATGGCTAATCTTGGTTGTCAACTTGACTACACATAGAATTAACTTAAAAGTGGCTGGCGCACATGCCGAATTTTTCTTGGTTGGTTATTTGAGATGGATGACATACCCTAAATCTGGATCACTTGATGTCAAAGTACCCACCCTAAGTCCGGGCCACACCTCCTGACGGGTAGCCCACATGAAAGGACGCGAAGAAGGAAGCTTGTACTTTCTTGTTTTTGCCCAAACACTCCCTGGCATCTCTTCTGACACATTCTTTCACTGGTGTTAGAACCTACTTCTTCGGGAGTACTATGTACTGAAAACTGGTGTCTTTCTAGGACCTCCCTAGAACTTCAGCACCAGATTGGGACTGTTGAGACTTTATGTGTGTATGTATGTGTGTATGTATGTATGTATATATATAATATGTATTATATATATAATATATATTAGTTCAGTCTACCATTCTGTTCCTTAGAGACTCCGACTAATACACAATATCAGTGGTGCATATCATCGACACTAGCTGATACAGAGCTAAAGAGGTGACTCAGTGGTTAAGAATACATGAGCAGGCTGGAGAGATGCCTCAGAGGTTAAGAGCACTGGATGCTCTTCCAGCGGTCCTGAGTTCAATTCCCAGCAACTACACAATGCCTCATAACCATCTATAATGAGATCTGCTACCCTTTTCTGGCATGCAGACACACATGCAAGTAGAACACTACACATGATAGATAGATAGATAGATAGATAGATAGATAGATAGATAGATAGATAGACAGATAGATCTTAAAATAAAAAAGAATGGTTACTGCTCTTCTTCCAGAAGACTCAAATTTGGGTCCCAGCATCCATGTGAGGCAGCTCAGAACTGCCTGTAACTCCAGCTCCAAGGGTACATATATTCAAATGCTGACACACACCTATACATGATTTAAAATAATAAAAATATCTCTTTTACAAAATACTGGGTGATACAACTATGTCAAATTATTAAAACTAAATAAAAATAAATGCTATGAGCAAATGACTTAAAATGCATATCCTAGGAGATGAATGTCTTTGGATGCTTGCTCAGCTGATGGTCACCACCCTTCTCCTACACCATCATTTTACTCAGCTCCTTAGTGTATTGTGAAATACCAAGGCAGTGCACATTTTTATACCAAAGCTTTATCCCAGATAAGTAGTCAGTAGGTCGAAGAAAAAGACTATTTTCTAGGATACTGGTTTATATCCTAAATGCATTCTAAAGTGGTTGTTTTCAAAGACTTGTATCCTGAAAACATTCTAAATGAACACATAAAAAAAATACAGTGAGTTGGGGGGGGGGAGGGTGGAACTGGGAAGAGAGGTGGGATGAGGTGCAACCAGGATGTAAAGTAAATAAAAAATAAATAAATTAAAAGAAAATACAGTGAACGGTGCAATGGGTGTCCTAATGTCAGCTACACTAGTCACCAATATTGCAATAGTCATTTGACTCTTCTAGTTGGGAGGGGCGCTGATTTCACCAATCTCTGATCACTATTTGAACTATTTCAAGATGTTTGTGGCCACATAAAGCACCACAGGGTGTGTTCTTTTCATAAATCCTTTGCATCACTGAAGTATGTTCTCTGGAGCCAAAATTTGCATGCTTTTAAAATTGTCTTTACACAACACTGAATTGCTCTGCAGAAAAGTTGCTTCAAGTGATTCTTCTAACATCATTGTCCTGGAGTGTCTGGCTCTTTTTATTTTTTTCAAAGTATTCATTTTCTTGTTCTTTTTACAGCTCACATGTTTAATAGTTTAATAGACGTACCTTACTGTTGTTTCCAGTTGCATCTTGTAATTGCAGAAGGCACAGATAGACAAGGAATTTTAACATTTACATTTTCCCTTATGTGGACTGTCCACTTCCTTTAATGCTTTTGGAGGTTTCTTCTTCTTCTTCTTCTTCTTCTTCTTCTTCTTCTTCTTCTTCTTCTTCTTCTTCTGCTGCTGCTGCTGCTGCTGCTGCTGCTGCTGCTGCTGCTGCTTCTATCTCACTGCTTTATAGGAAATATTTATATATGTAAAGGATCAGGAGCATCTGGTAGTCATAGCTACATGGGAGATTGAGGCAGGAGGTAGTACCCTAGAGCTCAAAAGTTTGAGATCAACCTGGCCAACATAATGAGGCTGTGTCTCAAGAAACAGGAAGAGGAAGAAGTAATGGGGCTTTGCAGAAGGAACTAGACTAAGTCATTAGGATGGAATCTCCATAGTTTGTAACTTGTATTTTTGAGGAGAGAAACCAAGTAGACTCAGGCACAGTATTTTTCTAAAGGGTCTGAAGAACATACTACTCATCATGTCCACTGTAGGCCTGTAAGGTCTGGAAATCATAGAATATTCCAGGCTGAAAGACCTCTGAGTTCTGCTGGTCCAGTATTCCTCACAATAGGGATGTTCACTGTGCGCGCACACACACACACACCCATGCTCACGTGCACATTTACACACATACACATTCACAAACTGTATTAGTTACTATTCGGCTACGGTGATAAAATACTCTTACCAAAGCAACTTAGTGAAGAAAGGGAAGAAAGCTGGAACAGGAACCAGACATCACATTTCATGATGGTAGGTAGGAAAGAGGGCAGGAAATTGGGTAAGACTCTCAAAGTCCTCACTCACTCCCCCAGTGACATCCTTCCACCAGCAAACTTTCGCCTCCTAAATGTTCCATATTGTTAGCAAACACCAACAACTGGGGACCAAATACATGATCCCATGGGAGCCATTTCTTATTCAAACCGCCATGCACATTTGTGCTTATATGGACTTACATGTGCACTCAGAAGTACCCACACTTATACACACACCCTCACACCCTCACATGCACTTTCTCAAACACTCACCGCAGTCAGCTCTCCCGCCTGTACCTCAGGCTGTGCTCTCATCTCTCTTGCAGCTTGGGGCTCTTACCTGCTTCGTTCTCGGCTTGGTGGTGATTGCTCTGGGAAATCTCCTCCCCACACATCCCTGGGACAGTTGGCATCTCAGCTCCGCCTGCCCGCCCCAATCTCAGCTGCTTGGCAGTTGACAGGAAGCTTTCCCTGGCCTCTCCTGAGGACTCTCCAGCCGTGTTCAGAGTGCGCCTGTGCACTCTAGTAGAATTGATTCAGGCCTCTTCTAAAACCCCTTGTCTCTGCCCCAGAGCTTTGCACCTCCCCCTCCCCCTAGGCTGTGCATCTCAAAACACTGAAGAAGTGCACTCACTCAAAGTGCCACACGCTGCTGGAGAGATGGCTCAGTGGTTAAGAGCACCGACTGCTTTTGCAGAGGACCCAAGTTCTGCTCCTAGTGCCCTCATGCTGGCTGGCAAGTCTGTAGGTCAGTTACAGCTGACCTAATGCCTTCTTAAAATTAAAAATTAAAAAAAAGAAGTCTTTTCAAACTCCTCCCTGGAGGACTATACCCTTGGCTAAACTCTGGGTGAGGCCCAGAGAGGTGATACATTCTGGCTAAAAGCATCAAGAAGAGTTCAAAGTCAAAAAGTATCAAGAAGAGCTCAAAGTCAAAAATCTCCATCCTTACCCTGTAGGGATTCAAACACAAGAGACACAGGTCTCAGAGAATTCACAATGAAGGTCTGTCCTAGAAGAGTCAAGGACCTCCTTGCATTGGGACGAGGGGCCCCGTGGTGCCATTTCTTCTGAGATATAAATCTCAAGTTCAGAGGGACCAGTCATGCCTGCTCATAGAAGAGGTTAATCTGTACAGCTTCACTGATGACAGCCACAGTCCCATGCTTGGGGCCTAAGTGAGGAGAGCATCAAAGAGGCCTCAGTGTGTCTGAGCTGGCAGAAGCAGACTCGAGCAGACCACATGCCTTGGCATTCCCAGCATTCCACTTAGGACAGCCCCTTAGGCCTGAAGCCAGGTCCCTAAGCCATTGATTCTAGAATGTCACTGGGGGACTCCTGGAGAAAGGAGACAAAAGCATCCGGGTTTGGTGGCGGGCATCTAGCAAGGATTTGGCAAGTAGGCCATTGAGGTCCACAGTGTTCGGACATCCCTGGTTTGTGTGAACTCAACAAGCTCTTTGGCAAGCCAGTGATTCAGCTGCCAGTTCAGATCTCCCCAGATTGGAACCCAGTGGAAAGTGCGCTTGAGTCTCTGGCTGTATGCACTGGGTGGAACTGCTTAAAAATCTTCCCACTGGAAATGTCTCTGTGTCAGCAAGTACCACAGTCAGCCTGCAGCCTCCTGGCAGTAACTGGAGACTCTGGGACTCTTCCTTAATCTGGTCCCCCAAGCAAGGCCATCTCATCTGGGGGTCAAGGCCATTGCCACAGGCTCAGTCAAGCACCACAATGTTGGGAACAGCAATGGTCCTTCCTGGGAGGAAGCTGTGTTACACACATGGGGAAGGTGACCATTCTGCTGGAACAATCTCTGTGGCCAAGCAGTTTCCCATCCCAGCCATCTACTTCAGAGCTTAGAACCACAGTGAAGAGTCCTGGGCCTCTCTGTATTAGCTAGGGCTTCCAATTCTGGGATGAAACACCATGACCAGAAAAGCAAGTTGGGGAGAAAAGGGTTTATTCATCTTACACTTCCACAGCATTGAAGGAAGTCAGGACTGGACCCCAACAGAGCAGGAACTTGGAGACAGAAGCTGATGCAGAGGCCACAGAGGAGTGTTGTTTCCTGGCTTGCTCATCCTGGTTTTTCATTTATTTGTTTGTTTGTTGTTTTTTATAGAACCCAGGACCACCAGCCAAGGGATTGCACCACTCACAATGGACTGGGCCCACCCCCATCAATCATTAATTAAGATAATGCATTACAGAGCTGGAGAGATGGCTTAGAGTTTAAGAGCACTGGCTGCTCTTCTAGCGGTCCTGCACACCCTCCAAAGGATCTGGCAAGTAGGTCATTGAGGAGATGTTATGACCGGAAATTTTAAATTGATTTTAACTCTTGTAACCCTCTGTGTATGCACCTATCATAAAAAGAAAGGAAGCTGTCTTAGTCAGTGTTCTGTTGCTGTGAAGAGACACTATGACCATAACAACTCTCACAAAAGGAAAGCATCTAACTGGGGGCCTGCTTACAGTTTTCAGAGGTTTGTCCATTATTGTCATGGTAGGAAGCCTGGTGGCACACAGGCGGGCATGGTACTAAAGAAGTAACTGCGAGTTCTACATCTGGATGGGCAGGCAGCAGGAAGAGAGATGCTGGGCCTGGCTTGGGCTTCTGAAAGCCAAAGCCCACCCCAGTAGCACACTACCTCTACCAGAGCCACACCTCCGAATTTCTCTCAAGTAGCACCACTTTCTAAGGACCAACCATTCAAATATTTGAGCCTCTGGGGGCCATTTCTATTCAATCCACCACAAATGCTGTATGGTAATGTGAGATTTGGGTGGGTTAGTTCACTTGACCCCCCAAGGCAGAAACTCTCATTGGTGCCTTGTGGCATGCATAGGTAAGGGCCTCCATGATTTTCCCGGGATGCTCCAGCTCACGAAGGCAGAGCTCCAGTGGGCCTCAGGCTAAAGGGAGAAAAAGGAGCCAAGGACCAAAGACCTATGCAGAGCATGTAAAACACACTGTACAGAGCCGGCATGTCATGTCATGCATTGAAGTTTGTAAACGCCAGGAGGGAGGGACCTGCCTGCCTTGCTCAGCCACACCCATCACCCTCAAGATCCCCAGGATCAGTGGTGGCCAGCACTCAGTTGGGAAGTGCTTGGGACAGCAAGCAGGTGGGTCTCCGGAAAGGCCTGTGGAACAGGACCCACAGGCAAATTGAAGGAGCTGGGGCAGACTGCAGAGTCCAAACACGAGGGTTCAAACTCTGCCTTTGTCATGTTGTGGCTTGACTTTCTTTCTCTGGACCTTGGTTTCCCTGTGTGTAAGGTGGCCCACACAGTGTCCACCAAAGAGGGCTGCTGAGGACATAGATTATTGAACACTGTTGGTCACATGCCACGCTGCTTGCATGTATGTCAGAAGACAAGTTTTAGGAGTCGGTCTTCCCCTGCCACGGAGTGAACCCTGAAATCAAACTCAGGTTATCAAGTGTGGTGTGTCAGGTTCCCTTTCCCAGAGAACAGTCCCCCAATTTAATTTATGTTACATTAAAGGATGCACAAGGGACAAATGATCAAAGAGAAATTGAGGAAGTCAGGCACGGTCGTGCACACCTGTAATCCCAGCACTCAGGGAGGCAGAGGACCTCTGTGACCAGGCCAGACTGGTCTACAAAACAATTAGAGTTCAGGACAACCAAGGCTACACAGAGAAACCCTGTCTTGGAAGAGATACAGAGAGGCGGGAGGGGGGGGAGGGGGTCCAGGTAGATTTTCAGAAGACGCTTTATGAGCACAAGTGAGTAATGAATAACAATTGAAGAATTCTCACCAGAGCAGAAAGAGCAAAAGAGCTGGAGAAACAGCAAGGCACAGTGAGTCTCTGCTGCCCCCTAGTGGAATCCACTCAAATTTCAAATGCACGCCTCTGTGAAGACCATCTTCAAAGTGACAGCAAATGACTCTCCAAGAGCTGGCTTGTTTTTCAGGACTATAAGGAGAAGAGAACGCAAAATTTTAACGTTACTGGACAGGAGCCTTTTTATTTTTTAATGACATTTCAAAACGGCCTTGATCTCACACTTCAATTGTTTCAGCCTCTCAAGTACACGGACTTCAGGTGTGGGCCACCACTTCTGGGCGACAGTTTTTTGAAGGAGGCGGGCACTCACTGCCTGTTACGTCACAAGCAAGTCCCTTTCTGCCTCAGCCTTTACCCTGTAAATAAGCTACATCCTCTCACCAGCAGGGCTGCTGGAAGTGTGCACATAATATCTAAAGCCTAGACCATGCTCACTGCTGTGGACAGCCCTACAACAGAATTTCTGCAAAGCTGACTCGGGACCTTTTCTTCAGGACCTTTTCCTCTCAGACTCTGTGAAAGAAAACCATAGTCTGATATGAAGGTGATTTAAAAAGTTGTGTTTGTTTGTTTGTTTGCTTGCTTGTTTTGAGACAAGGTTTCTCTGTGGAGCCTTGGCTGTCCTGATCTTGCTTTGTAGACCAGGCTGGCCTCAAACTCACGGAGATCTGCCTGCCTCTGCCTCCCCAAATGCTGGGACTATAGGGGTGTTCCTCCACACCTGGCAATAAAACAGGTTTTAATCAGGAGCTATTGGAACAGAGAGCATTCTGAACAGAGCATGAGCAGCTGGGATTTATGGTTGAGGCAGGGTAGAGATGGTATATGATGATGGCAGAAGGGTAAGGGGGTCCTGGCCAAACTGGCCTATCGAGTCCTTTTAACACATCAGGAGTGGCAGGGGCTGAACACTTCATCGGCTATCATGCTACCTTTCTTGTCTCTCTACACTGTGACAGAATGTCTGACACAAACAAAGCAGGTTGTTCTCCTCACAGCTTCAATCCCTTGCTGCGTGGTCTCATGCACTAAGGCAGAGTGTCTATAGCAGTGGAAGCATGTGGAGAGGAAGGGGTTGGGGACCATTTGCGGCCTTCAAAGGCATGTCTAGTGAGTTCCTTCCTCCAACTGGGCCCCATCTTCTTCATTTCTCAGAACAACCCAAGAGAGTGCCACCAGCTGGGAACCAGGCATCGACCAAATAACACTCCGCGTGAAAAGTGATCAGATATCAAGGGTAGGGGATTCTAAGGGAACTGACTTGACAGGATTCTTGCCAAACTGGCAAAACAAATTTGCCATTGAAGGATGCCAAGGGCTGAGGCCCAGCGGGCTTTAAGGAGCCGGACTGAAGTTTGATCAGAGAGGAGAATCTCTGTCAGATTCCATGCTAAAGGATTCAACGTTTCCAGACCCTCCAGCCTCCCCATGGGACCCTACTTTGCCATCAGGTCTCACAGGCAGGACTTGAACACGAATGACTATGAACATTGCAGAGTGTCAGAGATAAGAAAGGCCCCCTCCCCCCCTGCAAAACTTCAGTCAGAAGACCGCCATGGTGATCCACACCTACAATCCCAGCATTTGGGAGGGGTGGAGGGTGAGGATTTCAAGTTCAAACCCAGCATGGATCACACAGCAATACCAGGTCTCAAAAACAAAACCAAACTTCGGTCATAAGCCAGTTGATCAAGAATTCCCTCTTCCTTGATATCTAATCAAATTCCTCTTAGCCATCGCCACTCGACCTGCACACCCTGCTCTTGGTTATAAATCTCCAGCATCTTCACTGCATTCTCAGCTGTGGCCTCTCTTTCCCTTGTTTGTCATAGGTACACTAAAGTCTTTTTATTTTTATTTATTTATTTTTTTTTGAGACAGATCTCATGTAGTATTGGCTGGCTTTGAAATCTCTGCAGCTGAGGATGACCTTAAATTTCTAATCTTCCTGTCTCTGCCTTCTAAGGATTATGGGCATGTGACACCACCCCAGTTTATGTGGAGCTGGAACTCAAACCCAGGGCTTTGTGCATGCCAGTCACTTTTCTGCTGCTGCAATGAAGCACCACGAACAAGGCAACGTGTGAAGGAAAGAGGTTATCTGGCTTACAGTTGCACAGATAATAGTCCGTGGTGATGGTGCGGAGGAAGCAGGTGGCGGGCGGCTGGGGCAGCAGCAAAGAGCTCACATCCTGAACCACAAACAGGAAGCGGAGAGAGTATGCTGGAAATGGCGCATGGCTTTTGAAACCTCAGAGCTTAATCCCAGTGATGGACTTCTTCCAGTAAGGCCGCATCTCCTAACCCACCCAGTGCCACCACTGGGGATCAAGTATACAAATACTCAAGTACAAGAACATCTCATTCAAATCGCAAAGCACTCTGTGAACCAATCCAAATGCCCATTCTATACTTCCTTGCCATTATTTTTACATTTTAGTGTGTGTGTGTGTCCCTTGTACGTGGGGACATCAGAGGACAGCTTGCAAGAATCGTTCTTTCTTTCTATAGACCACGTGGGTTCCAGAAAGCACAGTCAGTTTGTCAGGCTCAGTAGCAGGTACCTCTAACAACTGATCCATTCTACTGGTCCTATCTTTGCCATTTTCATCAGGGTTTTCATGAACAGAGACCACCAAGATTAAAAGAGGCAGAAGAGTAAATTATTAGCAGGAGAGGTGGCACACTCCTTTAATCCCAGTACTTTGGAGGCTGAGGCAGGTGGATTTCTATGAGTTCTAGGCCAGCCTGGTCTACATAGAAAAACTCTAGGTTAGCCAAGGCTACATAGTGAGACCCTGTCTCAAAAACAAACAAACAAAAAAATCAAAAACAACAAAACACACACACGAAAGAAAAAGAAAATAAGGAGGATAAGAAAACAAATTATCTCACAGAGAAAAAGAAACCTAAATCAACACAACCGAAGG
Source organism: Pachyuromys duprasi (assembly GCA_028658305.1). Taxonomy (NCBI): domain Eukaryota; kingdom Metazoa; phylum Chordata; class Mammalia; order Rodentia; family Muridae; genus Pachyuromys; species Pachyuromys duprasi. The sequence goes on along the minus strand of CM053758.1, from coordinate 60,743,368 downwards.
CAGACAGCGCCAGTCTAGAAGCCTCCCCGACAGAGATCCCTGGGCCTTCCTTCCATCTACCTGTCCAGTCACAAACGCTCAGCTACTGGACCAGTCTCTGACTGAGGAGGAGCTGACTTGCCAACCTCATGTGGGATGATGATCTGATCCCATGATCATCTAGGAAGTGGAACAGCTGGGTAAGCTGGTCGGGCTGGCAAAGTGGCTGGAGCCTTGGGCTGCAGCAGATGCCCCTAAAAAGGGACAGACAGGAGAATGTTGTGGGGTATCCACCAGAGAAGATGACTGGGATCTGGGTTTAGAGCCAACAGAAACTCTTTATTAGGCCACCAGTGAAGACCCTGGGTGTTTGAGAATTACAGTGTAGCCCGGAGCCTTTCTCGGGGTGAGGTTTTATTTGTTGTTTTGTTCATAACTGATTTTGTATTAAGATTATAAATTTAGCCTCCAATAAAATTTAATTAAAAAATAATAAATTTAGCCCCCTTTTCTCCCTTCCCCCCTTCTCCATTTCCCCTTTCCCGCTCTCTTTCCCTTCCCCTCCTGTGCGGCTCCAATAAACCTGCACTTATTTAACATTTAAAAAGGGTTATACATTCAAACAAATAATCTGGACAGTTTTACCAAGTGAAGTACAATTCAGTTTGCATGAAAAAATACCAGAGGAAGGGCTGGGAAACCAAAGCTGGTAACTTGTTTTGGACTCGCTGTAGTCTCGGTGCCAGAGACAAAAAGGTAAAATGTATCAAGCTGAGGTTAGAGACAGGGTTCTCACAGGCTGGAACAAGCTGCCTTGATGAGCTAAAACAAGCCCGAGAATCCGCATGCGGAAGTCAACAATTCTGAGGAGCGAGGCCTGTGTTTCCTCTATGGGACCCAGGGATCAAACTCGGTTTTCTTGTTTTGGTTTGGAATTTGTTTTCTTCTTCAGCTTTTCACCAAGCACTTTTACCGGTAGAGACAGCTAATCAGCACACATTCTTTCTTTTATAGAGCTTTTACTGTTGCTGTGATTTTTATTATTTATTTATTTATGTTTGAGATGAGTCTGGATGTTTAGACCAGGCTAGCCTTGATCTTGCAGTGATCCTCCCATCTCAGGCCCTGAAGTGCTTGAAGTGCAAGCATGAGCTACCTCAACCTGGTTAGTGATATCATCCTGCGTGGTGATTCTTATCAGGGATTCCTGTGGGTGTGGCATGGATGCATAGCAAGACCCTGTTTCAAAAACAAACAACAAACCCAAATAAACGAAATCAAGATCTCAGCTGTTAATTTGAACTTTTACCTCGAGGAAACAGCAAGAACCATCTTAGCATTCCAGAAGAATCTAGCATGTCTTCTTCCTTGGAGGCCAAGCTCTCCAATCCCTTTGGCCATTACAACAACAGGAAGCAGACAGAACTAGATGCTCCAAACATTTGTTACGCTGCCCTACATCTTAAAAAGTGATTTAAATTTTGTTTTGTTTTGGGAAAAGGGATTTCTTTTTTAATTGAAATTTTCTCCTTTTAAAATTCTGTATGGCGGTGCACACCTTTAATCCAGCATGCTCAAGGACTGGTCTATACAGAGCATTCCAGGCCAGCCAGAGCTACACGGTGAGAGCCTGTCTTAAAAATAAGTAAGTAAATAGTACGCAGTGCTCTTGAAGAGGACCTGGGTTGGATTCCTAGCATCCTTGTCCACGTACCTCACAATTGCCCATAGCTCTAGCTCCAGGGCATCTGATGTCATCTTCTGGACTCTGGGGAATGTACACACATATACTTAAATTTCTTTTTAAAATTTTATCAAATGATTCTGTTACATACAGTGTCATTTAACATGTAAACCGTAGCTGGGCCATGGTGGCGCATGCCTTTAGTCGCAGCACTTGGGGAGGCAGAGGCCAGAGCTCTCAGTCTGAGGCCAGCCTGCTCTACAGAGCCAGTTCCTGGACAGCCACAGCTACACAGAGAAATTCTGTCTTGGAAAAAAAAGTAAATAAATACCATGTAAGTTGTATTGTTATATCTAAAATAAGTCATATTTTTAATTTTTTCAATTCATTTCTTTTAGTACGGATGTTTTGCCTGCATGTATGTATGTGCACCACTTACAGACCTGGTGTCCACAAAAGCTGGGAGAAGATGTCAGCCGCCCTGGAACTGGAGTTACAATGGTTGTGAGCTCCCCTGTGGGTGCGGGGAATTGAACCGGCACCCTCTGGAAGAGCAACATCTAGCCATCTCGCTAGCCTCTTCAAACACGGTTTTTTAAAGAACTGTAGATTTAAACTAAAGGATTAGTCCCACCCCTGACATCACATCTTATGGCCTCACTGTATCACTGGTTGGGCTGAACAGTTTATCACCTTGAGACAAGCTATAGTAATCTGAAAGGAGGGAACCTCAATTGAGAAAAGGCCTCCATAAGATCCAGCTGTATGGCATTTTCTTAATTAGTGATGAGGAAAGCCCAGCCTGCCCATTATGGGTGATGCCATACCTAGGCAGGTGATTTTGGGTTCTGTAAGAACGAAGCCTTAGCCAGCCATGGTGAGCAAGCCAGTAAGCAACTCTCCTCCATGGCTTCTGCATCAGCTCCTGCCCCCAGGTTCTGGCCCTGTTTGAGTTCCAGTCCTAACTTCCTTCAGTGATAAACAGTGATGTGGAAGTGTAAGCCAAATAAACCCTTTCCTCCCCAACTTACTTTTGGTCATGGTATTTCACTGTTCTTTATTAAAATGTTAGTTTTTATCATTAAAATCTTTTTAATGTTAGTTTTCAAACTAGTGCATTAAAATTTCATATTGATTATTGAATTTGTGATAATCATAGGTTGTGTACCCATGGCAAGTATCTTATTTCCCATACCTAAGTCTTGACCAGGTCAACACACACACAAACACACTCATAAAACCAGTAGAAGCACTAAAACCCACAACAGAAATGCCATAAACCAGAGCTCAAGGATAAAGGAAGGTCCTAAAATGTACTTCTCTAACAATGCTGACCCATCTTGTAGTTGATAGCCTAAAGATGTTATCCAAGTTTTATTAGAGTACTAGACAGACGAACATGAAGACAAACTCACTAAAAACATGGCTTTTCTTCTGCTCATGAACTTGCAGACTAGCAAGGCTTTGTGTCCTCAGGCTCAGTTGAAAGGCCAGAGACAGAAACATTGCAGTCTGACGCTCTGGAGCCTGCACAGATGACTCTCACTACCCAGGTTGGAGGAGGACTCTGCACGGAGCTTCTTCAGTGTCCGCAGCTACGAGCACTGGCTGCTCTTGCAGAGGGCCTGCTGGGAACCTCAAATGGCAGAGCCACTGGCATCCGCTATTTAGTAATATGTTTCAAATGTTAAATTTTAACAATTACACTGCTAACAATTTACCTTTCAAATGTAAAAGTTCAGCAGAGTATTTTATGTGAACAGGTCCAGAGGGGCTGGGTAACAAATACGGCATTGCTTTTAATCCCAACACTGAGGAGACAGAGGCAACTAGATCTCCTGTGAGGCTAAGCTGGTTTTCATAGGAAGTTCTAAGCCCAAAGAAAAAGCAATGTCCAGAGGTTGGGCTACTTCTGTCAGTTACTTCTGTTGTTGTTCGTGCAGTGTTTTGCTTTTTTGAGTTTCTCAATAAGTTTGGATGTTAAGGCTCTACTAGGGATTCTTAATATGGGGGCCAGGGGAAGGGGAACCACCTTGGAGCATCTTTCAGAAACTTCAGCTTCCCCTGCATCCCCCCACCCCGCCACACCTCCTTAAGATTTCCTTTGAAATTCCCTGGGAAACTCGGAGAGGGGCTTGCATTAGCTCTGCTCAGAAATGCTAATAACTGACTCGCTGCCAAGACCAGCTTCCAGCAGGAGAGCTTCCTGGAGCACTGAGGTGGCTTAAAAGAGCTAAAGTCAGAGGTGTCAGGGAGACTAGAGTGAAATAATTGTGCTCTCCAGACATACTTGCAGTCACTGCAACAGGCCCGTTCTCCCGAGAACATGAGAAGAGAGGGCAGTCAACCAGGCACAGACCTTCAGTCTTTCCTGGTTGTATTTTATGAAGGAGACTGAGAGAGCTACTCCATGCTAAGAAAAGACTGTACACCAAGAATTGCAAATAGCCTGAGTTGGGCAACCAATTTTTCTTGCATCCATTCCTTGTTTTGTGGTTTTTTTTTTTTTTTTTGCCTGGGGGTGGGGGGGGGCGAGTGTGTGTGGTCAGTTTCAGGTGTAGCAGAGGCTGGCCTCAAACTATTTAACCTGGCCTGGCTGACCTTGAACCCCAAATCCTCCCATATCTACTTCCCAAACACTGGGATTATAGGAATGCATCACCTACCTGCTTTTTCTACTTTGGTACCACTGTAAGGAATCTGTAGTTCACATACAAATGACTTCAGTATACTTGAATTCTACTTGACTGGACTCAAAGAAGCACCGGTAGGCCTCCTGGTTTCTTACGATTTAGAAACTTGAACCCAAGGATTTGAAGGAATGTGAGAACACTGGACAGTTTAAGTATTGTTAATAATTAGGAAAGTTAATTAGATACGTCTGGATTTCAAAAATTTGAGTCCCAAATCAAAGGAATCTTACTAGTTTCTAGTAGCAAGTAAATATGTGTTTAGAGAGGGAAATCTGCTCATCACAGCTCTGGACCCATAGCAGCAACAGCAAGAAGCATGGACTGAGTGCTGGTTCAAGCCTCCCTGCCAGTAAACTTGGAGGACTAATGGCCTGAGCTGGAGATGCTCTTCTGTCCATCAGTCAGAAAACCCCTCAGGCATTCCAAACTCCTACACCGGCCTCCAAGTCTGTACTCCCCACCCTAGACTCCTCAATGGCCTCCCGGAGTAACCCCCCCCCCCTTTTTTTTCGAGACAGGGTTTCTCTGTGTAGCCCTGGCCTCTGTAGACCAGGCTGGCCTTAGACTCACAGAGCGCCTGCCTCTGCCTCTTTTGCTATCACACCCAGCCTTGGAGGCCCTTTTTCCACTATTCCTAGCCTCAGGGCCTTTGCAGAGGCTGTTCCCTCTGACTCTGTATTTCTTCTCCCCACCCTTGCTGGAGCCTATGACTGTCCCAAAAAGGTAAAGATTCTGCCCACTCAGTCTTCTGCATTCCATTTCTTCCAGTCTCCCCATGGTTACCATTTCACACTGCAGGTCATTTGTCATTCTTGCCATGTCTGCACTGTCCTTGGCACCCAGCGGTGCCAAGCACATCACAGATGATGCATGAATTTTGGTGAAGTGGCCGCACACCACACAGAAAGGCATGACAGTACTGTGTCAACATGAAGGCAATACCAGCTGGGAAACAGGGGCATGACTACAGACATGACAACAGCAAATCAACTGCCCCATGTGAAAACAGAAAACCCAGAGATGGGGCTTGTTTCGGATTTGTTGAGCCCACAGATAGCACCAGGATGGATGGCCCGTCCCCGCCTCTCCTGGACTGGCAGCACCTTCAACAGCAGACAGGAGCAAATCACCTTCCCAGGGTTACAGTGCATGCGGACCAAGAAAAGCCTCTTTCTGAAGAGGCTCAGCAGGCTGCATCCAGAACACCCTGAGCTGGGGGGGGGGGGGTCCGAGGGTGTGGCTTACTCAGAGAAATAGGAATGGGAACCAAAGCGAAGACAGAATATAGACATCACTGGAAGCCCATAAATGAACTTTATTTTTGAAAACCCAATGATCAACAGTGACTCCACTGGGACAAGGTACTGGCAGAAGGGCAGGGCATTCTTCACTCTGCGACATCCTAACAGCGATGCTTTTTAGCCATGTATGCGTACAGGTACTATTTTGAATTTCTTAAAATCACAACTGAGGTTTTAAAGAATGTAAGTTCTTACAAATGGCATCCTCGTAGAATTGTTCTTTTAGGCTTCAAACTATGAACAGCAAAAACCAGTTGTGAACAGTAGCACGCCATGAGTACCACACAAAAGCACAAGTTTAGGCACTTTATCAAAGAAAACCACTTAGAAATACTGCAGATGAGGTCCGCTGCTACAGAAGATTCTGCTGGTCCCTCTCTCTTCACCAGCTTCATAGTTGTCGGGCTATGAGACCATGAGCCCCAAACTGAAACACCCTTTTTCCTCACACGAGGCAGAGCAGCACCCCTCTACAACCACAGGGAGACTGCAGACACAGGATCCCCTGAAGGAGGAGGGCTGAAGCCACCTGGACAGCTGCGGAGGATTTCTGGACGGCACGCTCGTGCACCCGCACGCCCTGCGTGAGCTTGCTGCCCGGATGCTGGGTTGCAGAGCTGGCCACACTGCTCACACGGCACATTTACCATCAACGGCTCAACAGTCAATGCCTGCCTCAGGCGAGCCACAGGTCCCCAAGGGTTGTCTGACCTAAGCTTGTAAGGCATGGACACAGCAGGTGGGGTGACGAGGGAGGGAGTGGTGCTCCGGGGTGTCAAGGGCTCACTGGACGTAAGAGGTATGAACATCTATCGAGTTTCCATGTCAGACGATGACACAGTAGGCACGACTTGCCAGTGTCCACTACTAATCACAAAGCCTGCCTTCACACGTGAAGCCTTTCATACAGTAACTGTGATACTGACCAGAGGGTCACTCACAGACCCTTTCTAGAAGACATGAGAATGTAGTCTGGTATGCAGCGTCCTGCATCCACCTGTCCCACCGGCATGTAAGGGTCTGTCTGGTCTGTCCTGCCCGATGGGAAGCTTGCCACCAGCTAGAGGTCTTCTCTTCTGCTCCCAGCTCGATTGTCTTCCTTGGAAACCCGTGTTTTGGGCTCTCCCTCCTTCTTCTTTTTACCCTTCTCTGGCTTTGTTTTGTTTTTCTCCTTGCCTCCTCCTCCTTTTCCAGGGTACACCTGTCCCTCTAGAGTGACATCAGCACACCTGTCTTGACTGATCAAAAAGTCCTTGATCTCCCAGGCATAGCTCCCATCCCGGAGCATGAAGATAGCACGGTCTGATCCCACAATGAACCTGGATGGAGAAGCCATCAGTTAGCAATGCAAGTAAGGTTCCAGGACTCAGAGAAAGTTGGGGCACCTAGCCACATTTGAATTCCACACAAATACAGAACATCACACCATTTTGCCTTGGGCCAAGTGGCGGTATGCTGAGCTCTAAATAAGCATACTGCTTGGTCAAGAGAGGAGACTCTGATTGTCCTGAGGGATAAATGGTGCTCCTGTGAAGAGACTATGAAGGGAAAATGACTCAGGGAGCTGCCGAGGGCCATAGGTATGATAAGCTAGGGAGGGGACAAATTCCCATTTTTATCTTTAATATTCTGAAATGCCACTTCTATCTATGTTTAATGTTTTTGTTTGTTTGTTTGCTTTCCTCATAAATGGCTTCATGTATCATGTAGTCCAGGAATTCATTTAAGGATGACTTTTTTTTTTTGAGACAGGGTTTCTTGGCTGTCTTGGACTCAATTTGTAGACAGAGCTGGCCTCAAACTCAGTGATCCACCTGCCTCTGCCTCCTGAGTGTTGGGATTAAAGGATGAGCCACCACGCCCATAGAGGATGATCTTACACTTCAGATCCTTCTGACTTCACCTCCCAAGTGCTGAGATTACAGGCATATGCCATTCACTATGCCAACCATTTTATGTTCTGAAGTCTCCAGTTCTGTTTGACAAAAGGCTTTTTCTGAAAAGGCTAAAAGCCACTGGCTTAGAGTAGCTCCTACAAGTCTCCTCAAGGGCCCACAAAGATACCTAACAAGCAGACCAAAATCCTAACCACCAAGGTTAGAAACAAGCAGCTCAGCTTATCCCAACTCAGCAGTGCCCAGGAAGCAAAAAGGAACAGCATGCATCTGGGTGACACATAAAAGCATGGCCAGAAAGCATGATGCTTCAGTTCCTGAACACACCACACCTGTTCCCTTCAGTAGCAAGGCTTCCATCAGATAGCAGTCATCACCAAGATTCTGATGAAGTTACAGAAAGCATTATGTTGGACTGTGCACTCTTAAGAAACTCCTGTTCTTCCTTATCACTTCCTCAATTAAGACATCTGAAGACTTGGAACTTCAGAGAACTACTGTTAAGGGGAAAAAGCAGGCTCTAAGAAAAGGAAACTCATAGCTGGGTGAGTAGAGAGGTGAGCATTGAAAGGATGACTACAGGAGGTGGTGAAGGGCGGTGAATATGATAAAAAATATGCTGTATGAAATCTATATAAAGCAGAATCTTTCAACGTGCATTTTAAGACAGTACATTCTTTAAAAACAGGCTTCCTCACCTTAGTTATCCATTACCACCTGTTACAGCGCATGTGTGGATACAGCTACCCATTACCTGCAGGCTCTGTAACTCATTTATCTTTCCAAGAGGCTAAGCAATGCAACCTTTTATTCTAATGAAGCAAAAGTTAGAGACAAAAATATACCCAACTTCTAAGATTAAATGATATATTGAAACAAAGTTACTGATTTTTTTGACCAATAAGTTACTAACTAAGCCAGTGTTTAAATAAATACATTTAAAAGAACAGGAGAAGTCCAAGGCTCTTGGTGAACTTCCAAAAAGGACACCCTGCTTCAACCCCAGAAAAGTCCCCATCACACATCCAGGTGAGGTGGCACAAAGCTATAATCCCAGTACTAAGGAGGCAGAGGCAAGAGGATATTTTTGTACGAGGAGTGAGGCCAGCTGGACTAAATGGTCAGAGCTACTTAAACACTATCTTAAAAAAAATCAAATGTAAACCCCCAAAATCCTCAAAAAAACTGACCTAGTCTAGTCTGGGTCTTTACCTCTGAACATCATAGTTGGCGTTGAAGAGGCTGCCCTGCCACAGGCTGGTGATTTCCTCTGTCTCCTTCTCGGTGGGGCTCCCTGACACGGTGACAAACATCATCAGTGTCTTCCCTTTCTTCGTCATTTTCAAGATACTCTCGGGCTTGCCTGGGTCTAGCTTTGAGAAGTCAACAGGTGCAGAGGGTCTCTTGTGCTCTGGAAGGTCTCCTTCTTCTATGTCATCGTCTTTCTGCCAGGAGAGAGGGAGCATTAACCCTTTCATCAGAGACACCCTCTCTCCTCACACAGGCACTGCTCAAGATGCTCACCACCAACTATACAAACAAAAAGCCCGAGGACAACCCCCTTGGCGCCACTCAGGGTTCCTGTGTCAGACAGGTTTCTATGATGTTTTTATTCTCAGTCTGCCCAATGTGGTAGACTATGAAAACAGCCACATTCTGGTATGGTTACGGATGCTACTGAGCAATGACAATCAAACACACATACAACAAACCTCAAATACAGGCATAATGACTGAGGTCTATAATCCTAGTGACTCACTAGACCAAGGAGAAAGATGGAGAATTCAAGGTAAATGAGCAACTTAGCATGACCTTGCCTATAAAAAAATGTCTGGGGATTTGGCTTAGTGGTAGAGTAAGGCCAGGGATGTGTAAGGCCTTGGAGCAAGTCTCTAAGACCACTAAGACAATTTTCTGTTTTTAAGTAACAGATGACAGGTATAGAAGTAAGACACACTATGCAATCCCATTTATTTAAAGTAATAAAAATACGTAAAACTAACTTGGGGTGACAGAAAATAGAACATGATTGCTTCTGGGAGGATATGAGGTGGCTGTGACTGAGAAAGCACATAAAAGAACCCTCTGGTGTGCTGGCCTGCAATCCCAGCAATTCACCCAGTTCTGTATTCTAGTAAGGTTTGAATAGATTACACTACTGAAAACTCATTGCGGTTTCAGTGGCAGAGTGCATTTCTAGCAAGCCCAGGGTCCTGGGTTCCATCCAGGAGCAAAACAAACTCCTTGTGCTGCATACTTAAAAATCACAATTCACTACACACAAATGTTCAGTCCCAGATGGCAGGCCTATTCTAGGGAGTGGCGTAACCTGGCAATTCTAAAACCACCTGTGAGTTCTAGGAAGGAGCATAGGTGTAGATATGCTAAGAGTGACTACAGCAGATTCCTCACTTGGAGAAAGATGCAAACATGGAAGCAGAAAGAATGTACCTTGTGGGAGGAGACTGGATTTATGGGCACAGATTGATCTGACAGGTAGTCAGATGAGTGAATGGATAAAAATATTAAAATGTAGGTCTCTTGAAGAAAAGCCTAATCATTGCATGGAAACCAAAAGCAAAGCCTTAAATATCTTTCTTGCATCAGAAAGAATTGCTCAACAAATCACACAACACATCAAAATGACACAGACACCTAAAGCAGTTCAAGTGCCAAATCTGTAATAATGCGAACATCAAAATAATAGTAAGATTTATAACTCCCCAAGTCCATACTGACATAAAGAATTGAAAGAGAAAAGAGAATGCATTATTAATGGTAGAATATTAATAGCTGAAAATAATAGAATAACTAATAAAATAGTAAGTAGAAAGTATATACACAACAGCTAGGCAAATAAAAATGTCCAAAGGGGCTGGTGAGTTAGTTCAGTGAGCAAAGGTGCTTGCCTTGGCACACATGATGACCTGAGTTCAATCAATCCCCAGGACTCACCGGGTGGAAGAAAAGAACTGACCACCCACACCTAAGTTGTTTTCTGACCTTCACATGCATGCTGGGGCTTACACAAAATAAGTTAGTGTCAATTTAAAAGCTGGGCGTGGCTTCTCAGGCCAGCACTGGGGTTGGAGGGGGGAAAACAGCTGGAGTCTGCTGGCCACCCACCCAGCTTCAGGTTTGGTGGGAGAGCCCACCCTAAGGAAATAAGGTGGAGAACAAGAGTAGGAGATATGCTGGAGAGTTGTACATCACACATCCAGGTGCATGCAGTCTTAGTCCCACTGTGGTCTGCAGACAACTAAACTGAACTCTTTTCTTCTTTCAGGGGCCTCGGTAAAAAGCTACCATGAGTAACTAGAATGTCCCATTTGAACACATTTTATCTCCAACAGCTTTAGTTCTCTACTCAATGAATTAGATGAGCCTCAATGAATATCTACAATTTACATATACACGAGAAGACCTAATGCTGAAGTTAAATACGTACTTTTTGCTTTAAATCCCTCTGGTCTCCACAAAAAAATGAAATCTGAATTTCCTGGGCCGTTAGGCCTCAAAATCAGTTGTAACACAGGGCCCTCAGGAAACAGTTATGCTATCAGGAAGGAGTTGGGGCACACACTTCCACTGCAGAACCAACTCCTCTCAGAGGAAAACCAGGGCTGCTGAGAAGAGAGCTCACATCTGTAGTGTTACAGAGTAGCTCAAGCTGCAGGGAGGCTGGCAAAGTGAGGCATTCTCTGGTCTGGTTCTACAGAGACAGAAGAGTCACACACTTCCCAATGGATAAAGCTGAGCAGTAAATGTGGGTCTCAAGATCACATTTCTCATTCCTGCATGACTTGTGCAGGCTCTAGGCTTCATGATTAACTTCCTCATTATAGTCCACCTGCATAGTGCTCTCTGCTATGTAGGAGTAGTACAGCCAAGTGGTCGAAGAATAGGCTCTGAAGTCAAATGACAGAATTCCAAACTGTTGTGGCCCTGGGCAAATTACTTCTAGATGCCTCAAGTCAGCGTTCAGGAAGCTAAGCCTCCTTATCAGCCCAGAGAGAGGATTAAAGAAGATACTATTAGCAGACTTCAGACCCTCCCAGCTCACCCATCCTTCACTTCCCAGAGTGGCTATCAAATTTCATCCTAATCTTGGCATTCCCCTATCCAAAACATAGCAATAGCTCCGGTGCACATTCTAAACTTGCTCAAAAGTATAGCTAGAAAGATGGTACAAGGAGAAATGCTTAATAGCTATCAGAACTTTTAAAGTCCATTATACTGATTACAGCTATTAAAATTATGTTTTCATGAGAAACAGGGTTAGAGGTAAGTAAGTATGGATATCTAGTGCTATAATATCTGGATAAGACAACTTTCATCCCCATCAGATCCACCTATTTACTTCTAATTACAGTGCAAACCCTATGGTATTCAAGACCTCACTGGCCTGGTTCCCAGCTACCTTCATACATTATTACCTGGCTTCAGACAGAGCCTGCCTCCCTAGCCTAGATTAATTAGCTAAGACACTGATTATGAGTTGTATTCTTCCAAATCTTTCCTGTTTTCTCTGTTAATAATTGTGACTGTTTGGGATGAACAGCAACACTTCCGTTGTGCATATAAGGAAACTAAGGCACAAGAGATCTGTACCAGTCCAAAGTCACAAGTCTAAGTAATTTGTCTATGCTGACATAAAAAAGAATGCATTATTAACAGTAGACTATCAACTAATGAACAGAAAAAATACATACAACAGACAGACAAAAATCCCCCAAAGGGTTGATGTGTTGTCTTGGTGGACAATGGTGTTTGCCTTGTGCACACTTGATAACCTGAGTTCAATCCCCATGATCCACCCGGTGGAAAAGAAGAACTGATCACCCACACCCAATTTGTTCTCTGACCTTCACATGCACGCTGTGGCTCACAAACAGATAGAGATCTCTACCAGATCAAATCTATACATTTCCTGTCTAAATGCAGGGAATACTACTCTGCTCATCTCTGCCATCCAGACCTGTACCCAGGTTCTCTCTTAGACTCTTCTCAACTCTATCCTGTCTAAAATTCAACCTCTTCTCTGCAGCCTTCTGATGTTCTCACACACCACCACTTCTTTTTAAATCCTCTTTTGTTTCTGTGTACTATGGTTATTTCCTATCCACTCATTCTGAGAGATGCCCTGCTCATTTCTGCAACCTCCTCTTCCTCAGTGTCTGAGCACTTTCCATATGGCTAGGCTTATCACAAGGCTAAGGGTCTCACTTTGGCAGATTAAAAGGCACTGTTCATTAGTACAAAAAAAGACAGTGAAACTGAGGAGAATGGGGGACTCAGTCATTCACACCAACTCAAATCTACTAAGGCTAGCCTCCTCCACCAAGTACTGGAATGACAAACGTGCACAACCATGGTCCCACTACTTCATTTGTTTTTCCCCTTGGGTACAGATAACATAAAAACAGGAGTCCCCTTTCTTCTAGTTAAATCCGGCAGGTAGTATCTTAAACTTATGCCCCAAAGTCTTTATCACCTTCCAACAATACAGAGTCAGCCACAAGTTAAAACACTGGTAATGGAAACAAACCTTGAAAGTTCTCTTGCAGAAAGAGACAACCTGCCCAAAGTTACACAGCGAGTACAGCTGTGCGATTCCTGTCCATCAGCTGTACAAATCAAATAGGATAGTACAAATCACTTTCGGAAGTTGGGGAAGAGGCTGCAAAGTGCTTTGGTCAGGAACTGCCGCCCCCTCAGCACCTTACTCACACTCCGGGTGGCTGCACACCCCAGAGCATTCAAATAACAGATCAGAACACGGCCTTTCACAAAGCAAGCCCACTACTCTCTCGAATGAAAAACCAGAGTTCCATGAGATGCCTTTAGCTCCCCCTACCAGTAAAATAAATCCACCCCCAAGCAGGAACATACACTAAAATATTGAAACCCTCTATATTTTGGAAGAATCTCTAGAAAAAGCAAAAAAAGAAAACCCACGTTCTTTAGAGACCACATTCTCTACCCATTCACTAACGGGGAGGAGTGAGGGAACGCTCTTCAGAAACGCTATCTCCCTGCTTGCCGGCTCACTGACCCCCAAGACCAATGTAGAGACCACCGGGACACGGCAGGGAAAGTAGGACTTGACTGGTGAGAGGCCAAGTCCTGACTGGAGTGGCCGGGGAGCCATAGCAATGGTGGACACTGAGCGAGAGGCCTGAACCGTGGCAGAAGGAAAGCAGGCACGGGCGGTCAGCGGATACTTGAGACAAGACAACATGGGCCCTGAGCACAGGACAGGGAGAGGGATCAGGGAACGAAAGTCAGAAGGGCACGAGACCGAAGAGGTAAGGGTTAGAGAGAAGGGATCTGAACGGAGGGATGCCGAGGAGTGGGCGGGCGACACGGACCTCCCACTGCTCCAGAAGTCGCGCCATGTCGGCATCATTGTAATCGCGGATGTCCTTCTTCTTTTTCGGTAGAGGTGGGGTGGCCTCGCCGGGCGAGTTGGCCGCATAGGCCCCAGGAGGAGGGAGCAACAGAAGGTCCGAGGCGCACAGAAGCAAGAGGACCGCGCGCAGCCAGCTGGAGGCCGCCATGTCAGCCGCCCAGCGTAACGACTACGGGCACACGGGGCATGCGCAACAGCGCGCGGCGCCCCCGCCCCGCCCCCGGCCTTCCGACTCCGCCCCTGGCACGTTCTGCGCAGAACTACGCCCAAGTACTCGTCCGCCGCCCACCCTCGTGCACACAGGTCCCAGTAGCTCCGCCTCCCTGGCGTCCGTAGTTTACCGCGTCCCGGCACGACCCATTTCCTCCTCCTCCAGAAGCCACGCCCCTCCGCCTTAGCTCCGCCCCACATCTGCCTTTCCTTGAGGCTCCCAACTTTAGGCTCCTCCCCATCGATCACCTCATCACCCGACTCCGCCCTTCTCCTGGCTACGCCCCTAAGGTTTCGCTCCGCCCTATGGCTCCGGGACCTCACCTGGCTGGGCACCAAGGGTTCCTCCGCTGGCTCCGCCCCCTCACCAGGCTCCGCCCCACGGGCTCCTCCCCTTGGCGGGCCAAGCGGTCTGCCCTAGCTCCTGTAGGACTGTGTTTTTTTGATGTTGGGGCTTCTGTTGGAAAACAGCCTTTTTGTCTCTCATTCATTAGCCAGCTCTGAAAGTTTCCTTAAGGTTTGCAGAAACTGCCAAACAACGTCCTCGAAGTCTCAGCATTTTGCTTGTGAAATGAATGAGACGAAGATAGGCAAACTGACTTGACCCTACGAGGCCCTTTTCAGGGTGTGGACATTCAACCTCGCTCCCTAGTAATTTCCCACAAGAGAACTGCCAGCTAAAAAGCTAAGGGCAGCCAGGGCAACTTTTCTCAAAGGCTGTAAATATAGGATCTATTGCTATTCTGCTCCACAGAAGATATTACCCACCCCATATAACTGTCAACTAAACACAAAAACTTAAATCATTTAATTGATAACTATTTTTATTGTTTAAAATTGTTCTAGTCTCTTATTTCCATTTACTGTGGCTCTAATCTATAAGACAAAAATCACTAATTTTGTTTTCTATTTTTCAAGATTTGACTACTAAACTTTTCAGAAATAAAAAAATATTTGGTGTCAGGGATTCTTTAAAGTTTCATAATCTTTAAGTGGGTGATCTAATTTCTTTGAAACTTCAAATTATGTATAAGACATGAAACTTGGTGTAACTGGAAAATACTCAGACAATACAGTTTAAGAATTGGTGGTGTCACATAACACATTCATTTCTAGGTTTACAAATGTGCAAGTATCTCAGTAAAGGTTTTTCAATGTTTCTGTCGGCATATTGTATTAATCACTAAGCATACTGCAGTCCTTGAGTGTTTTATCTCTTTACTATTGTACAGTTTTTGTTACTGTTTTTGGGTTTTTGTTGTTGTTGTTTCAGGGTTTCTCGGTGTAGCCTTGGCTGTCCTGGACTCACTTTGTAGACGAGGCTGACCCCAAACTCACATCTATCAGTCTGCCTCTGCCTCCTTGAGAGGGCTAGGACTAAAGGCATGCGCCACCACGCCCGGTTGGTTTTTGTTGTTTTTTTTCCAGACAGGGTTTCCTTGGCTGATTGGAACTCACTCTGTAGACCAAACTGGCTTTGAACTCAGACATATGCTTGATCTGAGTGCTGGGATTAGAGACAAGTGACACCACACCAGGTATGTAATGTAGTATTCACTATTATGCCAGTGTTCTGTTTCTCTACTCGTGGTCATTGTAACTACTCACCCCTTGCCCCCTTTCTCTGTGGTTTGGATGGATATGATTAATAGGTTTCCTATAGTACAAATCTTTACAAAATGTTTAAAGAAAAGTCTTTCTTAGGAATGATACTTCTTTCACAGAAGTAGGTAGAAATTGAGTGTATTGGGGTGTCCAGGAGCATCCAGCCTTCTTCCTCACATGAGCCCAACACACCTGTCTAGAGTTTACACCCTCAAGGTCATCAAAAGTTCCAGGATGGCTATTGGTACTCCAGCCATGAGATGACATTCCAATCAAAGGAAATGGGAAAGAAGCCTTTCAATGGGATCAACGGCTCTTGAGCATCCTATTTGGGAATTGAGTAGGGCATTTCTGTTCTCACTGGCTGGAGCCTACCTCTCCCAGAGAGGCTAGGGAGTTATCATTTCGCTGTATGTGCTACCATCCGAAGTAAAATTAGGCTTGTTATGAAGGGAAAACTATAAAGTGGAGGTTAAGAAAGCAGCAGAATAGCAATTTGTGTCTTATTGTCCTTTGCTCTAAGGTCAAATGCAGTGTGCATGTATTTCCACTGTAGTAGTGGCCGAATTTTTCCATATTCATGCATGGATATGCAAAAACACAAGACATTTTCTGTTGACATTGTGCAGAAACAACTCATAAGGAAAAAGGGGGGGGGGATTTTTTCTTTCTTTCTGAAATCATAGGGGAAATGTCATGAGCCTTCTCCCAGGGGCACATTGCTCCACCCAGTGGCTTGGAGCTCTGTCCTGGCACAGTCATGCTAAAAAACATGCACAGCTGTGGCAGATCATGTGCTCTGCAGGGCGGGGTCACCCTGGTCATTCATTCTGCCAACTGCCAAGGTAAGGTTAAAAAAAAAAAAGGCAAGTTTTCTTGGCCCACATTATCTAGTCAGAATAAAAGGTTTTTTTTCTTTAAGTGTTGTACCAAAATTGTTGAAACAAGTCAGAAGTTCCAGAGCTACTGACTATCATCTGAAGAAGAAACACATCTGGCTCCTACTTCATTGATGTGAAAACATCTGGAGCAACTACGTTTTCAACACTTTGAAACTTTAGAAAGTATATTTTGGTGCTTTGGAACTTGGTTCAGTTCAACCCTGATGTACCTTATTTACCGATGATTTACTATTAGGCAGGTGAGATACAGACAAGAAGGTGAAGTCCTTGGTATCATATAGGAGGTTCTGCAATAGCAGAAGAGATAAGTCATCTACAGGTAATTCTACAGATTCCAGGAGGTCAGGGACTAAAGGGATCTGTGTCTGTACTTTCTTCATCTTTTCTTCCCCCTCCTCTCTCTGTGTAAGAGATATGCATATGAAGGTCAGAGGTTAATATCTAGTGTACCCCCTTCATCGGTTCCTACCTAAAACACCAAAGCAAGGGCTTTTCTTTAAACCTGGAGCATGCCATTTCTGCTAGTCTGTTTTTACAGATTCCCTTTTTGTCTCCTTGAGGGCTGGCCCACCCAGCTTTTATGTAGGTCCCAGGAATCCAAACTTTGGTCCTCATGCTTGCTCAGCAAGTACTTTACCCACTGAGCCATCTCCCCAGGGCCAGCCCCTGCATTTGTCATGGTTTTGGAATCAACTGTGGTCAAATAGCTGGTATAGCCATGGGACAAAAATCTGGACCCAGGAACACAGGACATGTTCTTCCCTGATGTCTTTCTTCTACCACAGCACCAGTGAGGCTTACAGCATAGTAACACTAGGAGCCATAGAGAAAACAGGCTGCAAAGTCTAGAGCCTGGAGAACTCACATGGCCTGGAATCCAAACAAAGTCTGAGGCCGTGCAATATAGAGTTGGAGAGTTGGGGCTGGAGGTGTGTTCATGGCTAAATGAAGGACCAGGCTCTATGTTAAGTACCCCACCTCCAAGTTCATATTGGGTTTAATGGGAGTATGAGCCTGGGTTCAGGCTGGTCTACGTACTCCAAAGCAGGGCGGTAGAGCAACAGCTTCTAGCACTATCTGAAACCTTATATGAATAACATACAGAACACCTGAGAAACTAGATGGCATAGTCACCCGTGAGGCTTAGGACCTGGTGGGAAGGTCACTGGTGCCAAACACTAACCCTTTAACCATCAAGTTGTGGAAAGGCCTGACAAATGGATGCCATCAACACTGGCTGATGATACTCTGCAAGGCATCAGATATTGGGGAAAGTAGATACCAGCTCTATTCTTCATAGGTTGACAGAGTTGTGGAGGGAGGTAAACCAGTAGTCCCAAACCTGGGTCTCACCCAGGTTCTCTAGACAGCACAGTAGAAATGAAGGGCAAACATGCCCAAGTGTGTCTAAAGATCCAGGGCTCTGTGTAAGGTGCAATAGCCCTAGTTAACCTACAGGTACCGATAATGCGTTCGTTATCCTTGCCAGGAATGGTTAATGTTAGCTGTCTGTGCTGGCTAAATCCTGGGATTCATCTTTTTTTTCTCTCTGCCTAGTAGACAAGGCTATAAAATTATTGGCCTGTGCAAGGGATACCCTGGAAAACACTTAAAGGAAACTCCCACTCTCCTAGATACTGGAAGCTCAATGCTAAAGCATTCCTGCCAATGCCTTCACTGGGCCTATACTCAGCTGCCTTACCCACAGGAGAATCAACAGGGAAGATGAAACTGAAGCCCAAAGTCTTGCCCAGGACAGGATCATGATGTGCCAGAGGGATAGAGAATCCACCAAATAGGGAGGGTGGCCTATTCCATGGTGATTCTGCACCCTAGCTACTAAGGGTCTCTTCTGTAGGAACTGTGATGAAAAAAGGGATAAGACCACATTCTTCAGCTGTAAACTGTTCTTCTCCAGGAGAGGTGTTACTTGTTGTTGTTTTTAGGCCAGTCTCACCCAGTCTAGGCTTGCTTTAAACTCTCTACATAGCTGCAGATGATCCTGAACTCTTGATCCTCCTGCCTCTACCTCCCTAGGACCAGTGTGTGTCACCATGCCCGGCCAAAAGCAATACTCAGAGGAAGAGAATGAACCTTGATGTCTGCAGCTGTGGAAGAAAGATCACCAGAGATCGCTGTTCACATGTGTGCACAAACATAAAACCAAGAAACACAACATAAAGGGAAGATATCCCAAGACTGCTCCTTACTAACCACTGGGTGGCACTGCATACCACAGACAGCTTGGTTGCTGGTCCCCAAATTCTGAACCATACCAGGAAACTTGGGTATAAATATCCAATGTGCATACAAGCGAATATTATTTCCCCTAAAAAGGAAATTCTGGCATATTATAGCACTGATGAACCTTAATGAAATCGGACAGGCACAAAAGAACAGAGTACTTCAAATAATTGGGTTCATGGACAAAGTCGGTGATGACCATGACTAGGAGAGAATGAAAATGTGCTACTTCATGGGTAGAACATCAAAGAAGATGAAACATTCCTGAAGCTGGATGGTGGCTGGGCACAGTCCGCCCCCACAGTTACAGCAAGTCGAGAAAGAGCAGGGCATTTTTAGATTGGGTTTCCACTGCTTTGGCCTGCAAGTCACCTGTGTTTCCCTAGCACTGGTCAGAATGCACAAGGGTCTGCCCAACTTGACGAAAAAACTCAGTGCGCAGTGCTCAATACCATGTCCGTTTTGTTCTGCGCGTTCACTGCACAAACTAAGTGGGAGTACTTGTTTGTAAACCTGCCCTTCCTAGACTAATCTTCATGGGCAGCGGCTGCCTAGCGCCATGTATTACGCAAGCTTGGTGTCTTGAACAGGGGCTGGCACATGGTCGGTGCCCAGTGTTTGAGCAATAAGTAAACAATGGCAGGAGGCAATAAATAAATAAAAATAAATAAATAAAAGGCAGGTGAAGGTAGAACCCGGAAAGATTAGTTTAGGAAGAGTGGTACTATCTGAAAGACAAAGCCTTGGTGGCAAGCACCTTTGCCTGCCAAGCCACTGGTCATCCTCTGAAGTTTTTAGAACTAAGGAAACTATTCCTTAGGACTAACTGCTACTCCTGGGTTACCATGGAAAGAGTTTGATCTGCTTTTCCCGTGCAGAAAAATATGGTGTAGTCGTACAGAATCACTTGTTAGAGAGCCATGGGTTTCACTGGCTGCAGTTTGAAAAAAAAAAAAAAAAGTTGGTTCACCTAGAATATAGAGGATCTACAAGGACATTTTTCAGTTATGAGTAGGGTGACTATCCATCCAGGTTTTTATCTGTTGTTTCCCCTTAACTTATATTAATAACTTGTCTCATGGTTCACTCTATAAACTACTCGGGTTTGGACAATAAATCTGAAGGTCATCCAACTTATAAATAACATTTATAACCGTATGAGAAATGATGACGTGGAGGTCCTAGGAAGGGAAAGAAGAACAAACATTTCCATTGGCTGAGCACACCCGGCCGTGCTGTGCTGGGCACTAGCAGAAGGCTTCGGGACCCTAGAGAGCACTTCACTGGGAGGGTGCCCAGGGGTTCCAGGAGTTTCCTGCAGACAAAGCGTGCACAATGAAAGGGGTAGCTGTGGCCAGTGGGCATGGGGATCACCTCTTCTATCCATCTGTTGTGGTCAGGAGTTTAGGAAATCATTTAGTCCTCCTGGCCACAGGGCCCAATGGCACAAGTCTGCAATCCCAACTACTTGAGAAGCTGAAGGAGGAGAGTTAGAAGTTCAAAGACAGCCTTCGCAATTTAATCATACCCTGTTTCCAAAATTATTAAGTAAACGTCCAGCTGGGCTTGGTGTCGTGTGCCTTTAATCCCAGCACTCAGGAGGCAGAGGCACATGGATCTCTGTGAGGTCCAGGCCAGCGTGGTCTACCAAGTCCAAAACAGCCAGGCTACACAGAAAAACCCGACCTCGAAAAAAACAAAAAAAGCAGTCATATTAGTAAATAAAAGGTACAGTAGTTCAAGGTCCTAGGTTTAATCCCTAGTCATAGGGCGGGAAGCCATCTGGGCCACCAGTTTCCCAGGCTGTAACCCTGAGATAACAGTGTTTACCTCCAGAGACAGGCTCATTACTTAACAATGGCTGCTATTATTCCATTATATAGATGGAGCCGGGAAAGGGCAGACTGCTGATCAAGAGGATCACTAATTCCTGCAAGCTGGAACAGAGTCACCAGACACTACCTGACTTGGAGAGAGAACTTGCCCAAGGTCACACAACTCCTGGCCGGCTGGGATGAGACCAACCTCAGGAAGGGTCTACCTCTGAGCCCCACTAGCTGCGGGGACTCGTGCGTGACCAGCGCTCCTTTTCTTTCACTGCTTCAGAGAAACCCACCCATAGGAGAGGGTCGAAAACAACAAAGGGCGGGAGAGGGCTTGAAAAAGTCATCGAAATCTCAGAGATTATTAGAATGGGGGGGAGGCGGGGAGAGGAACCAAGCAAACGGGATAGTGAGTGGCCTCCTTCCCAAGCGAACAAAACAGATCACCTTTTACACTTGCTCCCTCGTCGGGGAGGAGGCACAGAGTCCCGGGGCAGACTGAGAGCTTACGTAAGGCCACTCGAGTCTGCGCCCCGGTGTCCCCAGGGTGTGCGCAGCGCCTGGGCGCGGAGCGAGGGCGGGCCTCCCCCACCACACACGCTTCCCAGCCTCTCCGGATGCAGGGACCACCGGCCCCAGGGCCGCAGCGTCGGGGCTGGGCGCGGCGTCCTCCCACGGCCCCCAGCTTCCCGGGGGAGGAGCAGCGCATCGCGCAAGCATCCGGGATCGGCGGAGGGGGCGGGAGGAAGGGCGAGAGGAGGAAGCGGGATTTAAACGAAAGGCGGTGACGCCACACAAAAGATTCCTATAGGCTCCGGGGAGGTTACGGCCGAGGTGGCGGCGGCGAGCCGGGGGCGAGGTGGACGCGAGGAGGCGAAAGCCGCAGCCGGGCGCGGGCAGGCGGGTGTCCCTGGCCTGCGGTCTCCGCCCTTCCTTTCAGTTGCTCGGAGGTCGCTCGGAAGTTGCTGGTTGACAAACATGGCAGGAGTCGGGGCCCTGGTCGGCCGCCGCGTTGCCGCGCGCACCTCCTGAACCAGCCACCCCGGGGCGTCGGATGCGCGGGGCCGGCGGGCTCTGCTGGGAGACGGTGATGGAGTCGCCACGACAGCCGGTGGCCGGGCGCAGGCCATCCAGGCGGGGAGGGCGTGCCGCCTCGGCGCCCGGCCGCGCACTCTGAACCGCCAGGCGGGAAGGCGCGGCCGCCCCAGCGCCCTGCGTTGCTGCCTCCCGCCCGACTGACTCCGCGCGTCCGCCACAGAGCCAGCCACGCCCTCGGCCCTGCGGCCGCCCAGCGCCCCGAGAGCCGGAGCAGGAGATGCGGCCGCGCGCCCCTGGGCGTCAGCTCCGGCCGCCGTCGCCGGCCAGGACCGCCTGGAGGGGTCGCCGCGCCTGAAGCCCACGTGCGCCGCTGAACCGGGTCGCCGCAACGCAGCGGCTGACAGCAAAGCCTGCCGGGGCCGCCGCCCGCGCTCCTCCAGGAGCAGAGGATTTTGATTTCAAAGGAAGGAAGGAAGGAAGGACAACTCCCAGCCTCCCCGTCCCGCCCTCTCCGCTCCGGCGGCCCGGCCGGCCATGCCCAGGAAGGCGGCGACAGCCCGGCAGCGGGGACTTTTCTGGTAGGCTCGTGGTGAGGGGCGCGGACTGGGAGTCTGCCGTGTCCCGACTCACGGTTCCCGCGAGCGCGCACAGCGCCCCGAAGAGCTTGCCGCGGGCTCTGGGCGCGACGCCCGGCCCCCGGCCGCCGCCACCCCGCTCTCTGTGCCCGCCGCGGTGGGTGGCATGATGGTGCGCGGAAGGCAGCGTGGCCCTGGCCAGCTGAGTCGCGGCGGCGGTGGTAGCGGGCTCCCCAGCGGCATGCCAGTGCCCCCTGGGCGCGATGGCTAGCGGCAACGCCGGGAAGCCCACTGGCGAGGCGGCTTCTCCGGCTCCTGGGAGCGCCGTCGGCGGGGCCAGCTCGCAGCCGCGGAAGAGGCTGGTGTCTATCTGTGATCACTGCAAGGGCAAGATGCAGCTGGTGGCCGACCTGCTGCTGCTGTCTAGCGAGGCGCGGCCGGTGCTCTTCGAAGGTCCCGCCTCCCCTGGCGCTGGAGCGGAGTCCTTCGAGCAGTGCCGGGACACCATCATCGCGCGCACCAAGGGGCTATCCATCCTCACCCACGACGTGCAGAGCCAGCTCAACATGGGCCGCTTTGGAGAGGCGGGGGACAGTCTTGTAGAACTGGGGGACTTGGTGGTGTCGCTGACCGAGTGCTCTGCACATGCGGCCTACCTGGCAGCGGTTGCCACTCCCGGCGCTCAACCTGCGCAGCCAGGCCTTGTGGACCGCTACCGTGTGACGCGCTGCCGCCACGAGGTGGAGCAGGGCTGTGCTGTGCTGCGAGCCACCCCACTGGCCGAAATGACCCCTCAGCTGCTGCTGGAGGTGTCGCAGGGCCTGTCTCGAAACCTCAAGTTCCTGACGGACGCATGCGCCCTGGCCAGTGACAAGTCACGGGACCGTTTCTCACGCGAGCAGTTCAAGCTGGGCGTCAAGTGCATGAGCACCAGTGCATCCGCGCTGTTGGCGTGTGTTCGAGAGGTGAAGGCGGCACCTAGCGAGCTGGCCCGCAGCCGCTGTGCACTCTTCAGCGGGCCCTTGGTGCAGGCCGTGAGTGCTTTGGTGGGCTTTGCCACCGAGCCTCAATTCCTGGGTCGAGCAGCGGCTGTGAGCGCCGAGGGCAAGGCGGTGCAGACCGCCATCCTGGGGGGCGCCATGAGCGTGGTGTCAGCCTGTGTGCTCTTGACCCAGTGCCTCAGGGATCTGGCGCAGCACCCGGATGGGGGCGCCAAGATGTCGGACCACAGGGAGAGGCTGAGGAACTCGGCCTGTGCCGTGTCTGAAGGCTGCACCCTGCTATCTCAGGCTTTAAGGGAAAGGTCTTCACCCAGGACTTTACCGCCAGTGAATTCCAATTCTGTGAATTAGCACCTCCCCACGTCATACCTGTTTTCCACCCCCGGCTAAAGGAAGACACTTACTCCTCCCCTTTCCATTTATACCAAAGAAATCATAGGTGACCCCTCTCCCCGTGTTAAATGCTCAAGAGGAATTTTCCAGAAGGCAGGGCCAAGCACACGACATGTACACACAGGGCCCAGGTGTCTACCAGCCCACTGTAGGGACTCAGATCCGGAAGAAGGGGCGTCTGCTGGCTGCAACATCACCCCTCCACACTCCAGCCCCTCAACTCAATTACGAATCGGGCAGGAAAGAGGTCATAGGTTCATTTCTTCTTCTTAATTAAAAGAAAGGTTACCTCAGTTTTCACTCCTTAGACATGGATGTAGCTACCTTTTTGTATGTCGTTATTTTTTTTTGTTGTTGAATTTAGAGTGTACATGGTGTGAAAAGAGTATGACTTTGCCCTGTGATTTGCAAGTGGGGGGGAAAGCTACTGTGAGTGTGTGTTCAATTTTTTAATTTACACTATAGAGTGATTTTTTCCCCCCAATGTCAAGTTTTTACCCTGCATGTACTGGAGTATTTATTTCATCTATTAAATTGTTATGTTTCTCAGATGGCTTTTTGCAGTTACTGTACTTTCACTAACGGTGCATGCTGCCTGTCGTCTGTGGGAAGGAGCTATGGGGAAAAAATGACTCCCCAGTGCCCAACCTTTTCCAGTTTTCCCTCAAGAATTACTCTTCTGAACACCTTAGAAAGACAAATGTATGTGATCTATTTTTAAGGGCAGCGGCTTGTGATTGGATTATGCAGTGCTTGGGGGTGGGCTGTTAGTGGGGTTTTGGTCTTCCCTCTAGCTTTTCTGGAAAGTAATTTAGCTCTCTCTGTCCTCCACTCATAATGAACCATGGCTCAGGCTTACTGAAGTCTGATTTGTATTCCGCCTGTCATTTTCAGATTAAAGCGCTTCCTAACACTGTGTGGGATGCAGCCTTGCCAGCTCACAGGATTTCTGCATGAGACTTAACAGCACTGTGTATCAACTGAGTGCATTTAGCGTCTTTGGGGAGGCTAGGCCCTACTCAAATCTCTGTCTTTACGGAAGAAGGATAGAAGATTCTAGGCAGTTTGGTAGAGGAGGTTGTCTCCTGTAGAGTTAAGAACTTTCTAGAGCATAATTGCCAGCAGAGGGCTTGTTTTTGTGACCTTGATTCAAGTGGTTGGTGGTGTATTGAGAGAATATTTTGTTGATTGAAATTTTGTCAAAGGCGGTTTGGCTTTTCTGTAGCTATATAAAGGAATTTGGGATGGGCTTTAAAAGGGAGTGTGCAGTTTGGTGAAGACGCTGATGAATAGTTTCTTATTAAAAAGAACGACAAACTTATTTAGAGCCTTGAAGCCTGGAAAAGCCACATGCACAAAAACTACAGGCTTTAAGTGTATCATTTACTGTGGGGGCAGGGTCAGTTACAGTACAGTGCTTAAACCTTTGCAGTGCCTACAGATCTGAAGAGTTTTCACCATAAAATATTAGAGTGAAGTGAGTCATATTAACTACCTTGCTATGTGGCTGTGTTTATTGCAAGAATATGCGATTTAACTTATAAAATGATCTTTTCTCACACTTCTTAAAAGAAACGTTTCTTAAAAGCAATAGGGTATTTTTTATATACAATGGTCAGGGAAAAGCTGGCCATGGTGGCTCATCCCTGTAATTCCAACACTTAAGAGATTGAGGTAGAAGCATTGCCACGAGCGTGCAGCCAGCATGGTCTGCCTCAAACAAAAAGGTGCGCATTAGGAATTAAATAAGACCTGGCTAGAGCAGTCGTTTTTGTTGTTTTGTTTTGTTTTTTTCTTTCCAGTCCTACAAGAGTTAAACCATTAAAGTGACCTTGAGTGTTTTCATTCTCCCTGCTCTTTTGTAAAGTTTAGTCTAGATCGGGTTCAGGGGGATTGAGGAGAGGGGTGTCCAAAAAAAGTCCTATGTGCGTGTGGAAATTATTTCTATTTATTGGATTTACACAAATAATGATAAAATTTAAATTTTGTATGGTTCCTTTAGTCTGCAAATCACAGAGTAAACTCAAAATAATTAAGGGCCAGAAAACTGTAATTTTGATAATTAAGAAAAGAGAATTGTTAGTTTACTCTTGGACTCACTCCTTAAAGAAGAAAGAAAAAAAGACTGGCCCTATCTCCTTGCACAACATTAACTAGCTTATCTCCAAACTAAATTTGACACTGCTCTCTCTTGCAGACAAATGACAGTTGCTCTCAATGCTTGTGTATACGTGAAGGTTTTGGTGTGTAAAGTTAAAAATCTCTGTCCCTAAGAAAAGTGACACTGAACTTATTTTATCTCTTCTGCTTCTAGGGGTTGGAGTTTGTCCAACAGCAGGTGTCTTGAAATTATCTCTGTCTTTTCAGCAAGTTTTTAGAATACAGAGAGAGGAGCACACAGCGCTGTCCTGTGTGGGTCTGCAGTGCCTGGTTAGGTAAGGGACTTGGGCACAGGTCTTTGGCATTCTAACTTTCTTCCAATGTACCAGTACTTCCAAACTTCTTTTTTAAATAGTCCCTGATTTTTTTTTTTTAAAGAAGTACATCAACCTATTTCATAATAGGGTGTAATGAGGTCAGCAGAGATACTGGTTCCAGGAATAAAATCAGAATGGCCTCGTTTCGCTTTTCTTTCTTCTTTTTTTAAAGTATGTAAATTAAACTTCAGAATTATTAACTTCCAGTCCATCCCTGGGTTCTTCTGACTTTCCAGGTCAAGGTTTGTTAAGTCAGGCTTAATGCAGACCGTCCTTTTCTGATCAAGAGATGTCAAGAACCTTCTTAGGAATGCTAAGGACAAGAAGGAAAAACAGCTAAATTCCGTGAACAAAAGCCATTCTCTATGACAGTCAACCCAGGGAAATGGGACAAAACAGGCTTTCAAGCATTACCAGCAAAAAAAAAAAAAAAAAAAAAAAAAAAATCACAAGA
>CM053758.1:60548659-60716182 GCA_028658305.1 Pachyuromys duprasi | reverse complement strand
AGTGAGAATTTCATGGGTTGTTCTCTGTCCAAGTGAAGGGTGGTTTTCAAGAGAGGCCATAGGTCCCTTAAAAAACAAAGTTCATCCCAAGGCCCAGGTATCCTTTCCTTTTCTACTCTGATTTCCAGGTTGTGTTGATGTGTAGTGTAAGGTTCCTCCTAGACTGGGTTTCCTCTCCACCTTACACTAGCCTGGTCTTAACATCAGGTGCTTTTGTGCTGTTGGAACGATACACTTTACGTACAGATCCTGTATCTGGCTGCCTTTGCAGATCACCAAGACCTGGGTTGGGGCAGGAGAGGAGGCATGTGGTTGGGAGGGTGAGGACTTGCTGGTGAAATGATCCTTCTAAGGTGATTGACATCTATTTCATCTTTGTCATCGCCAGGTGCCATCTAGATTCTCTGTAGCTGGTTAACAAAAGGGAAGTAGTAGTTGGCAGTCCTGGGCTATCCTGGGCCGCATAAGCTCTTTCAGTTAGGAAGTTCAACTGAAACTGCTTGCCCAGGTCACTAGCTGTTAGTAGGAACATAAAGATGAACCATGGGCTGTCTCTGACAGAGCCTAGTGTTGGGACTTCACTATGTGAATGAGTGAATTCCTAGCATCGAGTCCGTCTGCTCTTTTAGACGAAATGCCTCTGACCTAGTTATTTCTTCACCTTACAGAGGATAACTCTTATGAGTTTTTTGTCTTTTTTTTCCCCTGAGTCTCACACATTTGCTTGGCACAGGCAAACCAGATTTGGAGAAAGGTGGGACACCTGCTGGAACATCCTGTGGGCATGCCTGAGCAAGAGCGGCTTCTGGTGTTCAGGAACCTTTGGGTCTCTAGGACGTAAATGTCCTTGTGGTTCACCCACTCTGCAGTACTCACAGCCCTCCCACTGACTGGAGGGTAAAAGCTGCATTCCCAGTGTAGACGTTTCCAGAAGGCTGACTCTCACAGCTACCTTGCAAACCACACCCGTGCCCCTGAGCTCTTGGTATCCTTTTGGTCTTTCAGCTGTTGCATAAGCTAAGCTGTCGTTCTTGGGACCATTCACCCCACATCTCCTTTCCCCTCCCATTCTTCAGCCTTGATAACAACCTTTCCTGTGGGCCCTGGTAGGAGTCTGGATTTATTATTAGCTAGTATTTGCCAAGTTGTAACTGTGTTTACTTAACTGTGTGCCCAGTATGATAATCAGTGGTCGCATCATTGTTTTTTTATAGTCACCTCACAGACATAGTCAATAAACACATCTCCACGAACGAATGTAAGGCTTGAGTGTCTCACCAGTATTTCAAAGACAGAGTCCCAAGAAGAAAATGTTTTATTAACCACTTCCTCCACTTGCCTTTAGTCAGTTATCAGGCTCTTTAAAACCTTTATGTTTTGTACTTTCTGTGGTCAACCCCAGCCTCCTCCAGGCTTTTGTTGGTTCTCTCCCAGATGTGAGATTTCCTAGGTATAGCCACACCAGGCCCACTTTTATCCTCACTTCTCTTATCCATCGGTCATGCCTTCTGAACACTAAATCTTGATCCTGCATGTAACTTCCAGCTGTCACACGTTTTACACACTCATTACCAGCAGCACGGCACTGGATGGGTCCCACTGAGAACAAAGCCAGGCCATTATCACTGGGTGAGGCCTGCTCTCCATCTAACCCAAGGCCTGGCTCTAGCAGGATGGGTGTAAGACAGTCCATGTTCACTCTCGTCCCTGTTTGTGCCTTAGTTTGTTGGCTTCTCTGCAAAGTTTCTTTCCCATCCCTCTAAATAGGTGAGTGCAGATTGCTTCCTAGGCCTAAAGGTGAGGACCACCAGGGAGCCGCAAGGCAAGGCTGCTTTGGCCTGCATAAGGGTTTGCGGGCCTTCCAGAGGCTGAGGATGTAGTTCAGCTGACAGAGTGCCTGCTTAGCTTTCTGATATACGCCTACAATCCCAGCACTGGGGAAGTAAGAGGATCAGGAATTCAAGGGCATTTTTGGCTATGTAGTAAGTTGAAAGCTAGCCTGGGCTACATTAGGCCCTTTCCCAGAAAAAATAAAAATTGTTTTAAAATTATTATTATTATTATTATTATTATTTTACTGTTCGGCGTGTGTGGCAATTTTGTCTGCACGTATCTCTGTGCACCACAGGGGTGTCCATAGAGGTCAGAGGAGGGAGCTGGATCCCATGGAACTGGAACTGTAAATGGTTGTAAGGCTCCATGTGGGCGATGGCAACTAAACCCTGGTTCACTGGAAGAGTAGCCAGTGCTCGCGTATGTGCTGAGCCATCTCTCCATCCCCCTGGGAAAAAACAATCTTGTAAGCTGCCCAGGGATTTGAGTGAACTCCAAGGAGAGATGGGAGGATTTGGGTGGACTGACCTCTAGTTTTTTTTTTTTTTTTTGCGGGGGGGATGAAGGTAGCAAGTAAATTGGTAGTTCCTCTAGGACCTTGGTTAAATTTGGACTCTGGGCTGTAGGCTTAGGTGCCCACCTAGTGATGATTCTAGCTCTCCTCAAGGGTCTAGAAACTGTTTGCCACCCTGGGAAGTTGGTCTTTCCCACACATCCACTGAGAACCAGACTCCCCAGGGAGCCCTTGAAGCTGGCGTGAGAATTGAGCTCTGGCTTCTAGTCCTGTGATTGTTATAATACAAAAATTACTCATGACTTTGCATAATCAGGTTCAGGTTATGATAATGAACTTAAATCTGTTTCTGGAGTGAGCAGTGCCCAGTAACACACACACACACACACACACACAGAGAGAGAGAGAGAGAGAGAGAGAGAGAGAGAGAGAGAGAGAGAGAGAGAGAGAGAGAGAGAGGGAGAGGGAGAGGGAGAGGGAGAGGGAGAGGGGGAGGGAGAGACAGAGGGAGAGGGAAAGGGAGAGGGAGAGATTACTCTGCCTCCCAGACCTAGTTAGACAACTTATCTCATCACCCTAGCTTTCATTTCACTGAGGGAAGCCCAGACTTAGCTCCAAGCCTCACTCTTGTCACATGACTGTCTGGATATTGAGGGCCCCTTCCCCCACCAGCCTGAATATACATTTAGGTTGACAGTTTCTGGAAACTTCCTTGGGGCTGAGCACCAGTGATGTAAATGCAAGGGCCATTTCCTGTGCTTACTGGAACTGATGTTTCTAGAAAATAACCTGCTCTCCAGTTCAGACTATTACCACCTCAGATCCTGCAAGGCTCAGGAATGAGTCTGTAGAGTTTTTGTTTTGTTTGAGACAGGGTCTCTCTATGTATCCCTGGGTGTCCTGGAATTTGCTATAGGGACCAGGCTGTCTTTGACCTCAGAGATCACCTACTCTGCCTCCCAAGTGTTGTTAATAAAGGCTTGCACCTCTGTGTCTAGGAAGTCTGTTTTGTTTCTTTGTTTTTTGGAGGAGCAACATAGACTGGGACAAAAATCTGTGTCCAGTGTCCTTTGAATCACCCACTCAGCTCACTCTTTATCCTTATCATCTCTTTGAACATCAGTTTTGAGTCTGTCCTAGCTTCCTGCCTGTACCCCACCCCGACTCAAGAAGGAAGATGTCATGCTATTCTCCCAAACTATTTATACATCCCATACTTGAAATTGGCAAAAGTTACTGAGATTTTTGTTGGTGGCTTGATTTCCGGGAGAGAAGTTTTTGTGTCCTTTTAGAGGTGAAGGGGGTCATGTTGGTGTTGTGTGACTTTTCCTGGGGAGACATGAACAGATTATCTGTTCACACCAGATAGAAAATTTGATGGTGGACCAAAGGAACAATTCTACCCAAGCCTAGTTTGGTAAACCAATGGGTTTATGAGTGTACTTACAGGAACAAGGTGAAGGGTTTATGGAGTGTAGGCAACCCCAGAATAGTAGCTTCCCTGAGAAGTCCCACCTCAGCATGCGTGATGACCTCATGAAAACAGAATCCCAGAATCCCACCTTCAGTTAACCTTCCACCTTTTAAACACTGAGACTTTCTCAAGATGATGTATGTGCAGATGGGAGGGACAGAAAGGATAGTAACTGGAATGCCAAGTGAGGTCCTATGATCTTCCCCCCTTCCTCCTACCAGGGAATAGTAACAGCCCCATTACTTCTGCTATAGACCTATCTCACTGTGTTCTGCTTATTCTGTTGTCATGACTACTGGGCTGGCATTCTACAGGTCACAACAACAACCTGGGTTCCATGATAGTGAGGGTCATAGCAGACTCATTGGGAGAGGGAGGAGAGCTGGGGAGGGTGAAACCTGAGTCAGCTGGGCATATAGCTTCTTATGCTGTGAGATTTGGGAAAGAGGTGCCTTCTGTGAAGATGAGCTAGCTGAGCCTTGAAGCCTGAGTGGAACCGCCACACAGAAAGAAGCAGAAGGATTTGTATGACGTGACCGCACTCTGCTAAATGTGACAGCAATGCTTAGAAGCTTTACCTTCTGGTACAATTTGGAAGCCTTTCGTAGTTACATTATGTTCTGGGGAATAGGGAGTTGGCTGTAATTGTCACCTAGAACAGTGTTTCCAAGATGTTGGCTGAGGAGCAGAGCGTATTCATGACAAAGATCTCATGTCTGGGCAGAATGGAAAAGAACATTGTGAAATGTCAGCAGCTACTTATAATGGACTTAAGTACCTTCATGGACTTCTTTTTATTGTAAGAGTATATCCTTTCCCAGTCTTTCATGGGAGGTAATCTCAGTAGTTGTCATTTGTAAAACTGCTCTTGTATTGCCTTGTTTTGGTGCATCCAGCATCTGGGCTGGGAACATGGCTCAGTGGGTTAACTGTGTGCAAACATGAGGACACTTGGGCACTCACATACAAGCCAAGTAGGGTAGTAGTAGTGTGTGGTCTCAGTACAGCAGGGAGAGGGAGGAGACAGAGGGATCCCAGGGGCCTACCTGCCAGTCAGTAAGATGGTGAGCTCCAAGTCCCATGAGAGACCCTGTCTCCAAACATAAGGTAGAGAGCTATTGAGGAAGCCACTGAGCGTGAACCTGGCCCCTACTGGTGCGTGCATGCAGAGGCGAGCTTACCTATATGCACATAGGTGCACACAGGCAGACAGCACCAACCCACAAAAACGCAACTCCAGCATGACTATGTGAGTATGCTATGAGGTAATGAATAATGAATATGTTCATTACCTCATAAGATCTTGTGGCTGTCTTCTGAATAATGAACATGTAGTGCGCATGTGGACATCTCTATGAATGACTCGTATTTCTGCCTCAGGACCTCCGAGTGCTGGGATTATCCTTCTGTGCCATCATTCCTGGCTGTGAACATCTTAAAGAAAGTTACCTGTTCTGTATAGAGGCAGTCTTTGCCCTGAGTGACAGATATTTTTCTAAGTGGGAAAATCATTAAATGTGTTCTTGCCGTAAGTAGCTTGGAGTCTAGGTGGGGAGTAAGACAGCTCCAGTCCCAAAGAGAGAGAAAAGTGCTTTTATCTGAGTAGTGTCCTGCTGAGAGACCTGCTTTGTCCTGATAAGCTCCTAGATGAAGAACTCTTTCTTGTCTTGCACAACCTTGAGTGAGCTGTTGTCTCTAGGTCTCGGGGTCTTCATCTTTCAATGAGGTCACTGGACTAGGTCACTTTGAGTGGCACCCACTCTATGACCCTTAAATAGCCGAAAAGTTCTGGGGAAGCATGAGTGTGCGGTTTCCTTTTTTAGGTATCTAATTATGTCTCACAATCTGGGACAACTTCAGGGACTTCAGAAGGCATTTGGGACCCAGGGTCCACTTTTGTCCTGGGGCTCCAGGATGGCATCTTTGTACAAAGTTAATGATGATGAAGTTTACAGCAAGATATGCTGAGAAAGAGCTCCGTGTGCTTATCTATTTTAATGCTATTTTAACGCAGGGTCTTAGTGGGTGGTGGGGGCAGCAGCATAGGTCTTTAATCCCAACACTTATAAGGCAGAGGAGGGTGAATCTCTGTTAGAGGCCAGCCTGGTCTACCGATGAGTCCCAGGACAGCCAAGGCTGTATAGAGAAACCCTGTCTCAAAACTACCAAGAGAGAGGGGGCTGGAGAGACGGCTCAGTGGTTAAGGGCACTGGCTGCTCTTCCAGAGGACCAGAGTTCAGTTCCCAGCACCCACACAGCGGCTCACAACCATCTATAGTGAGATCTGGTGCCCTCTTCTGGTGTGCAGGTGTACACTCAGTCAGAACACTGTTTACATAATAAATAAATAAACTGAGAGAAACAGAGACAGATAGACGGGGCCTTTTGTAGCCCAGGCTAGCCTGGAACTCACTTGGTAGCCAAGGCTGGGCTTGAACTTCTGATCCTCCTGCATCAACTATCCAAATGCTAGGATTACGGGTGTTTGACAACATGCTTGGCTCTGGGGGAAGAGATTTTTTTAGTAAGGAACAATTTCTTTGAGATTACAAGTTAGTATTAGTGCTGACATTATAGCTGTCATTGGCTATGTATGAGGCACATCCATGCATTATAAAAAACTCTGTAATGTGTTTTCATCCCTATTTTGCAGATGGAGAACTTAAAACTCAAAGAGGAGATATGTGCTCCCTTATGGTGATTTTCAGGGAAAACAAGGCCGTGTCTAAAAGTTCAAAGAAAAACAAGATAAAGCAGTTCCTGCCTTTTGAGCGTAGAGGCCAAGATCAAGTCCAATAAGTCTGGGGTCGTTGTGATAGTAAGAGCTTTCCTCTTAGATGCTGTTTTTCAATTCAATTCAATTATTGTATGACTCTGAGTGTGTGTGTGTGCCATAGCACATTCATGGTGTCAGAAGAAGATAACTTTTACAAAGTTTCTTTTTTTCCACTATGGAGACTGAACTCAGGTTGTCTGATTGTCTGACTTGATGCCAACCCTCCACCCCTTCCGAAGCCACCTCCACAACACAGATGCTGTGCACCTTTAGCCCCTTTCCTTTGCTCTCCCTCATCCCTGTTGACGTTGTCTAGGGGTGCAGAGAAAAACTTCCTTTTTTTTTTTCCTATCGGTTAAAGAGTTAAAAGTCAGGAAAAGTTTAAAAGGCAAGCAGAGCTTCAAAATGTATTTAAACAGGACAGTTTTATTTGGGTTTAAAAGAAAAACCTCAGGGCAGGCAAGCTGTAAATCTCAACAGGTGCCCAGGGGAAGACAATGGAGAAAAGAAGAGGGACGCCATGGAACCTTGCCTAATGAGTTAAGCCAACTTGAGAGTCAGCCACATGGTGGGAAGGGAGGCCTTAGAGAAAGAATGTGGAAGTCCAAAGTATGTAACAGGCAAACACAAAACATGCCTGGCTGGGACTCCAAAGAGACAGAATAAAGAAAAAGGAAAAGTAGCATTTTTCTGCATTAGATGAACAGATCCAACAGAAGTTCATGGCAGCTTGTAGGAACTACGCTACTGAACAGAAATTCTGGAAAGGAAAGTATGGCATTCCATTAAAGGGATAATTATTTTGCCTGTCTCTTTGGCATGGTTTAAGGTGAGCCAACTTCTTGAGAAGTGGTCCCTTGGCCAGGTGATGACCACCCTGATAAGTTTCACCTTTTTGTATTTTTGGTAATTTAGTATCCTGGTCTCCATCCAGGTCAGAATTTTTTTTTTTCTTCTTGACAACAAGGAACCAGTTTCCCCATAATGGGACTTTACACTCCTGTGTCACTAGATGCCAGTATATTTTTTCTTTAGCCATAAGGATACCTCACAATTAGTCAACTCATAAAATAGTGGACAAAAGCTGGTAGTTCGGAACCTTGGGTACATTTTATTCTTCGACCATGTTCTAGAACTGCTGCTTAGGATCCTCGGACAACCTCTAAATCTTCATCGTTAAAACATATTGGAGTGTAGTACAGGGCTCCATTTTTGTGTGGGCAGCAAAGAACAAGCGCAGTGGAAATGGCCAGGTAGCACAGAGGAATCCTTGGAACTCAAAATCTGTTGCCCAGTCTCTCCCAACAAAACCAATACCCATGAGACGTTGAGATCCAGGTGCTTTTCCAAGTATGTATCCACGTGGTAGCCTAGGCATCATCAGCCATGGCTTATAGGTGAAATCTCTGAGGCCCAGAAAGCTCAAGTAGCTTCCTCAAAGTCACAGGTGATAACTGATAAAAATGAGATTTGAATCTGGGCCCTGCTGTTCCCACAGCCATGATTTAGAATTTCTAAGGCTCAAAGTTTAGGCTCTGGCAGCCCCAACCAATTGGCAGCCAAGCCTGTGAGCCTGGCCACCAGTTCCCAATATGTCAATTAAAGAAACAAGTGATAGTGAGAGGCAGAGATATGAGCTTTATTAAATGGGGGCACATTGGATAGAAGGACAAATAAGGAGATCCAGTGGCCTTCAAGTCCATTTGGGTCCTAACTTGAGGTTTACGTTTAAATCAGTGCTTCTGGGCCTTCCTAATACTGTGTGACACTTTAATACAGTTCCTCACGTTGTGGTGACCCCAACCATAAAATTGTTTTGTTGCTGCTTCATAACTAAGTTTTCTACTGTTGTGAATCATAAATATCTGATATGCAGGATATCTGATATGTGACCCCCAAGAGGGATAGCCACTCACAAGTTGAGAACCATTGGTTTAAACACAAGGCAAAAGATCTGCACAGCGGTCTCTTCTCCAGTCTTTCCCACAAGATGGTGGTAGTTCAAGAGAGCGGCACAAGTGTCCCGCAACATCTGTCCGGCTGTGGCAGTCACACGGAAGGTATCACTACCCAAAGCCTTTTGCTACACGCTCCATGTGGCCTAAAACTACCCCTCTGAATGGTTTGTGTTTCTGAATATGCTGTATCATCCAATTCCCAACCCCGTCACCAAGCAGCATGTGGTCAGTTTGCCACCAGCCAGTGAAAGACTCATAGATGCATGTCTAAGAGAGGGTGCTGGGTGCTAGAACCCTCCCTGCCTCTTCCCATGAAGCCTCCTTTCCTCCTCTTATTGGCCCCTTCCTAGTTTCCAGACCTGGACAAAACATTGCCTCCCACGTGTATAAAAATCAGAAGCTAGGATCCTCATATGAGAAAGAACATATAATATGTATCTTTCTGAGTCCATGTTACTTCACTTAACATAATTACAACTTCCACCCATTTTGTTTTTGCAAGGCTTCCCCCCCCCCTCGTTTGCATTCATAAACATTGTTTACTAACCTTTTTCTGACTTGTCCATGACGTCTGTAACTACATGCTGAAGGGGATCAGTCCTGTAGGGTCACGAATGTAGTTGTGACTCTCTGGTTTGTATGCAAATCACTGCTTGCTTCTGGTAAGCGTGCTTCCTTTTCTGTGTGGGCTGCAGCCTGGGCAGTGTCTTCAGTTCCCTGGGCCACCACCCTGCCAGCATTGCCTCATTCCCTCTGCAGTCCTCCAGAAGCCTGACCCAGAGCAGGGCGGGGAAGCACCCAGCCCAGGCCAGCAGGCCAGCAACTGTCTGGGCAGTGAATCCAGCCTTGATTTTTCTGAAGAAGCTGAATTTTTCTCTGAGAAGTTTTACCCCAAAGGAAGAGGGTGTGATTGCTGGTGGGGGTGGGGATACGGTTGTGGTGTTTCAGCTGGCCTTAGTACCCATGAACTGTCAGTAGTGAATCTCTTTGCTTTGCTTTATTTGACTCCTCCATCAAGTGGCTGGAGAAGATACCTTGCTGTGTCATTTTAGGCAGTCTGCAGGCAGTGGTTCTGTGTCTTCTGATGTTTAGGAAGTCTGATGTGGGCCTGAGATGTCTCAGCAGGTGAAGGCTTGCTGCTAAGCCTGGGGACCTAAATTTTATCCCTGGGACCCATATGAAGGAAGGAGAGAACTGACTCCCACAAATTGCCCTTTGACCTCCACACAGGCTTTGGTGCCTGTGTACACATGTGCATGACTCTGTGTGCATACCTGTGTGTGTGCGTGCGCATGCGTACGTGCACATACTAGATAGGTAGATACAGTGTCTTTGTTTTTTAAGGCCATCTGTGGTGTTCAGGTGACCTAGGTCTGAGACAGAAAAACTTCTATATTGAATGGTAACAGGCAGGCACAAGTTGGGAACTTAGACAAGGGCGAACAACATTCAGAACACTGTCATCTCTCTTTAGCTCCTTTGAAGGAACCCAAACATGTAAAGTCAACTGTGGATGATGTAAGTAGGTAAGGTGAGTCGGGAGAAAAAACCCGGACAGGCTATGATCCAGGCTCACTAGGAAATCTGACTGAATGGCAGTCAGTCCTTCTAGGAAGAACGAGCAAGACTGAGGTGGCCTGGGGTTTCTCTGCTCCTCAGGAATGTAGGCAGCAAGGATAAGAGGGATGGTGACACTAAAGAGATAATTTAGCGGGGGAATCTGTCATAGAAGGCCACAGGGAGGGTAGAGTAGACAAAATTGGTCGGGGTTTGAAAACGTGTGGGCCAGACAGAAAAGTGGGCTCTTGTCTTGGACTCAGTGGTGGTAGGTGGGTAATGAAAAAGATCATGGTTGGGGTGAAGTGGATGTCAACGCTTTTGATGGAATGGATGGACAGGGCAGAGAGTGAGTCCGGAGATGAGTTTCATCCATAATAGGTCTCAGGGTGAGGCCATCACTAAGGAAGTACAACAGATGAAGTGATGCCCACCTTGAAAAGGCCTGAGGTGGTAGAGGCCACAGGAGTCCTGGGTGCTATTTGGAGATCAGCGGACTGGTGAGCTTTCTCTGTAAGTCATAATTTATTTTTAATTAATTAGAGATGGAGTCTCATTGACTCAGATTGCCTGGAACTCAGTGTACAACTGAAGATGACTTTGAGGTTCTGGTCTTCGTGTCTCAATCTCCTCAGTGCTGGGATTGCAGACTTACACCATGGGTTCATGTGATACTCGGGGTGGACTCGAAGGTCTGGTTCCTACGGCAGACCTATAAGCGTAGGTATCCACCTGATTCACACAGCATTCACTCACACTATGAGAACCCAGATTAGGGACCTGAGCACAGCTAGATCTCAGGCACCCTTTCTCCAGTGTTCTTCCCTTCACAAGATCCCACTATCCCAACTTCTGACACCTTTGCTCACTTAAAAAAAATTGGTGTTGGTGGTGTGTGTATTACACTCATGGAATTCAGAGGACAACTTACAAGAGTTGGTTCTCTTCACTGTGTAGTTCAAGGGATGGCACTCAGGCTTTAAGGTTTGATAGCAGTTGTCTTTATCCACTAAGCCATCTTACCCACACATCTTTGATTACATTTGTCCATCATTTAGTACATTGTAGAACTCATTCATGTTGAGTACGCTGGAGTTCACCTATCCCCAAGGCATGCTTTTTCTTGTTTATCCCAGATAGGATAATTATAGACCCAAGAAATGTTACCAAGCAAGGTCAGCTTGGCAAACCAATGAACTCACTGGGATTACATACAGGGACATGGGTGACTCAAAGATACCTGTATCACCAAAAACTACCCATCCCCCTATGGATGATGGCCTAGGAGAGCTGCATCATTGGACTCCCCCAACCCAGTTCAACCTTTTGCCTTCCACAGCGCCCTCACAACACACAAGCAAAGCAACTCATGCAGCCGGGACAGGATGTATGCTGGCAGTGACAGGAGGGAACTGTGACTGGACCTTCAGGTGAGGGCGCATAGATCCGACACTTCAGGAAGGAACTTTAGAAGGCTCAGTCTTGTGAGGGAGGATCTGAGTGATCTCAGTTGCTTTGATTCAAGGCAGCAGTGATTACATCATATCTGGACCAGTTTACTACAGTTGCCAACACTCTAGAATATCCCATTGTATAAACGCAGCCCCTTCCATTTTTCTCTGCTAGAGAATCCAGTTCTCAGTTCAGTACAGCTGGGAACAGAGCTCCCCTGAGCCCCTTGTGAGTGCATGTCCCTGGTGCATGGCTCTTGAGTACGCACTGGAGTCTAGACTCATGCGCAGACTTTTATGCTTTATGTGACACTGCCCAGGTGTCCATGGGTTTTGGTAGCTAAGTTTTAAGAGGTTTGGTGGGTGAGCTAAGGGCTGCAGCTCTTGATAGGATAGAGATGAGCTCCAAGTAAGGACCAGGGAAAAGCTGTAGACAGTCTTCCTAGCTTTGGAGACACAGCTCAAGGTCACTTTCATCCTTGAGCAGTTTATTGGAGCTGTCAGAAAGGGAACCACACCCTGTCCCAGCAAAGGACTGCCAACAGTCATTTTAGGTTTCCTTGACTCAATGAGGAATCTCCCAGGCCAAGTTGTTTTATCCTTCCCGCCCCCTTTCTCAAATATGTACAAAAAGAATTAAAAAAAATTTGTTTTCCTGAAAATTTGGACTTTTCCCTGGATTTATGACGTGTCCTGCTATGTGAAATCCATTGCTCAAAGTTCCATTTATCATGGAAATTCATGTAATTATTATTTTTGACCTCTCGGAAAACCTACAGTGGGGGAAGGGCAGGGAGCTCAGAAGGCTCCTGCTACAGCTAGGTGAAGGCTAATGGCTTGGCCCACACGTGACCAGGGTGAAATGACTCACTGGCCAGTGCAGAACAACACTGGAAAGAACAGGGGGCAGGGGAAGAGGTCTTCTCTCTCAGGGAGGCTTCTGCCAGCAGACAAAAAAAGGAGTTTTCAGTCTTTTTTTTTTTTTTATCTTAAAAAACAAAGCTGTGCTCTGTACAGCTGAATACTTATGTAGCCCAGATGTTACTGTGAGGCCCCCCCTACCCGACAAGAGCTACATAAAATTAGCTCGAAGTCTACCTATTCCAAGGTCTACAAAAATCAAGCTTCCTCCTGAGGTCCCTTTTAATGTTCAGAGGACTCACATGGTCAAGGCTACGCTGTCATCTAAAGTCACCTGCTGTGTGTTCAGAGACTGTAGCTTTCACATCCCTAGGGAATTTGCTAGAATGTGGATTCTGGGTCTGGAGAGATGGCTCCCTGGTTATGAGTAAGTACTGCTTTTGCAGAGAACCTGAGTTTAGTTCCCAGCACCGTATTAGGTAGCTCAAAACTACCTGTAATCCCAACCCTGGGTGTTATAAAGCTCTCTTCTGGGCTCACTGCCACACATAAACACAAATATATAATTAAAATTAAAAAAGAAACATGTACTCTTAGCAGTGGTAGTGCATCTCTGTAATCCCAGGAGAATCAGGAGAGACAGAGACGAGGCTAAATTCAAGGTCATCCTTAGCTACATTGTAAGTAAAAGACCAGCCTGAGCTACTTGACACCCTGAATCAGAAGAGAAAAAGAAGAGACTGAAAAGAAATCTCAGTGGTAAAAAACACTTGTTGCTCTTCCAGAGGACTCAAGTTTAGTTCCCAGGACACACACAGTGGCTCACAGCCACCTGTAACTCCAGTTTCAGGAACTCTGACTCCTCCTCCTAACCTCTGTGGGCACCAGGCATGTGCACGGTACACAGACGTACATGTAGGCAAAACACTCACACATAAAAAAATAAAAAAAGAAAAATATGAACTCCCGGTTCCCATCTAGAGTCTATAGTTATTGAGTCAGAATTTGCCTGTAACCAGGGAACACACACATGACTGTGTGCAAGTTTCAATTTGAGAATCACAGCTGTGGACAAAGAAGTGTCTGGCAGATCTAGCTTTAACTCCTAGAAACATTTATTAACTGATGATCTTGAGCACATAACCTGCCTTACCAAGCATCAGTTTTGTGTTTCCTCTATGGGATAATAGCTACCACTCAGTTCTGTAGCAAAGGGAAGGAATAGTGGATTTAGGCTGATTGTTCAGTAAATCCCAAGTAGCTTCCTGCATCTACTTCCCCAGCACCGGGATTGCAAGCCAGAGCCAAAAGCTTATCTGGTAGAAGCTGAAGTTTGAGAGAGTTCATGGGTGTTGGCACAGTCAGGTTCTCTGAGGAAGGTTCCTCCTTGCCTTGGACTCACCTAGCTGCAGAAGCGATGAAATGGGTTCGTTTTCCTATGTCATCAGGCTTCTCATGGGTCAGGGATATTCTGTTGTTTGTCTTTAGAAGGGCACGTGCAGAATTGTTCCAAAGCTGGTGAATATGTGTGTGTAGAGCTGCTCGTAGTCACTGAGCCCTCAGCTAATCTCACTCTCGAGTTGCTTTCCTGAGCATACTGTACCATGACATGTATGGACAGACACCTTCTAGTACCAGCATCACAACACAGATGCACACAGCTTTACATAACTTTTGTATATTTGCTGTAATCCAAGGATGCAAGCAAAGCCCCGCAATAGAGTACTTGTCTAGCATACATGAGGCCCTGAGTTTTGTCCTCAATATGATTAATAAAGTAAATGAAAAAATAAAACCACAGTGGTATAGCATAGTAGTTCACCCACAGTAGTGGGTTCACCCACAGTAGTGTAAAGAGAAAGGTGAGGTCATGGAGAACGGCTTAATCTCTTGGCTCCAGCCAAAGAAACTTGGCTTGGGTTAGGAGTATAAAAGGGAACTGGTTCACAGTGTCCTAGAAGGTGTGGAATAAGAAATAAAAAGATTTAAAAAAAAAAAAAAGAAGCAAGGGGTAGCTGGGAAGAGTTAAATCTCAGAGAGGTGGATATTGTGATCCTTATTCTTCTATTTGACTAGATTTGAAATCACTTAGGAGATACTCTGTGGGAGTATTTAAGGTATTTCCAGAGAGGATTAGCTGAGGAAGGAAGACTGTGTGACACAGAATGCCCTGAATGTAGGCGGTACCATTCCATGGGCTGGGGTCTAACACTGAATGAAAAGGAGAAAGGGAGGAAGTGAGATAGCACTATTTCCTGTTCTCTACTTCCTGGTCTTTCCAGAAGGGAGGAGTTCCAGCTGTATGCTCCCACCACTATAAACTCGGCCATGCCTTCCATGCCGTAATGGCCCATACTTACTCAAACTGTGAGCCAAAATAAATCTGGCTTTAGGTTGCTTCTGTCAGCTATTTGGAGACAGCAAAAAGATGCTCAGGGCCTTGTTATCTATCCTCCTCTCTCCTCTAATTTGTCCTACACAGCCATGAGCTTGCTACACCTCTTAAAATGAAGAAGGGCTATGGTATAGACATAAGAGCCATCAGCACAGTGTAGGGAAAGCAAGCTGAGGGATTTTGGAATGACAAAACCAAAGGCTGAAGCCTCATCATTGTCAGCAAGAAGGCCAATGGGGTAAATTGATTCTGACCCCTGTAGGAGACAAATACCTTTGCATCAAGAATATGTAAAGGACAACAGATGCATCAGACCTTGGAAAGCCATTCCCTTCCTTCCTTCTCCTCCTGCTCTGTGAGATAAAGTTTTGCTGTGTCACAGGCTGTCCCCTAACTCAGGAATCTCTGTTTCAGCCTCCTCTGTGCTGTGATGCTAGTTGTGTAACCACCATCCTTGGCTCCGTATTCATTTTTTGGCCTAATATCTAAGACTAAATTAAGAAACTAATGAGAATAGTCTACTCCATATTAGTCTCATGTACGTAGTTTTCAGCTATTGTTTTTTGTTGGGTGCAAAGTTTCTTTTCACATCTGACAACGTGGTTGAAAATTCATTGGGTTTTGCTTCTGTATCACCTCACCATCCACTTGGTCTCTGCATGCCTCAGGAGTCCTGATATGAGGTTACTGGGAAGGAGAGATGGCTCAGAGTTTAGGAGCACTGGCTGCTCTTCCAGAGGTCCTGAGTTCAATTCCAAGCACCCACATGGAGGCTCATAACCATCTATAATGAGATCTGGGGTCCTCTTCTGGCCTGCAGGCACACATGGTTTCCTACACTATGCTGAGTGGCAACTCCCTGGGTGTCTAGTTATGGTGCAGTCTGACTGAGGGTCTCGGTGGGGTTGAGTCAGCATAGCTAAGAACTCCAAGGATGGTAGAGGCAGCTGGAACAGGGACCCTACTTGGAAGCAGAAGGCCAGACTCCTTCCTTTGCATCTTCTGTTGCTCAGCAGGGATTGTCACTTATTTGCCACCTGCCTGCCTTCTTGTAGCTCCACACTGTAATTTTACCTTTAGCCTTGTGCTGCCTTCCTCAAATCATATTTTCCTTAGGTTACTCAAATGTTAAGGATATAGTTAGAATGGCAAAAGTTTCTCAACAATGGTGCTAATAAACGAAGAAGAGAAAGGTTGGAAGAACCGTGGACATAGAGGATATGCTTTAGAAAGGGAGAGGTCACTTCCTGACATGTTGGCATATGCCAGTAATCTCATCACTTGAGGAATGGAGGCAGGTGGATCAGTAGTTCAAAGTCACCTTCAGCCTCATAGAGAATTAGAAGCCAGCATGGGCTACATGACTTCCTGTCACAGAAAACAGAAGAAGAAGAGGAGGGAGAGATGGGGTGGGGAAGAAAGAAAGAAAAATGACAAAAGAGAGATTTGGAAATAGACAGGAGGATGGCTCAGTAAAACGTTTGCCTCACAAGCATGAGGCTCTGAACTCAGTCCCTTGGACCCCCACAGAAAAGTGGACACCGTGGTGCACGATTGTAATCCCAGCTGTGGGGAGATGGGAAGTCAAGATGGACGATCCCTGGAGCTCTCTGGCCAGCTAGCCTAACCTACTTGGTAAAATTCTAGACCAATAAGAGCCTTGCCTCAGAAAAAAAAATGTAAGGCACTTGATGAAACCCGAGGCACAGAGGAGGTCCTCTGACCTCCACAAGCCCATGTGCACACATGTCCATATATGCATATGCACACCTACACGTACGAACACTCCTAGACACACAGGCACAGGGAGAGGGGGAGGGAGGGAGACTTCATAATCGAGCAGGAGAGCTCCAGGGTTCTATATTGTGGGACTGTGACTCAGCCTATGGAATGAACATCTTGTGCTCACTCATTGTCCTTCTCCAAATGTGTGGGCACAGCAAATTCTGACCAATGGTTTGTGACTAGGAATGGGAATGAGGCCTCAGGAAAATGCTGAACTCATCAGAAGGCTCTTTCCCCGCTGCACTGACTAAGAAAGCCTTGTGGTACAGGATAGGACAATAAGCCCTGTCCTATTTTGCTGAGTCACTGATCAAAAATTAAACAATTGTGTCTTGTTGCTCTAAGCATTTGTTACTGTAGCCAAAACTGCCTTATGCCGGCCAATGATCTGTAGAGGGGAAGACAGAAGGTGACCCATAAATGCAATGCTAGACTCCAGACCAGCCTGCAGCAGCCCTTCCCTCCCACACATACCCACAGGCACCCTACTGAGAACATTTCTCTGTGAATCTCTAACAGCTACCCAGGTGCCAGGATTTCTCACCTGGGGAAATGAGTTTACAGCAGAATGTGTTGGTGGCCGCCCATCCTGCACCCACCGGATTCCCTATTTCCTACAGGAAAGCTTGAGAGCCTGGCTGCAGGCTTGGGCTGTGAAACCATCCTTCCTCAGAGAGCTCGAAGAAGAGACTGAAGCTCTGTCTGAAATTCCTCCAGGATGCTGTCTGCCTCTGGCATAGCTCAGAGCTCTGCCACACTGTCTGTCTGCTCACGGTCTTCTAATAAACTTATTACTCACAGAAGTCCATCTCAGTGTTCCCTGTGAAACCTGGAGCTGAGAGGCTTTTTCTTCAAGGAGGTTAGTGGGGCTTCACAGAAGCTTCATCAGGGCACAGGAGTCGATTCTGCATAAAACACAGAAGAAAAGCCGAATACAGAAACTGAACTGCAAAGGAGCAGAGGGAAAGTGCTGAACTCACCCGAAGGCGCTTCAGGATTTGCATAGAACAAGAACAAGAAAAAGATGAACTGGTCCTTGTGAGGAAGCCTTGTGAAATTACCAGAGGATAAAGAGGGAGCAAATGTGAGAGAGCCTGAACGACTGACTCACGCAGGAACCCCTGTTTAAGACCGTAGGCAGTGTGCTCTATCTTGCCAGCATTTAACATGGCACCAGCAGGGTTCTGCAGCTCAGAAACGTTCACCGAATGAATGAGAACAGAAATGTGAAGTGATAGGGAGAAAGTCTGAGTTTTTCAATCAGATTCA
The DNA here is from genome assembly GCA_028658305.1 of Pachyuromys duprasi. Taxonomy (NCBI): domain Eukaryota; kingdom Metazoa; phylum Chordata; class Mammalia; order Rodentia; family Muridae; genus Pachyuromys; species Pachyuromys duprasi. The sequence continues at coordinate 60,698,309 of CM053758.1, read as the reverse complement.
TGTCTCTAAACGGGGATGAATTAGATTCCTGGGTCCTGAGAGGAAGTGCAGCTGTGAAAGCAGAAGCAGGGTTAGTAATCTTCTGGAAGTTGAGGGCGATGGGAAAGGGAGGGGTCACGCTAGAGCTGGTCAGTGGAGTTCAGCTGAATTGTTAAAGGGAGGAAAAGGGGGAAACTGGGGACCTCTCAATGGTGAATTAATTTTAACTCCTGGTACATTTCTGGAAGAGTCTGGTTTTCTCTCCCCTCCCCCAAATGAGTCTATTAAATTGATGGCTTATGAACAAATGGGAATAAGGCAGATATTGGGAGTCTACTGGACTTAATTTTTCCAGCTTATTTTTGTTAAGGACTTACTGACTGCTAGTCAGTGCAGAGATTAGCTTAGCTTAGTTGGCACTCATCAGTTCATCACCTCCTACTGAGCAGGGTAGCCCCAGCAGACAACTTTTACAGTTGTGACTATGCAGTTTTTTTTTTAAATGATGATATTAGCTGATATCAGGGTTCAGAGGTCGCCTCCAGGAGGGCTTTCAGGTTGTGTCCTTGAACAAGGAATTGAGCAGAAATCCATGGATGCGAACAGACGCTGAGATAGTTTATCAAGGGGTTGTACACTTCTGGGAGAGGCAGGAGCTGAACAGAGTGAAAAAATGGCCTGTGTTGCAGTGTGAAAGATTGGACCTTTTCCGTTATACAACAGGGTACTGGGGCTCATTTGCATAGCACAGGCTTTTGTAATCACACTGTATCTGTTACACATAATTCTACATAAAATTTCATGCATCACATATCTCATTAACATTTTCAATATTCACTGTGTATTTTATACAATAATGAGCCATAGGTTATGGCTCTGTACCTCTGTGCTTGCGTCAACAGCGTGAGCCATTTTTAGTTGTCCTGGACCAGGGAGTTTCTAGCCTTTTTTCTTTGGGTGGTGGTTTGAATAAGACTGGCCCCCATAGGCTCATATATTTGAATGCTTGGTCATTAAAGAGTGGTGCAACTTGACAGGAATTAGGTGATGTGGCCCTGTTGGAGGAAGTATGTCACTGGGCGTGGACTTTCAGGTTTCAGAAGCCCAAGCCAGGCCCTTGTGTTCTCTCTTCCTACTGCTTGTGGATCCAGATTAGAGGTACATCTTTCCACTTCAAATTAAACGAAAACTCCTTGAAGATGTACCCTCCATTTTTTGAGTTTTAGTTAATTCCAGATGTAGTCAAGTTGACAACCAAGAACAGCCATCATAGTTGGCAATTCTTTTTTTTTTCATATTTTAATTTTGCAGACTTTGCACAAGGCTCAATTTCTGCTCTATTTCCTGCTCGGATATACAATCACTCTGACTCCAAATATAACAATCCTCACCATTGCATTTGTCCACAATCTGTGACTATAACAGAATGCTAGATACTGGGTAATTTAATAAAGAGAAAATATTTATTTTGCTTATGGCTCTGGAGATCCAAAGGTATGCTGCAAACATCAGCTGGAAACCTTATGGTATATGTATTAAACTGATTAAGAACAGATCTTGATGAGCTAACAAGCCTGAGAGCAGGGAAGGGTCAGTAATGGCCTCTCCTGATGTTCTACCTTTAAAAGGTCCCATAAGCTCCTGACCCCATTACAGTGGGAATCAAGTTTCCAAACCAAGAACCTTTGAAGAACACATTCAAACTGCAACTAGAACATAGTAACCATGATGTATAGGACTCTTCAACTGGCAGAAGATCTGCTAGGTAGGAAAAGAGGAGAAAAGGCGGGACAGAGGATAGGAGCAAAAGTATTTCCGCACACAGTGGTGGTGGGGAGACACCATAGTTGTCATCCTCCATCTACTGGTCAGAATGGTCTCAAAACCAACACATGTCAAGCATGTCTCTTGACCAGGATACACAAAGTAATCTTTAGAGGATGAGCACAGAAGGATGGAAAGACTGTCCTCATAGATTTGAAGAATATTCATATGAAATAAAAATCAGACAAAATGTGTTAGCTTAAAACTGACCCATTCCCTGTTGGTTATAGCTTCTCTGTGGTTTTTCTGCCTGTAAGGTAAAGTTTAAATAGCAGAAAGCTGACTGTAGAAAGAAAGCCCATTTGATGTTCAAAAAAAAAAAAAAAGATGGACAAGAGGTGAAACTTGAATGCCTTGGTCAACTCATATTCCCACATTATCCCCAGGCATCACAGGAGTCTGGATGTTGGGTAGGTGGGGTGAAGGAAGCGATCTAGCAGACACAGACACAGGTGTGACAGGATCCTGGTGTGTGATGCATCTTGCAGCATCCTAGGTTTGGCCTGGGAAACATCCCAGATCTTTCAAGTCCTCCCCCAGCTCCCCAACACTATATGGAACATCTGGTCATATTTACAAGGTGTGGCAATGTTCCAAAGCTCTTAGTGTGGTTTAAAATTTTAATAACTTTAGAAGTATGAGCAAAATAAACTTACAGGAGAAGTCATTTAAGAATGAAATTATTGTTGGTCCTGATGTTACGTGGCTTTACACCCAACACTGAAGAGGCAGAGGCAGGTGGATCTCTGTGAGTTCCAGGCCAGGCTTGTTTACATAGCAAGTTCAAGGCCAGGTGATACACAGTGAAACCCTGTCTTTTAAAAAGAGAAGGAAAGAAAGGAAGGAAAGAAAGAGAACCTAATTATATTTCATTTACATGTTGAAGTTGTTCACTTAGAACAAAGCTTATAAAAAAAGATTATTTTTATTTTATGTGTCTTGCCTGCATGTATGTCTGTGCACTACATGTATGCAATACCTGTGGAGGCCAGAAAAATGCATCATATCCCCCAGAAATGGCACTATGAATGGTTGTAAGCTGCCGTGTGGGAGCTGGCATTCAAACTTGGGTCCTCTGGAAGAGCATCCAATGCTTTTAACAGCTAAGCTGTCTTTTCAGCTCTTAGAACAAAACATCAACTGGGCCCTTTTGCAGATGGTAAACATTGACCAAAACCCCAAACCAACCACTTACTATATTACTGAGAATTCTCCAAACTAAAACAAGAGGGCCTGGGGGGAATCTCAGCCAGATCTGGGTTCAAGGCCGGATGTTATGCTAGCACCAGGGAGGTGGAGGCAGCAGCTTCGGGGCGTATTGGCCAGGCAGTCCACTGAATTGTTGGCCTACCGCTTCCGTAAAGAGCCTGTCCTGAATAAAAGCTAATGTCTGTAAGTTTGCACGGTTTGTTTCTTTATATTCAGAAATCATTAGGCTCAGGACTGCAATGAGTATGTGTAAGGAGGGGGCCTTCTGTCCTTCACCGTAGAGGAATGCCGAGGGCTGTGTCTGGAGGCTGTGCAGACAGGGTTCAGTTCTGAGATGGGAAGTAGGGTAAGTTGCTTATTAATCACTCCTCGGCACTTTGAACTTTACAACGCTGTAATTACTGCTAAGACTTTATATTGGGACTTTCTGTTTCGTTGGCGTGTGCTCCCTTTCTGTTTGTTTTATGACTGGGTTTGTCTGGGAGTCTGTTTTAAGAGCCCTGAAGGCCAAGTTTGTTTATTACTATGCCTGCTAGGTGTGTGGTTTTTAAAATGTTACCCCAGATGGGTATGAACCCCAATGACCTAACCTCAGTCAGGCTAAACACTTATTTACTTGTCCCCCCAAAGTACTTCAAAGCAAATCCTAAATATGAGATAAGGGTTTTCTTGGGCTTGGGAAGACAGCTTCAATAGAGGAAATGGAATCAATTAACTTAAGGCTGAGCAGAGGCAAAAGAGAAAGAGTCGGTGAGAACCCTAGGGAGGAGGAAAAGGAGGGTGGAAGAACTAAAGGGTAGTCACAGGGCATTAGTCTGTCTGTCTGTCTCTCTCTTCTTTGTGTGTATGTGTCTCCAGCCACATTTATAGTTTCCTCTACTTCCTGCCCATTTTCTTCTTTGCTTTGAAGGCTCAGCACCCTGGGTGGGACTTGGTGGACAGAGGCACCTGTCCAGGAACGAGATGATAGATGGCCCCTGTCCCGCCAATTGTGCTCCATGGTCTGTCTCCACAGATGAAGCTCACTGGAGGCCCTGGGAGCTGGGGTCTTCCTCCTCTTTGTGCACAAATGAAAGAGGGCCCTTCATCCCGGAACACAATCCTTTCCCTTCCCTAGCCAGGCTTGGCAATTGGGCAGCAAGAAGAGAACGATAGAGGGAGGGAGGGATCTGCTGTTGGTTGGAAAGGGGTGCTCAGCCACAGAATGCCCCAGCCGCTGCCCAGCAAAGGTAGAGAATCCTGGTGGGTCAAACCAGGGCTTTCGCAAACGCCATACCCTTCATTTGTTGTATGTGATATGCACGATAAATGTTAGCCTGTTAAAATCTCAGATAATTTATAATAAAACTATCTTTAACTTTATCTAAGTTTGACAGAGAAACTTTTTACAAAAACTATTAACATCTCATCCAGCTAGGCATGGTGATGCTCTCCTGTAACCCCAGCACTTGGGGAGGCAGAGGCAGGCGGATCACTGTGAGTGCCAGGCCAGCCTGGTCTTCAAAGCGAGTCCAGGACAGCTAAGGCTACACAGGGAAACCCTATCTCAAACCCCCCCCCCCAACACACACAAAAGCAACAACAAAATTCTCATGGGTTATTTATGTTTTATGAAATTCAGGTTGAATGCTGAAATTCTGAAATAATTTTTTTTGGTTTTGTTTTAAAGAAAAAAAAATCTCACTATGTAGCTTTGGATGGCTTGAAACCCACAATGTAGATTAGGCTACCTTCAGACTCATAGAGACCTACTAAATGAATCACCTCCCACCTTGTACTTTGGGGCAACCTGTTTTCTTGGAGGTTTGAGAGTAAGGGAGGCTAAGAACCCACGGGTTGAGGTAATGGAGGTAATGAGCAGGACACTCTTCTCCCATGACTGAACTAGATAGAAAGTCATGATGCAAGACTTTAGTCACGCAATCACTACTTAGAGTTGGACAAGGGAACTTCTCAGGTGAGACCCTTCATGGATGTAAGGGAGGGCTTATGGCTTGGCCTTTCTAGATCAGGGTGATATTGGACTATCTCTTAGAGGACATTCATGTGTTATTGTGACAGGATATCATGTAGCCTAGACAGAGTTTGAACTTACTTGTAATCAAAGAAGACTTCGAAATTCTGGTTCTTCTGTATCTACCTCCCGTTCTTTGATTATAGGTATTCATGACCACACCAGATTTATCCAGTAATGGTAATTGGACCCAGGGCTTTATACAAGTGAGGCAAGCACTCAATCATTAACTCCTAAGCACAGGACATCTATTCCTGAATCAAAGACCAACAGCCCAAGGCTCAGCAGAGTGAAGGGAAAATTGTTTAGTATCTATTAATACCAGTCTCTCTGTTTACATTTTTATAGCAAGTATATTTATGGAATGTTTGCATTTTCAAAGTGGGGTGTGTTTGTGTGTGCGTTTCATTGACATTTTAGGTTAGACTTCAACACTTGTGCCTCAAGTCCTTTCCTTTGTTTGAGCTTTGTAGTCTCATTCCCCATCTCATTATTTCTCAGTAAGCAATCTTAGCATGCTCTATTCTCGCTATTTTCTTTTACATCCGTCCTGTGTTCTGGCAGACTAATCTTTCCAGACTCAGTCCTTCCTTATCTTCCTGCTTGAAAGACCTTCCCTCGTGTCCAGAAGACACACCTGTTATCTGAGAGACTTAAAGGAAAAGGCGGATGTATCATGATTTTCAGGGTCCATAGCAAGACACTGCCTCAACATAACCAAGAGTAGAGGATGTAGCTCAGTAGTAGAGAGCTTTCCCAGCACACACGAGACCCTGGTTTTATTTCCAGCATGGCAAAAAGAAAGGAAATGTAAAGCAAGCAGTTCACAGGGCAATACACTCAGCACTGTCATCCAGAGCGCAGGGATAGTGTATATTACCCCTTGCTCACAGTCCTTGGCCCCAACATGTCTGCATTCCAGACATGAAGCAAAAGGCTCCATGTGCATTTGTTCTTCCCTTCATGTCATAGAAAGCTTTTCCAGAACACCTCTTCACGGACTTGTGTTTATTCCAAACACGGTATCATATAAACTTGTGTTCTGTGTTTCATAGCCATTTCTAACTAGATGGGAGACTAAAGAAACAAGCATTTCTCTCCCAGTCACTACTACAGAGAAAGACTCAAGAAAGGAGAACTGGAGTTATGTGTAGTGAGGGCCAACTCACAGTATGTACTATAAACAGTGTCCCCAGTGGACTAATAGCCACTTTTCTAAGACTGTCACATTCTATTAATTTCAGTCTGAATCTCCAGTTCACAGGATGGACTTTGGTTCTTGGTAAACTCTATTCATACTCTTACAAACACAGGGAAGAAAATATATCTGTGCATAAACATCAAGTGCTAAGAAAAAAGCTTGAGTTGTCAATATTTATAATACGATATGGTGTTTCCCATTCACCAGTCTGGTGTGTGCACAGACATATAGGCACAAAGAAGCAGAGAGGTGTACTGCAAGGCAGTGTAACCATAGCAGTTAGGGCCCTTCTCTGTAGGTTCTTGTGTTTCACTGCTGCAAGGGGTGAATTCAATTACAGGAGGAGCCAATGGTTCTTCTGCATAGTAAACCAGGGCTAGACATGTGGAAGAAGAGAAGGGCAGATTCAGAGTGGACATGCAACCCAGGAATTAGGGTGTTCTGGCAAACCATTGACTTGTAATAGTTTTTAAACATTTTTAGAGAAAATAGAAATTGGATGGTGACTATCTCTAATTTGGGTCCTTGGAAATTTCTTTGGTTTTGCAATTCCCCTGAGTTCAACTCTTCAGTAAATTGGGACTTATGTGGACATCATGCGCCTGTTGGCACACCTTGAGGAGACAGTGGGTAAGGCCTCATCCAATTAAAGGTGGAAAGCAAAGCTGGTCACCCCAAAAATACATTGGAGAAGGGAGTCTGAGATGGAGGAGAGGGAAGTAAAGGAAAGAGGGATGCTTCTGGTTCTCTGTCTTACATATTGTAACATTTAGTAAACATTACCTTCTGAATTCCAGAGACCTATTTCTTAGGGTCAGTGTGACAGACGCTAGGTGAGGACAGGGGTGGTAAGCATTAAAACACATACTGTGCTCAGTATTCACTATTACACTCAGAAATTTCATTCTCTGCTTTTGATTTTCAGCATCATTATAAATAAAGGGAACAAAGACCCCAAAACATGTAAAGACCAACTTCAGTGGTACTAAGGAGATGGGTCACTGGGTAAGAGTACTGGATGGAGAAACCTGAATCTAGATCCCTAGCACTCACGTAAAAGTCAGGTGTGGCTGAGCATGCCTGTAACACAAGGGCAGAGGAGAGGGGTGGGGCTGTATGAGGAGTACAGCAGAGATATGAGATGTCTGGGGCTGGTTGGCCAGCAAGCCTAGCAGAAAAAGCAAGCTCTAGGTTCAGGGAGAGACTCCGACTCAAAGAACTAAGGTGGAAGAAAGAGCAGGATGCTTGCTATTCCGCATCCTTCCCCTGCCTCACCCCTGCTTCTCCAGGCATATGTGCACAGAAAAGATTACTCTAATCTTCTAGTCTAAAGTATATTATATGCTACTTAGTACTTTAAGCACAGCTCCATCTCAGCTTTATATTACAAAAACCTTTTTTTTTTTCGTATCACTTTCCACTGCTTGCCTGTTTTTGAAGGAGAGGGCTGCTCAAGCCATCCGGTCTACCTAGCTATCACAGTACAATTCTCAGAACATAGAATTGCTTAGCAAGTGTTCTTAGAACTAATGCGTCACAAGCCTATCTCCCCACGAGACTTTCTTTTCTTCCCTGACCTCTCTTGGAATCCCAACCTCTCTTCTGGCCATTGGTAGTGTTCTGGAAACCCTTGAACTGGCACTTTCATTAGACAAGGACTTTCAAGAGACAACTACTTTTCCCCTTCCTGTCTATTCCTGGGCAAGCCAGAAATTCCCAGTTCACAACAGGAAACCAATAGCTTCGCGCTATCAGAAGACATTTCCTCTACAGTACAAAATGTCTGAGGAATAATTCAAAACGGGGCTTCACCCATTTCCTGTGAGAGAAGGCAAACCCACCCATCCTTGGCCTGAAGAGCCCTGTCTCTCCAGCGTTCAGTGACGCCATGCCTTCTGCATCAAGGAAAAGGCCTGTCTTCTCCCTTGCTGCATCCTATCCAGTATCCTGTGAGCACACTCACTTGGGAGGACTTTTCAGCGTTCTGGCAGAGTACAGACCCTATGGTCAAGTTGTACCCTTGGTGGATATAGCTCACAAGCAGCTATGACAATAATAAAGCTAAAATACAATAAAAATAATAAAGTAATAATAATAACTAATAATTCAGCTTCCTCTGAAAGTCAAGAGCCAACTTGACTATGAAGAATTAATGACTGGGGGGAGCCTTGAACATCTATGTGACAAACTTGCAGCTGTTTCCCTGTTACTGACTTTGTGTAGAGAAATGAGCACGGAACTGTTTGGTCTGACTGATCTATTCACTCCACTGTTCCAGGATAGGTTTTGAGATAAGACTGTTCAGCCAGAAGAATCTAGTGTTCTCTAAGTAATTGCATTAGAGCTTTTACTGCTAAGACTGAAATTTTTAAGGGCTGTTGTTACAGAAGGGAACACTGAAGCTTCAAAAATCAAGGAACATCTCCAAAGTTCCAAGGGCTGGAGGTGGCTCAGTGAGATCAGTGATTTCTATGCATTTGTCTGTAACCTAGGCCTAGGTGGGGATAGGAGGATCTCTGTGGCTTGTGGCCAGCCAGTCTTGTCAGTTAGCAAGATCCAGGTTTAGACCCTGTGTAAAAAACATGGTAGAAAATAATAGACATCCGTATACACATGTGCATAGGTACCTATACATACCCACAGCCCCCACCCCTCCCCACACACCACAAAAGCTGCTAAGAAAAACTGACAGAATCAGGCTAGAATTCAGACTTCTTCATGTTGAGGTCCAGATTTCCTCAGAACAGGGAATTTGAATTCCTCTCTTCTAATGCTATCACCAGCTCACGAGCCGAACACCACATCTTTCATAAAGGAAAAGCTGATGGAAGCTTCCAGCTTCCAGAGAGAATCCCTTCTCCATTCAGTGGCAGAAGTGCAAGATCTGAGCTCCCTGGGTTTAGCCCTAGGTAGAGGTGCTTAATTAGACCACCAGAAAGCCCCTGATGAGGGGGTGGGGAAGCACTCTCACCAAGGAGAAAGTGAGCCTGTTGGAAGGCAATGGGAGGGTCCTTCGTCCTTACAGCAGCAACCACACCCTTGTCAGGCTTAGGCTGGGAAGTTTCTGCAGCAGTGACAAGTAGCCCATATCTGGCATCACCAGCGTTTGTTTGGATAATAAGGACAGGGAGGTCATAGAAAACACATGGCCTAAAGGCATACAAAAATGAAAGACTGAGGGTCCGTAAGTTTTCCGCAGCAAGAAAGACATGTCCAAGATGTGGGATATGTGGACTGCTGTGCAGACTGGTCTGTTCTCATTCTTCTTGCTACACTGCCAGTGCATTCTCTCCAGGGCCTTGGGAAGGAGAAGATTCAGCAGTGTTTGGATGTGAGTATGTGTGTCAGCGGACTATCCACCACCTTAGATCATTAGTGCCTCAGACCGTCAGCTTCTCAAGAGAGAAGGGCATCAGGGCATGATCATTTTCCCTCCTTGGTTTGGGTGGGTGATGAAGCTAAGTATCCCAGTGGCAGAGCAAGGCTGGTTGCATGGTCTGGGTCTCACTGTACACTCAAAAGCATGGCTCTGTTGATCCGAAGATCTCTTAGTAGGTCCTACCTTTTAAAGTTTCTGGTACCTCCGTGTGTGAAGGGCTTGGTGCCATGGATTAGAAATCAAGCCTTTCACACCCAGGACGTGAAGACTGAGAGCACAGCAGCCTGCACACACATCTAGAAATTTTCTTTCTCTTTTGTTTTCTCTTCCTCTCTTTCCTCTTCCTCTGCCTCCCTTTTCTAGGTGTTGTGTATTTCTGAGATAGGGTCTTGTGTATTCTGATACTCTTGCCACCTCCTGTGAGCTGTAAAAATTACAGATTTATGCTACTCCGTCCAGCCTCTTCTAGAATTTTCAGTCATGGAAGGGGCATTTTCACACATGCCTTTGATCTTTATGTAAAGCCAAGAGATAAACAGACTTCCAGATGTTCTCATAGAGAAACACCTTACCTGGCTAGGTTCGCACGGGAAGCAAATGATCTGGGGGGGGGGAGATCATCTGATGGAGTCTTGGAAGAACAGAAAATTGATCAAGGGAAATAGCCACTGCCTAAACGCTTACAGTCAGCAGGACAAATGCTCAACTTCCTCCCCTCTCTTCCTCTCTCAGTGGGCTTTACATGGATCACACCCAGAGGGAAACTTTAGGGTGAGAGAGAGATTGATGAAATGCACAGGCCAGTCCCCTGGGCACAGAGAAGGGGACAAGGAGAGGGACATGCGCAAGGGGCCAGAGGAGACACTTAGCACAGGCTTCTACCAAGCTGACACTGAATATTAGAGACATGACATCTCTATTGTGCCTCTAAACCTTTGCAGGTGATTTGTATAAAGTGGATAAGGCCAGGTGTGTCTCATGTGCTCATTGAGAGCTTGAGCCTAGATACATCTGTGTACCAAGTGACAGTGCCCAGGAGTCACATGAGCCAGCAGACACTCTTGAGGCTCTGTCTAAACCAAGAGTGAATAATGGCCAAGCAGTCCTAGACTCTCCACCCTCCCCACAGCTCCCTCCTCCATCTTGGCATTCCACATCTCACTGAGAAAAAGGCACATGGAGGGACAGTATCAGAGAATGGGTACGTCTCACATCTTCCTAGAGAATGGGGTAGCTGGCCTACGGAGCACACTGTCCTGGCTTTCTGATGTGGTTATCATCTCCAGGAAGAAGGCAGCCGCCTGCCTGGGCACCCAAGATAAAAAGCCGTCGAGTTAGCCACTGGTAAAACCAAAAGAAAGGCCATTTATTGTCGAGAGCTAAAGAAGAGATTTTAGGACACTGGTAAACTAAAGGGATCCATGCTTGCATTAAAGTGCCAACATTAGCACACACAACAGCATCAAGCAAGACGTCTGCCACTCTAGCCTCTTCCCCCTGGGGCCCACTCTTCACCACTTTGATTTTTTAAAATTTAAAACAAAATGCCTTTGTTTCCTTCTATAGTTCAAAATGCAATTAAACAAATGTTTTTCTCTCCTCTCCTTCTTCTCTCCGTTCTTCCCCCTTTCCCCCTTCTCCTTTTTCTTCTCTTTCTCCTCCTCCTCTTCTGACAGGTCACATGTATCTTCTTTTAATCTGCTGTCCAGCTGAGACTGCCTTAGATTTTTTTATTTCCTTTTCCCCCCAAGTGCTGGAATTACAGGTGTATGCCACCATTCCCTTTAAAAAAATGTTTAAATGCAGGTGGGGTCCTGTCACATCTGTTGTTCCATATTGTGGTTTTCTTTAGGCACCTGTTTTCTTTAGTCAATATGTAGGCTAAGTGTGGAAAGTACAGTTAATTTCTAAGGATGGTCCAGGGTCCATTCTGGGACAGGTTGCTGGGCTCCTCAGAGTAGAATGTATAAGCTCCTCACTTGGAACTATGCACACATACTTTGGAAGTTATCACTAGGCACCATCCATTTGCACATCTCCATCCCCAGCATCCCTGAGACCTTTGCAATGGCTCAGATGCTTTGTTCCACAGGGGACTAGAGAGTTACATAAACCATAGTCCCTGCTCTGGCTTTGAGGAGCAATGTAGGTGACTAGAAACTGACATCGCACACACATCAGCGGGCACCTGTGAATAAGGCCACGTGTTAATTCTGATCTTAGGCACCTCAGGCAACCAGGGTTTGGGAGGAAGTAAAGAATGTCTTCCTCATGGACATGAATCTCTAACAGTGGATTTGGCTGCAAGAGGAAGCATGGGGCAGGGGAGTTGGACAGATAGGCTAAACTGTGGTAGCATCTTATTTTTGGAAGAACCTACAAACTACACCAATTCAAAAGATGTCCTTATCCCAGATATGCACCTTGATTTTGGCCCTCCCAGCCTCCAGAACTGTAACGAATCACTTCCTCCAACTAGGCTTCCACCTCTCACTTTGCACTGTCTCCCAGTAATACAGACATGCTTTGGAGCCATCAGAGGCAGGGCCATTATGGTGCAATTGCCTTGAAAAAGCCCCAACTTTGAAATCTACTGCACTAGGAGCCAAGCTTCCAACGTGGGCCTTAACTCCCCTCCAAACAGAAGGCTGCTGGCAAGCTGCTTTTTCTATGGTGCCTCCTTGCCATGTGAATCCCTCTCTTTTCTAAGCATAGCTTGGAAGGCTAAGGGACAGGGTTGAGGTTTGGCATTTATGCTACTTTGAATCTTCCATCTTTTCCCTCTGACACTATTTTTGGAAGTCTGTGATTTCTGAGGTTAAGGAAATTCGGTTGTGTAACATGGTGCAACACATTACCATAACTGCTCCGGGAGATGTTCCCTGAATATATCTAGAATCAGAGGAGAGCTGACGAAACTAGTGACTGACAGCAATGCCTTTGAGTTATCCTATAATAACCTGAATTTACTTAGATTAAGTTTCAGCCTTCTAGACACAGTATTTCATAAAGTACATTCAATTGCTTACATTGAAGTACATTTGAAAAAAGACTCACAAATCCGTAAGGGTAGAACAGAGATGAAGCAGTTGTGGATGTTCATCAACCCAGACTTTGGGGACATAGAAGGGCAGAGTTTGGGGACTGCTCTTTCAGGGAGAAGTGACTGTGTATCAAGAGCTGTGGCAGAGGAAGTTAAAGTGACCCCCCACCGTCTTTGTCTGCTCTGACTTCTCTAGTGGAATGATAGCAGATCCTGATCCCTGACTTAAAGGGTGATAACCTGATGAGGCCCGGGGAAATCAAAGCCTGAGGTGGAGCTGGGGAGGGAAGCCAGCTTCTCCCAGGGCCAGAGCACTGTAAAGATAGGAAACCAATAGTTCCTGGGAAATGAAGTCACCAGCAAGGAGCCGCAAGAGAGAGGGAGAGCTGAAGGGTCCAGGGTCTGCAGCTAGCTCCATCCTTGCCTTTGGCATGGCTCTCTGCTGAGCTGATAGAGTCTGCCCTTTGCTGGGTTCATTTGTATTGAGTGTGGAGAGTCTGTAGACTCCTGACAATGAAAATATGAACTGTCCCAGGATGGGGGTAGGTGTGAGAAGAAGTTGGGTAACTATCTTAGTCACACTGGGTACCTTGACCTCATTTATCTGATTCCTGAAGAATTCAAACAATTGCTTTGTCATGGAAGATTTTAAAAGAAGATTCTCTGAGTTGGAATCACAGTGTGACGCCTGCAATTGCTTTAGTGAACATAGCCTCTAGTTGCAGTTTTTGCTGTGTGAGTTTTGCAAACTTAAAATAGGCATAGGAAGGGAAGTTCATTCAGCATCCCCAGGGAAAAAGGCTGCTTCTCAAGGTGACTGGTGTGCCTGCAGTATCTGGGTGCAGAGAACAGGAAGAGGTTTCTCTCAGAACCATCACACACCATTCTCAGGGATGGAGCCCATCCTGTTCTCCAGGGCTCATTGGCCGAAGGATCTCTCCAGTTCTCTCAGTTTAGATCTTGTCTGTCCTTCCTGTGTGCTTATTCAGTATTTCCTTAGTGTTCCTGTGGATAGTGGCAGCCCATTTACTGAGATGGTCACTAGCAGAGTGGGGAGGAAGGCATGGTTGTGACGCTATGACCTGTCAAGAATTCTTAGCTGGAGCAGGGAGATGGGGGATAATTTCTACCATGGTTCGATTCTCCTCACACAGCCTTCCTGGCATAGGGTCCTGTGGTCACTGATCACAGGACAGGCCAACCAGTTGAAGAAGGTGGAGGGCCATGCACCCTCTCCTTATTATTTATCTTTATCTCATCCCACTCTTACCACATGTGTTAACTACTAACTACAGTTATTTCTGTGGACCTACTATGGACCTTTATTTATGCTTGTGTACATGATGAATCCTTACTTACAGCCCTGAAGACTTGATATTCTTGTGTTGCAGCAAGGAGAAACCGAGGCCAAAGACCTTAATAGCTAATCTGTAGTCTTTTCAAGATGCCTGATGGGAGGTGGCAGGTGGAACTTGACACTTGATTAGTGTCATGCCTTGCAAGTGCTCAAGGGTAGTTTTCTTCCCCCAGGGAAGACTGTGAACAGCATCAGAGGTTAGGGTTGGTTAGGGTTAGGGTTAGGCTTTAAAAGGCTCAGGTGTTAGCCAGGCATGGTGGTGAATGCCATTAATCCCAGCACTTGGAGGGGGGCAGAGGCAGGCAGATCTCTGTGAGTTCAAGGCCAGCCTGGTCTGCAAAGGGAGTCCAGGATAGCCAAGGCTATATACAGAGAAACCCTGTCCCAAAAAACAAACAAACAAAAAAACCCTCAAGTGTTAAGGACTTTGTTGGCAGCTGATGAGTTGTTCAGAGGTGGCTAGATCACGAGGGCTCTAACTTACTGGACTGATCCGCTGACGAATTCATAGCTGAGTGATCATTAGGAGGCAGTGTCTTTTGCAGGAAGTAGGTCGGTCACTGGGGACGTGCCTTTAAAAGATAAATTTGTCCCCAGAGTGTCCCATCTGTGTGCCTCCCAGACCTCTTCCTCTTTCCCTTTCTCCCTATTCTCTGTGGGTCTCCTTTCTCCTTTCTCTCTGTCCTCTTAGGTCTCATTCTCCCTCTCCTCATCTGTCCTCTTTCTTCTCTCCCCTTCTCATTGCTGGGGGTTGAGAACAGGACCTTGAACGCACCCATCAAGTGCTTTACCACCGAGGTACACCATAGTCTTTGCGCGTTTTCCTCTTTTTCGTTTAAGATTTTATTTATTATTGTGTGTCTACGTGTGTGTCTGTGTGAGGGTATGTGCACATGAGTGTAGGTGCCCATAGAGGCCAAAAGAGGGCATTGGGTCCTTTGGAACTGCAGTTACAGGATGTTGTTAGCTGCCTGATAGTAATGCCGAGAACTAAATGCGTCCTTTGTAAAGGCAGTTAAGTGCTTAACTCCTGAGTCGTCTCGCCAGCCTCCCTTTAGCCACGTATTCAGGAACAATTTAACTATATAGCCTAGGTTTGCCTAAAATGCCATCCTTCTAAGTCCCTGGTATGCTTGGATGACAGGTGTATGTCACCACACCTGGCCACAGGAACTTCTTTCTAACAAAAAAATCATCATCATCGTTATTATTATTATAACAACCCTAAGAAGAATGAAGTGGGCACCCAGCAGGGCTCTGCCCTGTTATCTTTTACCTGAGGGTGTGAATGTGACTTTGCCTTTTGGCCTTTAGCAATCAGTATGGAAAGGACTAGAAAGTATTTATAAATAGAAAATAAAAAAATATCTATTATTGTAGAATTCGGTGTATATAATCCAAGTTTATTTCTGCCACACAAGTGAAACACAGGGAGCCCTAATACTGAGATAGGGACTTCCAAGGTCAGTCTCATTGTATGGGCATATACATAAAGTAGGACTATATAATAAGGAGAATAAACCCCGCAAAGGGCTTTGATTCCTGGACACTGGAAAGTCGGAACAGTGCCATGGGAAATGCTGTATCTGCTTTGTGTGATATTTAAATGTTGAAACAAATTCTTTAGCTGCCAGAGAAATAACAGTATGTTTACAGGACTCCCTTAATATCTGGGCCTTGTTTAATTAATCCAGAGGCTTTTGTTTGCTCCCCAGGATGGGTATGGGACTACCCTGTGCTCAAACCTGAAGGACCAGCCAGAGTGGGACATGCTGGTCATCTCACCTGTTTGTCTCTGGCTTCTCTTTGTCCACAGTGCTGAAGAGCAGGCTGCTCTTAAGCTCTGTACCAGCGCACACAGCAACAACAGATACTGTGAGCTTACCCTTTCTTTTATGCTTCACATCTTCATAGAACAAAATTCAAGCTGTGGACTATCATTCCAGAGGCAGGGATAAGGCCTTGGAATGTAAACGGTCAACAGAAAGCATGCAGGGAGGTGGGAAGTGTAGAGGTTGATGGTGGAACTCTAGGTTAAGAAGATCTGGGAGGGCCAGAGACAAAGGGCTAGGAGGCCATGAGTGAAGGATGGCCCCTGGTCTCACAGTGGCGAAGTGCTGAAAGGATTCCAGAACAGTAGTCTCCCTCGGAACGGTGGGCTGCTGTGGATCTGGCTTTCTCTCTGGAGCGATTTAGCACATCACAGTGAGGACCCTGCCCCAGGCTTGTGCAGATTCAAGAAGTAGCTTCAGCTGCCACAGGAGGCCTTTGACAGTAACCAGCTCAGGTTGAAGCTGCCTTCTCAGACTGAAAGGCTATTCTGTCATTTACAGCCTTGGTTTCCTTCTGTGACTCACCCTGAAGCCTCAGGCTCAGGAAATCATTCAAGCCGTGCTCCTAACTTCCTCAACGTAGTGATGTACTACTCTAGAGGTTAGATAGGGGAAAAAAGATCTTTATCCTGCCAATCCAAAGAGAATGCTAATCATTAAAGGACTGCCTCATTCATTCATTCGATTATATAAAACATATAGACACATGCTTTTTGAGATTTTATTTACTCTTTCACAATTTTGTACATATACAGTGTACTTTGGTCCTATCTCCTCACTATTATCCTACCTTATTCTCCTCTCCTCCCACCAAGTCACTTTTCCAAAAACTGACCAGTTTGAGGGATATGACTCCTCCTCCCTCAGCCCATTTATTACTGACAGGCCCTCAGATATGGATGGGGTCTCATAAGTCCCTTCTGTACCTTGGAGGAACTATTGACAGCCCAGGCTTGTGCAGATGTTAATGCTTCTGTGACTTCATGGACACAATATCGAAATTATGTCTAGAAGATGGTGTTTCACTGTGTTCCTTTCCATCCTCTTCAACAATGTTCCCTGAGCTTTCTCAGTACGTAGCCTACTTAGTGTTGCATATTCGATAGCTATGTGTTCTCATTACTCTGGCCACTTACTCTTGCTTTCAAAGTGGAATGGTCCTACTTTGTGCTGTGACCTGTTTTGTTTTTGGTTTTTTCTTAGCACACAATACATACCCAGATACACACATAATATTGGAAGCACACTGCATATGTGGTTGAGTAGCCTGCTTTCCATAATAGGGCCAATTTTGCACCCCATCATTATCTTCTTATTAGACTTTCAAAGATAAAATTTTAGCATATAAAATAATGGATTTCATTATGAGATTTTCATCTATACCTTGCTCATGGTGCTCCTCCAATGTGAGGGATAAAGTTATGTTTTAAGTTTAAATTACTTGAACTTTACAAGATATATAAAACAAAAATACATCTAACTTGTAAGCCCCGCTTGCCCAAGGACAGATAACTTCCTGGAATGCTGGGGGTTGTTGTTCATGTAAGACAACAAGTCATGGGTTTTCACTTCTGTAGACAGGGATGGATTCCCCAGCTGCATAGGATGTGCTTGATCACAGGGAGGTGGGCGGTACGTAGGCAAGAAGTAAGGCAGGGGGTATGTTTTCTCTGATTGGATGAATGTGGAAGCACATAACCTTGTGGGTTTTGCCTTCATAAGAACTGGACTAACATCATTTGCAGCCATCCTCTGGGATTCCCAGATATGGACCTAACCAGTGTCCATCGTCCTGGGCAGTACTTGATAACAAAGCTTGCTTTAAATTTGGCTCACAAACTATGGTAGTGGATATTCTTACCCAGTAGGATTAACACAACTCCTCTCCGTTCTTCCATCCCACATTACTGCTCTCAAGGCTCCCCCTCAGCCTCCACATTTTGGAAACATGCCTTTCATAGTTCCTGGTATTCTTTCAAGTGGACATGAAACAATCCATCCAAGCATCCCTCTTTGGGGGATTTTCAGCTCTTTCTACTATTTTGAAATGATGTGCAACACTGAAGCATGCATTCTTGGATACACTTTGACTACTTCTCTGTTATTTATTTAGTAAACAGAAGTGAGGAAAGGAAGGCTCATCCTCCCACACACATGTGCTAGGACACACACACATTTTTAAAACAGGAATTTACTATCTATTCCTGTGGGGCTTGAACTATGTAGCTAAAGTGAGCCTCAGACTTGTAATATTCAGACTCTCTGGTGCTGAGATTACAGGGATGTGCTACCATGAATAGCTGGATGATACATTAAAGGTCTGTATTATATATTGACACATTGTTTTATAAAGAGTCGCCCAGGTCATATGCTGCTATTAGTGAATGATGAATTCTTTTTGTCTTTACTGATCTAATTTTACAGTTCTGGTCATTGGTACATATTATAGCTTAAGAGAATATTTATCAATGGATCAAAATGATATTTTAGTTTGCAATTCTTAAACTAGTAGTGGGATTTTTTAAAACATATTTTCCATGTTAGTTGGCTTTGTGTTACTGCAGTGAAATGCCCAAAGCAGATAACTCATGAGGAGAGTTGCATTTTTGGAGGTTCAAAGTTCAATATGTGAATGTTATGATGTCTATGCCCTATGCAACACTCAAAAGGTAGTACTCTGGGGGCAAGAGTACTATGAAGGAAATCAAGTGATTCAAAGAACCCTGAGAAAGCAGGGGGTTACTTTCCCTAAAGACCATCTTATGGAATCCAGGTTTGTAAAAGTGCCTCAGCAGAGAGAAAGGAGTTGTGTAGGGGAAAAGGCAAGAAGACTACATAGAGTAGGGTCTCCCTCTTACAGGGAGTGTGTCTTTTTCTGACCCCTCCCACCAGAACATCACAAATGATCTCGCTATTCTCCAACTCTTTAGACAAAGAAGTTTGCTTCACAGCTATTCAAAAGCTTATGTTAGCTGATACACAAGACGAAAAGAGTATGGAGGGCTTGACAGATGCTGATGTCATCTGAAGGTCACCAGATGTTCTGGAATCTGTAACTCTGAGAACACCCTAATTGCTTAGGTGTGGGTTTTCTTTAGGCTAGAGAATGCTGGGTGAAAGGAGGGGAGGCGAAAGTAACACTGCCAAAGATATCTCTCTAAGGAGCAGCCATAGTCAGTGCTGCAGAGATGGGAGGGGATGGGGGCGGCTAGCCTGTCCTCAGGTGAGGGACAGCACCTTGTAGTGGGGGCACTTGTAGAAAGGAGTAGTCGAATCTTGGACAGGAACAAAGAGAAAGAAAATGACAGGGACAGGCTCTTATAAGCAATGACCTCATGCATGAGAACTACATGAGAGCTCCCAGGAATCCTATGGGCAATGGGAAAGATGCCGAAGACCTCCTTCCAGTTTACCCCACAACAATGCAACTTTGTAGACCAAACCCACAGCCAGCCTGCCTTCCCCTTCCTCCTTTATTTCTTCTGTGAATAAGCTTTTTTATTTTTGCCTATTTTTCTAAATAAGCTATCGAGTTTCTTAACTCTGTATGAATTATAAATACGAAACTTGATTTTTTTTCTTTTCTCTTCCTCCCACTTTCTATCCTCCCTCTCCCTTTCTTCCCTTTCCCTCTCACCCTTTGTCATCATGTCGCCCAGGCTACCTGTTAAGTACGTGAAGACGATTTTGAGACTTGGACAGAGAATGAGGACAGGTGGGGAAGAAGTCCTGGGGTAAATGGCCTGCAGAGGTCAGCATAAGGTTCAGGCAGCCTACAGGGAGAAGGTGAACTCAGAGCCACGGAGATGGCCTGGGGGTGCTGTCCTGAGAAGGTGCCTAGCAGGCCCAGACCTGACTGAAGAACCCGCTATTTCTTCCAGCTCTGACGGCTGCTGATGGGGGTTCCCAGCCCACGCAAGCTCTCTTTGGCTAGAGTGATCATGCTTGATCACTGTGAGACATAGGTCGGACACGAGCAAGGTGAACTGAAACGTTTATTTTTGGAGAAAGAAGGCACACAGACCTCTCTCTCTCTCTCTTGTCCGAGCACTCTCAAAAACTCGTGGACATGGTTGTGTCACTGAGCCACCCGCCTCCCACATGTGCACTGAAGAAGGCCACCCTGCTCCCTTCTGTCTGCACTTCTTCTTGGTGTGGGCTACAAAGCACATGTGCCTACTGACTTTGCTGGCCCACCTTTGCATCCACCGGGCTCTCATTTTATATGAAAGGCAAGATTTTCTCTTTCTAAATATAATTCCACCCCCCCCCCCAATAAAACACTTGTCAAATCCAGTTTTTGGCCGAGAACACACTGAACTGTGTTTATTGGCAATACTCTCAGCCGCTTAAGCACAGGGGAAAGAAATCAGAGCTATTGGATGAGGCCTGGAGCCAACGTAGTCCTGCGATTTCACATTGCTTTCTGCCTTTCCCAGTCATGGCTGAATCTCTTCTTCTGGGTAAAGGGAAACAGAACACAGAGTTCCTTTGAGCAAGGAAAGCCTGAGCGATTGGCTCTCCGGGACATCAGCCAGTGTCACTTGCAGGAGTTAGGTCAGGTGTTCAGTTGGATGCCTGGAACATTAGGAAGGCCTGGTTTCTTTTGTGGGAAACAAGCTCACTAGTCATCAGCCTGGGACCAAGAGTCCCAGTTCCCCAGACCTCACACACATATAAGCCCCCATTCTCGCAGAGAAATGAGGCCATGGCTCAGTTGTCTGTGGCTGACCCCCATTCCTCAGCATGCCAACACTGTCACGACAGGTGAGAAGAGACTGTGAGAGTTGAGAGAGTCAGTGCACCTATCTTTGTGGGAAGTGACCAAGAGCCGCCTCAGACACACCCGTTCCTTCCTGGACTTGTGAAGCTCATCCTGCTTTGAAACCCTCACTTGAGCTGCACAGACTAGGAAGCAGCCCATTTCTAGGGAAGATAAAGATCATTTGTACCTGCTTCCTCCTTTGGTCAGGACAGTGTGTGTCTTTTTTTTTTATAATTAAATTTTTCTTTTTTTATACTAATTACATTTATTTACTTTGTATCCCAGCTGTAGCCCCTTCCCTCATTCCCTCCCACTCTCCCCATCCTTCCCTCATCTCCTCCCTGACCCTCTCTAAGTCCACTGATAGGGGAGGTCCTCCCCACCTTCCATCTGACCTTAGCTTATCAGGTCTCACCAGGACTGGCTGCAATGTCCTCCTCTGTGGCCTAGCTAGGACGGTGTGTGTCTTAAGGAATGAAGATTTGCTGAGAAAATACCTGGAAGAGATGGAGTTGAGAGGGTCTGTGAATGCCTGCCAGGTTCCTTTATTTTGCTGACTGTTTTGAGGACCATGTAACAGACATTCAACAAAATGTTGCCATCATCAACAGAGAGAACAGACAGAGATGAAGAATTGCCTGGGAGAAGTCTGGTTGGATTTTGTTTGTTTGGGAGCCCAAGTCATCTCACCAGAATATCACAGGGCTGAGGGACCAAGGGAGACTGGAATAGGAAACTTTTTGTGTGCACCCATTTCACAAACGTGGGTGCTGATCTCAGAGAAATTAAATAATCCGTGTGACATTTTTCCAGAAAATTGAGTAGGAGCATTAGGATTTGACCCAGTTCTTTCTTCTCTAGGCGTTGTCTCAGATCTGTTGTGCAGTGCTCATCTTTGGCCCTTCTAGGCTCTGTACCATTGATTGGACCACGGTCCTCTTGGTAGGTTTCTGAACAACAGCGACAGCTCACTAGAATCCCACGTTCTTTAAGGAGCGATGCTCGTGTAAATGGGTGGGGGTGGGGCTCCGGATAGGGAAGTGGAAGATCTGGGATCTTTCTTGAACTCTGTCTGTCCTCACTGGAGGCCCAGGATTCAGACGGACACCGCTTTCTCTGAGGAAATCCACCTTCAGCCTCTCGGTATCCTCAGACCCAGGCTAGAGTCACCATGGCTCTTTTCTTCAGACTGACAGGAGTTCCCTAGGTCCAGGCTTTCATATTTTAACCCGGGACAGGTCTGGGTAAAAGGAGACACAGTGGTTGCCTTGCCCTGCGTAGTCCTCTCCAGGTCATTTGAAGATGTGGTCTCCATCGGTCCCCAGTGGTCCTCACACCAGCAAATGTCACTCTTATTCCTCTGTGTGTATGTACTGGTGTTGGCAGTACACAGAAGTGACAGTGTGCCATCTCTGAATTCTGGTTGTCGTCTCAGGTCTCATGTCTTGGGGCTTATTTTCTTACCCTGCCACACAGCATTGACTCTGGGACTCACAAGCTACCAGGTAGAGAACAGGTCTGAAGAGGCCCATGCAGGGTGAGACCACCAAGGTTCCAGCTAAGCAGGAACTGGATCGCCCAGGGACAGAGGCTGACCATCACCATGCAGATGAACTCAGAGCCGACCCCTGAGCTTTGCAGGGTTTAGGGATGACTTCAGCCTTATCTCATGCTACATTGCCACCTCCAAAGGCACCCTAGAGTCAGACCTCTAGTGAAGCCACGCCCAGGTTGTCAGCACACAGACGTGATGAGATAATTACGGCTGTTATTTTAAGCCGCCAAGCTTTAGGGTCGCTTGTTAGATAAAAATGGGTTTAACAGACAACTTTCTCTGGGAGAATTCTCTGAAAAACAGAATTCCAACACTCAGAGAGGGTTGTGGAGACTCACTCTCCTGCATTCAAGGGCTTAGCTAGGCTAAGCATGTGACCTAGGGCTGGGCCAGTGAGCATGATTTCAGAAAGACTGGAGCACATGGCCTCTCTTCTCTCTGAGGTCTCTGGTGTGAGCTTCTAAGCTTCAAAAACAGAATTGCCAAGGAGGTGTCGAGCTTGGACAGTAAATGAGAATGGATGGAGACTAAGAGCAGAGCAGGGATTCGGGTTGTGGTATGTGATGCCTTGATCAAACTGTTCCTGGGTAACTTTTGCTCTGTCGAGCCACATAATCGATAAGCTCCCTTTTATTTAGCTTTATTTAAGGCGCACTTGATCTCTCTCTCTCTCTCTTTCATTCTAGATTAATTCTGTGGATACAGTGACTGTCCACATTTTAGAGATGGGGAAGCTGAATCTCAGAGAAGTTAAGTAACCAGCCACAAGCCACACGGAGAGGGGGAGATGGTGAAGTCCAAATCTACCCCATGGCCCTGATCTTTCTATAAAAACAATCTAAACAACATATTTGCTTCTGAGTCCTTGTTTCCAGGAAACTAGAAGTTCCTGGAAAGACTGAGTAGAGCTGGGTGAAAAGGTGAGGAGTCGCAGGATATTGGCGTGGAAAGAGGGAGTGCTGCATTTTGTGCCCTGGCCACACTTCCCTGGGGAAGCCATAGGGCCAGAGTCCGGGGCTGTGCTTCTGTGTAGCTCTCAGGCAGGGCTGAGAGCCGAGTTCCAGAAGTGCCTGCAGGATTTTTGTTGTTGTTGCTATTGGGTTGCAGGAATCTATCTGAAATAAGTGCTCAGACACCAATGAGGGTGGAAGATAGGGGACACCACCCATGGACCAAAGCCAAGACAGCTCCCGAAAGACCTCGGTATCCTGTCCAGCTTGTATTTCCATTGTAGGCTCTAAAACCACAAGGGGGATGATCAAGTAAGCCAGCTTGGTCAGGTTGTTGAGGACAGTGACCCGTTGCTGCAGCTATTCGTCTAGGTCATTCTGTTCCAGGTAGCCAGTGAAGTCATGGTTGGCAAACGGGCGGTACAAGCACTGCCTTAAGTGAATCATTACATAGATCACTATCTAATACTTGGCCTTTTCTACCGTTTTCTACTTCACTGTTGGCGTTGGTGTTCATTCGCTTGTTCTCTGCTGCTGTTGTTGTTGTTGTTTTGCTTTAGACACTGAAGCTGTGAGAGGTCTGAGTGTGTAGGCTTCACAGGTTGGATCCTTTCACTTCTGGTTTGCAGATGGAGAAGCACATACATCACGGAAGTGTCATGCATGTGCTTGCTGTTAGCATTGCTGCTCACGCTGTTACTGCTCCACGTGAGAGGCATACAAAGGTTCAGGTCTGGAGTTGGTGGGTAAATTTAAAATCTAGCTTTTCCTTCTGCCATTTTGGCACTAAATGATACTAAACGATATTGGGGTAACCATCTCTGATCTATAGCTATAAACTCCTCTCTAGATGGACATTTCTGAACTCTGCTTGCATCGGAACATTCTTCCCTTTCTGGATTCTGAACAGTTCTTGGGTATTATATCAGGGACTGTTTCCTGTTTCTCTCTCTTTGCTTTTTCTGGAGCTCTAACTGCATGCACGTTAGCGCCTCTCACTAAGTTTTCCATGGCTTTCCACACATCTCTCCCAGCTTCATTTTGTCTGTTTCTGTTTCTGGGTTGTATTCTATATAATTTTTTCTTTCTCATTCACTATTTATTCTTTTACTCTTTTTTTTTAATTTAGCCATTTTATTGTACCATTCAATCTGCACTTTTTTTTTTAATTCTTTGAAACAGGGTTTCTCTAACATAACTGGCTGTCCTGGAACTGACTGTATGAACCACGCTGGCTTTAAACTCACAGAGATTCACCTACCTCTGCTTCCTGAGTGCTGGGATTAAGAGGTGTGCCATCACTGCCCAGGAAATTTAAAATTTTAAGGTATCTTTTTTCTTAACTTCAATTTCATTTTATTTTCTTCATGTCTACCTAGCCATTGTTTACAATCTCTTATTTATCACATTTTTGGCACCAACTTTTCTTTCTCAGGCACACTTATATGATATTATTTATCTAATAATCTCAACATCTGTAGTTATGGGTTTGAGTTCTATTTCTTATTTTTTGCTGTCTTCTCGCCTGTGGGGGGGGGGAAAAACATCAAGTCTGATTTTAAAGTCCGCTCATCTAGAGATGTTTGACTTTGCTCTTACCAGTTTCTAAGCACACTGGTGCACTTTTGACCTCAGAGCCATAAGTTGGGGAGGGAGGCAATTTGAGCCCTTGAACCCATGGATAGAAATTCTCAGTCTCACCCTTTTCTTCTTACTCTCTTTCTTCAGACTCAGGTCAAAGCATCCTTCTATCTTCTTCGGTCATTAAGACATGGTTCAGAATGGGCTGCAGTCTCTCACCATCAGTACTTAGGACTGCACAGGACTTAGGCTGACATCTGTGAGTTATCAGTTCTCTCCCAGGACTGCACTGTGCAGTAGCTACTCAGAGAGGGATGTGCTCTTGCTTATTTCGTATGAAAGGCTTGTTTGCATTCTGCATGCTGTCTGTGGATTGCTCTGCGGTGTTATGTAGACTCCTTCAGTTCTGGGAGTTGGTCTGGTCTTCACTAGACACATCATCACTCTTTTATCTCGAGAGCTTATTTATCTGCCCTCTGACAAGGGCCATGGTTCTTCTGCTCTCATGGGAGTGGAGAGAAGTAGGATGTGGAAGCCTCTTTACCTAATATAGACAGAGGCTGGGTCAGTGTAAGACCTTCCAAATTGAGCTTGTGGTAAAAAATAAAATAAAATGTGTGTGTGTGTCTGTACATAAGGAACAAAATGCTGGGGCTTGGACATGCACAGCCTTGTGCTTTGATTTTGGTAGGAGTCACTGAGAATGTAGGAATACTGATGTTTCCTAGAGAGGCGGCAGGCTGGGTGCTGAGCTCCAGGATACAAGGAAGGAAATCTAGTCAAGAGAAGCTTCAGAGCCCAGTGCACGGAGTGAAAAGCTAACGAAACAGGGCATTGTAGTTTGAATTTAGTCTAAAGGAAAAGAAATGAAGGCCCAGGTAGGAAAGCAGAAGAGGGCTCCGAAGGGTTAGCATTGGAGAGCTGGAGAGGAGACTGTCAGTAGCAGGATTTCTGACAGTGGAGTCCATGGAGTATACTTCAGTTCCAGTAAAGAGAAAGTAAGGTAGAGTGAGAAGGTTTGGCTCCAGGAGTAAGGACCGGTTAAATGGACCTGGAGGTGAACATCCTTGAATAACCAGGTTGCCAACCAGAGCTGGCCCTGTGGGATACAGCCAGCCACTGGCCAGTGTTTAGATCTGCTGATCGTCTAGCCAACATTAGGATTTTATTGGTTTTCCTGCACCAGCCTGGGTTGCCCTAGAGAGGTGCTGAAAACCAAAAGGGCTAGAAAAACCAAGAGCAGCAAAGAAGGCAGCAAAAGGCCTTTTACTGGAAGAATTTCAAATATGGTTCTGCCAAATTCTCTTCTTTCTACCACCAAGATGTCTGGCTGTCTTCATGGGTCTGAGTTTTCTATGGACAGGGAAGAGCATGGGGACACCTCCCAAGGGCACAAGGACAGCAAAGGGCCAAGCTGGGTGATTCTTGTTTTCCATTCATTTGGCCAGGCATAAAGTTTTTCACAAACAGAAATGTCATGGACTCCTCTTGGCTTCTTTTAGTGGATATGTGGGGGTAGAGAAGACAGATCAGTCTATAAGAAATGATGCTTAAGGTCATTTGCAAGAGGAAAGACACATACGTGCCGTTGGGTACCTAAAGGACAGTGACTGTGGGAGGAACAACATGCTGATCAGTAACCCTGAGAAGGAGCCGAGAAGAGTTCCCAGGTATCTGCTGACTCTTCCCACTTCTGTAGGTGTGAGGCTTGCTGCTTTCTGGATGGCCTCCTCTTAGTTTGGGCTTCACTAGAAATAGATCCTGAGATGTGGACACTGGTGACAATGTGTTAACAGACACATGAGGAGGTGTGTGTGTGTGTGTGTGTGAGAGAGAGAGAGAGAGAGAGAGAGAGAGGATGAGAGACAATGAAAAGTGCTTTATTAAGCTAGCTGTTCCTAAGATTGACTGCAATGCATACAAAACGTAAATATCTACCAGCACAGAGCCAGCCTGTCCACCAGGGACAGGGGAACACTGTTCCTCTTGCATGGTTGCCCATCAGGCCTTGGCTGAGAGTTGGTTTCTGGTATAGGCAAAGAGTAAGCGCCTATTTCCTTGTCCTATGCTACTGCAGTGGAGGTCAGGAAGGGTCCAGTGACTATAAAGAGTTTCAGCACCTCACAGATGCAGAGTGGATTTGGATATTAGCAGATGCTCACTGAAGTGATCAGTGTAAGAGTGCCAGTACCCTCTATTTAGAGGGAATAATGGGGACAGTTATGCTCCATACTGTGTGTGTGTGTGTCTGGCAGCCTCTTCAGGGTCTCAGAAGATCTTGGGCTAGGAATCTGGGCACTTGAGTTCCTGTGATCGCCCGGTGCATTCTGGTCCCCGGGTTCAAAAGTTACCCTGTGATGAGAAAGCAAAGGCTGTTGTCTTTAACTTGCTTTATCAAGAGCATGGTCCATGAGCTGGAGATGTTCTGCAGCTCAGTTTGAAGGGTGTCTTCCCGGCACACAGGAAGCCTTGGGTTGATTCCCAGTACCACATAAATGGGGCATACTGGCATATGTCTGTAACCTCAGTACTCAGGAGATAGAAGCAAGAAGATCAGGAGTTCATATCCATTTTAACTACATAACGAGTGTGAGTCCTGACTAGGTGTCTTGAATATGCCATGCTAGACACATAGATAACCATATTTGTATCTTTCCACACTGTCAGACTTAATTGAATAACAATAAATTCATAAGATTTACTAATTTCATTAAAAATTTCATCCTAAAATCTACCTACTTTGGTATTCTAGCCAAAGTGAATGTAAGTACTTGATAGCAATTTTAATTATTAATATCAGTTCTCATAGCACATAGTTAACTATATCTGTTTACCTATACACGTATCAATGAGTATAAGTTAAAGAGGATTCAGCAAACTTCAAGAGGTTTCAGAAGTATATGGACAGTTTGTGTTGATAAGACAAGAAACCAGATCATCTCAAAGAGGAAGATGCTGGAATCAGGTTTGAGAGTGAAGCTGCAGATTACCACTTTGAGGTGAAATACCAACCTAATGAAATAGAAATGGAGAAAGATATGGGTCAGGTTCTGGCCCTGACAGATGAACAGGCAATGAAGTAGGCTGTATCAGCAGCAGGGGACTGAGCCAAGCTGGGGATTTTGTGGTTTCTGCTGTATGGCAGAAAAGCATTGATGGAAGTTAGAGAAACAGATGCAACAATGATGTCATTACCTGTCTTAGTTTCTGCTCCATTGCTGTGAAGAGACACTGTGACCAAGGCAATTTACAGAAGAAAACTTTTGCCGGGTGGTAGCAGTGCATGGCTTAATCCCAGCACTTGGGAGGCAGAGGCAGGCAGATTTCTGTGAGTTCAGAGTTAGTCTGGTCTACAGAGTGAGTTCCAGGACAGCAGAAACCCTGCACGGAAAACATTACAAACCAACCAACCAAAATGTTTAATTGAGGGCTTTCTTACAGATTGAGAGGGTTAGTTCATGATCATTGTGGTAGGGATGGAGGTGACAGGCAGGCAGGGTGTCAGAGAAAGAGGCTGAGATGTTTACAGGCAGCAGGAAGGGAGAAAGCTAGACTGGGTTCAGTGTGGGCTCTTGAAACCTCAAAGCCCACCCCAAGTAACACACCTTCTTCAACAAGGCCGCATTTGTCCTGTGAGGCCACACCTCCTAATCTTTCCCAAACAGTTCCATTCACTAACTAAGCACTGATGCATGTGAATTTATTCTCATCCAAACCATCATATTACCCTTCAGTGTTTATTAATGGCAACAGCTCCCTTGATGAATTCTAGAACTGATCTCTAAATAAAACCCTCATGGAGTTGGAAGTCTGTTTTCAGATTCTAAGCTCTGAGAAAAGAAGCCACACTCCTTTGAAAGCAAGAAGGTGTGACCCAGAAATGCTAAAGTTTAGCTTTGGCCTCTCTTCCCATGCCAATAACTGCTTCCTGCCTCTTCAAGTGGACAAGTTGTCTCTGACCAGTTAGGTGGTTCACAGAATCCCAAAAGTGAAAAAAAAATCACTGCAAATCTGAATTTGATTTTGTCCTCAGAAGGTATATGCATGACAAAAGTGAAATGCATCCTTTTTTTTTCCTTAGGCATTATTTTTCAAGATGAGCATTGTGATTAATAAAACAGGTTTGGAGAGACTCTCTCCCGCTGACTGGAAAATTCATTAGACCTAAGATCTCAGTGGGATGTGGGAAAGAACAGGGTGCCTGTGTGAAGGATGGTCTGTCACACCGCAGCTCTGCGCTCGGTCCCCATCCTCTGAGCTGATGAATAATTGATTGAACAGTCTGAACTGAACTTATTGTGCAGACAGTTTTGATAATCTCACTCTCTCTTGCTTTTGTTCTATGACAAGTCTCCCATTCTTTTCCCTTAGTCTGAATTCTGAGTCCTAAACTTCATCATCGCAATGAACTTGATGCTTAGTCCCCCACCCTAAGCTCACCCTGGCTTCTGGAGAGGAACCTGGAAGACATAAGACTGTGCTTCCCTTCCCACCCAGTCCTCCCCTCCATCACGGCCACTCTCCTTTTCTGCATTGAGAGTGATTTCTAATTAAGCCCTCTGCTTGTGATTATCACACCACGATAACCTGGGTGCTGGCTCTGTGATGATAGCTCCTCTCTGGGACCATTTGAGCACCATATGGAAGACACTTAGAAGGGGCCTTTGACCTCACAGTTCTGGGATAGAAGACCCCTTGTTGCGGAACCATGTCCCCTTGGCATGACTTGGCCGTTACCCTCTTGTACTTTCAGCAACTGTGATCACCCCACAGGACATGCCTGATCACCCTACATGAAATGCCTGTGCAAGATTGGACACATGTTACATCACGGAGAAAAGAGGGACCCATCAAAATATATAGGTAGCTTGCAATTGTTGGCACAAAGGATCATGAGTTCTCCCGTTCCTTTGTTTTGTTTTGTTTTTGTTGTTTTGTTTTTTTGAGACAGAGTTTCTCTGTGTAACAGCCCTGGCCATCCTGAAACTTACTTTGTAGACAAGACTGGCCTTGAATTCACAGAGATCTTCCAGCCTCCCAAGTGCTGGAGTTAAAGGCATGCTCCTGGCTCAAGTTCCCACCTCTCTTTTTTTCTTTTCTTTGTTTGTTTTTGGACTTGTTTTGTAGACAAGGCTGGCCTCGAATTTACAGAGATGTGTCTGCTCCCGTCTCTCCTGGTGCTGGGATTAAAGGTGTTCTCCATCAGGCCCGGCTGTTCCCACCGCTCTTTAAGTGTTTATAGGTAGCTAATAGTTTGGGAATAATGAGAGAGACATTTTCTTCAGTAGTGTATCTTCTGGCAAATCGTGTTCCTATAAACCATCTCCACCATCCTTTAAGTAACCCAAATTTAGTTCACTGGTCCTCCAAGCTAGATTAGAGTGAAATCGTTTATTTGGTCTCTTATTGGTGGCCTAATTGGGTGGTGAATAGTTGTTCATTCATTCCCCCAGGGAAAGTTCCTGCGCCCTATCCCAGCCTGGGAGAACCTCTTCTTTTTCTCATCACTGCCACCTGGATGGCGCACTCCAGAGCCTTATTGCTGAGGTCCTCTCCCCTGCTGCCTACCTCTTTTGACGCAACCTCTCTCATGGCTGCTTTTATTCTAGTCAACCTTCTCTAAAAAATGCAAATGTGTTCGACCCTTCAAAACTGTGGGGACTCAAACTGCCCTCTGCTACCCGACTGTCCACCTGTAACTTCTCCCCAGACCTCCTCTCCTCACTAACAAGTTTGGAATTACATCACCACTTACTCAGCATAAGCAAACATGTGACGAATAGAAACATACTTTCGTTACTTTTTAACCTGCCCAGTCACTTTTAATGCTTTTATTAGAATGCATGTTAGTTAGGATTGGGGTTGGGAAACCCACAGATTGATGTAAACACTACTGAGAACTAACATTCCATTGACCCTTTGGATTTTCCCCCTCTCCTTTTCCCATGGTTAATCTGTTGTGGAGGGGAGGGTGAGGTAATGGTTGGGACTCAGCTTCCTCTTAATCATCTCTAGAAGGAGGAAGGTGATTATTTGGAATGCCAAAATCTGTTTCTACTCAGTGTAATTTCTCAATTGTAATAATAATATGAAAAGACCCACACAACGCCTCATTCTAATTATGGTAATTAAAGACTCTCACTGTATCACTCTGATGTGTGAGCTGATTCTGGAAATACACAAAGGAAGGCTGTGAAGCACGAGCTGCATGTGCGCCTGTGCTATGCATCTCTTCTGAGGCCCTGGGAGAGGCCTTAGCAATGCATTCACAAGGTCCTATGTTTCATGAGAATGTGTTTATGTGTCTAATGTGTATGTGTGTGCATGCATGCATGTGTATATGTGAGTGCAAGAATGTGTGTGTGTGTACATGAGGAAGATAGAGGTTGATGTTCAAATGTTCAATGGTGGTTCTTCGTCAATCACTTGACCTTGACTTTTTTTTTTTTGAGGCAGTCTTATGTAGCATATGCTAGCCTCAGATTCACTATGTAGTGGAGAAGGATGGCTTTTAATTTCTGATTCTCCTTTCCTCACCTATTAAGCTCTGGGAGTGCAAGCTTGTGCTACTATACCTGATTTATGGGATACTGGCTATTGAACAGCAGGCTTTGTGCATGTAAGGCAGGAACTCTACCAACTGGGCTGTATCCTGAACCCTCTCCTTTATCCTATGAGACTGGGCCTCTCACTGAGTGAGACTAGACTCGTCAATTTGGCTAGACTGGCTGGGTAGCAGGTTGCAGGAGCGCTCTTGTCTTTGCCTCGCCAGCTGGTGTTCCTGGTGATAGGGTGGATGTGTGCTGCCCAGCGTTTATTTGGGTACTGGGAATCCAAACTTAGCTACTTACGGTTTCATAACAAACACTTGAGCAGCTGAGCTATTGTCCTAGCCCCCTCCCCTACAAAAAGAATATTTAATTACATTTGCACTCTGACCTCCTCACTGTTATTTTCCCTATGTCAGTTGAAATTGGTACAGTCAAAATATATCTGAAACTTGGAATTGACCTAGAGAGCCATGTAGCCTGAGGCATTTATATGACTCACAGTCAACTCCCATGCAGAGTTAAGTTGTTGCTCTGCATTCCCAGATGTGCCTGGCCTTCAGGAGCTATCCTATCACTCATTCTCTGATGTATCTGTGACATGTCATTATTATGACATGGGCTAGGGGCTTAAACCCCATGGCCATGTGCACAGTGTCCAGCCCAGGGAGTATGTGATCACTAGGGGACAAATAAGTCTTGAAAGATGCTTAACTTAGATTGTTTTCTGCATCTAGCCATAAAACAAACTGCAAGAGACTTCCCCAAGTCAGGAAAACAACTGGATTACACTTATAATCAAAGCAGTGTTGACTTACAAAGATGAATTATTCTGTCAAAATTCCTCAATTAAAACTCCACAGTTCTATGTGAAATTACTTCCATTTTCTCATTTTCTTGACCAAATACCTGGTACAAGCAACAAATGAAGAAGGGTATACACACACACACACAACATATGTCTTTATTATATACATTTACTTTTTATCAAGTTATATTATTACCTATTTGATAAAATGGGCTTTATTTTGACATTTTCATACATGTGTAGGGTATATTTTGATCATATTCATTCCTCAGTACCCTCTGCTATTCCCTTTGCACTCATGCTGATCCCCTTCCTCTTCTGAACCAACCCCTGAAGAAGGATATATTTTGGATAATGGTTTGTGAGAGTATGTTCCATAACGGCAGGGAGGCATGGCAGAGTTCATGACAGCAGGAGTGGGTGGGTGGGCTGTCTCCTAACTGAACAGACCAGGAAATAGAGAATGGTGCGTTTCATACTCAGCTTCCTCACCATCCCCCACCCCACAACACCCAGATAACAGAGAGCTAATTTTTGTTTCTGTGAGTTTTGAAGATTCCATCCATTTCTTCCAGGTTGTCTGAGCATGTCTGGAATCATCCCAGCATGTTAAAATGACGCCTTCTCAGTTGGAGTCTCACCAACCTAGAACATGTGTTGTGGTTTGATTGCTGCTGACCCAGTAAGGAACTTTTCTGGGGTGGTTCTTTTAAAAAAGCATGAGTTGGATGAGAAGGTTTGTTATGACGCTGGCGTCGACTCTACTAATTAAAACCCACAATGACTGAATAGTTCTGTGTTCTACTGCAGTGCTGGACCATAGCATATGGATGCTAGCTGGGGAAGGTTTTAGGTATTGTTGGGGCTGTAGCTTTAGGGTACAGTAGGTAGTAAGTTCTAGCCTCATGTGATCCAAGGTCAGTGTTTTCTACTTCAGGGTAATTATGTCTTTGGCCTTTGAGCAAAGAACAGACAAATGAACCAACAAATCTACTCATGAATAAAAATCCCATGTTTTTGTGAGGTAGGGCCAGAGCTCCAGCAGAAGCATCAAGACTAAAATGGAAAGGAGCCATCTCTTTTCCTGAGTTGAAGCAGCCAAGGGACCATGAACAGACATTTAAGGAATCTAAGGGAAAGTGTCAAAGTCAGCAGGGAAGAATGGGGGCTGGAGGAACATGTATTTTATGAAAGACTGTGCTTTGCTCATAGGATTATGGTTACTTAATATGACATAAAGAAGATGGGATGGCTTCTTTTGGGAATGAAGTATTTTCTTGGTTCATAGTAATGGTGTCCAATGAACTAGGCACTCAGAGTAAGTTTCAGATACAGAAAAATGTCAATGTGCTTGAGGGAGAAAACACTGTGGTGACTTTGAGAGATGAAAAGTTGAGGGGAGGTTGGAGACAATATACAGTGAGCCGAGACTGGAAACATGAAGGAGATGACTGTGATGGTTGATCTCGACTGGCACTGCGACATGGCTTATGGTCAGCCAGGAAACACTCCTCTAGGCTAGTCTGTAAGGCTTTTCCAGAAAGGTTTGTATATATATCAAACATTGCAAACCAATGATAGACATCAAACTTTGCAAGGTGGCTCTAGAAAATAGCTGCCCACCAAGAAAACAAATCGAAATGCACATAAATAGCATTCTCACTGAGGTACTATGCTGTTGACAAGCTGCTAAAAAACTTCACTAGGCTCAAGGAACATAAAAAATATTCTTACATTATAATAAGAAAAAGCATTCAGGTTAGTTGTAGGAGGAAGAGTCATTATTATGTAACTAACTACTTTGTAGCTGCTGCCTGGGGGTGGGGGATCAGAAGGATGGAATAAAGAGCTCTCCCTCAGGAGAACATGTCTCTCCTGTGGCAGGAAACAAGACTTCTGGATGGTTCCTAACTTGCCCTTATGTGGTGATGCTGTACAAAAGACAAGACAAGAAAAGAAAAGAAGAAGAAGAAGAAGAAGAAGAAGAAGAAGAAGAAGAAGAGTAACTCTTAGCGTCATTTACTCAAGAGTGGGCTTGATTTATCCAGAACAGTTTTGGTCTTTCCTGTTCTAAACTTTAAAAAAGCCTATTCTAAGAGAGTCTTTTCTAAGAAGCTTTCCCGAATAAAGTCCATCCTCTCCATATGCTGAACAGCATAGCAAATATGGTAACAACTGGGAATGGGCAATAACTTTTGTCTTATTTAATCTTCCGTAAGTGTCTCATAAGAGAGAAGACTCCTTTTCTGGACTTACTGACTCAGAATACCACAGTAAGCCACAATTAGAGCTAATACCTCTATACTCTATGTTGTTTCCAATATATTTTGGAGGTGTAGCTGTGGGGTTGCTTTGAACACCTTGATGCTTTCAGCAAGTAGTGTTAGACCTGGTCACCACATCTTACATGCGTATGTATGTTTTTCTGAGTCAGGGGCATGAATGGATCACAAAGGAGAAACAGGGAACTTGGAACAATTAAGGTTGTGCATTAAGCTGAGCCTGAGCCTGTAGGAGTTAGTTACATTGGAGGTCCAGAGTAGAGTAAGACGGATTACTGTGTTTTTCTTAGAGGCTAGTTGATTCTAAATAGGTTGAGTACAAAGTACGGAAGCTGAGTGAGATTTCGTGGCACACTATTAACTTTCTTGTAGGTTGGGTGAAAGTTTGATTTGCAAAGCCAAACTTTAAACAGCATTTCTCAGGAAAACAAATCAAAACAAAACATTCCCACACCCATAGAGCCATGATCCTGAAGGATTGTTTGAAACCCACATCGTGGGCTTAGGGAATGGATACCCGTCACTGAGCTATTCCTATACATGCTCTACATGCCACCCAGAAAAAGAGAACTGAGTGAACCTCTGAAGAAGGGTCTGCAAGGGGCTCAGAGTTAACATTCAGTCTGTCACCCAGAATTACTTGAAGAGCTGTCAACTAATGACTATGGGGAAAAACTTAGAACTGAGGTTACCTGTGGGAATGTCTGAAGACTGACTGGAGGGCTGGGTAAAAGGGAATGTTCTGGGGTGAGCTAAGCATTTCTTTCGTGGGGGTGTGCCTATTTGTCAAATTCATTGTTACAAGGCTGAGATCTGTACTTTCACTATATGACAGTTTTACCTCCTTAAAAAAAATAGAGTGAGGAAACGTTACTTAAAATACTTGAGGATGATCAGGACTCAACCAGGACCTATTTCAGAATATCCTCAGTGTTGTCTACCCACAGCATTTAGAGGATGACATCATCAGGAACACGTGAGGCAGGAGAAAGAGGACCTGGATTCTAGTGCTGGCTCTGTGGGCCTTTCCTGGTGGGTGGTTTCATTTCCCCCTCTTTTGTCCATAAACTAAGCAAGTTTTACAAGGCGCTTGCTAAGCTCAGACAGCATGTCCCTACTTTCGGAGACAACAGCCCGGGCCTGGCGACCTGGAGGTGTAACCTGATTTGGCAATTCTGTGATCTGAATCTCTTCCACATGTCTGGTGTCAGCCCTGCAGGGGGGGAGCAGAGCAATCTGATTCCTCCAGGAAGTCCATTGCTCTGTGGCTGCTAAAATTAGAAGCAGGCTGCTGCCCAGATCAAGGCCATTCCTTTCCCAGCCCCTCAGTGAACTAGCTTGTCTCCCTCCACCCCTGCTCCGTACAAATGTGCCGGTAATTATAGTTACATGAGGACCAGATGAGCTGGGGGCTTGGAGAAAGAAAGCAGGAACAGAGCTGAGTTTCTTGGAGACCCTGACTCTTCAGACAAAGAGACAGAGAAAGTGAAAGGAAAGCAAAGGGGGGTGGGGGCGAAGCAAGAAGGGAAGGAAGAAGGGAAAAGCAGTAAAAGAGAGCTTAGAACCTACTGAGTTCTACAATGGCAGCAGTCTAACCTTTGAAACAAAAGGCAAACCTCCCACAAACCTTTAAGACCTTGCTTTTCCTTTAGGACAGGGTGTAGTGGCTAGTTTCTGTGGAGCAGCTGGTAGCAGGGCTGGGCTGCCCTTGAAAACTTAGCTTGGCTGCAGATTAACTGTGGCCTTGGTTTCTTTCCCCATGCACACCTCATTTCTTTATCGACACCACGTAGACAGTGAGTGCAGATGAAATGAGCTGAAATGGAGGCAGGCAGGAAGGCTGGAGTATTCTAGGTTTAGCTGAACATGTTTGCAACGATTTTCTTTAAAAAAAAAAGTGTGTTGCATGTACGTCTCTCTGTGTGTGTGTGTATGTGTGTGTATGTGTGTGTCTTTGTGTGTGTGTCCACAGAGACCAGAAAGATGTTGGAGCCCCTGGAGCTAGAGTTACAGGTGGTTGAGCTGCCAGAAACCATTTCTCTGACCCCTTGCAAAAGATTTTGTAGTGTGGCTGACCTTAGATTAGGCTTTTGGAGCAGGGTCTCATTTCCTGGAGGGGGTGTTCCTTCCTGCGGTTCCTCCCCAGTGACCAGCCATCCTATAGGCTTGGAGTACTCAAGGAGTATGCAGCCTGGGCTTTTCCTTCCTATCTAACCATGGGTGTGGCAGGTGGCTTTTCAGCTGCCACTTCTCCTTGGACCTGTGCAGCTTAAGGTCTCTGGTCCTGTTGTGAGAGGGGACACATCGACCCTGCTTGCTGCTGTGGCTGCCCTCTGTAATATCAGATGCTAAAATGCTTACACAGTGGACACGTGCTGAGGAGGGGGTCTTCTTTATTGGGATTTTTTAAAAAAATTGGGGCTGAGAAGCTGGCTCAGTGAACAGAGTACTTGTGGTATAAGCATGAGGAATTAATCCTAGCACTCGGAAAATGGAGACCGGAGGATCCCCACGCTGGCCACACAGTCTCTCTGAAGTGGTGAGTTCTAGGCTCAGTGAGAGACCCTGCCTCAAAAAGTAAGGTGGCACATAAATAGGGACAGGGAAAGGATGACTTAGTGGATAAAACATGTCATGCAAGCATGAAGACCTGAACTTCAGTCTTTAGAGCCCACCATAAGGTGCCTGCCTGTAATCCCAGTGCCCCTATAGTGAGACTGGAAACAGAGATGAGAGAATCCTGGGAAGCAGCGCTGAGCAAAAATAGACTCTATCTCAGACAAGGCTGGAAGGTGAAGAGCAACATCCGGGGTTGACTGTGCTCTCCATATGTACCTTAGTATGCACATTCCCATTCACACACATGGATATGCACACACACACACACACACACACACACACATTAGAGAATAACATCTGATGTTGACGTCTGTCCACCACACTCTAGTGACACTCACACACGAACAGGCAACCACCTGGACACCACACTCACAAGGAGCGGTCCATCTAAAGACTCTTGCTTCCCTTTGGTGAAGCCTCCTGGAGATGCTGCTCTCGCATTACCTCATGTTTGTTATATAAAGACCCACTTGATGAATTTCTCCTTGAAGACAGTGCCAGGAAAAATTTCTCTTCTCAGTTCTATTCCAAAGCTGTTGTACAATGAAAAGTGTATACGCCAGCACATTTCCCTTTCATCCAGGAAAGCTGGAGATAAATCCAGCACTCAACTGTAGTAAACAACCCATCCCAGGTGCCCCGAGACACACTGTTCTGTTTTCACTCTATAGCTCTTCTCTGGCTACATTGGGCTTTTGGTGTTTTCTTAAACTCTTTTGGGAAATAGTGAGGTATAATATTTTTTCTTTTTCTGATCAAATCCACGCATACAAACACATATGCTTGGCATGAGTGAAGAACCTCTTCCCATTCTGCTGTTGCTGTTTTTTTTTGGTTGTTGTTGTTGTTGTTTTCAGTTTTGAGACAGGGTCTCACTATGTAGCCCTGGCTATCCTGGAACTCACAATGTACATCAGGCTGGCCTCAAGCTCAGGGAGATCCTCCTGCTTCTGTCTCCCTAGTGCTGGGTTTAAGGCATGTACCTCCACATCTGGCTATTGCTATCCATTCTAACAGTCATCACTACCACTTGGCCCAGGCTAAGAGCCAGGCACTGTGTGTGTAGTTACGAAATGGTTCTGGACATGAATTACTCATGGTTGGTCTGTTGAGGGTTCAGGCTGGTGTGTAAAGAGCTTGAGTGCAAGACAGTGCTAAAAAAACAGATAACAGGGGTAGGAAAGATGATTAGCAGTTAAAGGCACTGGCTGCTCTTCCAAAGGATAAGGATTCAGTTTTCAGCTCCCATATGGCAGGAGACAAATGTGTGTAACTCCAGTCCCAGATAATACCCTCTTCTATCCTCCACGGGCACCAGGCACACACATGCTGCCCAGATATACAAGCAGGCAAAACACCCCTACACACAAAATAAAAGAAATGAATCAATTAAAATCAGACAACAAAGAAAAGGACTGAAGAGCCCAGTGGAGAGGAGACTGGTTCTGCAGAGATCTGTCAGAATGGCCTCTGCTTCTTGGGGAGAGATTTCAGAATCTGCTAGGAAGGATGGAAAGGATTTCAGTGGCAGACGTTCTCTGACAGGGGAAACAGTTCAAATGATGACTTTGTAGAGGAACCTACACCCTCTGCATTTGGGAAGCGTGTTAGGACTTGAGTTCCGTAGGTACAATCCAGGAAGTGTTTGGTGAGGGCTGAGGACTCTGAGCATGTGTAGAGCAAACTTTGGAGCTAGGCAGGCTAGTGGGATGATTCCCTGTTTTGAACCGGGTAACCGGGCTACAGAGTCGTTAAGTAACGGGAAGCCAGGTCTCCACTGGCAATCTGGTACTTATTTTTAAGGTTTGAGACTGGAAATCCAGAAGATGGGATTCTTCAGGGCCAATATCCCGGAGCTTCCTTTTGGAACTAGGAAGCAAAGTTTGGGATGGCTTTTTTCTTTCCTTTGCTGAATGGGTGGATGAGGGTGTCAGAAAGGAGGAAGGGAGGAGCCCCCACCCCCCAGTACCATTTCAGGCTGTTTCCCTTAACAACCCCACAGATGGATTTCCGTGCAGTCTCACTCCCTTCCCGGTTCCTTTTCTGTTTTCGAAGGGGAACAATGAGGGAGTGAGGGATAAGCAGTGATGTTTATCTTTCCAGCTCAGAACTTTCAACTGCTGGAATCCCCCAGGGCTGGGGAAGGGTGGGTGTAGCCACTTCCCACTGTTGCCAAGGGTGGGAGACCTACACCCCCCCGCTGGGGCAGGGGGTGCGTGGCTTCCTCATAAATAGGAAATGTATCTCCAGAATGGGAGTCATCAAGGACTTATCTCCAGCAGCAGACACCAGAGAGGAGCCCTGCCCCATCCTTTATTCCAAAGAGAGAAGCTTGCCAGAGGCGACAGGAGAGGGTCACTCTGGAGAACCAGCCCCAAGGGCTGTGCTGTCATTCAAGCGTCAAAGGAGACATCTTTCTGCCAGACTTCCCACACTGGCCTCTGCCCCTCCTGGAACACTCCCTTGCAGGAATGGGAGGTGCACAGGTCTCTTGTAGAGCTGAGAGCCAAGGGGAATTTTGGTCAATTCCTTGGCATTCGTACAGAATCCTGAGCTGAACATCTCTGCTCTTAGAAACTGTGCTCATACGTGAGCAGCAAGCTCTTTAATGACCCAGCCATCTTCCCAGCCTGAGCTCTTAATAAAAATGTTGAATGTAGCCAGGTGTTTATTTCAAGGGTTTAAATTTGCCTTTATGCATTCCTTAGGTTCCCAATTATTTGTACTTCCCAATGCCAGTGGTTCCTTTTTTCACTTCCCCAAACAGAGGGCTGATTGAGCCAGTTCAAATTACCCGGTCAATGACTTGATACCAGTTTAATGTGTTTGAGGAAGTATCTTGGGAAATACTTAGATATGTGGGCTTTGTTTTGACTCATATCACTCTAATTTTCCCCACGGAACTTTTGATCCATTGGGGTTTCCTTCGGTGGTGAGTTCAGGTTGTGTTAGTACCTCAAATATGTAACAGTGAAGAAGAAACGGAAGCAGAGCTGGGTCAGAGGTAGAGACATGTACTGTTCTGCCAAATAGTCTACCTTTAGTTTTAACTAGCGCTGGTGGTGATGATGGTGGTGGTGGTGCTGTGACTTCTGGGTGGTCTCAGAGGGGACACTGGGGACTCTGGACAGCAGTGACTTGCTGGCCCATGGCCGTGTGTATCTACACACTCATGATGGAAGAGCCAGATCCCTCTGGAGCTGTCCCCAGCTCTCTGTCAGCGCCTCTGCCTGTCTTTGGTTCTTCTGGCAGGGATGCTGTGTGATGCTGATTAATGAACAAGAAACAACACCCTCCAAAGCTCAGCATGGAGACAATGACTGGACTTGCTCCAGGAATCTGAAGTATGCACCTGACCAACTGACCTCACCATGTTGTTGTAGGCCACGCCAAGGCTCCCTTCCTTGGCAAAAGGTTCTGGAGCTCTGCAGGCACACTTGGTGATGGCAAGTACCATCTGGAATACTGGGGCAAGACTGGCATCCCATTGCTACTGAGTCTTACCAATACTCCCTGAACTGAGCCAACAAATGACTCTGCCACATGGCAGGAGGAACGTGCCAAGAAGCCCAGGCTTATTCAGCACAAGTAGTAATGGGCCTAGAATATCCTCACATAGGGAAAGGATCAGGAAGACTGGCTGCTATCTCCCTGAGATGATGGGTTAGAACTGGGTCAAAGAAAGTATTGAGATGAGGCCAAGTTCAGGTTTCTAGGCCAGTTCCAAAACAAGGTCTTTTGCAGGAAACTGAGAAGAAGGTGATCCATGTTGTACTATAAAAAGTCAATCAGAAAATTGGGTCACAGCAATTGGATAGATTTTTTTTTTTTTTTTGATCACTGCTTGGTATCCTTGGTAGGAAAACACAAGGGACACTGGCGTAGTTTACATATATCTCAAGACCAAGGATTTAGATGGTAAGACGGAAGGTGGGACCAGAAATAAAGTTGGCATTAGATTATTAAACTGGACAAGAATTTGGTAGGGAAGAACTCTGTATTTAGGGTCAAATACAGTGAAGAAACTCTATAAGCACAGCACATCCTGAAGTGATGGGTGAAGGGGAACAGATAAAGGAAGGTTAATTAACTCTTTCCAGACCCAGGCACTTAGGGATTTGAAAGGTTAAAAGTGTCAACCCCACAGTAGCTGGAGGACTAAGCCCCAGGGAAGTACAGTATGATGATGAAGG
Source organism: Pachyuromys duprasi (assembly GCA_028658305.1). Classification (NCBI taxonomy): domain Eukaryota; kingdom Metazoa; phylum Chordata; class Mammalia; order Rodentia; family Muridae; genus Pachyuromys; species Pachyuromys duprasi. The sequence continues at coordinate 60,657,170 of CM053758.1, read as the reverse complement.
CTGAGTCATCTCTGCCTGGGCACTCAGGATGAGCTCGGCACTGCTCAGATCCCTCACAGGCCATAAGGCATTTAATAGTTGAAGTGAGTAAAGCAGATGCCCTTACCAATCTCTATTTTCAGGTAAGGAAACAGAAGGATGGAGAAGAAAACAGGCGCAAAGCCACACAGCTAGCAAGTGATGGAGCTGGTTTCTAAATTCCCTCTGCCAGTAAAGCGTAGGCAGGTTTTTAGTGAAGTAAGGAACATTAGACCTTGTTCTAAATAGGAAAGTAGCGGTAGATGCCAATGTGGACAATGAAGGTTTCCATTTTTAATCAGATGCTAATCCATTGGTGGGAGCTTTCAGCCTACTTTCTTTCTGCAATTCCTTGTTCCCCACCTAGTGGAAGGAAAGCTGGGTAGAAACCAGAAACCCATGGAAGGAGGAACAAAGGAGGGGGGATTGTCTCATAAAGCTAAAGTAGGTCTTGCTGGCTGAGAAAGAGCAATGTATGGACACCAGCAGCAATGCTGGCAGCTACTCTGAAGATAGTAAGTGTTCTTTTAGTAGAACAGTCAGTTGAGCTGAGATGGAGTTCAAGACCCCTGTATACCAAAGCAGCCTCGTCTGTCTTTTGATACGAGTGAGAAGGGGTTTGCATGTGATGGCGATGAACCATGTTTTCAGAAAAGAGTTTCTGATCATGGCCTCCAGTGGACTCCCACATCCCTGCTCTGCTGCTCCAGATTCCCTCCCCAAGCTGCCACCCTGAGACCCTAAACTCTTCCAGCTGGGACTGGCTAAGTAGTGGCAGGCAGAGACCTAAGGACAGAAAACGTGGACACACTTGCAGGTAGAGTTAGGCTCTTGCCATTTCCGTTCTTTTTATGGTTTTGGCTTTTGTTTGTTCTCTGAGACAGTCTCTCTCTGTAGTCCTGGCTGTCCTGGAATTCTTGCTGTGAACCAGGTTGATTTCAAACTCACAGAGATCCAACTGTCTCTGCCTCCCAAGTGCTGGGTTTAAAGACATGAATCACTACACTTTGCCATTTCCACCATATTTTGTGACATGGAGTTGATGTTTGTCCCCTGGTGAGAGCTAATGGGGAAGGCAAACATCGAAATAGAGATGTGACTGCACTATGTCACAGCCTGGTAGGACATCAAAGTTAAAAGTTTTCTGGACATTTGGGCATCTCATCATCAACGGTCCAGGAATAGAGTTTAACCCCCCTCCCAAACGATGTACACGGCAGTGGGTGCATGAGTCACATGGAGTGAAAAACAATGGGGGGCAGGAGATGAGGTCAGATTGCCCTGACTTGAACATTGGAGGGAGATAGTGAGAGGAAGCCAGAGGCTACAAGGGAGACATTCTTTCCTACAAGTGCAGCTCTGGTTGTGGTGAAGATGTAATATATCCAAGACCAGAACAAAGCTCCCTTCTGATCTTAAGAGAAAGGAGGAAAAACAGACGAAAGAATCTGTTATAAATGTATGTTTTGTAATCTTGAAGTCCGGTAAACTTATGTTAAGAAGACTCATATCACCACACCCGAGAGAACCAGCTGGTAAGGAGTTGGTGGCTTTCAGGGCTTGGGTTTGAGATAGGATCTCAAAGTTGAGTTCCAAGAGCACTTGAGAGTGTAGACTTGCCATGGAGACCAGACAGCTCAAATGAATGAAAGAGTGGGGTTCGTGGCCCCTCCAGAGGAGCTTAGAAGGACAACATTGAACAGGCTGAGAGCAAAAGGGTGGGACAGGCATCTCGGCCACTCTGTTTCTTCTGACGCGAAATACACAGTTCGCGCTGCCACAAAGCTCTCCAGATAGATTCAGTGGAACTGTTTTCCTAGTTCAGGGCAGAACTGACGAGGCAGGCTCAGGAGACTCGTGAGACCCCTCACACCCACATGTGGAGAACTATAAACATGTAGTGTATTTTCTATGTGTGTGTATTCATGTGCATGTCTGTGCATATGTGGGTATGGGTAGGCAGGTCCATGTGTGGAGGTCAGAGGACAAGCTCATTTGTTGGCCCTCAGGTGCCTTCTACCTTTTTTTTTTTTTTTTTGAGAGAAGGTCTCCGATTGGCCTGAAACTTTCTTTGCCAAGGAGTCCAGGCTAAGACTGCCAAGTACCAGGCATCCTTACAGGCCTGTAGATCATTCCTGGATGGGTCTGTGGACCTGAATTCATGCTTGCAAAGCAGACCTATCTTCCCAGTCCTAAAAAAATGTGATGTGTCTTAAAGCATTCACTTACTGAGCACTCATAGATCATGGCTTTGCTAGACTTGCCCAGCACCTCTAGTTCATTAAGAACCGCCTGCTTCTGCCTCCTGAGCACTGGAATTAAGGAGTGTGTATCCAGGCCCAAATGTAGAAAATCTTACACAAGCACATCACATTGCACATGATTTTTTTTTCCAGTTTGTTACTCATGGCATGCTAATGTCCCAGAGAAAAGCTGCAGCAAACAGCTGAAATTTCTTAAAGTTCTGGGAGCCAGAGCCTGAAAACGAGCTTTGGGAAGAGCTAGCTAGCTTGCCCTACAGGCAGGAGTAGGAAATTGCTCCAAAGCCTCTTCTCTGTATTTGGTGGTTGGAGCCGCTCTGCAGGGTGCCATGGCTCACAGATGCATCACTCTAATCTCTGTCTCCATCATGACATTTCACCCATGTGTCTGGGTCCAAATTTCCCTCTTTTGGTATAGGCACCAGTCACTGGATGAGGGACTTTTCTAGTATGAACTTGTTTAAACTTGCTGAGTCTGCAATATGGTAACATTTACTGAACCGGGGGATGTGAATTTGAGCACCCTTTAATCCACACATGTGAACATCTCTTTATGTAAGTAAATAGATTTCATTACTGTTACCTTTTGCACCTCTCTTTTGTCTTACTATGTAGCCTAGGCTGACCTCAAACTCACAATCCTCCTGCCTCAGCCTCTAAAGTCCTGGAATTACAGGAATCTGTCATTACATCAAGCTGTGCTTAAATTTTGGTATCTATGTAGTTCTTTTCCATTGAGAAATGCCTCAAGCAGAGTTGGGGATCAAAAGCAGATGTTTGCTATTTGATCTCTCTTCACCATAGCATTCTGCTGGGTACAGTGGTTGAGAGAGGGAGGAGGCTGAAGGGGTTTTTAGAAAGCATCATTCACAGGCTGAATAGGAGCATCCTTGCCTGAGAGACAAACACATAGGAGGGTGGGAGAGGAGTTGTTCTAGCACCGTGGTCATGGTGAGGACTGTGGACACCACCAGCGGGGAGTGTTAGCAAAGGTGATGACTCTTGCAGTTGATACATTCTGACCAAAGTATGGAGGGTGGGCTCTGCACAGGTCACAGTGGCCTGACTCTTCAAGGGCTCAACATCTGTTTTTAGACTGGACTGATTATAGCCTATTCATCTGTCCATCCCACCAAAACACATCCAGCCTACAGGAATGGAATTTATCTGTCAACGAAGCCGAGTCAACTCCACCCTCAGTCAGATGGACAGAGTGTGCCTGTCCACAGGCCAGGGAGGAGAGCCTGCTCTGCACTTTGGGACATCATCATAGGTGTTCAGAAGCCAGGAACAGAGCCAAGAGCAAAGTGGTCTCTGGGTGTGTTAACTACAAACAAGAAGCAACGTAAGGGAGGAAGGGCCTATCTTGGTTCATGGTGAGAAGGCTTAGTCCATCACGGAAGGATGGCATGGTGCCCGGAATGGTACTGCTGGCACTAGGCCACTTAACAGCATCTGGGAAGCTCGGGAAGTAGAGAGTTGGGCATGGGCTGCTTACTTTCTCCTTTTATTCGGTTCAGGACCCTAGCCCATGGGATGGCGCTGCTCACACGCTGGGCAGGTCTACCCTCATTTAGTCTTTTTCAAACTGTCATTGGAAAACACACTGACCAACACCCTATGCATCTCTTAATTCAATCAAGTTGCTAATGGAGATCAATGTCACACGGGGGAAGCTGAAGGACAGTAATTCACCTGGGACCCACCTGACCCCAAGGTTCATCCTGAGCTGTGACGTTGAGGGTGAGAAAGAATGCTGTCCATCAAGCAATGGTTACCGGGGAAATGGAGACCCACTCATCACCACCTCTCATGACCCAGGAGAGGTCCTTGAAGGCTTACCTGGGTTAAGGTGGGCAGGGACTCAGAGGCCAGACACAGGATCAAGCCCACATAGAAGCCAGCCCCAGGGTTTGGTGGGTGGGTAGCTATGCTCCTTCAGTGAACAAAGTTATGACTGGAAAAGAGAGCACATCCTCTACTGCAGGTGGATGGGAGGCCTTCAAAGAAGGGATACTAAGTATTTCTAGGTGTAGCATGTGCTTCGAAACTCCTACTGTGGACCAGCCACAGCTCAACAAATAGTGTCAATGGGACAGGCTGTACAGCTGGGGGTCATAACAGTCCCTTGTTCATTGCTAAGAAAACATTGCCCTGAACAGGGATTTGCAGAGAAAATACAACGTGCCAGACCATGAAGGGTGGGACAACCAGCTGAATCCAGTCTAGAGATGTGGAGGACACTCGGTTTGAAGACAGTATTGCTGGATGAGAGGAAGTTACAGGAAGAAGGGATTTGAATAGGTAAATCCTAACAGAAGTAACAGTGAAGTTGACAGCAACCTTGAATACTTGGCTCCTCTTAGAACAGGGCACGAAATATTGTTTACAGGAGAGGAACCTGGGACAATTAAATAGTCACTTAGGAAATGTGGTGGTTGTTGTTTGAGACTATGTGTTGGCCTCACTAAATAACCCACTGAATAGCCAATGATGACCTTGGGCTTCTGGGCCTCCTGCCTTCACCTCCCCTGTGCTAGGATTGCAGTTTATGACTGCATGACCACACCCAGTTTTCACTAGGCAAACACTCTATCAACTGCACTACAGTCTAGCCTTTATAAGTCTTTGATATGCAGCAGGCTTTTCATCTCAACGTTCCTCATGATGAGGGATCGTTAGTTTCAGGAGCACTGGTTGGAAATACAGACCCACTTGTCAACTGGAATCTCCTTTTCTTAAAAAAATTAGAATAAATTTAATCATGCATTAAACATTATAATGGGTTTCATGATGACATTTTCAGACATGCATATATTGTTTTGTAATCATATCCATCCGCTATTATCCTCCTTTGCCCTCCCATCTCGCAGATTCCTTTCCTGTTCCCAAGAATTCCCCGTTCTTCTCTCATGTATTTTTCTCGGATGGAGTGACCCAATGGGTTTCACTGGGGTTCCTTACAGGAAATGAATGTGGGTTTAATTAAGGAGCACAGCTACCTCACGAGTGGCTGTACTTCTGAAGAAAACATCTAGAAGAAGGGAGATACTCCCAGCCACCATTTACTTTTGGAGGAGGAGAGGTGCGTTGAGCCCCACTTCCCTAGCAGCTGCCTATAGAGAGCATTGGGGTGGGGAGCAGCCTTATGAGTGCCCCCAATTGGGATCTTGCAAACAGAATCCTAAAGCTTTTCCTAGTCCCCCCCCCCCCCCCCCGCACTGGTGTTTTTAGGGATAACATGCTATATCTATGACTTGCCACAAGAGGGCACAATTGCCCAATTCTGAAATTAAAATTAATTTCCTAAAACTCAGAAAAAACCTGGTTCCACTCAGCTGACTTTTGGATCAGATCACACCAAGGAGTGTCCAATGTGGACAATGGAAAGCTGCAAGAATCTTCTGAGTGAGGTGCCCGGCAAGCTGTGAGGAGAACACTGGCATCTGTGCTTGCTCCAATGCAGTGTCTTCATAACAGCCAGCAGAGGCAGCGGCTGTGCCAAAGTGTTTCACACACCTCCTGACGCACATCGCAATAACCACAAGATTCAGGTTTTCATATGTCTCATTTTACACCCGAGGAAATTGAGTCACAGTTTGCGACTTTACCCAAGGTCACAGGTAAGTTCTGCCCCTTGAGTCAAGGATGCCTGACTCAGGGTAAATGATTGAAGTCACACAAAACTAGCCTTACAGTATAGAAGTGCTTTGAATCTCTTGTAGCGGCAATACCAGACTGAGAACTGCATACCAATGTGCTTGAGGTCTGTGACTGCCGTGCAAATAGAAAGCCATGTTTTCCGGTTTTCTTTCTTTCTTTCTTTCCCCCCACCCTCTTCACGCTTGAGATGGGTTTCAGTTCTGACTTCCACGCTTCCTTGGGTATTTCGCAGAACTTCTCTGAACTTGTCTCCCTTTTTCTGTGAAATAAGAGTAAACCCTAGCTTTTCCCATTAGGTTAAGGGAAGAGGAAAAGCAGGCTGGTTGAGGAATGGAGTCTGTGTTTAAAGCTAGTTTAGTTTAGCTAGTATTGCAGAGCCCCAGGAACTCGCCTCACTGATAAGCTCGTAAGTGAAGCACAACACTTAGGAATTCTGTTTTTAAATAACAATAACAACAACAATAATAATAGAGGGTGAGAGAGGAATGGAACCAAACAGCTCATCTTTATTACATATTAAATATGACTATCTATGTATGAAATACTTAGTGGGTGTGTGTATGTGTGAAGCCAAAAGTTTTCTTTTTTGACCGAGGAGATGGGATGAATGGGTGGTGGCAAACAGGTGTGTCTGTGAAGCTGGAGTTTTTTGAGGAGAAAACCCTGAGCTGGATGTAAGTCATCCTAAGGCCCCATCACTGATCAGGAGAGGCTTGTGGCTTTCCACAGCTCAGTTCCACTCGGTGGGTTCCAGAGGCTCAGACTGGCCCATGTATCCATACTGTAGGCCCTCATGACCCTTCACAGGGTGGAAGCTTCTGTCCCAACTAATTATTCGAGTCAAACTGTAACATTACCACTTTTTAAAAATCAGCTTGTCGTGTGCAACTCAGGTTTGGTTTGCCTTGCTTGAAGCCTCGCTTGAATAGGGGAAAAAAAAGAAATTTGAAATAAATTTGCAGTGATTTGGAAGACACTGTCCATCGGCAGCTACAGGGCCTTTCTCCCAGAAGACAGGGCCTGAAGCTCCACCTTCATGCTGGCCAAAAGCCAGAATCCTCCCAAGGACATCTGTGAGTCTCCAGCGGGCTTCTGCCCTCTCGGTTCCCTTGCTCTGGGATCATCTGCTTCTGAAGAGTCCACCTCCTAAATGAAAAACATGTTTTTTGTTGTTGTTGTTTTGGTTTTCTCCTATTCTCCTTTGCTTCTTCTAGAAGAAAGACCCTGCTTTCAAACCCAGCCCTGAATCTACCCTTGGATTTCTAAAGCCACCAGGGTGTTGAGAAAAATAAAAGACTTCCTGTTCACAGGGACCTCCCTTCTTCCCTCACAGTGAGGAAGGTAGGGAGCTGGGAAGCAGGACATTTCTTCTGAGGTCAAGACTTCAGAGCGCTCAGCAGTTAGACATCTGATGGGTGCACTGATGAGGCCACCAAAGACTGAGTGTTAGACTGCCAAGTTCCAGTTGAAAGAGTCCAAAGGAACTTAACTGTTAGGCTCGGTAGGGGTGGGTGGGTGTTGTGCCTGGCTTAGGAGAGATATATGGTATTCATGTGGTATTCTTGCCTGTAGGAGTCTAATGAAAACAGGAGGGAAAAACCAGATGGAGACATAAAAACCTGGACGACTTTTCTGCTGAGTCAGCCTCATATGTTCTCTGTTGAGGGTGGGAGTAGATGCCCTGGTTGTGTGAAGCATTAAAGAAAATTATGTCCTTCGGTTAGTGTAAGACCGTTTCTGGTACCTTGCCTTCTGTATCAAAGGACTCTTCAATGGGAAGCCAACTTCCCATTGAATAAAGCTTATCCTTGTCTCTTCCCCTATAAAGGCAAACTATTTGTTTAACAGCTGTGGGTCATCCCACAGGCCAAGTGGGATCTAGCACCAAGTTCAGCACAACTTCCCGGCTTTTGTTGTGATTCCAGCAAGGTGAGCACATCACTCTCTTGTACTGGACATTTCAGCTTAGGTGTGGTGGAGCAGCAGGTGCTGTCTATAAATTCCGTGCAGACCTGTGTGTACTGTCCCCAGGAGCTGGTCCCACCCAGAACTTTGGTGACTTCAGTTAGCCTAATGGATGCACTAGAAGAATGGTGTTCTTGATGGCATCTGTCTGGTAGAAAGCAGCTCTCTTCTTTTGAAATTGTCTCAGGGGGGCTGAGCTGGGTGTGGTGGGGGGCATTCCTGTCATCCCAGGAAGCACATGCAGGAGGGTTCTAAGCTCCAGTTTGGGGCTTCACAAAGAGTTTCCCATCTCTAAAGAAAGTATGTGGGCCGGGGATCCAGCTTAGTTGGTAGAGTGCTTTGTAGCATAAGCAAGGCCCTGCATCCAATCCTGAGCATCTCTCGCCACATGTGATGGCATGTGCCTTGGAATCTCAGCACTCATGTGGTAAAGGCAGAAAGAGCAGGAGTTCAAGGTCATCTTTGTCTATACCATGAAGCCAGCCTGGGTTACTCGAGACCGTGTCTCAAAAAATTTTATTTTAAGTATCGTCAGTGCTTCTTAAAATATTGATTTCATGAGATGATCTTGAGGAAACAGATTTCATGTTGAAGTGAACTTGAGCTGTAGCTGTCGTAGCTTTCCAGGACATGCCTTATACCCAAGACTCTGAGAAGCCCCGTGATTAAGAATCCTACTTGTTTCCTACCTTAGATTTACTTGACAACCAGCTTCTTTCTCTTTCGTGTCTATTAGCACACTGCAGACTCCTTTGGCCGTGCCTTGCAGACCTGGCAGTAACCTCCCATTTCTATCGATGAAGAGAACACTGAGGCCCAGCGTCAACTGTGCTTGAACAGCCAGTGGGAAAGCTGTCCTGCCGGCCTTTCTCAGTGTTACCCCGAGCTGACCTGCATTCCATCCTCATCCAGTAAGGACTTCCATAATCTGTTTTTCGTGCATGTCGTCTGGTTCTTTTTCCCAGTGTCTGAACTTTGTCCCACTTCTCTTTCCTGAACATGATTCTTTTCAAGTGTTTCTGTCGCTTTTCTTTTCTTTTTTCCTACTAGATATTTTACAAGTAACAAAGACTGCAACGAAAGTTTCCTACACTTCATCAAAGAGTGGGAAAAAAATAGCAAATACTTTTTAAAGTATATGTCTGCTTTATGTCAAAATCACAGCTGTGGGGACCAGGTCTGTTGCTAGAGACAGATTTAGTCAACCACACACGGTCAGCAACGAGTGAATAAATATCAATTTAAGTCTTGTTTTTGAGGGTTTGAAAGAAATGTAAATGAAAAATTTTGTGTAATTATATATAAACTAAATATTTTATAATCTCAGAAAGGGTCTGAGGACTTTGTCTTGTCCAAGTGATTGAAAGGTCCCTTTTGTGTGCCTCCCCCAGGAAGGAGAAATCACATGTCTCATTTTTGTGAGAAAGCTCCCTGATATAAAAGTAATCTTCTGAGATTTAAGACTCCTAGAGTCAGTTTTTAAAAGTTATCTCTTGATCACTTTCCGGGAAGTTTAGGATGTCTCATCTCCTTCCAGGGCCAGAGATAGGGCTCAGGCCCCATTTTCCTGACAGGTAATTAAACTCCTGCTGTTTTAGTTCTCAGTTTGCAGGCTGCTGCCTATGAGAAAAGGACCCAGCCCCAAGGCCCTCAATGCCTCCTTGTTTACCATCCAATTCTATGAGGGAGTCTATGTGATACAGTAAATCGTCGTTGTGTGTGTATGAGTGTCTGTGCGTACACATACACACACACACACACACACCTGTGTGTGTGTCTGTGTGTCTGTGTGTGTGTGCATGCACAAATGTGTTTTGAGGCAGGGTCTCACTGTAGAGCCCTAATTTTCTGAGTGGATTGGGCTAGCTTCTAACTCACAGAAATCTGCTTCCCTTTACTTCCCAACAGCGATTTAAACTATTTTTATTTTTTAACTGCGTGTACATGTGGGTGTGTGCGGAGGTATGTGCACCTGAGAACAGTACCTGATGGAGGTCAGAGGCACCAGATTCCCTGGTACCAGTGTTCCAGGCAGATGTGAGCCGTTCAGCATGGGTGCTGAAAACTGAACTCCGCTCCTCTGCCAGAGTGATACTTGTTCATAACTGCTGAACCATCTTTCCTTCAACCCCCAGGCCTTTTAGAGGGAATTTTCATTCAACCTAGGCTGGCCTCAAACTTACTTTGTGCTTGAGGAGACCTTGAACTCCTGATCCTTCTGTCTCTGCATGGTGAGCACTGAGATTACAGCAAACCTGGGTGGAGCAGGAATACTTCTGGGGCTGTACTTCAAGTGATTGCCTCATTGTGCAAACATCATTGCTGCATCTTCAAGCCAAGGTCTTAACGTTCCTCTCTATCTGCTACTGCCCCGCCTCATATTTCTTTAGGAATGCCTCATCCCTTTTTCATGTTCTTGAATACCAGCTGGAGTAGGTCTGGACATGACTGACTGGTGAGGAATAATCATCATTGATTTTGTAATTTTGCAAACAAAACAAAACGAAAACCAAACAAATAAGAAGCCCCCCGCTTTGAACTTTGTTTCCAGGTTGATTATTTCGTGTGAACTATTCTCCAACACCAGTATTGGCTTTGAATGCTTTGCGTGACAGTGAACAGAACTTCCCAAGAGCAAATGAGACAGCCTGGAGATGTCCCAGTATGAACTGCAGGAGATTGCTTCCAGGGGAACTCCACACGCTGCATTATAGTACGTTGTAATAAGCAGGGGGCAGACCTTTTAAAATAGGGGTAAAAGAACCCTATGGTGAGTAATAAGCCAGTAACGCAGTCATTTAGTGTCACTACGATGAGTATGCGTTATCCGTGAGTGTGTGTGCTGTGCTTTTGTTCAGCAGGCGGCACCCAGGTTTTTCTATTATACCAGCATCACCCCAAGTATCTGAGCGATGCTCTGTGGGTTTGATGGCACTGCTGCGACATCACCAGACAGAAGCTTGCTTTCATCCTATTATGATCCTGTGTGAACAGTTGCACACGATGACCATTGTTCAATGTGTGCTACAAGGCTGGGTTTAGCAGTCTGAACTTAGGTACGCTGCTAGCTTCATTGAGTCTGTTTCCAGTTCCTCCCGAACCCTGAGTGACTTGTGTCTGATCTATGTAATGGCTGATTTAGCCCCTTTAGAAGTACCTGAGCATGTGGTGATGGAGGAACAGAATCAGTGGAGGCACAAAGGGGCGGAATATTCCTATCTCTGTGTCCCATGCTGCAGTTTCCCAGCTCAGCATCTTCCAGGTCGATGAGGAACCCTTTACCTTCAAGTCTGCCCAATTATCACTCTCAACCCCTCCCGCCACGGCAGTAATGACCCAGAAGCCAGTTCCTCTTTCATCACTTTGTCAGTGGCTTGTGTATATTACAGTCTCCCGAAGCAATTTGTTTTCTGGGTCTGGCTCCCCTGATTGGCTGGGCTTGGCTCTCACCTTCCATATTCTGCCTGTATTGGAGTCCCTGGACACTGGGGAATTAATGAACGTATTCAGTCAGCAGACAGCCCCGGGTGGTTCTATCTAACTACTTATTCCTCCTACTCATAAGACAATATTGTCGTTAAGAAATGTGGCTACAGCAAACATTTTTGTTTGTTTGTTTGTTTGTTGGCTTGTTTTGATTAAGAGTGCCTGCAAATCACAGGTTTGCCCTTGCATTTGGACATGGGCAGGGAGGAGTGCTATAACATCCATGAAAATATGGACTGTCTTGGAAATGGATACAGAAGTATATGCGAATACAGTAGTTTCTTCTTTTTTTTTTTTTTAAGGATCTGTGAAGACAGCATCAGCTATAATTGGAAGTTATAGTCATACTCAAACAAAATCATGTGAGAATGCTTCTTATGCGTGTGGCTTTGTCCCTCCAACAGTTTCCACCTTACTTTTTTTTATTAATTACACTTTATTCACATTGTATCCCCCCATAAACTCCTTCCTCCTCCCCTCTCAATTCCACCTTCCCTCCCCCTTCTCTACACATGCTCCTTGCCAAGTCTACTGATAGGGGAGGGCTTCCTCTCCTTCTTTCTGATCCTAGTTTATCAGCTCTCATCAGGACTGGCTGCATTGTCTTCCTCTGTGGCCTGGTAAGGCTGCTTCCCCATCAGGGGGAGGTGATCAAAGAGCAGGCCAATCAGTTCATGTCAGAGACAGTCCCTGTTCCCATTACTATGGAGCCCACTTGGACACTGAACTGCCATGGGCTACATCTGTGCAGAAGTTCTAGGTTTTCTCTTTGCATGGTACTTACTTGGTTGGAGTATGAGTCTCAGGAAAGACCCCTGTGCTCAGATTATTTGGTTCTGTTGCTCTCCTTGTGGAGCTCCTGTCCTCTCCCTATCTCACTATTTCCCACATCTTTCGTGAGATTCCATGCACTCTGCCCAACAGTTGGCCATAAGTCTCAGCATCTGCTTTGATAATCTGCAGGGCAGAGCCTTTCAAGTTTCTTCTTTTGGAACCTGTGAAATGTGAGTAATGGTCCCTCCTTTTATGTTCTGGTTTTCCAGTGTCTACAGTGAAGGGGTGTGGCTTTGTGAAATGGCTGTTGACAGGGACTAGAAAAATAGGCTGGAATTGAACCATGCTTCCACAGAAAGCCACTCCATTTTCAGAGTGCTTTAACTTAGATCCCAACGTGAAGAGCAACAAACAATGAACAAACAAAACCAAACAAGCCCCCAGCATTTTATGCCTACTGTAGTGTGCACACCTGTTAATCCAGCACTAAGGAGATCTCCAGCTCAAGACAGGACTTTACACAATGAGTTCAAGGCCAGCCTGGGATATCCATCCAGACCCTGACTTAAAAATCTAACCAAAGAAAAAGGACAGAAAAAAAAGTTTCAAGATTTGTTTTTTTTCCCCCCACGAGGGAGCGCTTGGAACAGCGTCCTCCCCAGGGTTTGACGGGATCTGCGATGTAGTGCTGGTCATCTAAGACAGCAGCAGTGATGGGAGGGGCAGGGTGAAGAGGACGGTGCTTGGCAGCCCGAGGCGGGACCAGCACATCTGGTGTGCTGTCACTTATTGGCCAGCCAAGGAGACCTTGACCAACCGGGAGCTTCCTGGTAGTCATGGCAACGAGGCACGCTAACGCCGCTAACGCCATGTGTCCGGAGAGGCTGGCTTTCTAGAGAGCAGGGGTCCATGGCGCAAAATCATTACGGTCCCGGAGTCCGGATGGGCAACTGGAACGAAGACATTTGCTTGGAGGAGGTACGCAGAGCGCTGTTGGCTGCTGCGTCCCTAGGGAACTAGACCCTGCCCTGCGTGCTCTCTCTCTCTGCTGAGCACTTAGTGTTCCCCACCTTTGCCATCCCCGGGGTAGCTGCTGCCTCTGAGCACCCGGCTTCACTGGGTGTCCCCACTCTACCCCTCTGCCTTCACTAGCTTTGCAGCATGCCCAGATGTTGGTATGTTCTGGGTTACCCATGTGTAGGGAGGGCTGGGTTTTCCACGCGGTCATTCCACAGCCAGGAGGACCCCAGTGGAGACCGCTGGCCTCCACATACCACCGCTGGCTCTTCCTGGATGAGATAAACAGAGGAGACCCGCTTCTTCTCTTTCTGGAGCTTTTCTCTTCCTATTTCTAAGTATTCCACCATGACATGCCGAGGACATTTCTGCGGTCCCCAAGTAATCACATTTCCTCGTATTCTCAAGTTGTCTTTGAGCTTGAGATGCTTTCGAGGGAAAGGTTGCCAGTGCTCTGCCACCGCTCTGATCTTGTCCCCTTCATTCTGTCTCTGCATCCCCAGGAGCGCATGAGAGAGTTCCTAGAGAAGAGGGAGAGGGGACAACTTCTTATTCAGAGAAACAGAAAGCTGAAAAAGCATCTTGTGAGACCGGTAATATTAAATCCCAACGCTGATTTCAAAATTCTGTCTAGTTAAGTGTGAATAAAGCAAGGAACATTTTTATAAACAAGTAACCATTTTGGATACTTGAAAAAAAATTAAAACTGAAAAGTACAGTGTTTGAAATTCCTCTAGATTTTAGGAACATAAGGGAAGTCTGCCGTGGTTTCTGTTTACTTAATTATGTTTTCATTTTTCCAAATAAAGGGATGGATGAATGCTTGCACAAGTAAAGTGCCTTTCAGTTGCTGCTCAACAAAATATGTTTAACACATGTTGAACAAATTGATAAAGGAAACCTATGGGGATTCCAACAGCTTCACTTGACCTTGTTTGGGGTCACTGTGAGCTTGCTTGACAATGTGGAAGGGTTGGAGGGAGGGCCTTACTGAAATGGTGCTAGTCTGAGAAAAAAAAGGAGGTAAACTTGGGAGAGGCCCTGGCCTCAGCAGCTAAGGAATCGTGTGGCTTATTGGAAATTTTCTATTAAAATTGTAGATGGAGCTTTCGGTATCCCATGACGGATATGTTCACTTTGGCGATAAGGTGCTCCTTTTGAATCCTGACTCTGCCCAGGAGGAGGAAGCTGCTCTGTTTCAGAAAGGACACCTGTCCCTGTGCATAAGCCCAGATGAAGTTAAATCCCAGCTTCATGATGAATTAGAAATACCCTGTGGCGTGAGTGCTGTTCAGACCATGGTCCCGACAGGCAGGAACACCTTCACCATTTTGAGGTAGAGACACTCAGCTTCAGAGCATTGCTGTGTCTGCTTGGATTTGTAGCTTAAAAAACGCTCTGAGATGAGGAGACACTAGTCAGTGTTTGCCTCACATGTGTGAGGACATGAGTTGGATCCCTAGAACTTAAAAAAAAAAAGCCTAGTGTGGTAATCCTTGTAATCCTGGCACTGGGGAGGCAGAGACATGCAGATTCCTGAGCCTAGCTTACTTGGTGAATTTCAGGCTGAATGAGAGACTCTGTGGTTCTTTTCATTTTTATTTTTTTTTAAAGGTGGACATCACCTGAGGAATACTACTGTGCATGTAAACACACACACACACACACACACACACACACACACACACACACACAAATCAGGCAGTGATGGCTTCAGGCAAAGCTTATGTGAACATTTTCTGAGGTCTCATCTTGCTTGCTTACTTGAAAAATGTTCTTGAGGGCCCTTTTGCACGCCTGTTGGTCTAAGACAGCAGGCTAACTAGCTATTCGTGTTCAAATAAAAATCCTTTCTTCATGATGATCATATCCAGAGACCTGAACTTATATTCTGCCTGGAAGTACAGAAGGATTTTCCAAACAATGTGGCAGGATGCTTTGTGCTCACAAGAGTGCTTGTGTTGCTCTTGATGGCATTAGCTTAGCATTGAAACAAAAATACAGCCTTTAGTAAAAGATTGCATCAGATGGGCTTTGCTCTTTTAAAATCATCTACTGAATATTGACTTAGAAATGATCAATGGGTCCGTTACAGACATATAATCACAATTATAATCACTTTGTTTGAGACTTTGTGACAAGAATAGAACCTGCCATCTGCAGCCTTCATTTAAATTTTCTTGAGTACAGATGGTTTGTAGTAAAACAACTTAAAGTTGACGACCACTTTTATTCCCTGGAAGATTATGAGGGAAGATTGTATTAGATTCCTGCAGAGGTATAACCTTGGCTCTGTCTAAAAATGTCAGTGCACATGACCAGAAGAACTTGACATATCTTAACATGGCATGCTTAGCTCATTCTGGAGGCTCTGGATTTGATCTGTGAGGCAGAGCACAAAATAACATGCTAGCTGGATGTTAAGGCTGAAACAGGATTTTTATAGCTTGCTGTAGAGGCTTAGGCCTGTAACCCCAGCACTCTCAGGAGGCTGAGGCAGGAGGAGTCCTGGAAGTTCCATGTCAGTTTGAGCTACATAGCGAGTCCAAGGCCAGCCTGGGCTTCAGTGTGAGACACTATCTGAAAACACCGAAAACCAAAACCGTACATGTACCCAAATGTAGAAGGAATCTCTTGTGTTGTGTGGATGTAATACCTGTCAATTAAAAAACCTATGGCCTATAGCTTACGCAGGAAATAGGGTGGGACATCTGGCAGGCACAAAGGATTCTGGGATAGAGACAGACTGTGGGAGATTAAGTAGACAAAAGGTGAGTAAGATGGATGTATGGTGCCTGAACTCAGGTAACCAGCCACGTGGCAGAATGTAAATTAGTATAATGGGTTATTTTAAGTTATGAGCTGGTCAGAGAAGAGCCTAGCTATATAGCCTAGGTATTTGTATAGTAATTAATGGGTCTCATGAGTCATTATTCTGGAAGCTGACAGTAGGCACAGCAACATAATGGCATCCTATTACTACATCCAAATACATGAATAGATTAATACAAGAAAAATGCCTTTTAGTTGGTGCTCAAGAATATTTCAATGAGTCTTGCACAAATTGATGATCACTTCCAGTGCATGGTTCTCATCAGCCTCTCTTGATGCTATCTGGGATGACTGAGGACTTGGTCATGGTGAACAAAAAAGAGTGAAGAGGAATTTTTGTTACTTAATTTAGTGTGATATGTGAATACATGCTGTCAAGAAAAGTGTGGGAAAGAGGCAGAGTCCTCACTCTCTTTCATTGCTCTTACCTATAGTGAGAGCAGAAGCAATGAGGAAGAGGGCCAAGTCCTTCGATACGGGCAAAACTTCTGCATCGGCATAGTGGCAGGACTGGAAAGCAAGATGGTGAGTCTTCTTCTGTGTGCCTACTGTCACCTATCATTCTTGTTTTCCAAGGTGGCCAATAGCTATCCCAAGAAGGGACTGGGCAAGTGAGGACACCATTTCTGCTGCATTCAGTCTGTGGGTTCCAGTGGCCATTTTGTACTTGATTCTTTCCTCTTCACTTTGTAAATAACAAAACAAACAAACAATGCTGCTACCCTTGAAAATTAAGGAGGGAAGAGAGAAAAATCTTTTTGTAATGCAGCTGTCAAAAGGCAAAAGTTCATACCACTTTAAACAGAAAACTAAATGATTGTGTTAACTGGTATTTCTCACATCCCACCAATACTAGCAAGGTATACACTACCCAGACTAATCTTGAGCTCCTAGATTCAAAGTGTTCCTCCTGTCTAAGCATCACAAGTATCTGGGACTACTGGCATGGACCACTGAGTCCAGCTCTGGAAAGTTAAATTTTTTATTAGCAAAAGATGTTTGTTTGTTTTTACTCGTAAGAAACAATGAGGACAATATGAGGATTCAGAAGTCAAGAAGCTTGAGTCTCTGCGATCCTCCTTTATTTTGGAGGTTATAAAGTATAATGGGCCAGGCTTGGTGGTACACACCAATAAACCCCAGGACTTGAGAGGTTGAGACTGAAGGACTGTCATGAGTTTGAGACTCACCTGAGCTATATACAGTAGGACCTATCTCAACAAAATACGATGGACAACAGAACCAGGATTTCACATGCAAGCTGTGTAATAGGGATTTGTGTAAACTAACCATTTGAGTCAGTGACTCATAAAATTTTAGCACTGTGCAGGCAATGGTACAATTGCTTTGTACTTATTCATTTTTTTTCAAGTGAGTCTCTGACATAAGGACATTTGGAATACAGAAGTTCAGCTACTAAATGGCAGAGCTGGGACTGTATATGCATTGTTATGGTTTGGATGTGAAATATGCCCATATATATATAAGCCCATATATAATATATATATAATATATATAATATTATATATATATATAATATATCAGTGTTTGAATACTGAGTTACCAACTGGTGGTGCTCTTTTGGGAGGTGAGACCCAACTGGAGGAAGTGGTTTGCAATCACTTTATGGGTTATAGCTCTCTCGGATTCCAGCCCAATCTCCCTGTTCCTTGGTCCACTGAGATGTAATCAGTGGCTTCTCACATACTGCCACATGAACAGTCATGAGCTGTTCCTGCTGCCAAGTCTTCCCCACCATGAGAGACTAACTCCTTAAACTGTGAGCCCAAATAAGCCCCTCCCTCTGCATGCTGTATCTTGTGAGGATTTGCTGACAACAACGAGAAAAGTAAAACCAACATATTTCAATAAATGGGAGATTCCAGTATTATCTGATGTGATGATCTATCGTTCTTTTTTTGTTTTGTTTTTGGTATCACAGAGACAAACCAATGATTCCAGTCAAAGTATGCCACGTGTAAGTGGTGATCTGTGTTCTGAGTTTAGATGCAAAACTGGAACACTAAGTCACTGAGACAGGCGTGTTGCCCCCAGAGACCAGCACACAAGTGTTTGGCTTCTTCTATTTGTGCTTTTCTATATGTCTTGTATGTTGTATGGCAGCATTGTAGCTACCCAGCCTTTATTCTATGTTCAGGCAGCCGGACATATTTATCTCCTCTCCTCATTCCTCTCCTCTCCTGTTTGTCTGACTAATCAGCTAAGGCTCTCCTTGAACTAGTACTCCTCTTGCCTTCTGAGATTACAGGTGTGCGCCAACATACCTCACCAATTGGGTTTGTTGTTCCATTTTTATGTCACATATAAGGTTCCATGTGTATCTATGTGTAAATGCTTAAAGCTTCCCCTCCACCACCCACCCCCAACCCCGCCAACCCCAGTTAGTCTATCTTTAGAATAAATTTTTTTTGGCATAGAATTACTGATATTAAGAATGTGACTACAATTAGAGGTGGTTGAAAGCTGGATATGGTGACACACACCTATAATTTCAGCACCCCTGGGTGCTGAAGCTTGTGGATTGCTCAAAGATTACTCTATGTGACAGTGTGAGATTCTGGCTTTTTTTTTTTTTTAAAGATAACATGTAACCCGTTTTTTAAAGAATTGATTGTACTAATTTGTTCTCTCAGCAACAGTAAATACAAATGACATTAAAGAGTGACAGACATGATTTAAATCTTTGCTAATTTGAACAAATGGACAAACAGGAAAGACTGTGTAAATGTTGCCATACCTGTATCTTTCCCTGTAATTTTGCCCTCCTCCTCCTATGTCCTCACTTTCCCCTCCTTTCTTTGGTTTCCTTATTCTTTCGCCCTGGGAACAACGTGCTCTTTGCCTCTGAATTGATTTAGGTTTACCTATTTGCCCTTTGATAGGTGATTCGATTTTGTATGTATGTTGCTAATATTTGTTTCCATCCCCATTTTAAATTGTAGCTCTTTTAATTGTATTTTTGAGCGAAATCTATCAGTTTTCCTTTGAAGCTATTTCTGTGTGTGTGTGAGTGAGTGTGTGTATAGGACACCATGGAATCAGTTTTCACCTTCTACCTTGTTTGAGGCAGGGTCTCTCTTGTTTCTGTTATTACACCGTGTATTCCACGGGATTCCAGGAACTTCTCTCATCTCTCTCTCCCATCTTGCCACAGGACAACTGGGCACACACTACTGTATCTAGCTGTTTTATGTGGGCTCCATGGATCCAAACACGGGCCGCCAGGCTTGTGCAGGAAAAGCTTTCGTTCACTAAGCCACCCTCTTATCCCCTCCATTGCTTTTAAGGTCCAGCCTGTTAGAGATCTGAGAAGAGCAGAAACAAGTGCTAATTTTTAGATGTTTGCAGTTTGATGCTTGTTTAAATTTATTTATTTTTAACACACTTGAGATTAATCTTGGTAAGGGGTTTCCACCCGAGTTTCTCAAATGTCCATTCATCTCTCATGCAACCTCTTGAATAATTCTTCCTCCTGACATACTGTGCTTCCCCGAGCATATGTTAAATTACCCTATGCACCCCATACTCTTCCTGAATGTTCTATTTTGATCCACTGAAGTCATCTATTTTTACTCTGGGACCGTGGTGTCGTAATTATACAGCGCCGTAGTACACTTTGACAGGTCTTTGTCTCCCCCATCCCGTTATCGCTCTTTGTCTGAGTTACATTAAGAATTAATCTTTGAGCTAAATGCAATAATTATCCCTCTGCTTTTTCAGGAAAAGTCACTTTGTGTTTGCTTGGCACTGCAAAATTGAATGCTTTTTTTAAAATTATTAATAGCTTTGAAGTTTTTACTCTTGTGAGGTGTCTCTCAGTTTCTTTTAGGAAGGCATTTTAGATCTTGGTCAGGGTTTATGACTTTCTTTCTACATGTGATAGTAGCGCTGGGTCTTGACATCGTTGTGATGAGGATGATGATGGTGTCGGAGGTTTTTGAATGTCACCGCTACAAGGTCCTTTCCCACCCCAATCCAGCTCATTCTCTTTCTCCATAGCACACACCACATCTTTTCATTCTCACTGCAGCTGTGGTCCAGGCCTGGTTATTTCTGGCTTCTGAGGAATACCTAAGATCCTCCCACTTAGCCTCTTATTCCAACAGTGTCATCACGGTAATCACCAGTCACGTGGGAGACAATATCCAGAGGGTAGCAAGATTCTCTTTCTTCATTTTTTTAAAGGTTTATTTAAGCACTCTATTTGCAAGTATGCGTGAATGACAGAAAAGAGCATCAGATGCCATTATAGATGGCTGTGAGCCACCATGTTGTTGCTGGGAATTGAACTCAGGACCTCTGAAAGGGTAGACAGTGCTCTTAATCACTGAGCCATAAGATACTTCTCTTATTCACAGCCCATCTCCTCTCTTGCTGGGTAGAAAACATACAGAGGATCATAACTTACTTACACATTTTTTTGGTCTTATCTCAAGCACAGCCACACAGATAAAATGCATTTACAAGGGCCCAAGGAGATGCCTCAGTGGTTAGAAGCATGTGCTGCATTTCCTGAGTCGGTTCTCAGTACCCACATGACGGCTCACAACCAGCCCCAGGGGATCCCATACCCTCCTCTAACCTCAGTAGGCACCAGGCACACACAGAGAACATACATACGTACTGACACAACACTCATACATGTAACTGAAATAAACCTAAAATTTTTGAACACACTGAAAGCTTGTTAAAAGACAGAGAAACCACATTTATGTTCAAGGTGAAGGTGAACGAGCAAAGAGCTAGTAAAGAGAGAACATTCTGGACTTCCAGTGGGATGGTCTAGCTTTTGGCAAAGCATAGCATGCAGCTGACATCTGTTCTCCATGGGAACATGGATTCCAGATGGTCAGGGTCACCATGTAGACTTATGAGCAAGTGCCAGCTGTGGTAATTCCAGGTTGGCGACTACCTGATCTCAGGTGCCAGTTTCAGCAATGTCATCTATAGTGCATAAGACACAGACCCAGGCCCCCACGGTTTCTAAAAGAAGGGGAGCAGGAAATGGAGTATGGAAAATGTCCTACCTCTCTCTCTTTTTAAAATTAATTTCTTTAAAAACATTTTAAACATATTCACTTTATATCCTAATTGTAGTCCCCTCTCTGCCCTCCTCCCATTCCCACCATCCCTCCCTCTTCCCTTCCTATGCCCCTTCCCTAGTCCACTGATAGGGGAGGTCCTCCTTCCCTACCACCTGACCCTAGCCTATCAAGTCTCATCAGGATTGCCTGGGTCCTCTTCCTCTGTTGAAGTTAGGAAAGAAAGATATTTAATTTGGAGGGTCATAGCTCCAGATTGTTAAGAGGTCATGAGCATGGCAGCAGGTAGGCAGAGATGGTCCTGGAGCGGTAGCTGACCTATGAGCAGGAGGCAGAAAGATGGGGAGCTACCTGGGAATAACATGGCCTTTTGAAACCTTAAAGCCCAGCCCAGTGACACACCTCTTCCAACAAGACCACACCTCCTAATCCTTCCCAAACACTCTTACCAACTGGGGACCAAATATTCAAACATATGAGCACTGGGGCCATTCTTATTTACACCATCACAAGAAAGAGAAGAGGGATATGGTGAAGGAGGGAGGAAGGAAAGAGGAAGTAAGATATTATTCTGAGAGTAAGAGAAGAGAGTTGGGCTTTCTCTTAGGGTGGCTCGGAAAAGGGTTCTCGAAACTGCTTTTGTGCTTGCTTGCAGTGGAGTCCCATTGGTAGCCTATTCCGCAGTTTTCTGGGTAGCTGTGACTCAGATCATGTGTTTGCTGCTGTTTTCAGCTGTATTTAACAAGTGAACAAAGGACCCTTCTGAAATCTGCTAAGAAGTCCTGGCTCCAGGAGGTGACTCTGACAGATGAGGTCTCCCATCTGAACTTCTGGCAGGTGGTCTTCTTCGACCCCCAACTGCGCATGGAATATGAAGGCTTCCCAGTCATGGTGAGCTTGGCATGTGGGACACTGGGACCTGGGCTCTGTGCAAAGAAGGGCTGTGCCTCACACGTGTCACACAGTGAGCGGAGGCTCACTGTAGCTTTTCTTTCATTTATAACTCAAATGTGGGTAGGACCAGTCTGAAGCAGCATTCCACATTTCTGTCTCTAACCCTGGCTGCAGGCTAGAATCACCCTTAGCTCTGTACCCAGGAGCCCTGGACACCCCCAGTGCAGGCTGCCAGCTTCGTATGAGATCCCAACATGTAATACAGCTTTCCAACCTCATTCATATGTACAGTCCTCATTGGGTAAGCCTGCTTCCCTCCCAACAACTCCTCTTTCAAGTCAGAGCAGACAGGAGACAGACAGACTATTGAGGAAGCAAGTAAGTAAGCAAGGAAGGAAGATGGTTGGCCATACCTATCTGCTAGGAATTTTCTGGCTTGGTCACTGATCATGCTTTGTTAATTCCTATGTGACTGGGATGGACTTAGTCCTTCCTGTCCAGACCCATTTTGGGCAGTGTGGTATTAACTGATGTGGGGTTCTGTGAAATGGACTCTGCTCACTGGAAGGGAAAGGCCTTTAGTACCAGACCAGCTTGCAAGCCAGGGGCTTGCCCTTCTTCCTTTTGAGAGTGCTCACCTTACAAGAGTCAGAGTTATAACACTGTAGTATTTGTCCACTTGTGGTGGCTCCCATCTGTAATCCCAACATACCAGAGGCCCGAGGCAAGAGGATAGGGTAAGTTCCAGGCTGGGGTGGGATATATAGCCAGCTTGCAGTGCCCAGAAAGTTAGTTTTTTTCTAGTTATAAACACAATATAGTCACTTTCAGAGTCGTTAAAGTACAAATATGAAAACCATCAGTAGTAGTTCAGTCTTCCAGAAGCAACCACGTTATTTACTATTTTCTATGCGTATTAATATATATGCAGAGACTGTATATGAGTGACACATCATGAGTAGCTACAGAGGTGTCTCAATGGGTAGAGACCTACTGCACACTGTTGCACAAGTGTGAGGATCTGAATTTGTGTCTCAGCACCCATGTAAAAGGCAGGTGAGGCAGCGCGGACCCTGTAACCCTAGTGCTGGGAGGCAGATACAGGAGGTTTCCTCAGGCTTTCTGGCCATCTGGTCTAGTTGATCAGCTCCAGGCTTAGTAAGAGAATAAGGTGGAATGCAATGGATAGATACCCACCTCTGGCCTCCACATGCACGAACACATATGTACAATAGGCACCCCATATGTGTGCCTACACCCACAGAAGCTATGTATACCAGACACACAAATGGGAGCTGAATACGTACGTGTGCGTGTGTGTGTGTGTGTGTACTTAACATCATCAGCTAGATTTCACATTGTCAAAAAAAGTCTTATTCATTATGACCTGGAATGGTTATTCTACTCTGTAGATATCTACAATGATGCATTTCATCAAAACCATCATAGTCCCCCAGCCTTTTGGGCCCTATATTGAACGGATATGTTACTATATTTCTAGACTTTTTGCTTCTAGGAAACTGGACAGAATGCTGATAGCATTTTCTTTTCCTATCCTTTAAAGGCAAATGAAAAAGTCGTCATCTATCACTGCCACACAAACCGAGCCCTGGTAGCCCACCGCCATCTCTTTCTAAGGTATCACATTTCCAGGGGCAGGAGAGTGCCATCATTGGCTCAGGGCCATGCACATAAGAGCAGAGATGTTTGACTAAGACTCTGCCTCCAGTCATTTGAGCTAACGGTCTTTACATGTTGAACTAAAAGCAACAACATTGGTTTATTTTTATTGCCAAGGTTTATAAGAAATCCCTTAAATGTAAAGACCAATTTTTAGTTTTCATTTCTTGTTGACTTCATCTACTCTTAAGCATACCAAGCAAGTCAACTATGTGGAAATACTTGTTAATGCTCAACATCATTTGTGTATTTGTGCTCTATGATGCTCAGTTGGCACATCAAATATCTCATTTTGTCAAGCGACATTTTATTTTGTAATTCAGAAACAGGTTATTAAAATGATTATGGCAGTCAAAAAATTTAGTTTAAATTCAGGGGTGGTCTATATGTTTATCACTAGAATCTTGATTGGGTAAAATTTAAATTCCAAACAGTCTTGATTTTACAAATACTTCATTTTAACACTAAAGAAACTTAATGTATTGTCTTTGAGAATTACTTTATCAGAGATCCCTACATTACCCACACATTATCTGTGGACTGACATTATATCTGATACTTTTAAATATCATAATTATGAATTATGATGCTGACATTTTGCTTTGTGTAGAAATTTGATGTTGTTATTCAGTAAAGCCCTACCCAGTGGAGATGTTGGCTGTAAAGAGACCCCATGTGCCTAATCCTCTGTAAACAAGGTGGAAGGATTCCTTTAAGATACCACATTTTAGGGGCCTCTTGGGCTTTGTAGAGAGGTCTGAGTCAAAAAGGAATTTTCTAGGAGGGATGAGCAAACATCCATGGTGCGCTGTCACTCAGTTTCTAACTGGTGTCCACTCTCTTTTGCTTCAGGACTTATTTTGGGAAGGAAGTTGAGGTTGCAGCTCATACATATCTGGATTCACACAGAGTTGAAAAACCCAAGAACCACTGGATGCTGGTTACGGGGAATCCCAGGGACAGGTCATCCACCATGCTGGACCTTCAGAAACCTCCCTCAGAGGATACCTGTGCCATAGAGCAGGCCTTGGGCATCTACACGTAGCGACACACAATGCATACACGTGGCCTCTCAGGCGCTACTCTCATCAACTGGAGGTCTTCAGAGAAATGATCACTCTCCTTGGCTGTGTACCAAGCAGCTTTTCAGTAGGTGCAGAACGCCATGAACACAGCATTAGAAGAAATAACATTAAATTAACTGAATTAGTGATGGGAGCCTAGCTCTGGGAGTAAACGGTGTTTGAAAATGAACACTATTTGAAAATAAATCAGCTTTTGCTGACATCCTAATTGTGAAGAAGTCAGCGGCCCCTGTTCAGAGCCCCTTGTTTAGCAGGACCATTGAGGCCTATGCTCCTTTCCAAAGCTGTGTTGATGAAATAAAGATGTCAGAAGTTTATGCATGTGTTTGGCGTTGCTGTTTCTCCCCTAATTTTCTTCTGTTTGAAACAATGTGTAGTTATGAGCTATAGCTTTGTCTTGGAGTTAAAATTTCCCTACTCTTCTTTCTGATTAACGCATGGGATTAAATCCATGCCCCACTGTGCTCTGTAAACTGTCCTACTTTTATTTCAACCCCCAACCTGGGATGTCAGGTCCTCTTCTCAGCTGGGGATTGAGGACTTTTTAATGACTTTTATACTTCAGAGTCTTTTTACCTCTAGCTCTTTGAAACCAACCCAATCGTGATGTAATTCATGTGATTGTAAAGGTTGTAACAATCGGACTGGCTAAGTATGCATACTGCCTTCACAAAGGATCTGAGTTGGGTTTTCAGCGCCCATGTTAGGGGGCTCACAACTGCCTGAAACTCTAGCTCTAGGAGATCTGGTGCCCTCTTCTGGCCTGTTCAGGCACTGCCCTCACGTGTTCTCTCTGACATACAAATATACATAATTAAAAAAAATTGAAAAGAAAAAGTTCAGAAAGAGTGAATACAAATCCTTCCGTATCCTTCTACTTTTTTGTTCAACTACTCATTTTTTCCTTTGATACAGGTGAGATATTAAAACAGGACAAATAGCCTCCAAACCTTGTAGGAGTAAGGGTGTCCCCAAATGAACGAATTGAGATACAGAAAGTAGGTTATGATGGGTTTTGTGTAGACTAACTTGAGCTGGAGAACTTTGAGAAGCAGGCATTGCCACCAAGGGCTGAATAGCCAGCCCTGTCTGTGCGTTGGAGTCACCTTGGGGAACAGCCACAAGTCACTAACATCAGGACGCTAACTACACATCTTGATTCAAAACTGGGTTCAGCATGGGCATCGAGTTTTGTCAGTGACTCTCAAATGGGTCATGGGCTTTGAGAGGAGCCCCATAGACAAGTACCTAGATGAGAAAGGAGAAAGGAGCAATTCTACGAGGAGACCAGAGAAGGCTTTATTAGCAGGTGCCAACCTGGCCATGTAATCCAGCACCTGAAGATCTCTGGCAACACCCGGTGCCCAGGCTGTACTTCACCCTACCAAACCAGAGCTTCTGGGGTAGGCCTTAAAGAGTGCATGCTTGGGCGTATCTCCAGAGAGCCTCTGGTTTACTTTGAGTACAGCCCCAATTTTCATATTATAAGTTTTTTAAACAATTAACATACAGGCTGTTTTGCCTGCCTGTAAGTCTGTGGACCATGTGCATGCATTACCCATGAATGGCAGAAGGTGGCATCAGATACCCTGGTACTGGAGTTAAAGATCATTGTTGGCCACCATGTGAGTGCTGGGCATTGAACCTCTAGAAGATCAGAAAGAGCTCTTTAACTCCGAGCCATCTCTGCAGCCCCCAGATTCTGTATTTCTTTTTAGCTTGCTAGTTTACGATGGAGCCACTGCCCTGGAAGAAGAGGGTAACACTGGTTTGTGGGTCTCCAAGGGCACAGGCAGGTAGAGTTGGGCCACCTGACCATCTGGGGAAGACAATTCATAATAGCCAAAGTCATCGACAAGCACAGCAACCAGTTCTGGCCCATTCGCACTCCTACCACAAGGGTGTCAATAGCAACCATGAGGCCAAGTGGTGGGGGTGGGGGGAAGGAAAGGGAGAGAGAGAGACAGACACAGACACAGACACACACACACACACACACAGAGAGAGAGAGAGAGAGAGAGAGAGAATGAGAATCTTGGGCTTGGAAGCACAGCTCGATAACACAGCACTTGGCTAGCATACAGAAATCCCTAGGTTTGGACACCCAGAACTGGGGTGGTGGTGGCAAAGGGTACAAATGAGCCCTGTGCCTCTCATACATGGACCACAGTCACAAGAACACTTTAGAATTGACAGCAATCGTCTGATGCTCGTTACCTGTGTCACCTATACCTCGTATCATATGTCTTTTGAACATCTCACAACAATATAAAGGGCGTTATGCTTTTACCAGTTAATTGTCGCCACTCTCTGGTGTTATATATGAGGCTTCTTTTGTGGTAACTCCCTTCAGCTCCAAGTAGCAGAACTTTGTTTCTAGATCAATGGTTCTTAATCCTTGATGAATTTGGTTCAGGAAATTCTTTGTCATAGGGCTGTCTTGCGCCTTCTGTTTGTCAGCTTTTCTGGACTTCACCTACTAAATGACTCTAGGGGGTCTTCTGCTTGTGACAACCAAAGACACCACAGACACCGCGGATACCAGGATGGACCTGCCCTGGGCTGCTCTATGCTACTGTATGTTGTACACAGCAGCAGCTTTCAGGATGAATATTGTCCATGTTTTCATTTATCTTGAAAGAAGTTGAAGAGGTGAGCACATGATTTTTCTTTAGAAAGATCACCATGCAGGGATCAGGGAGAAGGAGACAATGGGTTTTGAGTTAAGGCAGTGCTAGGGAGTGTGGAAATAGGCATGGGCTAGAGAAAGGCCTCAGAGAAAGACAGGGCCTGACAATTTGGTGGATAAAGACCAACAGAGGAGGAAGAAGAGGAGGAAAAGACAAAGGAGGGGAGAGAGATGGAAGAGGAGGACAGCGTTGCTAAGAACCAAGCACAGGAGAAACGGGGTTAGGGAAGGCGAGGTGGCTGCCTAGAGATATCACACCCAAAGTAGAGGCTGCTGACCTCTACATACAGTGTCCTCCTCTTCTAGGCTGGTAGTCCTCAAGCCCTTGGTCACTAGTAGCAAATCCAAGTTCAGGATGGAGTGGAACCTCAACTTCCTGCAGTAGGAAGAACATGAGCCCAGAGATGAAGCTTGCACACTTCCCAGCTCCAAGACCATCCCTGAGGGCTGCAGGAAGAAATGAGTGCACATGTCAGATGCAGCGCTAGTGGCAGGTGCCGTTGTGGGTAAGCTTCGCTCTGCAAGCGCATTTTCCCTTCCCCTCTCAGATGCAGGGAGGACCGTGGAGGGACCCTTCCTCTTCGCTACACAAACAGCCTTTTGTGATTCAGCCAGATCAACGGACACCTTGGAGAGCCTCTTCAAGGCTGGGTGCTGAGGAATCAGAGGGGTTGTGCTCCTGTCTGAGGGCCACGGCTGGACAGCTGGGGAGTAGTGCTCAAGAGATGGGAGTGTGTGTATGTGTATGGGGGGGGGGAGGCAGATACATTACCCAAGAGGAAGGAACCAAACCTAGCAAAAGGCGAAGTGGAAGAGGAAGGACAGGAAAATGAGAGGTTGGCTAGGAGCAGGGTCACAGCATGGAAGTCTGTTTATGCTTTTGGTTTTTCAAGACAGGCTTTTTCTCTGTGTAGCCTTGGACTCGTTTTGCAGACCAGGCTGGCCTCAAACTCACAGAGATCCACCTGCCTCTGCTTCTCAAGTGAGTCACCATGCCTAGCTTTTTTTTTTTTTTTTAATTCTCAGGAAGTCTGTTCCTAGAACAGTAAGCTGTCAGTCACAGCAGGCTTCTGAGCAGAGGAGGGAGGATGAGGAAGGAAGGAAGGTTAAATTGGAAGGGAAGAAGGAGGGGCTCAAGGTCAACAGGCGTAGTCATTTGTGACACTGAAATCACAGCTGTTGAGAAAGGCCTGAAGTAGGGAGAACAGATCTGATGGGTCAGTTTCTGCAGACTTTTTAACATTTTATTCCTTTACCAAAGGCAAAGGTAGAAATATTTTGTGGGTTTTCTTCTTTCACTAGTAAATTCACCATCTAAAACTTTCTAGAAGAAATGATCATTTAGCTTCACTCACATAGTTGATAATGCGCTATAGATTCAGTTACTGCCCCATGGAGAGTCTGACTGAGTGACTAGGCCCTAGTCCTAAGCAGAGACCTGTGTAAAGTAGATAATTGTTACGAATGAAAAAGAAAACAACACACATCCTGCTTGAAAACTAAGGAGGGAGGCTTGAACTGAATTATAAGAATAAAGCAAAACAGACACTCACGGATCAAAAAAGCCTTTAAAAACACATTCTGGCGAAAGCAGCAGTGGGTGTCTTTACTGGACAGGCAGGCTGCAGACAGAACCGCTGGGTGTCAGATCCTGCAGGGACCAATCACCTCACCTGGCAAAGGCCAGAAGGGAGAAGAGGCTCAGAGAAGGGGGTCACAAGGCTTTGGGGAAGACAGAGACAAGTCCTCCGTGATGAAGTTACTTGGAGGTGGCGCCCAATCAGCTTCCTAAATGCTAAGTACTTTGAAGAGCAGAAATGGGGGTGGGGTGGAGGTGAGGGTTAGGTCAAGAGTGGTTTGCACAAAGGCAGCCGGCTTCCCTCCTGATTTGGCATGCAGTTACCTACGGTGCCCACAAGAGGGCTCAATTAGTTGGGTTAATTTCAAATTATGCGGGACTTTCCAGCTTCCAAAATGAACGTTTTAAGAAGGAGAAACATCATAAAAAGCATCCCGTTAAGAAGAAAATGTAATTTTTCTTTTGAAAGTTTTAAATTATAAAAAATATGGTGTCTGACACATATACGATTGTGAAAGCTGCTGTAAGTGGATTTGGGAGGGTGTGTGACGAAGTTGCAAGTTAAAGTTCATTCTTTGGCATCTGATGGACATTCATCTGGATTCCAGAGTTGTCCCTATTTATCATCCTGAGCATCAGGCCCAGGACTCCTCAAGAGGTGCAATTCCAGAACCACATCTGCCCCTCGCTAGCCTTGTTCTCCCCGTGCCCAGCAAGCTCACCTCCTCCCAGAGCTGTTCAGATGGTAAAGGCAGAGTGCTTTAGAGAGGTAGGAGGGCCATCCAGAAGACTCTAAGGACTCTGGTCATGCTCTAGAGGTGTGGCTATGGGGGAGGTCAGGGCACCTCTTTGGTCTTCTATTTACCCTACGTTATACAATGTCACCCATCTCCATCACCTCACTGCAGACCGGGAAAGGTCATGCACACTGAGCATCCCTCATCTGTTTCTCATCCATCACCAACGGTTCTAAGTGCTGTTTTGTCTCAGGCTGATCTCTGCTTATCTTGCACGCTGCCCTCCAATGCTAAATGTTAACGTTTTTTATGTGTTTTCATTTTAGAGCGTTTTTCCTGTGTGTATGTGTGTGCCAACATGTGTGCAGTGCCCTCAGAGGTCGGAACAGGACATCAGATCCGTTGGAACTGATTAACAGCTGGTCGCTAGCTGTGTGGTACTGAGATTGAGCCTGCATCCTCTTCAAGAGCTTTCTGAAAGTCCTCCTAACTGCTAAGCCATCTCTCCAGCCCCACAAAACCCAAGTTTTAGTATGTGTTTCTCTTCTACAATACAACAAGCTCCTTAGAGAAGCTGCATGTAGCCATGCATGCTTTTGATGGCTGTTATCCCTGTTCAGCACGTTGTTTGGCTCATACAGTGCCACTCACTGCTATCTTCTCATTTTATTGTGAACAGCAGCTTTGGGATTCGGGGGAGATTAGACTTGCCTGGCACTATACATGAACTGGTGTTTTCTTCATCACCAGCTTTGGTTGTGAATCAAAATAGTGTTTCTTTCCTTTACTCCTATGCTGAGCTGTAAGCCCCCTGAAGGCAGAAAATGGAGTTTTCAGTCTATTCCCTGCATAGAGAAACGTTGCCATCACCACCATCATCGCCAACATTTATTGATCACTTGCTGTGTGTTAGGCCTTTTGTAGGTTCACTACCCCCATGGCAATCAACTCAGTTCGCACAGCCTATGAGACAGGTGCCAGAATTATCTGAAATGTATGGAGCAGGAAATCCACAAGATAGATTAGCAGAGTCTGGATTTCATGACCAGCATGGGGCAAGCCCAGCAGCCTGAACCCTAGCACAGAGCACTCAACTATCTGATTATCTGTTGTTTCTTAGACAGAGATCCTGAGATTGGCCAGACTACTAACACTGAAACTCGGACATGCTGAGATATGTTCTAGGGTGTGACTCTTGATGTGCATTCAAGTTCCACACTGAGACCTGATGAATGGGTCCTGCTACTGACGGAGGACGAAGCAGGCTGCTCCATCTGCACAGTAGAAGTGTGGGGGATGGGTGATAATTTTGAATGGGAGCTGAAAGGGACGCCATGGCCTTCCATGGTTACTCATGCAGGAGATGAGGCGTGTCTGCACTGAGCTGTGTGAGGGGATCCTGAGCTCTACATCATCAGAGCTGTGTGGGAAGACCCATGCGTGCAGGGCAATGGACCGGAGAGAAGGAGCCAGTGGGAGGGAGGCTTAAAGGCAATCTCAGCTCAGGTATTGTCCATTCTGGGGAGGCAGGGACTAACGGTGAAGGTGGCCTGGAGAAGGGCAGAGACCTGAGCAGCCGTCATGTCAGGAACACATGGTGGGACCAGAAGCACTTGTGACAACATAGATGAACCTAGAGCATTGTGAGTAGGTCACAGAAGGACAGATTTGGTGAGAACCCACACAAGCACAGTTAAAGAGACAGAGACAAGAATAGTGGTTCCTGGAGGCTCAGGGTGTGAATACAGAGATGCTCTGAGCTAGGATGCACGCTTCCAGTTAACAAAGACCAAGCTGTACATATGCTTCCAAGGCTCACAAGGATTTGGGAAAGACTGGCATAACATGGATGATACCATTTTGTTTCTATGTATATTTATTTGTATTTTTTGAGTTTTAAATATTTGAAAATACATTTGATTTGGGAATGCTGCAATAAAAGAAAACCTGTGATTCCATTGGCTCTCAAGCACTTACCTATGTCTTGTAATTTTCTTGCAGGGTGCCATGATAAATTTTTTTTGAAACACCTCACAATAAAGTCCCAATAGTTATTTTTTTAAATGAGCAAAGCAAACATAGTACAAAGCAAAGTTTTGATTTGTTAAAGAATAAATTCAAATACGCCTGTAATCCCAGCACTCAGGGAGGCAGAGGCAGACAGGTCTCTGTGAGTTCAAGGTCAGCCTCATCTACAAAGTGATCAGGACAGCCAAGGCTACACAGAGAAACCCTGTCTTGAAAAACCAACCTCCCACCACCAAAAGAAAAAAAAAGAAAAGAGAAAGAAAGAAAGAAAGAAAGAAAGAAAGAAAGAAAGAAAGAAAGAAAAAGAAAAAAAGACATTTAAACATCTAATTCCTTCTGGGCATCTGCAGTTCGCAGACCCACTCATCGTGAATCCCAAATGATCTTATACATTTTTGTTAGTGGCTCATTTCAGACTCCATGAAGCATCATGTAACTTGGTGAGTCTTAGGATGCTAATGGCTGCCCATATAATTCAAAACACTTGGGTGTGTGGCTGATTTTAAAGATGTTAATGGAAAAATTTGGAAAGTAATGCTGGCAATATTTAATTTTAATTAATCATGCAATTCCTTGAATTATAATGAAAGGATGGACTTTCCTTTCTTCCTTTTAATTATTGGCATATGGCTAACTAGTTAACCGCCCAAATTAATGGGTCCCACTATGAGATTTCTATACATGTGTTTATCTCATTAAAGCATGTCCACACTCCCATTTCTTCTTGCTATGTGTTTGCACCTCTTCCCTGCCCCTCAAGCCCTTCACAGCTCCAAAGAGTCTCTCAATTTTCAGGTTCTCTCCCCCCAATTTGAGAAAAAACATTGTCTTTTGTGTTTCCCAGATTCCTATTAACACAATGATCTCCATTTCCACGTATCTTCCAATAAAGAAGTCTATTCTCTTTGTCTTTTGAGATAGGATCTTCTGGTGTATTTTAGGCTGGCCTTGAACTCGTGCCTCAGTTTCCTAAGTGCTGGCATGACAGCAGACACCGCCCTGGCTCATTCTTCCTTACTAGCAACTCCCTGTTGTGTCTATAGATAGTACTTTCTTTCTTTTTCTTTTTTTCATTTTAATTTTATGTGTACAGTCATTTTGCCTGAATTCATATCTGTGTATCATGTGTGCGCGCTGCCCACGGAGGCCAGAGACTGTATTAGATGATTGTGAGCTGCTGGGAATCAAATCCGAGTCCTCTGGGAGAGCGGCCAGTGCTCTTAGCCACTGGATAATCTCCCCAATTCCCCCCCTCGTTCCTTCCCTCCCTCCTTCCCTTCTTTCTTCCCTCCCTCCCTCGTTCCTTCCCTCCCTCCTTCCCTTCCTCCTTCCCTTCCTTCCTCTTCATCTTTCCTTCCTTCCTTCTAGAAGTTTTGCCTTCTGTTCTGTTTTTGAGTCCATCTTGCTGTATAGCAGAAGTTGGCCTGGACTTCATTACAGAGTCAATATTACCTTTGAACTTAAAATATAATTTTCCTATCTTTGTCATTCATCTATTATGTGCAGGTTGATCTCATAACTTGGCGACTGTGATGAGTATGGCAATAACCAGCAGTGTGTAGGTGTCTCTGTTATATGCTCAGTCTGATTCCTTTATGTACACACTTATAATTAGCACAGCCCCGATTACAGGGTAATTACATTGTTTTATGAGGTAGTTCCAGGTTGTTTTGCACAGTGACTGCACTTACATTCTTACTAGCAGTATATAGAATAGTCAAGTTCCTCTACTCCACATTTTCACTAGTTTATTATTGTTATTATTATTGTTTTTTAAATAGCCAATTCCAGCCAGGGTGAAATGGGATTTTAATATTTTGATTTTTATTTTCCTGATTACCAAAGCCGTTGAGCATCAGTTTAAATATTTATTGGCTGCTTCTTAAAAAATAAGAGAGAAGCCAGGCACAGTGGTTGAAGCCTGTAATCCCAGTACTCTGGGAGACAGAGGCGGGCAGATATTTGTGAGTTTGGCCCCCAACCTGGCCCACAAAGTGAGTCCAGGACAGCCAAAGCTATACAGAGAAACTTTGTCTTAAACAACACAAATCAAAACAAAATCCAAAAAAAAAAAAAATAGAAGAATGCAGGATACATGTTTGAAATTCTGAAAGGATAAATACATTTTAAAAGATAAGTTTTTTTTGAGTGTTCTAGAAGTGTCTAATGTTCAGCCTGAGTTTTGTCTCTCAAACTATCACATTGTACATGTTACATAAAATATTTATCAATTAAGTTTTTGCTCCCTGTTTTGTGGCCTGAAGGTTGAATCACAACCTCATGTCTATTGTGAGCTACTTTCATAGGCTCCTGGTTAATTAAGTATCTTATTACCAATCCTTTTTTTCCCCCCAATAAGAAGAATATGCAGGCTGTTTTGGGTTATCGGTAAACTCAGTTTCCCCGTCACATTCCTCCAGCTTAGATGGGTAGTATTTAGAGGTAGATGCCTGTATACTAGTTCTGGACAGCCAGAACAGGTTCTCTGGATACCTATCCCTCAGCCACTGGGGGAATAATCAGCTCTGGTGGAGTATTCTTCCAAGGTGCCCTGTGTGTCCAGTGGCTGGCCTTGGTCTATGTTTTAGGTCACCCAATCTCACCCTTTCCCTCAATGAGAAACTCAGACGCCTCAGCCTCTGCAGGCTTTCTGGGCACTGCCGCCGTAGCTGAGGTGGCAGAGTAGCCCACGCGGGACTCTGCTCCAGTATCCTGGCACTGTGCATGCTCCGCTGTAAAGCCTCAGCACATGGAGCCACGCATGAACGTCCTCCCTTCCTCCCACCGTAGAGGGACAGAGATGGTACTTCCTGTGGCTGTCCCCGAGGCTGGATAACCATCCTCCTCCCTCACTCCTAGCATAGTCTCTGCAGCGTATTATTGTTGGCTGGTGGGAATAAGGTTGAACATCTGCCAAACATCTGCTCATGTCTCCTGAATGTGCTTCCAAACAGACGGGCAGGAAGCAGCACCACCCTTGCACTGAGCTGCCAGGGTCCACAGCTTGCCTGGTTTGCTTGGGGGCTGGCAGGATGGGGAGAAAGGAGTTCAGATCTGGTCTTGTTTGTGGCAGGATGAGAGAGTAGTAGAAGAGGCCTCAGGGTTTTGCATCCTTCCATACTGCCCTGGCTTCCTCTGGAAGGGCAGTGTCAGAGGCTATGGGCATCGACAGAAGACAGTGGCCGCCAGTAATATCTGTAGATAGGGGAAGTTAGAAGCCTCCCGGGACGTGAGAAAAAGGAGAAGGTGACTTTGACCCCATATATGGGAGGTGGTCTGTGGCAGGAAAAAGGGAGTTAATAAAAATGTATCTTACTAAGAAGGAGGAGCTGGGAGTAGCTGGGACTCAGTCTTACTGTGAATTCTGGGAGTCAGGATGTGCCAGCCCGTGGTGGTGTCTGCTGCTCAAGTCCCACTTGTAGGGCTGCTTCAGGGGTGTCAACTTCCCAGATTTTATTCTTTGTTACATGGCTGGATGAAGAGAATGTCCTCAGGAAGGGTAGGGTCCCAGGAGCTCTCAGGAGGAAGCCACAATGTGGACTTGCAGGACATGAACAGTCCTCCCTTCTCTGTCTGTCTATTTCATTGCCTACTGTACCTTTTTACTTCACTTCCTCTCTTCTTCTTTAGCCCAGAGTGGAGCAAGCAAGGAACGAATTCCTAAGATGGTTATCCCCTCAGTGATGTGACCTTTGACTACTTTATGTTCCTAAGCACCTCAGTATAGCTTCAGTCTAACAATCATGCTTCTTAGCCTGGACTTGCAGCTCTCAGGAGGCTGGGTTAGGAGGATCATGACAGTGACCTCCTGGGATACATAAGACGCTGTCTCAATTTTTTTCCCGTGTAGTAATTAAATTCTATACTCATTGTTGAGTTTGAGCTTTGGTCTGGACCCAGCTGTGTTTGCTTCCATGTCTCACCCGCTGTGGTTTTTGATGCTTTAGAGTTGGAGCTTGAGAGAATGCCAGGAGATTAGGATGCCTGCTAAAGTTCCCTGATGATGGCATTTAACAGAAGACCCAGTCTTTGTGTTCTCTGGTCTTAGCAAATGGCTAAGCTAACTATTCAAGTGTTGGATGAGTTACTTGGAGGGTCTCTTCCTCTATGGACTTCACTTAGGGGTTGTCTGTCAAGGGTGACTGAATGTCATGTGCAGCCATTTCCTCTGTCATATTCTTTTAGCCCTGTGCTGCTGTGCTCTGCCCAGCCAGGTCTGTCTATCTTCCTGAGGCCACCACCTTGGCACAACGTGAGCCCATAGTATGGCCTTGCATATTTGGTCTATAGGAAATAGTCAATAATTCTTTGAGCCCTCAAATTCCTAATACAGCCATGCTCTTTTCTTTTCTTTCCTTCCCTCTTTTCTTCCTTCCTTCCTCTCTCCTTTTTTTGCCATCAAAATGACAACTCAATCGTTCTTTGTCTACTTTTGTCTTTAGTCTTTCCAGGTGGGAAAGAGCACTAGCCCAGGGTCTCCTCATGTGAAAAACAAGAGAAGAGGGGAGGGATACCAATTACTGTTGCTAACTGCTCCTCTGAGGCTCCTTTCATGTAGTTTGAGGTAGAGGGGCATACTTCACTCTTTCCTGATGGAGGTGGTACAGGGACACAGCCAGCCACTACCAGCCTTCTCCAGAAACCTCAGCTCACCTCTAATTGCTGACTTTTGCAAACCCAATTAACAGCAGCAGAGGTTATTTTTGGTCACCTCCTTCCAAATATTCCTGAGTAGGCCATTATATACAGTACCAATTTACATGGACCCTTCCTTGTTGTTATAGTCCCTGGCATCTTAGAGGTACACAGGGCTACAGTGGCTCTTCTCCTGTGCCAGTTCTTTCTGAAGCAGATCTATCCACGAGGCTTAGTCAAGATCCTCACCTTCCACGCATGCAGCCTCCCCACAAGGTATAGTTAAAAACTTTCTTACTTTTCCTGTCTTGGCCTAACCTGTCCTTGTCAGTGGTGTTGGGGCTGCCTTCAGGGACAGGTCACTTTGTTCTTGTAGCTTGGACAAGAGCTTCCTCTAGGAAACTCTCAGCCAAACTTCTTTGATACGCTGGAACATTCCAGGGAATGGAGAGCAGCCCACATCAGGGAACTGTCGGGCTTTTTCTAACCTTGCTGGAGCCTGAGTTTACTTTAACTAGGATGCTTCCAGGCTGCATAAGCAGGATAGTGCAGACATTGTGTCTGAGAGGTGGGTTCAGCTTGGACATCAAGGTCAATGTGTTATGATCGTCTTTTCCTTCCTTTACAAATTCTTTATCCTGCCCATTACCTTGTGGGACAAGAGCTAGGTTTCAGTCTCCCTACCTCTGAAACCAAAGTTGTTTTCTTTAGCTTTTGGACTACATTATGAGGACTATCTAGACCTATCTTTTGATAAGCCAGAGAAGAGCGGTCTAAGAAAATCAGCAGGGAAATCACTTTCTTACAGTAATCTAACTGGCAAGACTGTTTTTTTTTTCTTTCTGACAGTGTGAGACTCAGGCTGTCTAGGAAAAGAATGGAAACAGAAATGCAAAAGAGAAAGGCTCACTAGTATATCTTAAAATAAGCTAACATGCCTAAATGCAGTAAAGAACAAAAGAGAGTGTGAAGGAAAGGGCTTAGCAGAAACGGTGGGTGTTGGTAGAACTGGTAAGTTTCATAAAACAGAGACAACTCAATCAGGAGAAAGACACACACACACACACACACAAACACACACACACACACACACACACACACACACACCGTCTTGAAGGCCCATCCACTCAGAAAATGTGGATTGCAGAAGGTCAAGTTTAAGCGGCCATACCCCCAAAAGCAACTGAGTTACCTGTTGACTTCAGTACTTGTAGTGTTCTGATTATAAAAGACTATGTAGTCACTGTGGAGAACAGGAAAATGCGGTAAGCCTTGCTAATTTTCAGCACCTCAGTGTGTGGTAGGACACAGCTAGCCACTGCCACACTCATTTCAGACTTCATGTGAATAGTCTGTATCCTGTGTTAAGCCATTGAATGCTGGGATTAATTTGTGATTGTTGGGTGAATATGGTTTATGCTCCCAAAACTCACACTGAATGTTTTAATTAATTTAAAAAACTAATTGTGTATCTGTGTGTGCCAGTTGTGCATGTGAATGCAATATTCTTGGAGGCAAAGAGAGAGAGTGAGATCCCCTGGAGCTGGAGTTACAGATGTGAGCTGTTCCGGGTGGATGCTGGGAACTGAACTCGAGTCTCCTGCAAGAGCAACGAGGCTCTTTACTGTGGAGCCGCCTCTCCAGCCCTTCACGCTGAAATTCCACTCCTGGTGTAACAGTGCTGAGCGCTGATGGAACCTTTAAGTAGAGTTTGGGTCAGTAATGCTACTCTCACAGAAATGGTACTTTTTTATATAAATGTTTTATTTGTATTTTCTTATTCTTTGACATGAATATAAAGTAATTTGTTCATATGTACCATTCCCAGTTATTCTCACATTCCCTTCCGCCAGCCCACCAAACCCCTGAGTTAGATCAGCGTTGCTTGCATTTTACTGGAGCATGGGCCACGCACCGGCGGCTATACCCTGGTGTAATTCTTCACATTTTCTTTCTGCAGAGGAATTGCATTGAGAAGGTGGAAACACAGGTAGAGACAGCCTGGTTTCCTAAGTCACCTCTTGAAAGAATTGAGTAATAAATAAACATAAAATCTTTGTCATAATTAAAAATACCTATATTGATTAATAAAGTTTCATAATTCTATTACAAATACTTTCCCACATTATGCCAAATAGTTCAAGAAGATAATTTCAGTGACTTTATAATATTCTGTTGCATTGGCTCATTGCTAGTGGTCCGTGCTTTGAAAGGCTTTGTGGGAAAGACAAGCTCACTTACCTCTCCTGAGAGGAAAACATTTTATTTTATTTTTTTCTGAAATGCATCTTGATATCTTGTTTCTCCCCTTTGACCCAGTTCTGCATTAGATGATTTATCCTTGGGATGTGCTAAGCAAAAATTACCAGGAAAGCTTTCTTTATAATATCAAAATTGGATACAATGTACATGAAAGATGAGTTAGATAAACGACGATGGGTTTCCAGGCTTCACTCGTTTGTTGATGTGGTTCATTTAACATCCAGTGTCTGGAATCTGAGGGTGAGAACGTGGCTGGGAGAGCAAGTTCTTCTCTCCCTGATGACTGACTGCCTCTGATTATAAGTAAGCCTGGCCAAGGTTCCTCTCCTAATTTCCTTGGCAGTCTCTGACTCTGGCTGCAAAGAGTGTTCAGATGGCCTCCTGGACATCAAACAGCTACAGCCCAACATTTGGTTACATAAAGAGCGAATGAATCATGAACACATGGATTATATTTCCATTCAAATACACAGGGATTTTGAAAGATGGGAAATGGACTCTGTCCTGTACAAATTAGCACTAGGTTGGGGACATGGGTGAAGTCACTGAACAGATATATCAATTTGTTATGTCCTCTGCACACCCCAAAACATTTCTCCTTAGAACCTTAGAAACAAAAACCATTTAATTCAACAGGCTGTTGAAAGCTAGCTTTCCTGCCAAAGTAGTTGGGAGGCCAAACACATTTGCCAAAGATTCTTGAAGTTTATTTTTTCTTTCTTTCTTTTTTTCTTTTTGTCTCAAAGCCCATGAAGACTTAACTTGCACAATGGGATCTCTTCTTTTCTTGGCTTCTGTATTGGAGCTTTTTGTTTTCTCTCTTTTCTTTGTTTTGAGGCAGAGTCTCAAACTTGCTCTGTAACTGAGGCTGATCCTGCAGAACTCCTGGTCCTCCTGTCTCCCTCTCCAACTGGGTTTTCTAAGGTCCATTATTAGTCTTATGCTATTATATGTAATATATATATATATTTTCTTGGGTAGGGGACAGGGTTTCTCTGTTATGTAGCTCTGGCTGTCCTGGAGCTGACTATGTAGACCAGAATGCCCTTGAATTCCTTGAACTCACAGAGATCCACTTGTCTCTGCCTTCTGATTAAAGGCACATATCACCATGCTGCACTTCTATGACAGGTAATGCTAAATTCCTAGCCTTTTCCCGGGTCTTTCTCCTGATGTCCAGTTCCTGCATTTGTATATAAACTGGACATCTCTATTCTCTGTGGTCTACAGATGCTCTGAACTCTGTCCAAATGGAAGATGCCACGGTCCCCCTCCTCCCAGATATTCTCCTTGTCATTAGCATCTTCATAACTAGAATCATCAGTCAGCCACTCAGCCATGACACTATATTAGCTCAGAAGCACTCGAGTGCCTGCTGTATGACAGACACTGTGGTGTGTAAGGAGACACAAAGACTTGGACCTCAATCTTGCTCTCAATGTCTTCACAATCCAGAGAAGATGGACATACAGATGAATAGAAGACACACAGCTATCAGGAATATGCAGAGTCTTACAGAGCACAGAAGAGGGACATGATCATACTGGTAGTGGGAACAATGCAAGGAGACTCCAGGACAGAGCTGAAAGTCAGAGCATGAGTGGGCCAAAGTAGAAGAGGAAGCAGCTCACAGAAGCCTGAAAAAGGGGGGACAGAAAGCTGGGAGCAATGAGTCCAGAGTCAGTTTGGCTGGAGTCCTACTTTCTCCTATCTCTCTGCTAGCCCTGCTTGCCCAACCTTCCCTACAAATCTTCTTCTCATGCTCGTGTTTACTAACTTAGTTTTGGACCCACTGGGTTTAACCAGGATTGTCTGTGTGAGCATGGGTTTGGAGCTATTGCTTGGCCCTTTGAAGAACCTTTGAAGGGCCAATCAATAGGTATACACAAATGACAATGTCTCTCCTTTCCCTAGAATCTATCAATAGCCAATTGTTCAGCAGTAAGGGGCCTATAAGCCTCTGCCACTCTCATGACTGGTAGACAGGGCCAGCCTTAGTGTAAGTAACTGTTAGTGATTGCCATGGTTGTATGAGTTGAGAGGATGCCATTTTGCTATCTTTCATCTATCTGTTGGTTCCTCCACGTTTCCTGGACCCTCTTGTGCAATGTTACCTGAGTCTTAGGGAGAAGGATGTAATATCTTATTTGGAGCTGAGTCCTCAACCATCACTTACTCTCACTCTCTTGGGTGCCATGGGTCTCTGAATTCATTGCTATTCACTGAAAAGAGAGACTTTCTTAAGGCTGAGAATAACTTTCAAATATAATCAAGATTTAGAAGGCAGTTTGATGCTATGCCGGTTTAGCCAAACGACTGTAGGAAGTCTCACACTTGGGCCTATGGCCCAAGTTATGAACAAGGATTACAGTAGCAGAAATAGGCTTCATCTTGTGGAACAGTTCTCAAATTCAGCCAGAGGATTGCTGGTTGCCTCTGTAACAGCCATGCCACTTTTTTACAGGTGAGCCCTTCTTGGCGGGTTGGTTTTTGGGTTATAGGGCTCACAGATGGGTAATACCATTGATTCCCTTTCTCCTTTAGCAGCCCTGAGAGCACCTTATTATAGCATGCTTTCTCTACATCTTACAACCAAGGGGTGTGGCATCTTCAGTAACAGGACCTTACCCCCTAGTTCTAGTGGGCAACTGGAAACACTAACAAACTCTCTGTTGTCATGGTGGCCTCTGGGGCCTTCCTGACCAACTCCTGTGGAGGTTCCCCACATCTGGGACTGGAAATTTTGCTTAGAACTCACTGTGTCTAGGATAAGCAATATATAGCCTTTCAGGGTGATTCCCTTCACTCTCACCTTGGCATTTTTTAGTTTGGATCACATAAATTTCTACATGGCTTTTTTATACACCTTTTGTTTTGGTTAACTATCCCCCAACACTGTCATCTCTGCAGTCCCTCACTTCCCACCTTGCCTAAACCTTTCCTCTCCCAGTTTCCCCCCTCTTACGTATGTTCTGCTTTCCCTCTTCCCATGAGGCAACCCTCATCCCTGACATCCCCACTCTAGTTTCCCAGGTCTCACCCACAGGTACTCCACGTTGAACAAACAGAACGAGAAAGTTAAAGCTGGGATCCACACATGAGAGGGAACACATAACTTCTGACCCTTCCAACCAGGGTTACCTCACCCAGCCCAAGTTTTTCCAGTTTCATCTGTTAGGTTACAAATTCTGCCATTTCATTTTTTTTTTTTTTTTACAGCTGAATAAAATTCACTTGTGTATAAGTACCACATTTTCATTATCCATTTATCAGCTGGTGGGCATCTTTTTATTTCCTAGATATTGTGAATAGAATAATGATGAACATGGGTATGCAGGTTATTTTTGTAGTATAATCTACAGTCCTTTGGGACTTCTTAGCTATTTCTACTTCTTTTGAGAACTCTGTTTTACTCCATGACCTGTTTTTTTAAGTTGAGTTATTTAATTTCTTGGTGTTTAGTTTTTTGAGTTTTTTTAAAATATGTTTTGGATACTAATCCCTTTGTAAGATATGAAGCTGGTAAATTATATTCTCCCATTCTGTGAGCTTCCTCTCTAACAAAGGTAGTTTCTTTTGCTCTACATTACTTTTCAATTCTTTTCAAGACATCCCATTTTTCAATTTTTGGATTTATTTTATTTACCATCAGAGTTCCATTAAGAGAATATGTTGAAGTATACTCCCTACTTTTTCTTCTAGAAGTTTCAAGGTTTCAGTTCTTAAGTGAAGGTTCTTGATCTATTTGGAACTGAATTTTGTAACCGGT
Organism: Pachyuromys duprasi; assembly: GCA_028658305.1. Taxonomy (NCBI): domain Eukaryota; kingdom Metazoa; phylum Chordata; class Mammalia; order Rodentia; family Muridae; genus Pachyuromys; species Pachyuromys duprasi. The sequence goes on along the minus strand of CM053758.1, from coordinate 60,614,733 downwards.
GAGAGAAAAGGATCTGGTTTCCCTTTTCTGCGTGTCATCCAAGTTTCCTAGAACCATTTTTTAAAAGGTGCGGGCCTTTCTCCAGTCCATATTTTTGGAATCATTGTCAAAAATCAGGTTATAGTTGTGTGAGCTTATGTCTGTATCCTCTGTCCTATTTTCTTCTAGATGTATGTGTCTGGTTTTGTGCCAGCATCACGCAGGTTTTTTTTCTTTGTTTTGTTTTTGTTTTTTATTTTTTACTTTTTATTATTTATTTATTTTTCTCTGTGGCTCAGTTAGCTTGAAAACAGGTAAGGCACACTCATTGCAACCTTTTTTTTTGTTGTTGTTGTTCAGGAGTGTTTTGGCTATATTTGGTCTTCTGTGTTCCTCTATGACTATTTGGATTTCTGTGAGGAATGACCCGAGACTGATGATTGGAATTGTCTTGAATCTATAGATTGCCCTTGGTTGGATTGCCATTTCTACAATGTTAATTCTTCCATGGATGTGGCAGGTCATTCCATCTCCTGGTATCTTCTTCAAGGTCTTAAAGTTTTTATTGTAGAGGACTTTTATTTTCTTGGTAGGTTAATTCCGAAGTTAGTACTGGGACTTAAATCCAGGTCTTTTGGAAGAGTAGCCAGTGATCTTAACGGCTGAGTTCTTTCTCCAACCCTATGTTTATCTTTTCAAAAAACAAAAACAAAAACAACTCTTCATTTTATTTATTTATTGCCATTTTTCTATATAATTACTTCCTGCCATAATCTCAGCTATTTGTCTGTATCTATGTCTTTGGAATGTTGCTTGTTTTTATTTTTATTTTTTTTTTATTCAAGGCTTTAAGTTGTCATTAAAGTATATATTTGGGATCTCTCAAAACTTTTGATAGAAGCGTTTAGTTCTATAACATTCCCTCTTATGATGGCCTTCATTATATCCAATGTATAGTTTTGGTATGCTATATTTTCATTTTATCCAATCTTACAATATTTTATTATCTACTTAATTTCTGTAGGGACCCTCACAATAGTGTGTTGTAATCTGTGAGCTTGTGTGTTTTTTGTGGTGTCTCTTATTGTTGATATCTAACTTTATTTCAGTGTGGTCAGATAGAACACAGGATGTTATTTGAATTTTTCTATATTTGTGGGGGTTTGCTTTGTGTCCTGATATATGATTTATGTTTATTTTGTAGGATGTTCCAGGAATTGCTGAGAAGAATGCATATTTATGTCAGGTTTGGGTGGAATGCTCTGTAGATGCATTAGTTCTGTTTTATTAATATCTGTGGGACTCTTCTGTTAAGGTCAAAGTCTAGCATTTCCGTATTTATCCTACCCTTTAGTCTGAAGTAATCTTTCCAAGATCATCTGTAGACCTGGCTTATTTTCCTATATTTCTTTATTTTGATGTTATCATGAAAATTTTGGGTTCTTTTTAAAGCACATTAGGTAGTTTTGTTGGGTGTAATAGTCTGGTTTGCAGTTGTGATCTTTCAGAACTTGGAGTACATCTTTCCGAGACTTTGGGGCATTAAATTTTCCCATTGAAAAATATCAGCTGTTAGCTGGGTGTGCTGACACACACCTTTAAATCCAGCACTCAGAGAGGTAGAGGCAGGAGGATCACTGAGAGTTTGGTCTACAAAGTGAGTCCAGGACAACTAAGGCTATATAGAAAAACCCTGTCTTGAAGGAAAGAAAGAAAGATGGGTTTGCCTTTATGTGTGACTTGGTACTCCTCTCCTGAAACTTCTGATACCTTTTCTTTAGTTCCTATTTTACTGTTTTAACTATCATATGTAATGGGGAAGTTTTTTTTTCTGGTCTTGTATATTTTGTGTTCTGTGGGCTCCTTCTATCTGGGTGGGCAGTTCTTTCTCTAGGTTTGAAAATTTTCTGTGATTTTATTGACAATATTATGTCTGCCTTTGTCCAGAAACTCTCCCTTTTCCTATGGTCATAACAGATTTAATTTTTAAGGTCTCACAAAGTTTTTGTGTGTTCCAATCGTATGTTTTCATAGAATGGTCCAGTTTCTCTACTTTGTCTTTGATCCCTCTATTTTTAACACAATCATTCTGTTGGTTAGGTTTTCCACTGAGCTTATTAGGATTGAGTTTTTCATTTCCTGTTTCATTTCATTTTGAGTTTTCCTTAATGATTCTACCTTTTTACTCAGTTCAACTTTCAGATTCCATATTGTCCTCATCATTTCTTTTTGACTTTAGTTATTTTATCCCTGCCTGTTCTCTTTAAGTTCATTCAGGTATTTAGTTGTGTCTTCTTTTGATGTTCATTTGAAGTCTGTGTCTTGAATTTCATCTAAGTTTTTTTTTTCCTTATGGAACATTGCTGTGGGATTGGTGATTGAAAGAGGGGACATATTCTCTTGCTTTATTGTATTGTTTGTATTTTCACAATGGAACCCAAGGACGTGAATTTGGCATGCTGGTTGTCTTTTAGTATGAATTTTTAGCCTACAAAACTGCAATCCCAAGTCAGGGTGATAGACTGGTAAATTGAGGGCAGCCTTAATCATGTGAAAGCAAGGCTAAGAGGTAGGGGTCTTAGTGAGGGTAAGGTCTCTTAATGGGGCCAAGGTCAGAGGAACTGAATAGAGTGACTTTGGTGTATAGGACCTAGGACATTATGAGACAGATGTCTAGGACAGGTTCTAGGGCTGGAAGAATTTACAGAACTAGGAGAGGCATGGGCTAGGACCAAGGTCTGAGGGAGGGGCAGGGGCAGGTTTGATTATCACCCTGAGGTCATAAGAATCCTGTATCAGCTGTTGGACATGGAACTAGACATGGATTTTATTGGATAGTTCATGTGACCTCTAAGAGTGGTAGGCTAAGTTATATAGGAACATATAGGCCAAATTTCTATGGCTATGGTAGAGGGAGAACTTGAGGAAGGTTAGATTGGCAGAAGGAGATTCTTATGATTACCATGGATTCGTAGTACAAGAACCTCAAGCAGAAAGTAGTAGAGAAACAGAGAGAAGGTATTATCTATCACAAACATCTGACTTAGTCAGGGCTCGAGTTGTACATTGAGACAATTAAGAAGAATCGGGACAGCTTGGAAATTGGCTTGGGTGTTGGGACTATACACAATGCTAGGAGAGAAAACACAGAAGGACTCAGAAACAGTCTCCACACATCGGATTTCAGTCTCCTGAGCTCTGTGTTTTACACGTGCTGGCTCTGCACAGACTCAATTATCCTCAGCACCTTTCCCTGTAGAGCACTCAGTGAACGTCAGTATCAACTCATTCATGTGAAGTTTCTCTGACCTCCTAATGGGCTTCTACATATCCTAGATCTGAGCCTCTTAAAAAAACCCTGTTTTGCTTTCTATTGATTTCTCTGTGTGAGAATTTTCAAAGACAGAACCCCATGCCATTCAGTTGCTATTTGGCAACGACAAGTACACCTTTGGCATAAATGAAGATAGGTTTTTGCTGTTGTTTGTTTTTGGTGATGAAACTGAAATCCAGTGCACCTGTTTACTAAGGTCAACACAAAAAGTATTAGAGATTCTTTAGTATGAGTTACTACCAGAGTGAGTTCAGGGAGACGAGGGATCAGGGGGATATGCAGAATGGTTTGTGGCCTTGTAAAGGTATGGTAATTCCTCTTCTGTTAGTTGAGTGCGAAAGTTCAACTCTGTGGCCTCTGTAGTCCTTTGGGAGCATAGCATACAGACAATGCAGGGTGGGCTCACATCTCTTAGGCACCAGCATGGGGAAAATGTGTGGCGGAATAGTAGTAGAAGTGGAAGAACAAGAGGGCATCAGAAGACCAAAGAGGGGAGAGCTTTTTCCTGGGGCTTCAAGGATGCCTTTCCCTTGGGTCCTCACAAGGCAGGATGAGGCCAGCTATAACGGAATCATTAAGAAGTGCAAGGACAGGAAGAGACTAGGATTCAAGAGCAGTGAGAAAGGAAGGTAGGGCCAAACCAGTGGAAGGAAAAGAAAACTTGAACTATGCTGTTAGAGAATCAGGGCTGTGTGCTTTGTAGAAGCTTAAAGACCCAGGTGAGGGCCAAGCCTGCTCGGGAGCTATGTCTACTCATTATCACAGAGACAAAGGGACAGAAGCCCAGGCAAGGACCAAACCTGTGGTAGGGCTGATAGTGGGGATGCTCTGGGTCCTCACAGCCCACAGTGGTGACTTTTCATGGCTCTGTAGCCTGTGTAAAAGAAAGGACATGTGTTGGATGCAGCTGAGAAGCTGCCCTTGTGGGAGTGGGAATGCCTTAGTGCAATTTTCTCCATGAGGGCCAGTCTATGTTCTCATTGAGTTCCTTTCTCTCCCATCTCATGCCTGACCTTAAAGTCATACAAGCCTCCCACTTCCCATGTTTCTACCTCTCTGCTTTGCCCTTTGCATTTAAAGCTAAGCATGAGTTCTCTCTCCCCACCTCTCTGTTTTGTGATTTGACTCTGGGGCCTCCCCTGTGAACTGATTACAAAGTCTCTGTAGCACTTACCTACATTTTGATTGCCTCAGAATGACCATGGGTCCCTGCCTGGCTGACAATCATTCATGTACATCAAATTCTCCTGGAGAAGTGGGATTCAGACAATAAGGTTTTGTCCCTGGACTCTGCATTCTATGGCGGTCTCCATCCCAACATTCCAGCCATGCTTCTGCCTCCCCCAGCTTTCCTCAGCTGCATCCACAGAGTCAGATCTCAGACTAGGCTGATATCAGGGAGGAAGAGCAAGACTATTCTAATCTCCAAACAGTGGGTAATTATCCTTTAACCCTTCAAATACAGAATAAAATCTTGATGTTTCAGGCTAATCACTTTGCTCTGGTTTTGGTTCTTAAGTTGTTTATGGGTTTCTCCCGATACTCTCTGGCTCCCCAGTTGCTTCATGGGTCCTTCTCTGAGCGTGTACTGGAGTGACGTCATACACACACACACACACACACACACACACATATATATACACTCACACGTTTGTATGTGTGTATGTTCAGTCTAGCACTGCCAGGTCCAGTCTAGAATATCCTGCCCTTCATCGTGGCATCATATGGAATTACGGTGGCCAGCCGCTGCTGTCTTAAATTGAAAGGGTCAGAATAAGAGTCAGTACACTTCGTCCTTGAAAAAAAGAAGACAAGCTATTATAAAGGAAGAAAAGCCAGAGATCCTGTAGTGTGGGAGTCTCCAATAATGGTCCAAGCAGTGGTCAGTCTCATTGCAAAGAAGCTGGAGAGAAAGGGGAAGGCTGGAGTAGGAGTGGACGGAGCTCGTCCAGGGAGGCAACAAGGCAGGGGGAGACAAACGATTGGCTTCGAAGGAACCGTCCACTGCTCAACACCCTCTGTAGTGTTCTCGTTTCTACCAAGAGCTGACTTGGGTCAGACCCAAAGGATAGAACAGGGCCCTGAGGCTGGGTGGGCAGATGGATGCCCAGCTAGGACATGAGGCATCATGTGTAGCTCAGGGCATATGGGCTTGCCATATTGAACTAACTTCCTGGTGATTTGGTGAATTTTTCACTATGACCCACGCTTGCTCTTGGAAATTTAGACACAGTTAACAGAGTATTTTGGAATTCATTGTATTGGCCACAGTTGAATAATGATGAATACGAATTTATGTGCATGCACGTGGGTATACACAATGCAAACGTACATAACAGAAAACACTTATAAGAAAGGCTTCTAGAATGAAATGAGACTATTTCTCCGAGTCTTCAAAAATAGTCTGTAAGTTAAAAAATATGAGACAGGTATTAAACACACGGAAGGTGAATTAAGTTGTTTGGAGCCATTTCTGCAATTTGCTGAAAAACGCCCTGCCTGGGACCTCTGTGGACAAGGCAGCCCCTGGCCCAAGGGGCTCATCTTCATGGTGTTTATGGACAGGGCAGTACAGCTAAGTGTTACTGAGTATTACTCCTGAGCCACCAGAGGAAACTGAGTTAGATTTGGTAGTAGAGGAGAGGTGGGCAGGGGTCTGTAGGACTCTCATTGTTTTTGTGATTCCTTGTCTTTAAGCTAGGTCTTGTCTCATTCCCATGCTTGTATTGAAGATTGTATTGTAGATCAAAAATCTGTGCAGGTGTTCAACAGAGCTGCGGGGCTTGTTAAGTTAGGGGCAAAGGCAGCTGTCCTATTCCTGCTACTCATTCAGCCAGAACAACTTTTTTTTTTAAATTGATTGTTTATTTGTAACCTGCTGTCTTACAAGCACACTCTCCTATTAGATTTTTCCGTTAATTATCAGTGACACTGATTGTATTGTGAATCAGTCAGAAAGGACCGATTCTCAATTACCTACGAATCCCAGGGGGCTGATTTCTAGGGAAGTTCATTACAGATAAAATAGTCATGTTACAAAAATAATTACGTGGAGAGCTATGAGCTGGTCTTTTGAACACAAATGCTGTGCTCTCCATGACTTAACTACTGGCAAATATTGGTCCTAGCTGAAATTGTCTTACTTACACATTTTCTAACAAGTTAATTGTTTAGCAGAGGGTTAATAAATTGATTATAGATCAAGTAACAGCCATTGACCAGAAAGTTGCTCTTGAATTTTGTAGTCAGCACTTTTATATGTCTTGCCTGCTGCCATGTAAAGATAGTGATTTATTTAAAAAACAAAACAAAACAACATTAACAAAAAGACCATTAACTCTTGAATCAAAACTCAAACAGAAGATAATTAGAAAGCTCAGCAATGGCCAGAACAACTTTATATTAATCCATTTCAGCCTTTGTTCACTATGTATGATATGCTTTGAGAGAAGAGGTTGGTTCTCTCAAGACACATGGCTTACATCCTCCAGAAATGATGGTCACCGTGGATCAGTGTGGGTATCAAAGATAGTTGTGGTCTCACCTGGGAACAGATGGGGTAGGACTTTGTCACTAATGCAGCTCTTTAGTTGGGTGAACAGCTGGTTGACACTTCTTGGCCTGCTTTGTATGTTTTCTGGGTGTAAGTCCCCCTTCTGTCATTCCTTAGTTCTATGGCTCCCGCCCCTAGGCTCTCTGAAGATTTGTTTCTATAGTTTTAATGGGGGAAACTGTGAGGCTTAATAATAACAACATATGTGCTGTCTCACTCTTTGTGCTCTGTGAAAGGTGAGCGGAGCATGTTCTGAGGTTTCTAGTACTGTCACTGATGCCCTAACAGAATTTGTGGGTTGTTTCCCTGTGATTTATACCTATCAAATCTCCTGCATTAGAGAAGTAATCTGTACATTTGTTCTACTTTGAATATTGTATGGGGCCTAGTTTATCCTTACTGTCAATGTTTAAAAATGATAAAACATTTAAAATAACTTCAAATGAAATAATAGATAGCTTCTCATTTACAGAGTTAAAAAAATAAATGATGTAGTCCATGAACATTTAAAAAAGAAGAGGTTGTCAGCATAAAACCAGACACAATAAATCTGTCGGGGGAGAAAAAAGTGGGAAAGAGCCTTGAACTCACTGGCACAGGAATCAACTTCCTGAACAGATCAAGAACAGCACAGGCTCTAAGACCAACAATCAATAATTGGGACCTCATGAAACTGAAAAGCTTCTTTAAAGCAAAGGACACTGTCAACAGCACGAAATGACAGCCTACAGACTAGGAAAAGATCTTCACCAACCCTATATCTCACAATGGACTGATGTTCAGAATATATAAAGAACTCAAGAAATTAGATACCAACAAACCAAATAATCCAATTAAAAATGGGGTACAGAGTTAAACAGAGAATTCTCAACAGAGGACTATTGAATGGCAGAGAAACACTTAAAGAAATGCTCAACATCCTTAGTAATCACAAAAATGCAAATCAAAAAGACTAAGATTCCATCTTACACTGATCAGAATGGCTAACATCAAAAACTCAAGTGACAACACATGCTAGAGAGGGTGTGGAGAATGGGGAACCCTCCTCCATTACTGGCAGGAATGTAAACTTGGACAACCACTTTGGAAATCAATTTGGCGCTTTCTCTGAAAACTGGGAATAGTGCTACCTCAGGATCCAGTTATAAGCTATGGGCAGATGGCAGAGGAGAACTCCCCTTTTCAATGGACTAGGGAAAGGGAATGCGAGGGAAGAAGGAGGGAGGGTGGGACTGAAAGGAGTTGAGGAAGGGGGCTTCAATCGGGAAATATAATGAATAAATTGTAAAAAACATCCTGGTGAGAAAGAAAGAAAGAAAGAAAGAAAGAAAGAAAGAAAGAAAGAAAGAAAGAAAGAAAGAAAGATCCAGCTGTATCACCCATGGGCCTATACTCAAAAAACGCTCTACCATTCAACAAGGATATTTGCTCAACTATGTTTATAGCAGCTATATTTGTAATAACCAGAATTTGGAAACAACCTAGATGTCCTTCAATGGAGGAATGGATACAGACATTGTGACACATGTACACAATGGAATATTATCCAGCTATTAAAAACAAGGGAATCATGAAATTTGCAGGCAAATGGATGGAACTAGAAAAGATCATCCTGAGTGTGTAGTCCAGAAGCAGAAAGACATTCATGGTATATATTCACTTGTAAGTGGATATTAGTGATATCATATAGGATAACCATACTAAAATCCACAGACCTAAAGAAGCTAAACACTAAGGAGGACCATATGGAAAATGCTTAAGTCTCATTCAGAATGGCAAACAGGATATACACAAGAAGCTGTGGAAGAGAGGGAACAGGATGGGAAACTACTATAGAGGGTCCTCTGAAAGGCTCCACCCAACAGGGGATTGAAGTAGATGCTGAGAGTCACAGCCAAACTTTGGGCAGAGTGCAGAGTATATTCTTATGGAAGAATGAGGAGTCAGAAGAACACAGAGGAGACAGGAGCCACACAAGGAGACCAACAAAGCTAAAAAAAATCGGTGCTCGGGTGTCCTGCAGAGACTGATGAACCAACCAAAAAACATGCATGGGGCGGACCTAGACCCCCTGCTCAGAGGTAGCCAACAGGCATCTCTGTCTCCCTGTGGATCCCTGAGTAAGGGGAGCAGGGGCTGCCTCTGTCATGAACTCAGTTGCTTGCTCCTTGATCACTTCCCCATGGCGGTATGGCCTTGCCAGGCCACAGAGGAAGAGGATCCAGGCAGTACTGAGACTTGATAAGCTAGGGGCAGAAGGCAGGGGAGGAGATCTCCCCATTTCAGTGGACTAGGAAAAGTGGATGGTGGAGAGGAAGGAGGGAGGGTGGGACTGGGAGAAGTTGAGGAAGGGGCTACGATCAGGGTATACAATGAATAAATTGTAAAAAAAATATTTTTAAAAGAGGTTGGTTGGTTAATGCTGATGGCTAAGCTGTGTTTTCAACTTGACAAGGTCTGGAATCACCCATGAGATAAATCTCCAGGTGTATCTGTGAGGCAGTTTCTAACACAGTTCAACTGAGGAAGAAAGACCAACCTTGAATGTAGACGGCACCATAGTATGGGGCAGGGTCCTGCGCGTAGTGAGAGGGGGAACGTAAACTGAGTGTGGACATTCATCCTTCTGTTTCCTGACGGCTGATCACACTCTTGCCTCATGCTGTACCCTCAAGTTGGGAGCCAAAATAAATCCTTCTTTCCTTGAGTTACTTCTTGACAAATATTATTGTTGCAACAAAAAATAAAAAATTAAAAATAAAACCTTAATTCAAACAGAAACATTGATTTCTTTTTAAAGTGGATTTTAACATCCTTGGGTTGAAAGCACATAGTTGAAGTCTTATCATGAGGCCACAACTACTTTCCTGGCTTTTCTGAGTAGTTTGCAGTTCTCTTGGGGTCTCTGTCGTGCAGGCTGTCTGTCTTTAAGGATGTGTGGAAGGTGGCCAAGGGATGGGATATCAGTGCTGACATCTTCTGAGAACAGAGCCTGGAGGACAGAGCAGGTCACTTGCTGCACAGACCTTGGTGGACAATGAACAGTGCTTTGGAGAGGCCCTTGTGTAATTTGTGCTTTTATAATGCCGGGAGGGGGGGGGGGGACACAGAGATCCAGGAAATGGGCAATGGGAGTGAGCGGGAAATGGGAACTCCACCATTGAGCAACATATGCCTCCCAGTCCTGAACAAAGTGTTTAATTAATCTGTTTGGCAGGGACTAACAGGACGGCTCCATCCTGGATTGTGGGGGTACTGTAACGGGTCACGGGATGCGCAAAGGAATATTCATGAAGACAAAAAGCAACTCCTCTCTATTTCTCCAAATTTAATTTCGTGTCATGTAGGTGGATGAACAATACGCCCTGTTTTGTAAACTGTCTTACTCACTTAGCACAATCTCATAGACCTCTTCCTGTGACTGTAAATGCCATCATGTCTTTCTTGTTTATTTAGCCTGTTTCCAGGGCCACTGCAGTTGGAGACCATGGAAACGCCAGCAGCACCTGGGAAGTTCACTACTTAATCAGCATAGAGTAGAGCCAACAGAAAGCACCGTTCTAGGTCCCCAACCTAGCATGCTGTCCTCAGATGCTGATAGCAGGGGGCTTTCTGGCAACCCACATTACTGCTCTGAGAAATAATGATGATCTAGACCAGCAGTTCTTAACCCTTAGGCAAACTTCCATCTCCAAAAATATTTACATTACAATTCATATCAGTAGCAAAATCACATTTATGAAGTAGCAACAAAAACAATTTTACCGTTGGGGGTCATCATAACATGAGGAACTGTATTAAAGGGTCTCAGCATTAGGAAAGTTGAGAACCATTGGTCTAGACTCAGCTTCTTCAAGTGTGGGAACCTAACCCATGTGGAGGTCACACAAGGAAACGTGAGGGTTGTGGAAGTTTTGCCAAGAGTAAAAGGTCTCTGAACGGGCAATGATCAAAACCTAATTTAAATCAGACACCTTCTAAATTTAAGATTTTTCTGTGAGCTCTGCTTGTGTTCATGGGGTCTCACAACTCTACAGCCGCCTGGTACTGTGCACACCGTACACAGCCACACAATGCCAGTAAACACTGTCTGAAAAGCCTCAGCTTAGACATAAGGCTATTCCACCAATCCAAGTGCTTTGTACAGAACCCAGAAAGTTTCTGTTCCTTCTGAAATGTAATGGGTGGAGTTTCAGATAACGAAGGCTTAATCATGCCTCAGCATGTAAGTATTACATTTTTATACCTATGTTTTGCATTGTTAGAATGCTTGATTTTTTTTTTAAAGTCTGTGAGGCACACTCTTGTCAAGGTGATGAGAATGAGACTGTGGAATGTTCAACCTTAAGTCTGACATCTGCATCACACTCTCCTCTGAAAGCTCAAGGAATACTGTGAAAAGAGGGTAGAAGGACTGTAAGGGTTAGACTTGGTGAGCAGCTACAAGGAAAGAGTGCTTTCCTGTTACAACAGGGCAGCTGCACCTATGACCTCACAGAAATTGTGACGGATTGCACAAGACTTTTGCAACATCAAGCAAGGCAAAATGACAACATGGACAGGGGACAGTCCATCCCTAGCTAAGAGGCTATTGGCAATTGACAGCTGCTGGAAGAGAGTGGATGGTATGGCTCCTGGTATGTCAATCATGATCCAGTATCCACTGGGCACAGAGTATCCACTCAAACACCCAAGGGCATATGGGCAGCGCAAATTGGCCTCAAATGGTTTTGAGAGAGAAAAAATAGGTCACAAAATTGGAGAAGGGGAAGGGAGGGGACAGTGAATCTGAAAGGAGGTGGGGGAGGGAGAGGGGACTACAATCAAACTACATTGCATAAAACTCTCAGTGAATTAATTAAATTGCTGTTTGGGTTTTATCAAAAATCTATTACATGGTATTTTATTTGGGGATTGGGACAGAATTTACAGCCATTTCTGAAAGAGGCCAAATCTATTCCTGCTACGTATTTATGCTAAGCAGTGTTATGAGTACCTATGCTCCTAAAATCCAAAATACCGACAAACTCAAAAGTGTTGAAGATGCTTTATATTCTGCAGCATCCAACACTCATCCAAGATTTAAGCCTTTATGTGAAAACAAGAATCACATTCTTCTCATTAGTGTGCAGAACTGCTTTCTTCTTTAATAAATAGTAAAATGGTAGATACGCCAAAGAATTGCCTTAAAATAAATTCCTTTGTTGTTTATTGATAAACGTTTGATTTGAGCATCTATTTTAAATATCTATTTACATACCCAAGGACATGTAAACATTTTTTGGGCGAAAAGGGATCTTGAGGAGAAAAAGTTTAAGAAGCCTTGATCTGAGGAGGTGTGTCACTATGACCTGGAAGACACGTGACGGAGTGATAGGGGGTTCTGAGGGCTCAGTCACTGTAGGAGCCGACTCCAGGAAGACCCAGGTCTCTTGACAGAACCACCAGAACTGCGCCAGGGTCTTTTTCACTTTGTTCCTTTTGATGGTAAGAGTCAGTTTTGACCTTCCCCACTTTCAGTTCTGTTCGCCTACTTCCTATGTATCCTTTTTGTCTTTTTAGTGAAAAAAAATCCAAGGATCTGCTTAAGCCAGCAGTCAAATTGGCCACTTAAAATAACAGTACATCATGTCCAAGTCCAAAAATACTACCCACTATAAGAAGGCAAGCAGGGGAAGTTGGGCAGAGGAGGCTGACGACATTTAACAGCGCACTGAACCCCTGTTCTTTGATCCCTTCTTTTCCAGACGTGGGGCAGGAGCCTGCTGCCTTCTGTTTGTCTTGATTAAAGTCAGCCTCCACCTTCCCCAGAGCCCCTCTGCCCTTCTGGGGACACAGGCTGCATTCAGCACCAGCCACTCTGCCCAGGCCCTGTGCACACTTTATGAAAGGCGTTTCCCATTTGGATTGAACAGGCGCTGTGTTTGTGTGTGAGGGAGAAAATGAATCACTGTAACGTGGGGCTAAGATTTGGGGTGTTGTGTTTGTCCCATGCAAGTACATAAACACAGCAGAACTCTCTGGAAACATTAGGGGCGGGCACAGAGACAGGAGTGATTCGGTGGCCCCAGCAGTGGGGCACATTTTCCACATATCGGACCTTTTCGGGTTCTGCCCTCTCACAGCGTTCTCCGAGCCCACGGGAAAGGCTGAGGTTTTTGCATTTCTGTCTGTGGTCCGGGAAGAGGCATAGGATCTGACGGCTCTCTCCAGTCCAGTGAAATACTCACCCGCTTTGCACGGAGGCCGGAATTGGAAGCGACCGTTGTGAAACGTTAAAGATTTTCTGGCAGTGGGAAAGGGATTTTTTTCCCTTCCTCCCACCCTGCAGAGGAAAAACAGTTCTAAGGAGAGAGTCACTTTGTAGTTGTAACTCCCATTCAAAGACTCCCAGCCCGAGAAGCTGTGGATTCCCGTGGCCCTGCCTCTTGTGCGTGGTTTGTAAGAGACTGTCACTTGGTCCTTCTACACCCTGCTCATGAGTTTGCCCAGGACCATCTTCCCCAGGAGGGAGGCCGGTAAGTGCAGCCTCTTCTTGTCTGTCTCTGGGGGCTTGAAGGGGCTTTATCTTTTTGGACATCTTCCCGGAGGGGTGGGAGAGCAGTTTCCCTTACTTGGTGCAGCCTGTGTGTGACTCTATGCACACGTGTGCTGAGTCTGTCTTTGTAAGGGGCTGGCTGGGCTCTCACTCTCTATGCACTTGGCAGAGGGGTGAAGGGTACACTACCGGAGCTACCCTCTCTCCAAGGGGTTGGGGGTGGGTGAGCACACCTGGCTTCCTCTGTGGCTGTTGCTAGCAAGAAGGAGCAGGGTCATCTATGTCAAGTGCTGGAGCTGTCAGGGTCCCTGCCACAGAGTCAGAATATAAGAGGGACTTGTGCAGTGGGGTAGGATAGTGGAACAGATGGGAAGTTCCCAAGTCTGGACTCTGAGGGTCTTGGGCGCCCTGGCTGAAGGCCCTGCCTTCCTTGCAGGTACAGCCCATGAGATGATGTCATTTCTTATGACAGCCCCCTGCGTGTGTTCTGGAAACAGACACAAACGGGCACTGAGCAGACGAGGTTAATCCTTCTGCCCAACTGTGAAAGTCGGTGCTGTCGAAACTTGGGTTCCACTTTAACTTTGGCAAAGGAAGTGTACACATGGTTTCCTTTAAAAAGGAGAGTGAGGCGAATCAAGAGCACAGCCGGGCTTTTCCAGCTCCAGGAAGGTATGGGCAACACTCTTGAGATCCTTTGATCAGCTCCCACAAAACCCTCCAAACTCAGAGGAAAGGCAGGAGTGCAGGCCACCACCTACCCAGGGCTGTGGAGTCTGGATCCAGGAGGAGCTGGCCTCCTAACCTTGGAAAAGGTGATCACCATCTCTGTGGCTTAGCTTCCTCCTTTGCAGATGGGGATAGCCCGTTCCTGCCTCACAGGGTGAGAGAAGCAATAACAGAGCTCATGTCTGCGGATGCCCTGAACAGCATGAGCATACCTTGGTGACCATGCTAAGTCTCAGCAGTAGCTAGCCCAGGTAGCCCAGCGACGGTCACAGACACGCAGGGCTTTTGAAGGAAAGCAGTAGTGTTCTCCTCTCTATCAGAAAGGAGACTTCTATTCAGGTACCTCTTTTTGGAAAAAAAGACAGTGTGGATGGGTCTTTTTTTCCCCCCTGGGGAATGTGCCCCAGCAAGCACTGACATGATACTTAGCCAGTATTCAGTATTGGGTAGAAATATCTTCTCAGCTCTTAGCTCTTACTCACTTTCTGTCTCTGGCTGTATCTCCTTCAGTGAGGTTTCCTTGGTAACAGACTCTGAGGCAGAGCCATGAGAGTGGGAAGTTCTCTGCAGAGTGCTGTGGGTACAGCACCCATGAGGGCAAAGGACACAGCAGGGCAGATAGAAGCACAGAGATGGAGTTTCAGCATTGGCTCTGGTTGGTCTAGTTGCTCTTAGAGAGCTCGGTGCCCTTGCAATGATCTGCCACTGCACGTGCACTGCCCCCGAGGCTGGACCATCACTGTGGACAAGGCAGCTTTGGGACTCTGGGAAATGATAGAAAAGTTCACTTGCGGTCTATCTCGAGCAACCTTTGTGCTGTCTGTGGGAACGGATGTCTTCGTCATGCGTAAAGAACTTCTATGGGTGACAACTACTCAGTAAACCTGAGTGCCTGCTCTTTTCAAGTTTACCTGTCCAGGAGACTAGGCATTAGCAACACGGTCACCTGTCCAGTTGAATTCTTACAAGGCAGCATGATCTTGAATAAGTCCTTATCCATTATAGAACTCAGGGTCCCTGACAACAAAATGGTTAGCCAGCGGGTGGACTACAGATGACCCAGGGAACCATTCCATCAGGAACCATTCCATTTTGCCAAGTGTAGATTCTTGCTAATGTGACCACGCTGGTTGCTTGTATCTGCCCAGGACACATGACTGCAGGTCTCTAAATTTCTTCTGCTAGAAAATAGAAACCCAGGCCCTTGGGGAATCCCCGGGAATGGTGCAGCTGCCAGCAGGGGTGGGGGTTCCACCTGCAAGGCAAACATAAGCTTGGAGGCGGGTGGGGGAGGGGCTGGCACTGGAGATCTCTGTGGAACACTTTCCCCAGGAAGAACTCCAGCTCTTTGAGACACTGTGTATGTCTGTGATAGTTCGGAGCTTTCTGATGTTTCCCCAGACAAGCCCGCATGCTGCAGCGCTGGTTTTATTTATCCTTCCCTGACCTCCATGTTTTCTGTTTATTTTCCTTTTCTTTTTTGTGGATACAGCTTGTAATGTTCATTTTATTGCATTTTAGCTGACATTATTTAAAAGTAATTATGCATTGGAAAGCTGTACAAACAAAACCAGAAAATAGTAGATGTGCGGAACTGAATTAATTGGCATATTAAACAAAGCATAGCTTTAGAATAACACTATTGAAAAAAAATCAGGAACAAGTCGAACATAAATTATCAGGAAAAAGTTTCCATTGCAGTTTTCATGAGAGAAATGCATTGGACTGCAGGTTTTCTGGCATATGCAAATTTTAATTTTTATTAGCTTTTAAAGTTAGTATCAAGTGTAGCGGGTTTTATTACACATTTTCACATGTGAGCCATTACAGTTCGTTCTAATTCACGCCTCTCACTCAGTTTACTCCTCAGTACACAGAGAGTGAAATCACTTTCTCAAAACACTTGGGATTCCTTCGCAGCACATTATTTGTTTAGAGCATTCTGTGCCCCAGGCACTGTGCTGGGTGCTCGGGATCTAATGGTACATATTAAATAAACAACAGACTCAAAAAACACGGGGCTGGAGGCCTTCAAGGGGCACTTGCTGCAGAAACTTGCCGGGAAACCTCATCTGTGGGTCAGAACAGGCTTCTGAGAGGAAGCGTTGTTTGAACTGTTTCTTCTTCTTCTTCTTCTTCTTCTTCTTCTTCTTCTTCTTCTTCTTCTTCTTCTTCTTCTTCTTCTTCTTCTTCTTCTTCTTCCTCCTCCTTCTCTTCTTCTGTGTGTGTGTACTAAGTCAGGGTAGGTTCTGTTATGGTGGTGCATTGTCAGTAGGCAATTTGCTTAAAACAATGGGGTAGGAGGGTCAAGAGTTTGAGACCAGCGTGTGCTATACTTTTCTAGATGGGTGTGGTGGTGTACACCTGTAACTTAATGCTTAGGAGGCTGAGGCAGGAGGATTACTGTGAGTTTGAGAGTGGGCTGGTTTACAAACTGAGTTCAAGGTGAGCTTAGTCTACACAGGGAGATCCTGCCTGAATAAACAGTATCAACATCCCTACACAGGTTAGGGACAGGAGTGGAAATGCAAGCTCTGGGCAAAGGGTACTGGATGCTGGGAAGAAAGGGAAGAAAGTGGCCCCAGACCTCCCCACTGAACCTAGCCACTGTATGGGAAAACATTTTATTTTTGCTGGAGGGGCAAGATTCATCCTTCCGTCAGCCAATTGTCTCTGCCCCTGGTCCCGAGTGTGGATATTGTTATTAGGCCTCCCTGAGCCTTCTGGAGTACCCCTTTGTAAGGCCAACTCCCTCCTCCTCCTCCTCCTCCTTCTCCTCCTCCTCCTGAGTGTGTTCAGCAGAAACAACTAGTGATGGCTTTCCCATGCAGAGCTTACTTTACCTTCCCCACCATACCAGGGCAGTGTACTTGTTCCTGCTTGACAAGTGAGTTAAATGCAGGCGCTGGGAGTTCCAGCACATGGCCATGGGGCAAGACTAAGGTTTCATTCTGGTCGGTGTGCTCCATGTGTTGAAAGCCGTGTATTAATATGTACACTATTGCTGGAAAATAGTATTCAAACACACACACAGAGGGGGATGGGAAGAGATGCTAAGAGTCACATGGGCATTTGAACCCTCAAAGCCCACCATCAGAAACACACTTCTTCCAACAAGGTCATACCTCCTAATCCTTTCAAAGAGGGTCACTCCCTGGTCACCAAATCAATGAGCCTACATGGCCATTCTCATTGAAACCACCACACTATCCATGCCTGTATCCATTAGCTACATTAGATGTTTTTTTACATTTTAAAATTTTATTACAGTATATTCACTTTATATCCCATCTGTAGCCCCCTCCCTCATCCCTTCCCAATTCCATCCTCCCTCCCTCATCTCCTCCTATGCCTCTCCCCCAGTCCACTGATAGGGGAGGTTCTCCTCCCCTTCCACCTGACCCTAGTCTGTCAGGTCTTATCAGGACTGGCTGCATTTTCTTCCTCTGTGTCCTGGTAAGGCTGCTCCCCTCAGGGGGAGGTGATCAAAGAGCCAGCCACTGAGTTCATGTCAGAGACAGTCCCTGTTCCTATTACTAGGGAACCCACTTGGAGACTGAGCTGCCATGGGCTACATCTGTGCAAGGGTTCTATGTTATCTCCATGCATGGTCGTTGGTTACAAGAGCCTACCACAGAGAGCCTCTGAAAGACTCTACCCAGCAGGGTATTAAAGTAGGTGCTGAGACTCATAACCAAACTTTTGGCAGAGTACAGGGAATCTTATAAAAGAAGGGGGAGATAGAAAGATCTGGAGGGAACAGGAGCTCCACAAGGAGAGCTCCAAAATATCTAGGCCCCAGGGGTCTTTTCTAAGACTGCTATATTAGAATTTTATCATCTTTCCCTCATTGTATCTACCAATCTCTTAGTCATGCTTTCCTTCCATGCTCCATCTTTTTGATGCATTCAGAAGGGAGAATGGCTTGTAGTAGGTCATGCAGTGAACAGCAGAACTGAGGACACAGGCCACTGGACTCCAGGGCCAGAACTTTGTTCTCTGACCATTGTGCCTTCTGTTGCCAGGATGTGAGCACATGAGCGCAGCCTGATGCAAGTTTTGTCTATCTTGTGTCCGTGTCTACCTCAGCATCCCTCTCTCCTGCTTTTCTTTGTCCTCCTTCCTCCCTGTCTTTTCTCCTCTTTTCCTTCCACCTCTTGTTCCTTCATCCAACAGCTACTTGGCATGCTCTTTGTGCCAGGCCTGTGCTGGGTTTCAAGGCTACAGAGGGAGATGTGAGCCACAGAGCCTGGCATGGGAAAGCCTCAGTTACTGCTTAAAGCAGATATGCAGATGAGAACAGTGGACAGTCCTAAATTCAGTGATGTAATTGGCAGGCCATGTCAGGGAGGGCTTCCCGGAAGAGGTGACTGTGGCAAAACTTAAAAAGCAGACACATTTTCTGGGAAACAGTAGCTGTCAGCTCTCTCTCTGTCAAGGGGGGTGGGTTGTGCTGACCCTGGGAGGTGGAGGAAGTAGGACACATCTGTAGGAGACAAGCCTACAACCTTGGCAGAGATTTAACATTTTTACATACCGAGTCAGTCATACCAGGACAATAACAAATGAGGAAAAGAAAGGATTTCTTCATCGTTTAAATGTTGCTTTCTGATATGAGGCAGGAGGCAGCGTTCTTCAGATAGTTGTGTGGGCAGAGAGGGAGAGAGAGAGAGTGTGGGGCTAGTTACTGCCTGGCACAGCTAGGCACAGTCCTCCTCAGCTTCTATCTTTCCCATTCTGAAATGATACCCCAGGACCCAAACCCCACCCATTGGAACATCTCTGACACTCTTAAAAAGCCAGACAAGATGAAGGGTTCTCTAATTTGGAGCCAGCAGGACCCAGCAGAGTCCTAGTTCCTGCCAGGGCTGTGCTGGGTGGGACTACTTGCTTTTTTACCCTGTATGTCAGCCAATAAGAACTGACATCCCCTTTTTTTCAGGTGGAGAGGCTGGTGGGATGCTGGTGCTTAGTAAACCACCCCAGTCTGGTCCTTAAGCCAGCACAATCCAGGCTGGGACCACCTCATCCAACTTTGTGTTAACCCTTTCCAAACCTAACCAACAGATGAGGACGGTGGGTAGGACAGGCAGAGACCTCTCTCAGCTCAGCTTGACAAAGTACCCTTCTTTAGCTCATGCTAAAAGGGCAGGGCCATCCAGATGATGCTGGGTTTGCATCTGACCTCTGTGTCCTACTGGGTCCTCCTAAGGGCAAAGGTGGGAACTGTGGCATCTTCCAAAGGCAAACTGAGCTGCAGGCCCTAGGTTGACCTTTCTCAGCATTACGGGGGGCCTCAGTTAGTTCTGTGCAGTGGAAACTGTCACTGTTCCCCAGGTTCTGCACCTCCAGGCAATTTCCTTCATCTTGTATCTCTGAAATAAGCCCAGGGCTAATGGTCTCATAACTAAACTCTGTTCCCTTGAGGGGAATATGCTCTCCGTTTTCCCCCATTCTGGGGCCTTAAGAGGCTGCAAGTGAAGTGTATGTTTTTAAAGTGCTATTTAACCTGAGTCTAATCACATGAGCTAGATGTAAAGGCTCTTTGTAAACCGTAAAGCACAAACAAATGTGGAAAGCCATTATGAGGCATCGGTCGTTTATTTATTCACTCAGTTATGTGTTGACTCATTCTGTAAATGTTTATGGAGCCCTTATGTGGGCCTGGCGTGTTTGGGGGACCCTGTGGTGAACAAAGCAGATGAGGTCCCTGTCTGGGGGGATTGTACTCTAGATGGGGCAGATTGATGGTTCACAGGGACACAAATAGTCTAATAGGTCATCCTCCAATGGTGGAGGTTCCCCAAAGGAAATAAACAAGAGTGATGTAGTAGAGAGTTTGTGTGTGTGTGTGTTTGTTGAGGGAGGGAGGGTGACTGAGATTGAATGGACAAGACAGGCTGTATTTAGGACAGAACCAGCTTCAGAAAAAGTTGGAAAGGGAACTTTCTTGGAAGAGGAGCAGCTGTGGTAACATGAGTTTGACTTGTTAGAGAAACAATTCAAAGGCCAAGGTGACTGTGGAATTCAGTGAGCAAAAGGTTCCCAGGGTAAGGAGGAACCTTTCGCAAGATGCACAAGGAACAGGCTCCTTCCTATCATTACACATTGTGGCACCCTGTACCTTAGAGTTTCTGATTGCATTTCTTAGCCCCAAGCTCAGCTCCTGAGTTCAAACCAAGGCAGAGCTCTCCTGGACACCTCTTCTCTGCCATGAGGGCTGGGCATGGGTAGCCACGAGGGCTGGGGACTGCTGGGCAGGGAGGGAGAGTCCTCTTCTTCAGAAAGCCTGACGTCCTAGGTGTGATCCAGTTTGGGGTGCAGATCACCGCAAATGAGTCAGATTCAGTCACGGAATAAGTTTATCTTAAGAGAGAATGAGAGCATGGAGTACCTGAATATAGACGGAGAGGAAAAAGCCGGCCTCAGGCCAGATGATGGAAAGGATCTGGCGCTGATGCAAAGGGCTCCCAGGATCCTCCTCAGGTCTAGGGTACAGACTCCTCAACATTCTGCCAAGGGCAAGTAGCCACAGTGAACAATGCCCACTGGAACCCCTGTTACACTTTTTTCCCCCTAAGACAAGGTTTCTCTGTGTAACCTTGGCTGTCCTGGGACTCACTCTAGACTAGGCAGGCCTCGAACTCACAGTAATCCATCTGCCTCTTCCTCCCTGAGTGCTGGGATTAAAAAACATGTGCCACCATGTCTGGCTCAGTTACACTGTTTTGATAACTTCAAGAGAGGCTATAGGTACACAGAACAGGGCTGACCAAACACCCTACCCCCAGCATTTCAGAAATTCCTGCACCTTCCTCCAGACTTAGTCCCACAATAGGGGACTGTCTCTTTGCTACTGACAAAGGCAACTTTATGATCAAAATGCCCTCCTAAGATGTCTCTTGCTATCACCCTGGTTGCCTAGCAGTGGGTGGACCTCCACAGTCTTGCATGGAATGTCAAGGGCATCCTACAGTTTGCCCCCACATCCTTGTTAATGCATAGGGACCTATAACATTTGGCAGGGTGTCAAAATACATGCCGGAGAGGCCACATAAGGCAGCCTGTTGTTCGCAGAGGCTGTGCTTAGAAGAGGGGGTTAGGAAGTTCTCTTGAGACAGACGGATTAAACATCATCTGAGATGAGGGGGAAAGGCATGCTGGTCACACAATAATAGGTGCTTAGGAGGTCCATGTCCCTCAAGATTGGTTTTCAATGTGCTTCATGGAAGTTAAGTGATTGGTCTTAAATGAAACATACCTTGTATTGTGTTGAACTCCCATGGCTTCTACAGAGCTGGCCGCTCCTTCCGGAGGAGGGTGCTGTGGCCTGAGAACTCCATTAGTCAGTTCATATATTAGGGAAAAGTTGGCACAAGAATGGAAGACAGGCCTAGGTTATGGAGTCAGGAACACCTTACTTAGAGCCCCCATGTGGTGATTCCCTAGTCATGACCTTGGAAACAGTTTCTTGACCTTGATGACTGAATGCTTAGCTATGACTCAGGGTCACCAAGCACACACAGAGTGAGTAGATACATACCGGAATTTTGAGGGGTGATTTTGTGACATGGTTACGATAACACTTGATTGCCTGCAGGATCGTGTGGTGATATATATATATATATTTTTTTTTCTTGTTCACGTGTTGTTGTTTTTTTTAGTGCTGGGGAATCTTACTCAAAGGCTCACACATGCTAGGCACGTGCATGACCCTGGTGCTACTATTCCTTTTTGCAATATTGTGTTCACACAAGGTCTTGCTTAGCTGCCTAGGCTGACCTTGAACTTGTGAAGCTCCTACCTCAGCCTCCTAAGTAGTGGAGATCTCTTGTGCATGGCCATCAGGACTGCTGTGTAACCGCATTTATGGAAAACTCCTGGCAGGTGACATACCCTTGTCTATAACCCTCTTGTCTTTTTAATCATTCCTCGGCTGCTTGTGGATGTCAGGGGCACTCAGGGCCAGAGCGCGAGTCTCCCTGTGCTCTGGAAAGGACCTGCCTCCTGGGTGCTCCTGCCAGCCCAGATGGCGGACTTTGTTCTGAGGCTCTCAGTCCTGACTCCCCCCTGTTTGGACCAGGCCTGTCATGTGGAGAAGTCAGATGGCTCCGGCTGAGAGTGTTTGCGCAAATCTGTGCCAGGTTGGACTCTCTTTCCCAGAGTCACCTGTCCAGAGCAGGTGGTGGAGGCAGCATCTGACAGGGTGTGCCATCCCTCCGAGCCATGACTCGGGGCTGGCCTCAGTGCGAGAGGGGAGTACTCTCCACTTACTCCAATCCCAGGCCCCTGGCAATGCAGATTACTTCGTGTTCTGATCTCTGCAACTGGAGAGAGAAGCAAAGGTAGTGACATCCCGAAGGGCTGTGCCAGCAGGGCCAGGTGAGTGAGTGGTCTCTCAGTCAGTATGTGGGGTTAGCGACCATTTTCTGTAGAAGGAGACTGACTGGCCTGAATGGGGATTTGGTCGCTGAGATGTAATATTCTATTTGGAGGCAGTCAGGGGAGGCTCAGTTGGGAGAGCGGTCTGTGCAGGAGTCCTGATGTCACCATGTTGCATGATGGGACTTTCTCTAGTCACGGCGGGTAGTTGGATGCCCTGGCTGTGGGTCTGCTGTTTCTGTCTCAGAACCTGGTCTTGTCCTCATTGCTGATGATGTGGAAGCAGTTGAGGAGAGGAAGGGAGGCTTAAAATTTCTTGGGCATCCACCCGAAGGATGCTTTCCCATTGACCTGGCCAGGTGGGCACCATGAATGTGTATATCTGATGACTTTGTTGGTGAGAAGAGAATTCACAGTGCTTTTGGCTCCTCCCCTCTTCTTTTGACCAATTCCTGCCCTGGTTTCTTCCCAGATGTGCTAATCCCATCCCCTGGCTCATAGTGTGATCGCTTCCTGTTGTGGGGGAATCAGGTGACAAACATGAGAGTGAAGAGAAGCAGATGTCCTGAACTCACAGGACAGCATCTCTCCTTCTGCTTTTGTTTGGGGAAAATTGTCCCTTTTCAGTTGAGCTGTCCAAAGATGGCAGCTGCATCCCAGGAGCCAGCTGAAGCCCTGTTGGGGCTTCCTGAGGCGGCCTGTGGCCACCTCACTCTGTAGTCTCCTTAGCTCCCTGGAAGAAGGCCATCGGACCCCTGCCTTCTCTGTGCTCCTCTCTGCCCTGCAGTTACACACTGGCAACTCGTCTGAGCCCAGTAGAGGCTCTTCCCATGTCCAGGAGCTGCCAGAGTGTCCTGGTACCTTGCTGAAAGCCCCAGCTAACTGTTTATTCCTGAATGGTACTTACCGCCTTACCTCTTCTTAGGCATTCTTCCCACCATAGGCCCTGTGCTGACATCTTCTCACACACTGTCCATGAGGTCATGGTGTGGCTTCACTTGAACGGTGGTGGGATTCACTCAGCTAAAATGGGGTGTATCCCGGGCTTAACTGTAACCTCCAACTTCAGGCTTTATGCTTGTCACTGCCTCAAGACACACCCAACAAACACAAACTGGTCATATATGCACAGAGTAAGAATATAACAGAGCAACACTCAGACTGGCAAGATGGCTGGTGGTAAAGGCACTTCTCACACAAACCTAGTGACCCAAGTTCACTGCCTGGAACGCACATAAAGGTAGAGAGAACCAAATTTTCTAGCCACCCCATGTGCATGCTTATACACACACACGTTTGAAGAAACTATATATAATCACAATTCCTTGGAAAATTTTAATTCTACTCAGAAAGCATTTTAGAATTAGTTTATGAATAATCATATACAAAGAGCTGAGGCAAAATTTTATTTTTTTTTAGGAAAAAGCAGGCCAAAAGCCGAGGACCTGCTCTCTTGTCAACTCTCTCCATCCCTGTCTTCTAGATTCCATCAGGAGAGACCCAAGAACTTGGGGGGTGGGTGGGATGGGGGAAGCACTTTGAATTGAATTTGGTCACGGTACACAGAGGTCATATTCCTGAGGGGCAGCTTAAACCTTAATGAACTGTGGTATTGCTGTCCTGTCTTCCACAGACCCAGCCTCTGCTCATGGTAGGTCCTTGGTGACATGTTTCATTGAGTTGCCTCATCCAAGGTACTTAACTCACCCCTCTGCAGAAAAAGTTCCCACACTAGGAATAGTATCCATCTATGTCTGTGATCCCCTGTAGACGGTATCCTGTGTGTTCCTTGGGCTTGAATCAAAGTGAACCATAGAAACTGATTATTGTGGGGATTGGTGAACTGACCAACAGGAACTTTAGGGATAGGAAAGATGCCTCCTCAGTGGGTAAAGTGCTTGCTACCAAAGCACAGGGACCTGAGTTCAAATCCCCAGTATTCGCATAAAAGTGACTTCTATATCTTGTGTCTATAAGCTTAGCACTGGGCAGAGAGAGACAGGCAGGTCTTGGGGCTTCCTGGCCAGCCAGCTTATCCAAAACAGCAAGCTTTGGGTTCAGTGGGAGACCCTGTCTCAAAAAATAAGGAGGCGAATAACAGAAGAAAGACATCCAGTGTTGACCTCTTGCCTCCATGACTGCGTGCACAGATGAGTACATCCATGTTAGAGCTCTTGAACATATGCACATTGCAGCAGGCCCACAGGTGCACGCACACACAATCAGAAGAGGGGATTCTTTGTATCTGCACTGCCTATTGAAATTGGCAGTGGCTTTCTATATGTGAGAGGGGTTTTCACGTTAAAACGCAGCTCGCTCTCAGCAGCCACTCATGAGAGTGTACCTCATGGGTGGGGAAGAGTGAAAATAAACAAATGGCTCTAAGAGTCCCGGGTTTCTGTTTGGGAGGCAGCGTGGAATCAGCAACGAACTTCAAGTTCTTCTTTCAGATCTCTGTTGGAATCAGGACCCGTTGGTGTCAGTCTTATAATTAGACAAGGTTGCCTGGTGTCTGCCAGAAACATGAAGAGGTCCCTGCCCGAAAGAGCACGGAGCAGATGGGGTTGCTGAGCGCAGCTTGTGCGTGAGCACGCCTCGTGGGGAGAGGAAGGCAGAGAATCAGGAGCTGTGGTGCCGGCTACATGCTTCCCTGGAGAAGTGAATTAGATGCCACCGAAGCAGCTCTTAGGTTGCTAGCTCTCTGCAGCGTGGCTCGGAGGTCAGGGCCCACATGGGTCTTTCACCATGGGGCCAGAAGTGCATCGATAGTGGACAGGTGCAGCAGCTAGGGTGTGGCTGCCCTGATCTGCCAGCTGGAGGTGGTCCCCACGTATACGCACTTTGGCATATCCACAGGCGCGCCCCACTGCTGGGATGCCAGGGACGGGCACCCCCTCTCTGCTGCTCATGGCATCTCTTACCTGGCCGGGCTAACCGTGAGTAACTCTGAGCCCTTTCCTCATCTTGCTTCAGCATAGGATAAAGCCCTACAAGGAACTTGGCCCCCAAAAGGTGACAGTGAAAGGTCTGCTAAAATCAGGATCCTTTTGTATCTGTCAGTACTGTGAGACCCAAGGGCAAACGGAGAGGCTCAGGGATTCCAGGAAAATGAGAACTCCAAGCACATAGCCCACAGGAACCAGCTGGAAGCATCAAAGGAAGCTTCGGGCTTGAGGTTTCCAATATAACTCTCAGGCAGATTGGAAATCAATACAGTTAGTGAGAAATCCCCTTCTACATACCACAATGAATAGGGTAAGCAAATGTATAAGATCCTTCATAAAAATCAGCCTTTTTGCTTGTGTATGTGTGTGTTCCTGTGTATGAGTGGGTGTCCATGTATGTATGCGTTTGTGCACGTGAAGCTCAGAAGTTGAGGTGGGCTATCTCAATCGTTCACAGATCACCCATTTGACTAGTGGGGTTAGCTCCCTTGCTCTGGGGAATCTCTTGGCTCAGCTTCCAAAGCGCTGAGATTATAGGCAGGCTATCACACCTACTATGCATTCCTGTGGGTGCTAGGGTTCAAAGCTCTCTCTGGTCCTTATCCTTGAAAGGCAAGAGCTTTGTCCCTGCAGCATCCCACTCCCACAGTCATATATATATGTTAGTGTTTTTTTATTTATAGTATAATAAGGATATTGTGTGATGTTTTGCTTTAGTTACATATTTCTTTATGAATTCACAAGCATTTATTTACCTGTGTATATTGTGTGTGTAATAGTATGTACCATGATATAAAATGTAAACTTAACCTTTGAATAATATTGTAAAAGCTCAAAAAGCAGTATTCTAGGGCCTCTGTGGGACATAGAAGGTTGGAGGTGTGGCCCGGTAGCCTGGAGTATGCCTGACTTCTCTTTGGACACACTGGCCATCTCCCTGGCCCAGTTAGCCATGAGCTCTCCTCTCTTTTCCTGACCTTATGCTGTCCTAAGAGGGTGAGTAGGTCCTTGAGCCACACCCGGGGTCAGAGGTAGGTGGCTGGTCCAGTCTCACATGTCTGTCCTTCTGCTTTTCTCTATCTCCAAAATGTGGTTGTTGCTCCCTCCAGCCAAGCCACAGAAGCCCAGGAAGGGTCACAGCAGCTGCTGAAGGAGGCAGGGGACTGCTATCTTTACTGCACAGGTGATATCTGGGCAGCATGCTTTGCCAACACTGAAATAATGCTTAAAAGAAGATAATGAAGAGTGTGTGCATGAGAGAAGGGGGTGAGGGAGAGAGAAGGAGGGGGAACAGAGGCGGAGAGAGACGCAGACACACACACACACACACACACACACACGCACGCACGCACGCACACACAGAGGCAAAGGGAGAGGGAGAGAAAGAGGGAGAAGGGCCATATGAGTTGTCAGCCTCTCGGCACATATGATAGTTCAAAGAATACTTAGAACACTTACTCATCTCATCTGCCATTTTACAAAGTCAACCTTAACACATGCCAACTAATAAGGTGTCCAAGGCTCATCCCTGTGGTTACAAAACAATTAGGCTGATTTTTTCTGGTTAAAAGAAAATCAAGAAACTAAAAGATGCAAAATTGAAAATTAGTTGACAACAATTATGACATTTTGGTAAAGAATGAAGTTTAAAACAGAAGATAAACCTTCAATTACTGACCTTCTAAGTCCGAATGGCCTGGCACATGCTATATAGAGCAGGCTGGCTTCAAACTCACGAAGATAAAGCCTGACTCTTGCCTCCTGGGTACTGTGGTTAAAGGTGTGTACCACCATGCCTAATCCTCTCTTATTCAGACAGCCAAGCAAGGTGGGCCATCCTTAGCCAGGCTTTAATTTTATCCTATTTTAAACATCTCTCTCTCTCTCTGTGTGTCCATAAAATTTACCCAACAAGTAAGTTTAAGTGCTTGTTTTGATTATTTCCCCCAGACCTCCCCAGTGGTTAGCATAGCCATCTCCATTTCATGGGTAACTAAGCCATACAAGACATAGCTTGCTGAATACTGCAAGGGCAAATGGCAGGCTACCATTTGCATAAGGTTAGTCCATGGTCAGCTCAGGTGTTCTAGTCATATACCCCCTTGCCATTTCTCTGCCTGTAAGTGCACTTTGTGGCGTTGTGCAGATGGTCACTCAGGTCATTCTGCTGTCACAATTCTGCGTGGTGCCTGAAAGTGGGAATGTCACACTCAGCTAGCTTCTCCAGAGTAACACTGGATAAAAATGTTCGCTGGAGGTTTTCAAGATTTTTCCTCAAGTCAGTTACATGTTTTACTTGTGTCCTTCTGGTATTGCTTACTCAAGAGGACTCCATGCCCTGTCTGGCCCTGTGCCCTTGGACCTAAGTGGTGTTCAGATATTCAAAGGTGCCCCAGCCATGCCTGTGCCTTGGTGGCTTAGGAACACCTCAGCACCTGTGTGTGAGGCATCCACACTGATCTCTTACTGAACAAACAGGCTTAAGTTCTTGTTTGAGTTATTTTCCACAAACCTCGTAGTGGTTAGCATAATCATCCCTGTCTCATGGGTAACTAAGCTATTTCAGAGCCCAGAGTGTCTTTCTAGATAGGTATTAAGCTCAGAGGTCAGCTCATGTGACTTCTTTTCACTCTGCTGTCTTGTCACTAGCTTCCTCCGGTCTGTGGTCCCAAGGGGGATGGGTGTCCTATGTTGGTGCAGGTGTCAGAGAGAGGGGCCTTTGAGATGCCCTTCAGCTATTGATCTGTCATGTGCAATGCCCTTGCATGGTGCCAAGCCCCAGAGAGTAGAGTTGGTCATTTGTTCTCTTCAGGGGTGGAATAAAAATGACAAGCATACTACTCCAATAAAGTCTGCTTGACTAATGGGTATACTGAGGCCCAGAGATGCTATCTATCTTCCTAATCCTGTGTACTAATATATATGTATGTATGTATATGCATATACACACACACATGGACACAGAGGGTCAGACTCAGCTGTGGGTCCCATGAATTCTATTAAAGATATTCTTTGAGTAGGAGAAGGGACATTCACCCCTTTCTTTCATTTCTTATCTCTGAATCACTTTTCAGTTCAAGAGCAAAAAATATACCCCCTGGGCTGGAATGGTCAGACTTCAAAACTGCCTTTGAAATATGACACTGTGGGAGAATGCAGAAACCCCAAACGCATTTATCAAAGGGTTCCCCTTTCACCACATGGTGGTTTAAAATCCTCTCCAGTTCTCCAGTCATTGAATGATGTTTCACTCAGATCTAACTGTGAGGCTGCAGCTCTAGGGATGATTTTGTCCAATACACTGGCTGCACGCAGCTGAGAAAGGAAGGGGAAGATAAGAAAGAACCAAGGAACCAAGGAAGGAAGGAAGGAAGCAGGAAGCAGGAGGCATGGGAAAGAAGAGAGGAGGAAGTAAGGGAATATAGGAAGGAGGGAAGAAAGACTTACAGGCCTTGATTCCTAGTTGACAGTCTGGAAATTTCTTCAAGACCTCTAAAAGAAGCACGTGTCATTGCTCTCTAATCCAGCCTATCCCTTGGCACTGCACTCCATGTAGAGGACAGCTCAGCTGTGGCCAGGTGTCCTGAGCAATGAGGACAGTGGTCCCCATCCCTCTTTCCCAGGTAATCTGCATGACTGGATGAGGACTCTGTGTAGCACCTTCATGTTCTAGAAATCCTGGCAAAAAGAACAAATCTTATTCAGGTGTTTGGAGGGACACTGGACTAGACTTGGGAGAGCAGTTTTCTAGTCCTTTGACCTTCCCCTTGCTGGGAAGGCATCAGGTCCCGAGGAGTTCCATACTGAAGCCCTTCTATATGTAGGGAACCTCAGGGTAGTCTTGTACAGAGCCCACCAGAGACAGAGGAAAAAACCTTGTAAGCCACTGGCAAGAAACCCTGGGACTCGGTACCAAATAAGAGAAGGGCACCAAATCAAAGAAGGCTGAGGAGGAGGGTGGCACAGCAGGCTCCCAGCACCGCTGACAATTGGTTCCATGAGAGAGCAATAGCTGGTTGCAATGTACTGAGCACAATTACCAAAGCTAAGCCAAGCCGTGTGACCGCCATGCTGTTTTCAATTATTCCCTCTCCCCTCTCTGTCTTTCTTGCTTCCAGGCCTAGAGGGAAGTCCCTTTCCACACAAGCGCAACTCTGGTCTCTGCCTTAGCCCTTGCATTCCTTTCCCTTTCACAGTTTCTGGGATGACAAGGCTCATTTGGAGCACTCTCTGCTCTTAGATGGAGGATGAGTGCCTTGCCCCTCCGCCTTCTCTCTTCCATCCCATGGTCTCTGTCATCTTTTGGGAGGGCCCAGCCTCATAAATAGCCACTCCCTGTAGAAGAGCTTGTATTTTACAGCTGAAAGCACTCACTGGACACACTCTGAAAATATCCGTATGGGATGAGCAGTTTCCACAAAGAAAGCTGACCCTCATCTGGCCTAAGTCATGCATGCAGCAGTGTCCCAAGCTGAGGAAGCTTTGTGCCTCAACCTCAGAGGACCCCACAGCTTCTTTGCTCTGGAAGATGCCTAGTGAGTGACTGGCCATGGGTGAAGGACTTGTAGGTTAGGAGAGGACATGGGGGAGAAAGGGAATGAGGTACATAAATCCAGGGTCTATGGAAATTGGTCCATTAAGATTTTCAGAACCAGCTGCTATGAATCAGAATAGATGGTGGCAAAGACAAGTTTTGACTGGGGTTGAAGTAGCTTAGGAAACACATTCCAAAATCTTAGGGTCACTATTTTCTAGCATGTAGACCTCTAGCAGCAGACCAAAAGACTTTTATTCCAGGAAAATACACTTTTAAGCCTAAACCTGAATATGTTGATTCACATAACAGGGTAAATAGCATAGCTTCAGGCATGGGTGGATCCAGCTGCTGTCGGACAGTATCTAGGCTTGATTCCCTCTGTCCTTCTGTTGCCTGTTCTTTTCTCCACTTCTCACCCCATCTGCATGACTTCTGAACTTTCCATGTCAATGTCACTCTCCACACAGTGGTGCTCAGCAACTTATTCTTAGATCTTCCTTTCCTAGTTTCAGAAAGTCCTGGAAGGATGCTAACACAAAACTTACTAGTTTTCAAACTTTGAAATGGCTAGTTATGGTCATGACACACACACACACACACACACACACACACACACCTCATATATTCAGAACACCCCCGTCACCTCCCCTACACACCACACACATATGCCATGCTTGTCCCACTGAGGTTGTTCCGAAAGGAAGGAGATTCAACCTAAGTTATTGTCTGCAGTGATTCTGGCATTGAGCTATCAGTTTTGGGGATTTGAAAGAACAGAGAGTGGAGGACCTCCTGCGATGGAGACAGCAGCCCCAGGGAAGCTGTGAAGGTTTGGGATCTGAGAGGGGACATCCGGAAGAGAAACAAGTGACAGGAAGGAAAGGGCACTGAGAACTCAAAGACCCTGGGCTGACACGGAGCAATCCTCTCGAGACAAAGCAAGTTTCAGCTTTGCACTTGACACATCGAATGTGGAACTGATGCAGGAGTTTCCGTGGCTTTAGGGAAGAAAGCAAATCCTGGTGCCGGATCTGGAAGCAGTGGCGAATTAAGGAGAGAAAGTGCAGAGCACAGAGCATTTATTCAAAAGTACCAGATGGGGTAACAGGAAGGGCAGCTACAAGAATAGGACAAAGGGACAGATTTGTTTGTTTTTCAAGAGTGGGTCTCATCTGCCCCAGGGTGGCCTTGAACTCACTCCATAGCTGAGTTGGCTTTGAAGTCAACCTACCTCTATCTCCCAGAATGCTGGGATTCCAAACACTGCTGTTCCTGGCCTACCACATATTTCAGGGACAGAAGACAGCTGGGTGTGTTCGCCTGCTCGTCATCATGCAGCAGGAGCCACTGAGTAAAGGTGAGCAAGGCAGCAGCCAGGACTGCGGAGAGCCAGCCTAGAGGCTCAGGCTCTTGCCACACTGCATATTTTCACGATGTTCACTGCTTTGGTCATTTTCTATGACAAGAGGAGAGGATTAGAGCCCACAGTCGTGGTGGTGGGGGTTATGAGGACTAACGCTGAAAGCAATCCCAGCACTGCACACTACAGCGACATTTTGAAGTCACTGAGTGCATTTTGGAGGTAGTTATGGAAGCACAGGACATTTGTTGGCCAGCACTGGAGCCCAGATGGTGTCCATGAAGGTTCCCTTGTACCAATCTGCTCGAGAATGAGCGTGTCCTGCAGGGCTCAGAAACCTGCCACCAAGCACAGCTGTCACTATAGGGTCAGCCCATTATGGCTATAATTCTCCTATCATGTGAGCTAGAAGACAAAGAATAAATGACTTTGGGATATTGGCAAAGGGTGCCTCACGAAATGGCTGGTGTTGAGTTCAGGTTTTTTTGTTTTTATTTTTTTTAATAATACTTGGTTTGTGTGTGTGTGTGTGTGTGTGTATGATTACGGACATATACACCATAGTAGATGTGTGGAGCTTATAGATCAGAGGACAGCTTGGAAGAGGCAGCCTTCTACTATGTGGGTTCCAGGGATCAGACAAGGTCATTAGGCTTGGTGACAAGCACCTTCATTTGCTGAGACATCTCATTTTGTCAGCCCAAGATGCAACGGTGTTCTTTTTGGTTGTTTTGTTTTTAACAGTGTGTGTGTGTGTGTGTGTGTGTGTGTGTGTGATGTTTCAGGCAGTATCCTAAGAAGGCATTCTCTTTGAGGGACGTGTGATGATTGCTATGTCATGAAATGTTGGAAGCTTTGTGCATCTCCCGATTCCATCCTGCATGTGCACAAACAGCAGAGTGAGTTGCCAAGAGCATCCCACAGTTTGTTATTCTGGCAACAGGCTTTATTTTGTGGCTTGGACCAAAGTCAGAACTTGTCTGGCTACAGCTTTAGGCCACTTTGCCACCTATCTCATGGACACCGAAACCATGAGAGGTGCCTCTTGGCAAAACTGGGCTCGGCTGTGTGCCTGATGAGTGAGCCAACCTAGGGTTATGAGGCTGGGAGAATGAACCAGTGGGGATGGCTCACAGAGTAGCTCCATGTGTTACACTGGCCAGGGTGTGACTTTGGGCTTGAGGAAGGGCACATGTGTTTGTTAAGAGCTAGCTGTGTGCTGAACTGTCTGCGCTCACCCCAGCCACAGCCAATTGGCCTCTGGAAGACTCCCAAACTTTGTAACAGTCTTCAGATCTTCATCTGGGATTAGAATACCTCAGTGGTCACTGGTCTGAGCCCTGGGCTCTTGAGTTCTTTTGAAGGCACTGCAGAAAAACAAGGGGACCACCGGGGCAAGCGGGCTCCATCCTCCTTCACCTTCTCCTTGCTTTGTCCTACTAACTAGAGAGTTTTCTTTTTTAAATTAGCTTCCAAGTTTAAAAGCCTCGAAAAGCCATGATCCCCAGGAGCAATTCAATCCCTAAGCCTTTCCCATGGTTCTGATTCTTAGTTCATTTGCTAGCATCTTGGATTTAAGTTTCTTTTCTCTGTTCTGCAGTTTCCCTGTCTGTAGGATGAAGGTTTGGAGAAAGGCTTGGTCTCTGTGAGTCTGGGACATGGTGTTAAGTTCTTGAGTTATCTAAGCTCTGTTTGGCCCACAGACTAGTTGGGTCCAGGGACTCATCTGCCCTGCTTCAATGGGCATTCGCAGCTCAGTTCCAGGACTTGAGCTGGCAGCAAGTCACACCACTTTCTTCCCATTTCTTCTTCCCTCCAGGAACTCATGCAGTGGCAGCTAAGCTCAGTTCATCTGTCACTCACCGGCCAAAGCCCAGAGAACAGGAAAGAAAGAAGCGTGGCCTTGCTTCCTCTCTAAAGATGGAGCCCCACAGCCACTCCGGAAAGAGCCGGAAATCCACAAAATTTCGCTCCATTTCCCGTTCCCTGATCCTCTGTAATGCCAAGACCAGTGATGACGGCTCTAGCCCTGAGGAGAAGTACCCCAACCCTTTTGAGACTTCACTGTGCCAGGGCAAGGAGGGTTTCCTTCACTCTTCCATGCAGCTGGCAGACACATCGGAGGCTGGGCTCAGCAACACACCAGGCCTGGCATTGTCCTCAGAGGCTGCTCAACTCCAAGCACCTGGGAGTGATCGAGGCAAACACTGTAGGAAGATGTTCTTCATGAAGGTATGCCTAAGCTCTGCATGTGTGGCCAGGCCTACAGCTGCTGTCTAATGCTGTGAATTAGTCTTTGAATCTATTTAAGCAAAAGCCAGAAAAGCAAAGAGTTACCATTGTGAACAGCAGCAGAGAAAAATTGAGGCAGAACCGCCTAGGGCTTACAGCAATGGGCTTGATAGTGAACCGGGAATAGTCAACACTCTTTTCTGAAATATTTGGTGAGAGACAGACCGAGCCTTGATATCTGCTGAGAAATGCCAGCTGCAATAGCTCTCATCACCACAAGTATCACTGGGCATAGTACAGGCAGGTCAAAGCACACCTATTCCAAGCACACACGGAGGCAGGTACCTGGACGTAGGAGAGGCCTTGGGAAAGGAACAGGGATGGAAAGCTAGCTTCCAGGGTGCAACTGCGAATGTTTTCCAGGTCGCTTCAGTCAACTTCAGCATAAGTGTTTGGGGACTGTCCAGGCTTGTGAGTATCAGCCTCCTTGCTGATGGCAGTCCTCATGTGATAGAAATCATGGGGCATGAGGCACCCAGGCTACAGATGTGCTGCAATCACTCCCTAAGGAGTGGCAGGATTTTTCATTTGTGTCACCAATAGAAGGAGAGACTTCTCAAGGTTCAAATCTGAGTCTGAATCAAGAGCCCTGAATCTGAAGTTAGTGCTGCCAGTGTAAGGTGGGCAGGATCCAAGGGCTTTCTGCCATAGCCTATTGCCAAGACCATGAGGTAGTCTTCTGGCCAAGAAGCAGATAGAGAAGGCATTCTGTGGCCTTGGTGAGGTCTGGTGCTTTTGTGTACACTGACCATCATGGGGCAAGGGGGTGAGGGGAGCTTACTTGAGGACTTATCTAATATGTGGCATGAGGCCACACTACAGAGCAGATAGAGACGGTTGTCCTAGTCATGTCTAGACACAAGCAGCATCCCTAAGGGCCTGCTTTGAGCAGGCTGTGCCATCACCTTTGAGGTAACTCCCACTGAGGAGTCTTGAACTCATCTTGTAGTGCAGAAGACAAAGCCAGCATCTTGATGGGCTTCAGGTAAGCTGCCCAGGCTCTCAGCTTTCCATGAGGGAGGGCAAATATGCTCAGCTGAGAGTTTGTTTGTTTAGAGACAGGGTTTCATACATCCCAGGCTGGCCTTGAATTTCCTATGTAACCGAGAAAGAACATGAATTTCTCATTCTCCTGCCAGCGATGAGATTGTACGAGTGTGCTACCACATCTTGTTCCTGCAGTCCAGGGAGTCAAGCCCAGAGCTTCCTGCATGCTAGGCAATCACTTTACCACATGAATCACATCTGCAGCGGGAGAGTCAAGTTTATTGATGACAGCATGAACTTTTGCAGATGAGAGCTCAGATAATCGAGATTCCAAAATCACGTGGGGATCTCACCAGCTCCTGGTGTGGACTTTATTAGCTCGCTTCTAATCAATTGCAAGGCATTTTTGAGCACCTACTATGTGTTGGGCACAGTGTTGATTCAGATACTACCCAAAAAAAGGTGCTTAGAGTAAAAGCTACACTCTGAGAGTAGTGTGGGCCTGCAGAAGGGGCTGAGAAAGAAGAAGCATGTGTTGAGGTGTGCTGGTTGTCCTTACTTCATTTAGGCAGTATTTACTGAGCACCTAACTGGAGCAGGCACCTGTGTGATGAATTGCCCTCATGCAGCTTGCATCTAGCCAGGGAATGTGGATGCCAACAACCTAAGGCATGATGCAGTATCCGGTAAAGAAGAGCCATGAAGAAACATTGCACGGGGAAAGGAGTGTGTGGTGTAGACCATTAGGTGCCCGAGAGCTGTTTGTAAGATGTGATCACACAGTCTTTGGAGTGAGTCATGTGACCGTTGCAGCAAGGGCATCACAGAGGGGCAGCACATGCAACAAGGGGAAGGAAAAAAAAATCCGTTATGAGCATTCAGGAGGCTGACTCAAGAGGATGGCTGCAAGTTCAGGCCAAGCCTGGGCTACATAGTACGTTTAAGCTTAGCCTGCGATGCGTGACATGTTGTTTCCAAAACAAAAACAAAAAACCAAAAAGGTAACTAAGATAGAAAGTATGTTGGGAACACCAAAAAGTCTAAAATGTGGTAGGAAGAGGGAAGGGAAAAGTAATAGGATGTGGAGCTAAGGTAGCAGCCAGGGTTCTAAGTGGAGCTGTGGCAAAACTGGGGCTTTATGGTAGCGATGGGAGGCAGGGAAGCGACTCGGTCAGGTCACCGTGGTCTGGCAAACAGTGAGGGCGGGCTTTTTGAGAGGCTACAGTAATAACTCAGGCCAGGACTGGTGTGGGTTAAAGTGAGGGAGCGGGGAGTAGTCAGGGCAGGGACTCTCATGGTCCAGGCAAAGTCAGAAGGGCTTGTTGATAGGAGAATGCAGAGTGTGAAGGCACAAGAGGAGTCACCTCCAGCCACACATTTTAGCCAGAGCAGCAGCTCAGGGAGAGGACGTGAGGGTGGGGGGAGGGAGGAAAGGAGACAGACAGAAAGACACTCACAGTGAGAGAGTGGGGAAGGAGGGAGCCAGCTCAGGAGCTGGAAAGATCAGGAAAAACTTTGGGAGAAGATGGTGGAGAAAACTGCTTAGGCAAGAGATAGAGGTGAGGCGGGCCTTGTCCACTAGCCACACATGGGCATGTTCAAGGCTCCATTAATGTACCTGTTCAGGAGAGGTATCTGGGGAAGGGGGGAAAACAAAAGCAGACCAATGATACTAAGACAAAAACTTTCTTGTCTATCTTTTGTCTTCTCACATTACATATTAAACACTCTTATACCCTTGTCCTTCATGCCCCAAGACCCTAGGAGGAAAGCAATCATAGCTTCATCTTTAACATCATGAGGTAGGGGCATGGGCTCACTGCTTTGATTGTCTGGGTTGGACCAGAATTTGCCCATATACTATGTGTCTGATCCTGGACAATTCATGTTTCCACTTTGTGCCTCAATTTCCTCATGTAAGAAATTGATAGACATTCCTTATGTGGGTTTTGCAAAGATAAAACTGGGCTTTTGCATGAGACTGTTCATCTGTGCTGATTCAGTGGACAAGGCAATTGCTTGATGGACACCATAATTACTGTTTTCAAGAATGAAAACACTGTTTCTGAATAATAAGTAATTAATGAATTCAGTTACATTTATTGAATCCTTCCAACATGCAACATGCAAGAGTTGTACCCTTAATGGTGCTATGGGCTAATGATGGGGACAGGGCAGACCAGACAGACTGTTGCAGTTTCCACTATGGGCAGGGTAGTGTGACTATGCCAGAGAACTGTTTGCAGAGGGCTGTCCTGGTGGAGATGACTATGGGAAACAGCGTGCTATAGGGCAGAAGTCTGGACTATGAAGAGTGTGGATGTGACAGGAATCACGGGCTAAGCAGAGGCCGGGACGAGTGTTCCAGGGTGACCTGACACACTCTCTGGCTGGGGTTGGAGACATGGCTCCTTTAAATGAGCACATGAGGGCTTGAAAGATCCACTAGCGTGTTGCAAGCAAGTGAAGGTTTTGATTGTCTCAGCCCCAACTCTTTATCAAAGGGGGCAGGTCAGGGAGGTCAGAGGTCATAGCCGCTCTCAACACCACAGAGCAACTCCTGGTCATCCACTTCTTCCTTCTGGTGGGGACGTTCTAGTCCCTGCCCCGGGCTTCTTCCTTCCTCTCAACAGAAGTGCCCTGTTCTCAGGGGTGACTCAGTTGGCCCAGATGGACTTCTCAGCCTCCAGCAGTGCCATGGTTACACTGATTTCAAAACAACATCTGGAAGAGACCTTGTGACGCCAGCCCCTGCTCTAGAAACGCCTAATGTGAAACTCAAAGAAGAGGAAGTTGCAGAAACAGCCAACTTGAAATTTAAGGAAAAAAAGAGAGCGTCATTGGAAGGTTGTGCGCGGCACACCCAGGACTGAGCAAAGCCAGCAGAGATGGTTATGAGGGTGTGAAAGAGCCTGTGCAGGGCACTGAGGTCCCAGTGGCCACTTGCCTGGGCCAGCTTTCCAACAGAACCTCAGTCCATCAGACCTAGAACACTTATAGGAGGAAGTGAGTGGATTTCCTGGACACTCCAGACCTGCTGTCTTTTTCCATATAAATACTATTTCCTCCCTGTGTGTATCTCTCTCTGTCTCTGTCTTTCCATCCCTCTCTTTCTCCTTCCCTCCCTCTCTCTTCCTCTCTTTCATTCTTTCACAGAGTATGTGGACAAAAGGTGACCTTGAATTTTTAATTTTCCTGCCTTTTACCCTGTGGCATAATCTACCACACTCATTTTTAGCAGTGCTGAGGATCAAACAGGGCTTCCTTGATCCTAGGCAAGCATTCTACCAACTAAGCTATATTTCCAGTCCCAAAGAGTATTTTAAAAAAATTCCTTCTGAGCAGTAAGTCAAGGCCAAGGAAAAGGGGCACTATCCCTTCCTTTTCTCCTTCCCAGCCTCTCCTCCTTCCCTTTCTCTTTCCCTCCCTCTTTCTCCTCCTTCCCCCTTCAATATTTGCTTCTGGTCTCTACAAAAACTGGAATTTTACATGCCCTAAGCTATTATCTGGAGAGATGGCTCAATGAATATGAGCACTTATTTTTCTTCCAGATGGACCCAGGTTCAATTCCCAGCACATACATGGTGGCTTACAACCACCTGCCACTTCAGTTTGAGGGGTTCTGAACCTCTCTTCTAGCCTTTGTGGGCACCAGGCATGAATGTGGTTCACAGACATCCATGCAGACTGAGAAATATTTTGAGGAAACGAATTTGGTGCTGTACCCTCAGGGAATTTGCACAGAGACAGCAAGAGTAAGCATAATGAATCCTGCCCTTCTTACGAGCTGCTCACCCTGTGTTCTAATGAGCAGTTCTATGAGGGGCTGCTACTACAGCCTAGTCAGACACTGCCAGGCTAATGACTGCTCAGCTTTGTGTTGAATAATAGAATACCACGGACTGGATAAATTACAAAGAAAAGGTTGTTGGGATGGTCACATTCACCCAACGTCAGAACTAAGGAGGTGGAAGCAGAAGAGTTGCGAGTTGACATGGTTTACCCTTTCCCACCCCGTTATGTTCAACTTGCGTCCATACATTTAAGGTGTAAGCTACATAATCAGTGCATAATTATCTTCTATATCACACTCTTCATCTTATGTCTGCCTTGTATTTAGTGTCATTTCAGGTGTTTACGACCATTTGGTCTCCAGTTGTCTTGAATGTTCTATATGTTTTTCTCTTATCTTTTAGATTAATATATTTATTACATTTGCCTTTGGGCTAGCTTGCTAGTTATGGATTGTCTTTGATTATTTTTATCACTAAAATAAATAAAGATGCACTCCAAATATTATAATCTAGTTTAAGCTAGTACTTCCTTACAGCACCCAAACAGTCGTGAGAACGTGGAACACCCAATTCCATCCGCATTCACATTATCTTCTCTATTGCTGCCATGCATTTTAAGTTTGCACATATTTTAAATTTCCATGTCATTATTGTCACTCTGTGAGTCACTGTTCATTTGTGTGGATGCTCATTTTTATCCCTCCCCTATTCTTCATTTCTTCCTTTCTTTCTGTGTCTCACTGAGCTCATGTGTGCCTGAAACAGGCCTACCTGTAATAGGGGCAGGACCCGAGCTCAGAGCACAAATGGCATCCAAAGGCCAAATATCTAAAAAGTTAAATCAAGGTAAAAATATTCAAAATGTATTCTCTGTCCTTCCTCCACGAGAATTTGCAGGCCAGCTTCAGTTAAGTGCATGGACCCCTCAGATTCTGCCCTGGAAAGTGGGTGCTAGGAGACCTATCTTGACTTTCAGCCATCACCTTCTTTCAGGTCACCCCTACTGTCCATCATCACAAGAACCTTAGCTGTAAGCAAGTGGTCACCTGCAGTTCCCTGTTCACTGTCCTTCTGCAACAAGCCCTGGCAGCTCAGAGACGTGCATACCCATGGTGTGATCTCTTCTGGATGACACACGTCTGGGAGGAAGGGGCTAAATGCACAAATGCTTCGGATCAAATTTGATACCATTTGCTCCTCACTTCCTCTCTGGCTGGATCTTAGCTGGTCAGCACGTAATCCAGAAAAAACCATTTTCTTCCTTGGTACTCTTTGGAGTCTGTCCTCTGTGGGACACAGGCCTTGTTGAGACTAGGAACTGGTGCAGAGTAGCCGCCTTGTATTTATGGAAAGAAATCTGTATGAATCGGCACACTGAGGCCACTCTTAAGGCGGAGTCTGTTGGCGTAGCCCTTTTCTTGACCCAACATGTGGGCTTACATTAGACACCCTGTCAGCACTCTCTGACTGGGATCTGGAGCCAGTGGTACCCAGTCTGGGAGGAGGGTAGCAGCCACGACACCAGACACTTGAGGGGGGCCCTGCCCCTAGAGCTGCCCTCCTGAAGGGATGTGAAATGCTTTGATCCACCGTGCGGCCTATCCTGCTTTTCTTTACAAATTTAAAATACCAGTTAGGCAAAGTCACCACTCATGTAGCGTGACTCAGGGGCCGCCCAGTCAGCTCAACCGTCTGCATCTCTGGCATGTGCTGTGGGTGCAGAAGGCGGGTCAGTTCCTTCACTGCTCTGCCTATGAGCAGCCCAGCCTGTGGCTTGAGGCCTGGGCTTTCTTGGCAAGCAGGAAATCCTATACCCTGGCTGCTTGTCTCTTCCTGCCACAGAAGAACCACTTGTGGGTGCCGAGACCAGTCACTGTGAGGGAAGCCTGGGCTTCCAGGACTCCCACAGAGCTGCTGGGCCCCCAGAGTATACAGGAGACGCAGAGGGAGGCCAGGCTGGTCAGTGTGCAGGAAGTGGGAGGGACAACCCACAGGTATGATTCATGCCCACTCGCTGATGCTCATCCAAATTCCATGTGATTTCTAGTTGTTTCCAATGCTAGAGGACATTTGGAAATATTCCATTAGAAGTTGGCTTCACTGGTTGGCATTTTGCATCTCATTGGTTTTGGCAAGACACCATTCAACTAGTAAAAAGTTTGCCTGGGTAGAAGGAGAATAAAGAGAGCTGGGAAGAATCAGCGAAGCAGCTACCTTTCCATCTCTCGTGTTTGTCATAGTCCTTTGTGTGAAGGTGACAGCCCATTTTGGCTTCTCACCAGCTCTGCACACAGGCCACTCCTTACTGCTTTCAAGTGTTTGACTGCATGGTCACCTCTGGCATACTCACAAACCGAAGCCTAGGTCCCCCTGTAAGGCCCAGTGTGTTAGTCAGCTTTCAGGGACTGTCTTAAAATACAAGTGAATCAACTCAAAGGGGGAAAGGTTTGTTTGGGTTCATGAATCCGAGGTTTCAGCTCACAGTTGGCTCAGTTGCCCTCGGGGTCATAGGGAGGCGGGAGGAGCACATTCATCAAGTAACAGATGGAACAGAGAGCAAGAGTGTGAGGCAGAGGCAGAGGCAGAGGGTGGGGAGGTTTGCTCTTGCAACAAACTCGCTCCTTCCAAGCCCATTAAGCTATAAACCTGCAAGCAGGTTCATCCATTGATGAGGTCAGAACCGATGCTGCACTGGGGGACCAGTATGAGAGGGATGAGGGAACAATAGTGCTCCAATGGAGCAACTGCCACGAAGCCTTCACCACCTCCCCCCTTTATCTGACACCCTAGTTTCCGCTATCTTAGTTGAAACAGCAACCGATTAAAAACATGTATTTTAACATATGTATATATATATATGTAGTTTAGGGTTTTAAAATGTTTTTATTAAATCCTGATCATATACAAGTAAATATATAAAAAGCATCCAAACTCTTACAAAGTGTTATACTTACCTTATACATCAAGTTTAAGAAATAAACCGAGGTCCTGTGAGTATCCCTACCCAATGCTATAGTCTCTTGCTCGTCTCACAGGTGACACCATCCTTGGTTGGAGTGTGTTATTTCCCTGCTTGTCTGTATCTTTGCTCCATCTATTTACTTAATTGAATGATGTTTGATTAGCCCCGCTCATTGTTGATTAAGGTTTGTTTGGTATTTATTTACCCTTTTACTTCTGATCTACGTTCATTTACCCCATACTTCTGTGGATAACTATGTCCTTTACTTTGTAGTGCTGAAGACTGAACCTGGAATTAGCACAATCTGCACAAATCCACACCCCAGGCCTCCTTCCATTTTTTATTTTTATTTTTTATTCTTTCTATGATTTTTAAGATTTATTTATTAATTATTCACTCAGTATTCTGTCTGCATGTATGCC
Source organism: Pachyuromys duprasi (assembly GCA_028658305.1). Taxonomy (NCBI): domain Eukaryota; kingdom Metazoa; phylum Chordata; class Mammalia; order Rodentia; family Muridae; genus Pachyuromys; species Pachyuromys duprasi. The sequence continues at coordinate 60,572,919 of CM053758.1, read as the reverse complement.
TACACACCAGAAGCAGGCACCAGATCTCATTATAGATGGTTGTGAGCCACCATGTGGTTGCTGGGAATTGAAATCAGGACCGTTGGAAGAACAGCCAGTGCTCTTAACCTCTGAGCCATCTCTCCAGCCCTCCATTTTTAAATTTTGAGACAGGGTTTCCCTAAGTTTTCCAGGCTTGCCTTGAATTCACTTTGTATCTCTCCCAGGCTTTGATTTTGAAATTCTCCTGCTTCAGCCTCTGGAGAAGCTGGGATAACAGGCCTGCTTGATTTTTAAAATCTTCGATATCTGTTTTGCCAATTTTTGTGTTTAGGCCATTTATATTTAAAGTGATAATTTATATGTGAGAACCTAAGTAGGTTTTTTTTTTTTTTCCTATTTGCTGCTCCTCTGCTTGTTTTCTCTTACTTTTCTCTGGATTACTTGAAATGCCTTTTGAGAGTTCCTTCTGGTTTGTTTAGTGTTTTGAGGCCTTATTTTATAGCTGTCACCGCGGCTGCTCTGTGTATGGTCATTTATACCACATGTGACATTTTATCACTGTGATCGAGACTTCACTTACACTTGGACCCTGTCCTAATTAGGTTTCTGTTGCTGAGATAAACACTATGGCCACAAGCAGCTTAAGGAAGAGTTTATTTCCCCTTACAGCTGCTGAAAGTCATGAAGGGATGTCAGGCAGGAACTCAAGGCAGGAACTGAAGCAGAGATCATGGAGGAGTGGCGGTTGTTAACTAACTTCTCTGGCTTCCTCAGTTACCTTTCTTATATCCCCCGGGGAAAGCACAACCCCTAGTTGACCAGGCCCTTCCATATCAGTCATTAATCAAGAAAATGCTCCATAGACTTGCCTACAGAGCCATTGATGGTGGCAATTCCTTAACATGTTTTTATCTTCTCAGGTGACTCTAGGTTGTGTCAAGTTGACAAAAACCAGCTAGCACACACTCGTTAATTCTCCTAACTTTTATAACATCCTCTCAAGAATTTCTTTTACAGCCTGAGCACCACATCAGGAGATATGCTATTTGCTTCAAGCATAAATATAGCTGAGCTCCCAGAAGAGATGATCCATTCTGTTTGCTTCTGATTTTACACATTCCACCACTCCTTCTTTTCTGAGGGTTCTAGCCATTTTTGTCATTTTCTTTCTGTTTCGGAAGCTTGCTTTAGGCTAGCTGTGGGTTGTGATCCCTTTGGTGGTTGGATGAGCTGTGTTAAAGGGCAGCAGCATTAGGAAAGTTGAGAACCAGCGTTTTAGACAATCTTTACATGAAGATGACTTATAATAAATTCTTTTTATTTTCGTCTGAGAATATCTTTCATTCTCATTTGTGCCTAAAGGGGTTGCTTATTTGTTTGAGACATGTGTTCTTGATAGATAGGCCTCTAATTTTTGATAATGCTCTTGCCTCAGCCTCCTGAGTGCTGGGATTATCTGGGAAGGCAGCTTTGACAAACACCAGATTTCTTTCTTTTCTTTTCTTTTTTTTTAAAAACTGTTTTTATTATCATTTATTGCAATTTATTCAGTTTGTATCCTGGCTGTGTCCCCTTCTCTCATCAACTCCCAATTCTACCTTCCCTCTCTCTTTATCCCCTATGACCCTCCCCTAGCCCACTGATAGATGAGGTCTTTTTTTTTTTTTTTTTACATCAATTTAGTTATCCTTATCAGCTCTTCTCACCTAAGTGAGCAGTGGCCAGTGTCACTTTTTTTCACAATTTTTTAAAACAATTCTTAATATTTATTTCTTTTCTTTTCACATTTTTATTTTATATTAATTACAGGTTATGTACTTTGTATACCAGCCATAGCCCCCTCCCGCATTCCCTCTCTATCCCTCGCATCCCTCCCTCATCTCCTCCCTGCCCCTTTGCAAGTCCACTGATAGGGGAGGTCCTCCTCCCCTTCCTTCTAACTCTAGCTTATCAGGTCTCTTCAGGAATGGCTGCAATGTCCTCTTCTGTGGCCTAGCAAGGCTGCTCCTCCCTCGTGCAAACACCAGGTTTCTGACTGACACTTATTTTCTGTGCTTAGAGTCTGATGTATCTTTCCTTTTGACTTTTGTTTGTTCAGGTATGATAGTGTTTCTTTATACATGTTGTGTCATTTATTATTACTTATTTGAAAGCATTTCTCTTTGACTCTGATTTTAGAAGTTTGAATATGAGGTACCTTGATGTTGATTCACTGGCCTAGATTTATCCATTTCTAGCATCTCTTGTGGCTGCTTTTTGGAAACATCTATTTCTTTAGCATTATCTAGTTCAAAGAAGAAGCCTGTATCCTATTACTCATCATGTTAACACCTTGATTATGTCTAATTTTGTTTCTAGAGTATTTGTAAATCATTGAAGAAGCATTTAATGGCCTCTGCTTTGTAGTCCTTGTCATATAACCCCAACTTCTGACTCATCTAAAGATTCACTCATAGTCTTCTTCCCTAAATAGTGTCTTTTTGATTCTAGACGCTATAAACGCTGACCTTCAGTTGCACCTTGGGCACTTCGGTTGTTCTGTTAGTGATGTTGCTCTTCTGTGTAACACTCTGAGTAGGTGTAGCATGAAGTTCTGTTCGGCTCTTCTGAACATCTGTTGCAATGACACTGTAGTTTTGTTGTGTTGCTGTTCTTTTTGGCTTCATCCTTCTCATTACTACCAGACTGCTCATTCAGTCCCTGAGGCCTGGCCTGCTGGGAAAGAATGACCTTCCTCAGCCCCAGTGGGTGACCCCTTGTTGCACATGACTGGAGACAGGAGAAACTGTAGGACCTAGGTCTTTTCTGCCATGCTTTCAGAGAGTAGGAAAATGAGTTTTCAGTATCCAGGTGGCCTGACTGCCTGTTGTTTCCCAGTGATAAGGGTGGCAGTGGAAATGGCTATATTCTCCCCTAGGTAGCATGCTAATCAGTCTTTGAGGCCTGGGTCAAGGTTATATTTCAGGTATCCACAAGCCTTCCCTTTTTCCTGGTGTTTTAGCAGCCAGTGAGAACTCATTGTCTTGACTGCTTTCTTATTTTGCCTGTTGGCAACTGTGGGTTGCAGGGTTCACAAACCCCTGAAATAGAAGGAACTGCAACGCAGAGAGTTAATCAAAGCATTCCTCAAATCCTGAGGTTTCTAGCCAGTTCCTCCTGATGTTCAGAGTCCTTTTATCATGTGTCTTGAGTAATTTCTGGAGTCTGTAGTAGGGAGCAAAAAGAGTCTATGCTGTCTTGCTCTACCGCTAGAGGTCTCGGGGCAGCTTAGCTACAAACACAAAATTGAATGCAATTGGTAGACTCCCTCTTGTCATTCCCCCCTCTGATCAGGTCATTCATGCAAATGCATGCTGTTGCACATGTTAATTTCCACTGCTTTACGGTATTCCCAGATCTGCATGCCATGCAGCTCATTGATCCATTCTGCCATGAACTGTGTTCGAAACATCAGTCTTCCTTCAAATTAGAGATGGTTCTGCTATAGACATCCTTGAATCTGACTCCCAGGACAGCTCTGCTATCAGGGTGGTGGGCAATAGAATGGAAGTATCTTCCTTTGGACTAGATAATGAAAAGCTAGTTTCTGAAATAATTGTGTCTACCTGCTCTTTGGTTAACAGGTGTAAGATTATTGCTTATTCTGTAGCCTCATCAGCTCTTAGCAAGTCTTGTAAAGAGTGTAGCTACTGAAAAAAAATTATTCTAAAGCTTTTGTGGAAATGCAATGGGACCGAGCTAGCTTAAATGACCAAAAGGTAAAAGCCACTCTACACAGTCCCAGGACTCATTCATCACTGTAGGAATGCACACTGTGATGTTGGAAGAAAGATACACACAAAGAAACTTGGAAACAAGTCTCTTAAGCATGTCCAGCTGACTTAGGGCAGAATCCCCCAAAGCAATCCCGTGTTGGAAAGCACAAAGCAGCTTGGCCCAATTCCCACACAGCACGTAACTGTGAACCCAAAGAGACCTCACATATAAACTTTAAACCTATAAATGTTCAGAAAAACCAAGAGAAATGCTAGAGGTGGGGACCCCAAAGGAGGGATTTTGGCTGGAAAGTGAAACAGAAGGGTTCTGTGTGGTGGTGACCTTGCCGATAGCCTAACTGTGACCCTGGGCTGCCATTTGGCAGATGTTACCACTAGAGGGAAGAATGTGAAGGGGCACACATCTTTTTGCACTGTTTTCTTATAACTTTATGTGAATCTACAACAACAAACAGAATACATGTTCAAGGAACGAGTTAAAACTACAGCCCATATGCCAGAAAGCAGCAAGTTGGAAACAGCATTGTTAAAAAAGATATTAGGATTATATTGGAAAATGTTTAGGAAATAATATAATGAGGAAATAAATAACAAAATAATATCATATCATATAATATGTTATAATAATAATATAATGTACATAGAATTCCATTATGAGAAAAATTACAAAACTTTACTGAACCGACATTAAATGAGGCCTACCTGAGAATGGAAACGTTTGTACACCATGCTTATAAACATGGAAAATGTATTAAGTATCAAGTCTCTCCAAAAATTATTGATAAATTTAACTGAAGTTTTTTCTTTAATTAAAGACATTTTAATTAGTATACAAAGATTTAGGCATTGTCGTGGCATTTTTAAACAAAGTATTTTAGTAGATTCTCTGTCCTCTCGCTTCCCCACCTCCCTGACCCTCAATCCCCCTCAAGTCGCCTGTGTGTTTTCATGTCACTTGTGTCCCCTGCCTCCTCCCCGTGCACCTCTCTTTACCCTCTCTTGGTCTCCTTCCTAATGTTTGAGGCATTCTGTATTTATACCCATTTAGAAATATATGCATGTATGTGACATGCTAGGATCCAAGAGTAAGAGCATGAGCTGCTTCTTTTTTTTCTTTCTTCCTTTCTTTCTTTTTTTTCTGCCTTTCTTTCTTAGCTTGGATTATCTCCTCTATTATATGCATAAAGTGTTTTTATGTGGATTTATTTTATTTGGGTTTATCTTGTTGCTAGCTCTCTCAGCCTCTCAGATCTGTCATTTTCTATCTTTCTCTTCATTGGGGGAATGGTCAGCCATTATCTCTTTGGCTACCTTTCAACCTTACCCTCCAACCTTGCCTTCCAAACTTCATAATCCTGGAGACAACAACATGAGATATTTTGCTAATATTCTATAGGTTCCAAGAAAATTTATTTCAGTTGTACTTTGATTTATCTACTGCTTTTGAGTAGATCTCTTTCTATACTCTTAAAAATGTTGTTGTGGGCATTGTATTTAGTAATTTTCTTGTTCTAGCTTCTAATTTATTTTTTCCTCTCACCTTTGAGCCAGCCTTCTGTGGTTTGTTCAATTTACTAAGTATATGCTGCAGTTCTAACGATTTGATTATTTCTATCTCTTGTTGCTTTTCTGAAACTTATTGTTTTTAGGCACACTAATAATTTTTTTTTATCAGAACACTTCTTGACTTCTGCTTAAAGACCTTTGACAGAAAATTTGTATAATTCTGTTACCTCAGTGTTGAGATCTGTGAATGTTTTTTTCCTACCCATTTTGAAATCTTTTCTGGTTTGTGTATGATGAGTGATTTTCAATCAAATACTGGATTCATATAAGTTATAGCTCCTGGAGCTTATATAAAGCTTCTCTTTTAGTTGTTTTTATATGATATTCTTCTTTAGTATGTTAATCTATAGATTACTCCATGTATTTCCCAATATTAAACAATTCTTTAGATCCGTGGATAGAGCTGACTACTATTTTATCTACGATCTTATATTCATGTGTGAGATTGTGTCCCATATTGTCTTTCTTATTCTGGTTGTAAGGTTGTGTGCACCTTATGATGGTGTTTGAATCTCTTTGTTCTTTTCTTTCATTGGATGGTATCAAGTAGACAGAGAGAGAAGGGTAGGAGCTGGAGAAAAGGTACATCTTTCAAGATCACACCCCTGAGTGACCTATTCCTTTCAGCCACTTCCCACCTACTGTCTACTCTTTCCAGCAACCTGTTATGAACCCATCAATGGATTGATCCATTGATGAAGTAAAGGCCTCACGATCCAATTATTTCTCAAGTGGCTGGATGCACCAGCGGGGGGCCAAAGCTTCAACACATGTGTTTTGCTTTGTTTTGTTTTGTTTTTAGGGGCTGCTTAATATCCAAACCATAACAAGTCTCAAAAAATATGTGATGTGGTCCTTAGTTACCAAAGTCTCAAATTACTTATTTCTGTAATGATTTGTAACACTTTTTGCCATCTGGTATTAGTGTTTTCCTTGTGGGGAAGATTATTATTGAGCTTATTTTATTTTTACAAGGCCATGAAGATTTCTTAATTTTTCTGGAGTTGATTTTGATAAAGCATGCTTTCTTATAATTTCCCAGTTTCATCTGATTGCTCAAATGTATCCCATGTCTCTTTGTCATCTTTTGACTCTTGAGACAGCATCTATAGCTATATTCTTTTCTGTCATTTCTGTTCTCTGTCTTTTCCCCCTGGGGCCTCTTCTGGAGCATCTCCGCATTTTAAAAGCTTTTTACAGAACCAGCTTCTGATGTGTTCAGTGTCTCTATTCTATGCTCATCCTTATTTTAGAAGTTCCTCATTATCTTCTCTATTCAGTTTTCTTTGATGATTATCTCATTAATTATTTTCATCTTTTCTTTTTAATACAAACACTTAAAATAGTAACACCATCCTCCATATATTGCTGTATTTTTAGTTGCATTCTAGAAGCTTTGCAATGTACATTTTCATGACCGTTTTGTACTGAGTGCTTTAGATTTCTAATATGCTTTCCTTTGAGTCACCAGTTTCTTGGAAGGATGCTTCCTAATTTTCGGATGCACAAGTATTTTCCAGTTACCGCCAGAAACACATTTTTACTGCTTTTGAAATGATTTCAGATTCACAGGAAATTGAGAAGGTGCCACAGAGAAGTCCCAAGTCGTCACCAGTTTTCTACAACAGCACATCTTAGATAACTCTACACCAAAATGGACAAATTGAGGGCTGGGGAGATGGCTCAGCAGTTAAGGGTATGCATTGCTCTTTCAGAGGATGTCAGGTGCCTCATAACCACCTACGCCTCCAGCTCTGGCCTTCAAGGGCACCTGCACTTGTGTGCTCATCTTCACACATCCACATGCACACTGTCTATACAGAATTTGAAATAATGATGATGAACTTACTAAAAAGGCAGACTTGACAGTACTACAATTCACGTGTAGTTCTGTGTGGTTTTTAACACACCCATAATCATTACCTTGGCCAAGGACAGACGTGATACACTACCAAGACAGTCTCTCCAGTTCTGCACTGCCCAGTCCAGTCTGGGCCTCCTAATCAGCCTTAGCTATGCAAGCGATTATTGTTTTCTTTTGCTCCACTTAATGTCTTTAATACCCCCTAATGTATTTGTAGTGTTGCAGGTGTGATTTTCCAGTTCTTTGTCACTACTGGAAACTGTTTTGACTGTCCTGTATACGGTTATTTGTGGAAATGTTTTTTGTTTGTTTGTTTAAAAAGACACTGTGTTCTGCAGTACCCCTAATAATTTTTTCCCTCTTTTGATCTATCAGTTTCTTAAGGGGTATGATAGTTTGAATGAGAATGTCCCTCATAGGCTTCGGCATTTGAATACTTGGTCCCCAGTTGGTGGTACTGTTTGGGCAGGCTTCAGAGGAATGAGGTCAGCAGGGTTGCACTTGGAGGTTTCAAAACCTGGACCCACTCCCCGAACACCTTTTCTGCCTCCTGCTTGTGTTCAAAATATCAGCACCAGCATCCTGCTTCGGTCTATGGCCTGCAACCACATTTCCCCACCCTTCCTGGAACCATGAGCCTGAATAAACCTTTCCTTCTGTAAGTTGCCTTGGTCATGGTGTCATGTTCTATTTTCCTTTTAGTTATGCCAGCAATTTGTGAGGCCGTACTATATGGGTGAGCACATTCAGAGTCATTATATTTGTTTTGTGATTTAAACCAGCTATTATTTAGCAAATCAATCATTATTAATTCTTTTTAATAAAAATATCAACCGAGTCAGCGCTGGAGAGATGGTTCGGAGATTAAGAGCATTGGCTGCTCTTGCAGAGGATCCAAGTTCAGTTCCAAGCAACCACATAGAAACTCACAGACATCTGTAACTCCAGTTCCAGGGGATCCAGCACCATCTTCCGGTTTGTGTGGTCAACAGACAAACAATTGGGTGCATATACATACAGGCAAAACACTCATACACATAAAGCAAAAATGAATAAATCTGTTTTGTCTGTAAGGTGCACCAGTTTTTTTTGTAGCATATTTTTCTTCTTTTTTTGTCAAAATTTAGTTTTATTTTTTATTTTATATATGAACACTGCGTTAATACCAGCTCCCTCCTCAACTCCATCTCTCCCCACTGACTCTCAAATTTCTCAAGCTATTATTGTTATACATATGTATGCAACTATATAAATAAATTAACATATAAATACAACCTGCTGGGTCTGTTGTGTTGCTTGTATGTTCATGTTTTTAGGTATCCATATTTTAATCTAATTTTTGTTCTTTTGTTTTTAACTCCACCCCACACACATAAGTCAACACACATATGGTTTTTAATGACTTGTTTCCTGTTGCTTGTCTTACACAGTTCTTGCTGAGAAGTGAGTTAATTGGTTCCTGTTGGAAGATTGCTTCTCATTTCCCTCTGCTTGCAGCTCTTAAACAATTAATTTATTTGTGCCTGTGTGATTTATGTTTATGTGGTGGATGTGGGGTATGTGTGCAGATGCATGTGCGCTGGAGGCTGCAGGAGGATGTCAGGCTTCTGCTTTCTCATTCTCCACCACACATGTATGCCATCCGTACGTTCAGTGACCAACTGGGGAGTCTCACAATGCATCAACTCTGAATAGCTGGAACATCTATAAACTGATGGATTTTACTCTGTAGAGGCTTTTTAGCCAACCTTTTCACCAAAAATTTTCACTCAATCTCTGTGTCCAGACTTACTGCTTAGCCTTTACTCCTGGATTTTGTGCTCAGACTTTTAGAGAAATGGCAGTAAAGGGCAACACACACACACACACTATTTTGTGGGTAGGATGTTTTGCAGCATGTATGTCTGTACACCACTTGTGTGCCTGGTGCTGGCCGAGGCTAGAAGAGGAGACTATTGGGTCTCTTGAAGCTGGAGTTAGAGACTTAGGAACAGTGCTGTGGGCATTGAACCTTGGTTCCCTGGAAAAGCAGCCAGTGTTCATAATTGCTGAGCCATCTTTCCAGTGCCCCAACTACCTTACTCTGTTTTTGTTTTTAAAGACAGGGTCTCTCACTGAATCCGGAGCTAGACTAGTCACTATCAAGGCCCCAGCAATCCTTCTGTCTCCATCTTTGCCCCGATGCTGAGATCACAGGTGCACACACGAGCACGCCTGATACTTTACTTTAGTGCTGAGATGCAAACTCAGCTCCTCATGCTTATCAGGCTGAGACATCTTCCTATCTCCCGCCTACTGCTCTTACGAACTAAGTATTTGAGTGGTTTTGTTTGTTTGTTTTCCTTAGAACTTTTTGTTATGCTTTAATTTCTATTTCTTTTATCTAGGGCTTGTTGAGTTTGATGAGTTTATGGATTAATGGCTTCCAGATATTGTCATGTGAAGTATTAGATTATAGATAGATAGACAGATAGATGGATAGAAAAATGATAGATGGATATATATATGATAGATAGATAGATAGACAGACAGACAGACAGACAGACAGACAGACAGACAGACAGACAGATAGAAGACAGACAGATGTTATAGGTTCCTTCATTCTGGAAATTTGCTAAGTGGGTAGGCTTGTCACTGTCTAGTATGTTGTTTTAAATTCTTGTTAGTATTTTCCACATTTTTGTGTTGCCCTTTGGCTATTTTTCGAAACTATGCCCCAGCTTTCTCACCTTCCCTTCAGTGGAGTCTGAATACCCCATTCAGCCTGTTTACTTCTGAATATTAATTTATCCACTTCTTTTTTTGAGCCTGTTGAGAAACCTTCAGTTTCTCCTCTGAATTTTCAATCACTTCCTTGATGTCTTTATAACATGAAGCGTGTTGATTTTGCAGTCTGTGCCCACTCTGCAATTTGCAGTCTGTGCAGGTCTGGCTTTCGTGTGTGTGGCTCTCCTGGCATTCTCTGGTCATGCCATGTTCCAGTGAGTTTTATTTTTACTTAACTGCTTTCCCTGATGGCTCCTATGTCCCCGCACTTTCTCTGTGGGTGTTTTGGAGGCCCAGCCAGGGCTGGTTCTTTCACAGAAGATTCAAATTTGCTTCTGTGGGGTAGTTGGGGCATCATTAGTGAGGAGCAGAATGAACCAGGTTCTTGTTTGGAGGGTAGTGGGACGTCCATGTGGCATGAATTAGGGCTGAAGCAACTCAAGTGCTCACTGCTGTTCAACTCTCGGAGGATTCGCTGCTTCCATTCAGGGCTCCATAAGGACTAGAATTTCCTTTCATTTCCTCAGGAGTGATATGGATTCACTCTAGTTCATATTTAAAACAAGGAGATAATCCTTCAAATTGTGCTCTTGCTGCAAAGAGAATGTCCTGTTAGGCTCCAGTCTTAGGAATGAGCTGAGATGTCTCTTGCTCTGTGCATCACATGAGGTTACAAATGGCAAAGCCCTAATTCAGTCACTCATCACATGATATCAGAGACAGCAGATTCCGGGTTCTGCTTATTTTTCAAGAAGCTGTTGCACAGCCTTTGATGCAGCCTCTAGCCTCTGACTATGCCTCGTGATGATGCTTTTCTATTGACAGGTTTCCAACCCATTTAGACAGTTACTTGATTTTAGCTGAAGGAACAGAGTCAGTGGTCACCACACTAGGGGAAGCGTGGTCCTCCTCTGTCCTTGAATGCCCCACCTACCAGCGTTTTTCTGTTTTACACGTGTGCTGATGGACATCCTTGTATAAACATCTGCATGTGTTTTACACAGATAATAAAGGGTTAATGGAGTCTGCAACATAGATAACTGGCAAGTGTCATAGTATTCAAAATATGTCAGTGGGAAATATCTCGTATGCCTGACTCCATCCATGAGGTGTCCAGAGAGATGCTGATAGGAACAGGGTAAGTTTGATCACGGTCTCTGAAGCTCACGGTCATATAGGAAACTCAGATGGGGAAAGGGGTGTGGGCTCTCAGCATTTGCTAAAGCCTATGGATTTTCTTTTGAGGTGGTAAATGGTTCTGAAGTTAGCAGTGGTGGTTGTACAATTCTACAGACTTGCCAGAACCACAGAATATTACACATTTAATTATATGATATATGAACTGTATAAAAAAACCACTTGAAGTGAGCCAGAATGATGGTACATGTGTACAATCCTAGAACTCAAGAGTCTGAGGCAGATATTTTTAAACCAGTTCAAGACTAGCCTGTGCTACATAGCAAGATCCTATCCTGTCTAACACACACACACACCACACACTTTCAGGTTGTTGAGCAAATTAAAAAGCACCTGTGATGGCCATCAAGAACCATATTATCAAATCTCTAAGAAATGCCAACCCCCTCCCAAGTGATTCTCAACACTGTTTCTCCATTTTCGCAAATTTTCTATGACTGTATGCCACCAAGCTAGGCTGGAGGCTGAGTTAAGGTGCTGGTATTTGGAAGGCAAGCACTTTTCCCACTGAGGCACCTCCCCAGCCTTTGGACCACTGTATGTGTTGTGTGTGTATGTGTGCCTGTATGTTCTCTATGTGACCATAGCCCCTGTAGCTGGTGTGAAGTAGTGTCTCACCTTGGCTTTGATTGGCATGACTACCATGCTGTTTCGTTGCTATGACAAACTCCACAACCAAAGGCAACTCAGTGGAGGAAAGGATTTGTTTGGATTACATTTCCATTTGCCTGATTTCCCTCTTAGAGTTTTATTGTTTTGCCTCTTTCTAATAGACATAAGGGCCATTTCAAATCACTTGGTGTCAGAAAGGAGACCAACTCCTTTTCTTATGTGTGGAACTATGTGTATCCAGGTGTCATTTCTCAGAAATACTCTTTTCAAGGTGTCAGACACCATGGTAGTAGGCTAGTCTGAGCAAGGACCTTGAACAGGAGCAAGAATTGGTGTGCTGGGAGGTTTGAGAAGGTGGGATTAGAAGGACTTGGTGACAATGGTCATGTTGTGGGTGAGGGGAATGAACATCAAAGGGACATCTTGGCTGTGCTTGTCCCTTCCCCTTGAGACTAGCAGATACACAGTATCTTCTATATGACCTATCTGCTGGTCCCTGCTCATGTATCTCATGATCAACGCCTGTTGCTGTGATGTCAATCCAACCATAGGAAATGGACTTTGCTGGGGATAGTTGGGTTAGGTTGTGTAGTTTGCTAGATGCAACACTCACAGCAACTCCTCTAAACAAACAAGTTTCCATTGAGGAGGAAGCAGCCAGCAAGCTCCAGAAGTGTCTAGCTTATCACTGATACCAGGTCAGCAGTCTCCATGCAAAATGAGCTCTCCTGGTGGAGTGATGCGACCTGTAAGCCCTAGGAGAAGTTTAGGCTCTGGAACCATTTTGCTTGTAAGGCACAATGCTGTAGAATTCCTTGCCATCATTCTCGGTTCATCTTCTCATCCCATGGGGACCACATAGTGTTACATTTTTAGAGTTGGCTGTTGGTCCCTAGAAGCAAAATGCCCAATTTTAATGTTGGCAAAACATCATGAAGGGCTCACTGGACAGTGGATCCCAAGGCCTTCCGGTCCCAGTGGGACTGGCTGGTGCAGAGATGGATGTCTAGGGGATGGTGGAGTGCATTGCCCACAGAATAGCTGCTGTGACCACAGTGTCTAATGAGAACAAGGGGAAATGTGTTCCAATGACTTTGTTAGCCCTTGACCTCAGAGACAAAGCCCCAGCGTGGAGAGAAACCCCACCTTGGCAGCAGAACAGAAGAGTTCTGTTCTGTGTACTGCAGAGGGAGGCCTCTGTGGAACTGCTCTCAGGGCTCCTACAGAGACTCCTTTGATGAGAAGCTGCCCCACCCAGGACAGGCTTGTCCAAGAGTGGCAGGGCTCCCCTGAGAGCCAAGGGAAGACCAGTTTGAGTCTCTTGCATCATTAGCTGATATGTGATAATTTCAGAAAAAGAAGCAGCCCTGGGCGTTTTTAAACACAACCGTCAGTCGCATTCAAAAGTACAGTGCTGAAAGTAATGGCAAGGGATGGTTAGCACACCTCTAGGCTTATAAAAAAGGAAACTAAGCCTGGAGTTCAGAGTCACGAAGGACTCAATACTGCTGGCTTCTGGAGCCTATCTCTCATCTCATCACGCATTTCTGGTGAGAAGGTCACCAAGTTTGACATCTTAAAAGCATTTTGTTTTGAGATCTATTTATTTTTGCCATGTGTTGGGGGTGTTTTAGCCTGAGTTCGTGTTTGTGCACCATGTGCCTGTAAACCCACGGAAGTCAGAGGAGGGGACTGGATCGTCTGGAAATGGAGTCACAGGTGGTTGTGAGCTGCCATGTTGGTGCTGGGAACTGAATCCTGGTGCTCTAGAAGAGCAGCCAGTGCTCTAAACTGCTGAACCAGCTCTGCAACTTCTTTTTAGACAATGCATGTGTGTGTATGTTGGGGTATACACATTCATTTGTGTGTGTGCATGTGGAGGCTTAAGGACAAACTTGGGTGCCATATTGCCATACTCACAAATGCCACCTACCTGCCTCAATACCGGCTGTGGCACTAGCCTGGAGGTCGGGTAGACTGGGCAGCGATCAAGCCCCAGAGATCCTCCCGTGTCAACATCCCCAGTGCCGAGATTGTAAGCTCACCATCATGCCGGGCATTTTTGTGGGTTCTAAAGGTTAAGCTCAAGTTCTTATCTCACACAACAAACACTTTATCAACTGACTCACCTGCTCAGCCTCCAGCTGGGCAGTGAAATGAACTCAGAGCACATGGGAGTGCTGTTGCTTTGGCGTCCCAGACAGAGTGTCTGAAAACACAAGCATTGTTTTGTTCAGGGACTTCTAGGATGCACTCTTTGTTTTCACATTTGATGTGAAATTGCCACTGACGTCTGATCTTCATCCATCAGTGTTTCCATTCCAGCCACAGTGCTGTCTATGGAGCCAATTCCCTCCAAGGCAGGTAAAGAGATAAATTTCAGATTCACCCTGTTTTTGTTTTTGTTGTTGTTGTTGTTTGTTTGTTTAATAATTATCTGGAAGCTTGGCTGCCATGGCCCTGATTAGATGCAACCTTTCAGAGCTTCCAGTCAGTTCACAGACTGACCACATTGCTGAGGGAAAAGACTGAATGCCTTGAGACCTGAGAGAGCTTTATTTGGGGGATACAGCGTGCTGAGGTAGGAGGGCTCAAGTGCATGGTCCCACTGCCCTGGAGAGCAAAGTCATGAGGCAGGGATGCCGTCTGGGAACTATGGATCCCGGTGGAGGATCAAGGTGGCTTAATTTCTTTTGGATCTGGCCTTCTTCAACCAGTGCTGAAAATCTCAGAGAAAGTTCCTCTCATGTGAACAGAGCATTATTTTTTGTTTTGTTTTTCTAATTTAGGGAAAAAATGGGTTTGTTCTATTTCCTGTGGTTTTCCTGTCATCATGGTTTGACTAGCTAAACAATTCTATTTTAGATAAGGGGGTTTATAAGGAAAAAAAAAACCATTGTCACAGTTGAAATAAACATCGCATTAACAATTTAGTTTGAGAGTGATTACAAAGGAACAAATACTCACTGTAGAAAACCTAGAAAATATGCAAAATGTTAAATTGGATGTAGTGTCTTGGGACTATAATTTCTGTACTCAGAAAGATCTGAAGTTCAAGGTTATCCTTGGCTATATATGGAGTTCAAGGTCAGCCTGGGCTACATGAGACACTATCTCAAAAGAAAAAAAAAGACGGGGAAAAGGAGGACCTTAGCTCAAATGCCCAGAACCTACATTAAAAAAGAAAAGGCTGGGCTTGGGGTTAGTGATGTGAACTTGTATTCCAGTACTGAGGAGCCAGAGACAGGAGGATCCCTGGGGCTTGCTAGCCAGCCACCTTAGCCTGATGAGTTCCAGGTCAACAAAAAACACTGTCTCCTAAAACAAGAGGAACAGCTCCCGAGGAATGACAGCTGAATTGCTTCCATGTATACATTCCCACACAAGTACATACATATACAAAAGGAAAAGAAAAGAAAGGAAAAAACAGACGTAACTGTATCATTCAAACACATTCTTGCTAATTCACGAGAGCTGGGATTTGTATGTCTTTGCCTATTGTGCATGCTCACAACTAGGAAGAGGGCCCAGGACATAATAAGTTCTTAGCAAACTTTTGTTGCATTGAATGTTGCTGTTCCGGTGCATCTATGTCTTGCCCTTTTCGCTGTACTTTTTTATTATTATGGTCAGAGGCTTATTAAATATTTTAAAACTTATAGATAACCACAGGTATAGCACTAAAATTTTTTTGAACGTTATTTTAAGAGAAGTTTAGTATGCCAGGTCTTCTGTGTATACCATGTACTTATTTGCTTCTGTATAGTTAAGCATCTGTAAGTTGGGTAGATAGTCTGAATTCTCCCTTCAACGGTGCTTCAAGAATAAGTCACCTTTGGATAAGTAGACCAGTTAGCTGCTGTGCCTAGCAGGTTTGTGAAAGTCCCAAGGCCACATTTAACTGCTACTTCCATTGGAGTTCATGAAATGGAACTGGTCCTGGAGGATAGCCTCCATATTAGCGTTGGGACAGGACCCCACCTGACTACTGTCATTGAAACTTATCTTTTGAGAGGAGGGAGGGGCTAGGACTGGGATGTAAAATGAATAAATTAAAATTAAAATTAAAAAGGTACGTTTTTAATTAGGTTGGCTATTCCAATGTTCTCAAAGAAGTAGTTTGTATACTTAATTTTGGAAATCGGAGCCTCAAGAATTCAACTGCCTTCTGTATATAATCACAGCTTTCATAGCTGTAAAAGAATATCCGAAATTAGCACAGACTGGTAATTCTGTTCGGGTTAACACAGCGCCATCTGTTGCTAAAAAGAAAATGACTGCCTAGGATTCTGCCCAGATTTAATCTCTGATTTTCACATTGACTTACGCAGGAAATGAAAGGGAATCGATTTGCGGTTTCTTGTGTCAGACTGGATATGGCTTTATATTTGAAAGGCTGTTAGTGGACTTCCAGGTCCAGATTGCTTACAAACTTCATTCACCTGGGTAACTCTGCCACCAGGCAGAAAATGCTTTCAAAACTCAAAAGGAATATACAACTCAGGAGAAATGTTTGTCCGCACAGTAGGCATAGTACTGTGTCTGGTACAGCAGGAGAGGGATTCTCTCTCTTCTCTGGCAACACAGCAGAAGCCGGAGATTGGGCCACTCAGCACATGGAGTTAAACAGCCCTACCTGCCTTCTCAGACAGGTAGTCATGTCAAATAGAATGCGCATCTCCAGCACACGGCAACGCTCCCTGCCCTCCCCCAAAGGCCTGAGTTACCTATAGCTATAGCTTCCAGCTCCAGTGACAACTTTCCAAAGCTCACAATCCCTTCACCTCACTGTCCACTTGTGTGCCCTCACTATTCGCTTCTAATATCTCAGAGAAAGGATGGTAAAGACAGTAGACGTTCTTCCAGATTCTTCTCTCACACAAGAAAAAAGTCACACATTTTCTTTTAGCCTGAAAGAAAAACAAGACATTTTGTGGATTATTCAATACTTTAAAACTCTATGGTATTCAACATTAATTTTGAGAGTGCACACGGCAGGATCTCAGGACAATGTCACTCCCTTATCATCCCTAGGACAGGTCTCCAAGGCTCTCTGTTGATGTTACCCTCTCATCCTTCTGTGAGAACCCTTGCCCTTCTCTGTAGTGATTACTGTCAGCCTTTGGTTACTATACTGTCAGCTATGGTCCTTGCCTGCCTTCATCACTGCAGAATTCCCCATGTCTAATGATGAACCTGACACATGCATTCAACATTTGCTTCATTTGTTCAATACTTATGTAATTTCTATTTGTTATGTACCTTTTAATTAAATGAATGTGCATCTGTGAATAAATGGCTGAGAGCAGTCCTAAATCCATGCCCTCAAAGTGCCAGCTATTTTAGTAGCGATAGAGAAAAGTCAACAGATTATTCTCTGGTTCTTGCCAACACCCATTGTGCTAAGCATCCTTGTCAACTCTAACTTGATGAATAAAAAGGATGGAAACTGTTTTCACAGGAACCTTCTACAACTTCCTCAAAGGAAAAGACTGGGAAACCAGAAGCACAGAGTAGCAGCTTCCTGTTTCCTAAAGCCTGCCACCAAAGGACTCGAAGCAACTCCACCAGTAAGTATCTTGCCAAAATATCTTCTGGAACGGGGCTGTTATTAGTGCCTTTTCTGTTGCTATGGTAAAACACCATGACCAAGGCTACTTAAAGAATGAGTTTATTTTGGCTTATGGTCTCAGAGGGTTAGAATCCAGAGCAGGAGGAGACACAAACACTCATGGGGGCAGGAGCAGGCTGCTGAGGGCTCACATCTTGACCCACAGACTCAGGGCACAGCAAGAACTGGAAGTGTGAGTCTTGAAACTCTCAAACCCGCCTCCAGGGGCATACTTCCTCCAACAAGGCCACACCTCCTAACGCCTCCTCCAGCGGCACCACCAACTGGAGACATTATCATTCAATCCACTACCAGGGCTTAACTGCTCCCGAATATCAGGGCTGTCCGCGGCGCCGTGCAGAGATTAGAAGGCTGGCTCTTTCCTGGTCTAGGAGGAATACAGCAAGGTGGCAGCTGTTTGTCTCTCAGAGAGCAAGCCTTCTTCATCAGTGCGCTTCCCAGACAGCTAGTGAGTTTTTACATTGGTGTTGCTGTCTCTCTGCGACCAGTTTCCCTGGCTAGGAGAGATGGTCTGGGAAGAAGAGGGAAATGCTTGCTACTTCTCTGGCTGCTGGCTAAACAAGCCTCTCTCTCCCCACAAGTTTACCACCTAATCCGTGATATGATAGGGGCTGAGGCTGGAAGACCTCAGGAATCTTTATTACTGTAAATAGAATCAGAAGAATGAAGAAAGGCACGAAGAAACTAAAACCGCAGAGAAAAATAACACTGGAGATGTTAAACACTAAGCTGTGCTAACTTTTTCAGTTAATTCCATACTCTTCCCACCTGACCACAGAAAACTTGTATGCCCAAGTCACTAGAAACTTTGTTCTAAACACCATTTTTCAAAAAGTGGAAACGAGGGGCATGCCTTCAATCCCAGCATTGGGAGGGAGAGGCAGGCAGATCTCTGTGAGTTTGAGTCCAGCCTGGTCTACATAGTGAGTCCAGGATAGCCAAGGCTATACAGAGAAACCCTGTCTCAAAAAACCAAGAAAAAGAAAAAGTGGAAGCACAAAATTTCACTGTGGGAAAATTTTCAATCTAGTTAACCAACTGCCTCTTACTAGATATTTGCATTATTTTCAGTGTTTCACTACCATAATCCCTCATTGCTTACTTTCTACATGAAAGTTTGTTTGCACCCCAGTCGATTCCTGAAGGGAACCCCAGTTAGCTTCCATATCTGCAAATGGAAAATACTTGAAAAAAAATTACATTAGCATGGAAAATGTGCAGATTCTACTCTCATTGTCTTCTAAATAACCCAGCCTAAGAAGGACACTTACATGCATCTATTATGTGATGATAATGAAGTAAGTTTATACAAAGCCTGGGAAAAGCACTCACATTGGCTGGTATCCACGGGGGTTCCTGGAAGCTGAGTGACAACCACATATGAAGGAGGGAAAGTTGAGGATGGTGATTTACACTTATTGCTCCATCACGTGGGTTGTAGAGGAGGAGTGTGTGACCAGACTGGACTACAGCAGATCCTGTCTCAAAACCAACCAACCAACCAACCAACCGACCAACCAATCAAAAATAAAGACACACACATATACGCACACACAAACAAAACCACAAAACAAAGCATAAAGAACACTTTTAGGGCTACCTTGGAAGTGATTATCTGTGTGACTTTTGGGAAGTTAATTGACTCTCTGAGCCTCATTGTTCTGAGGCACTAAAGCCATCCTTAAATGAATAATGACCTATTTGGAGGCTCGTGTAACTTGGTTTCTTGTTAATGTGAGCACCTAGGAGTTGAAGTTTTGTTTAAACAGTAGGTAGATACAGCCTAAGGACTTGGGTCACACTGTCAAACTTCAGCCTTCAGCAGCAAACAGGATCACCTACTTCTTCACACTGAGTTTTTTTTTTTGTTGTTGTTGTTGCCTGTTTCTGCTTCTCTGCCTTGCTTTGCACCTGGGACCAGTTACCCACTTTGTGGAGGCTCCATGTAAAAGGAAACAAAGGGAGCCTGTTCAAAGTTATGAAGAATTTCAAAGTGGCAACAACCGAGCATGAAACCAAGCTGGGAGTCTTCTGACCACAGGCCCTGCTGACTACACAGACCACATGTTCACGAAGTCAGCCATGCGGGTGTCCTGGGAGCTGATCCCTGAGACAAAGCCACCCACCTCCCAACCTTCTGGATCCAAACTGAGTTTAATATTGAGAGCATCACTGAGTGACCGGCTGTAGGACAGAGCCTTGGGGTGCTTGCTCTTTCTGGTGACCCAACTGTCCCATCACCCAAGTGGCCTGGCTTCCCTGGCTGTGGCTCACTGACATGATTTCTTCCCTGTGGCTTTCAGGCCGTGGGCAGGTAATGGCCTCCAGGAGCCCAGCATGTCTGGCTGTTTGTGTAAAGGTGCCTTCGGTTTCTTATAGAAACCATGACTTGCAGATTGGCTTATAAAACAGCTGGAAAGCAGACCTTTTTAGGTGAACTGAAAGATCTCTTTATTCGCTTAGTACTTTTTTTTTTTGGTGACTGTTACTAGCTTTCTGTTGGGGTCATCATGATTTTAAGGTTTATGAAAGCCTGGGTTAAATTAATAGTTGAACATTGGCATTCTTAAATACACACACACACAATTTGTTATTTATTTTTTCACTTGAAGCTGTTTTGATTTTTATACTATCAAACTTGAGCCTTTTTTCTTTTACCATGAAGGTTCTCCCATGTTGGAAAGATACTAAATCTGTGCACATCTCAGTTTGATAAATACCACGACCAAAAATGTCATGTGGGGGGGTGCAGGTTGCTCATCTAGCATACTGTACAATGACAGTGATCACTGAGGTAGTCAGGGCAAGAGCTCTAGCAGGACCAGAGTCAGGGAACACGGAGGAATGTTGTTCACAAGACTCCTTTCTTAAACAGCCTGGGACCACCCACCCAGGGGTAGCCCTGCCAGGCAGTGGGCTGGACCCTCCCACATTAATCAGTAATTATTAAAATGCCTCACAGACCTGCCCACAGTCCAGCCTGATGGAGGCAATTACTCGGTTGAGGCTCCCTCTTTCCAGGTGACTCTAGCTTGTGTACGGTTGACAGAAACTAACCAATATTCTATGTTTATATTTTACTCTAATTTATAAACAATTTGTCTTCATAACAAACTTGTTACATTTATAATTTATTTTTTGGAGCTTTTTATTTCACTTTCAAGACAGGGTTTCTCTATGTAGCCCTGGCTGTCCTGGACTCACTTTGTAGACCAGGCAGGCTGGCCTCAAACTCACAGAGATCTGCCTGCCTCTGTCTCCCTGAGTGCTGAGATTACAGGTGTGTATCATCACACCCGGCATTAATTTTGGAACTTTATATGAAGAAGCATTGTATTTGTTTGTTTTTTTCCTGAATGATTAGCTGAAGACTAGCATCACTATTGATAATCAGTTCTTGCCCAGGCCCTTAAAAAATTAGTGTGTGTGTGTGTGTGTGTGTGTGTGTGTGTGTGTGTGTGTGTGTGTGTGTGTGTGTGTGTAGGGTATGTGTCTCACAAGGTGGGACCTGGAGACTGAACTCAGGTGGTCAGGCCTGGCACCAAAGGCTTTTACCTACCTAGCCATCTTGCCAGACCCCATCCTTTTGTAAATAGCTCTCTTTGTTCATTCTGTGTTGCCTTTTCATAGTAACTTGCTTTTAGTTTGTTTTCTGCCTCTTGCTCTGTCTGTTTCCAGTTTCTAAGATCTGTTCAATTCCATTTCCACTTCGGGTTTTTGTTAAAATTTAAATTAACTACTTAGTTTATTAAGCCTAATTAATTAATACTTCAGAATAAAAATTTTAAATCATCCCTTTTATGAGAGACAAAAAACTTAATGTTATTCATTTTTAGTTCCTTTGCCAATTAACTTTTCCAGTTCATAATTCAACTTAATGTCAAAGTACAAATGCATTACTATTGTTATAGTCATCTCAAATTATAGCTTCTCTTTCTAAAACCATCTGGGCCTCTGAACCCAATGTGGGTTTCTAACCACACTTGTTATCACCCCAGCCAGTGCTGTAGATATAGCGTGTTTTAACTTGCCCCACTGGAGACAATGATTTTGATATATTTCTCTGTTGGCTGGTGTGCATCCATAGGTAATTTTCAGGCAGGGTGAAGGAGAACCCAGACCAGTCAGAGCTTGGGAGAAACAACCTGCTCTGGCCTCTGATTATATAGACCTGAATCCACACAATGGGCAGAGCACCCAAAAACAGTGTCTGCCTGTGTCAGGGAGGGCAGAACCCAACTCAGCATGGCCTCAGCAGCTTGCACTGGTCTTGCCCATGGCTCTGCCATCAATCTGCTCTGTCACTCATTCCCAATGGCATTCTATTCATTTGTCCTTATTTCTCTTCCTCTCTTTCATTCAGTGTAGGACACTGCCACAGGCAGAAGCCCCAGGACCAGAGGTCTGGATTATGCTCTAGACTTTTCTACTGCTAGAAAGCCATTGAGCCTCTGTTTGATCACGAGTAAGGAGTAAGCCAGGGCTCCTGAAAGCCTATGATAATTGGCTGCATCACCAGGGGAGGTTGATCAGACCCCCTCAGCAGTTCAGGAGGGATATGGGATCTGCATTCTCATTAAACACTTACATAAATGTGGCACATGGGCAGATTCGGACTAGATGACCTCTGGCCTTTGCTATCAGTTCTGATCTGAGGCTCTGATCACACTTCCCCACACTGTTCCCTCGGGGAGCAATTGGTCCCTGTAAGTAACAGAGGATCAGAGACTTGTACTGAAGAGACCTCTGGAAGCGAGCATCCTGACAGGGAATTTCCCTAGTGATTTTCACAGCACTGAAGAACCCAAATCTCCCTTTCCAGGGTGCCTAGACCTCTGACCTTCTTTAGCGTCTTACATCCTCAAGGAACCTCATTCTGACCCTACCTGGCTTTCACTTCTCTCTTTAGTCTATAAACAAGTCTTTCCTACCCGACCTCTAAAAGGAAGTCCCAAACCTCGATGCATCTCGCATTTCCTGTGAGCCACCACCAATCTCACTTTATCCTTGGGATGGGGGTTGGGGTTCCCATTTACCCTAGCCGAATGGTGCTGGGAAAACCTTGTCCCTCCCTGGGCTCTGGGACCCCGCTGCCAATGCAGTGGCAACACATGGCCTCTGAGTGTGTGGCTGTTCCCTGTGGAGAACACAGAAATGTTAGAGGGCATGCCTGGCTGAAGACTTAGTACAAGGAAAAATAGAACATGAATGTCTGGTTAATGTTTTTATATATTGCTTATATGTTGAAGGCACATAGCTTAGAAATATTGGACAGAATAAAATATATTAGTATAATTAAACCAATTGCATTCATTTCCTTTTTTTTTTTTTTTTTTTTGCTTCTTTGAGACAGGGTCATACTGTGTGGGCCAGGCTGCCCTGGGACTCTCTCCTTTTCTTTTGTTTTATTTAGATTTTATGGGCTTTTGTTTGTTTTTTGAGGCAGGATCTCAAATAACGTACATTCTTTTCAAACCTAGTATATGGCGGAGGATGATCTTCAACTCCTGATCTCCTGTCCGTACCTTGTGAGTACTGGGATTACAGGTGTACACTACTATGCTTGGTCTTACTTTTTTCGGTGTGGATATTAGCCAAATCTATTTGTGTGCAGCTGTGTATCCAAGCTGGGCAACTCCAGGTGTCAGTGGGTTAAAGTCTGTCAACCCTAAGGCTTTCAAACTGACTGTAATAGCCGAGTAGTGGGCAGGGAGCGATGATGGGAAGCCTGGTATCTCACACAGATCACGAAGCTGATACTTAGCACTTCCATAGCTCCTCAACGATTCAACATGTCTGCCTGTGTGAGACGCGTGTACCTGCCAGAGTGCGTAAGAGGCAGTGGTGGGTCTGCGTGGAAGACTGGCGCACTCCCTGGGCCTGGTGTCCCCTGTGTGGTCACTTGCTCTCTCTCTCTCTGCTTGGCCCCTGCCTCAGTTCTATCCCAGGAAGCTCTGTGCTGTCTCCTCTCCCTTTGGTTGGGATTGAACACTCTCTGGCAGCCTGGACTACAGGTATGGTGCGTCTTACCATGTGACATGCAGGAGACCTTGTCGCCTCCTGCTGAGTTGGACAGGGGTGAAGTGACAGCCCACTCTGGTGAAGAATCCTATTGTACCCTGCAGGACCAGATTTTCCAGTGAAGAGAGTTAAAATGATGCTGTATTTTCCACCGCCTCAAAACCACACTAACCACCCTGGGTGCTGAATGGTTTCTGCCCACACAGATTTTGTTCTTTGTCAAGCTTGGTGTTCAATTCCGCACAAATGATTTCTCCCTCTTTGTTTCCCCACTCCCAACTCTGTTTAGGTGTTAATCCCTACTGCTCAGGAGAGATTGATTTTCCAATGACCAAGAAATCTGCAGCTCCCGCTGACAGGCAGCCGTACTCTCTCTGTAGCAACAGGAAGTCCCTCTCTCAACAATTGGACTGCCCAGTTTCGGTAAGATGGAGGGGAGAGGCCTGGAGATAACACAGAGGGCTGTGTTATCTCTGCAGTGGCTGGGTGAGTCTTCTCAGGAGTCCTCTGCCCACAGACTCCAGAGAGCTTGTTTGGTTGGCTAACGAACCTCACTAGCCAAAAAGTCATTTAGGAAGGTCCACCTGTCAAGAGCCCCGTGTGCCAGGTCCGTGTAAGCGGCCCCACTTCTGTGCTGTTAGGAGCCAATAGATAAACTCCCTATTCTCACCCTCTCAACTAAAGCTTCCTGTGAAACTCTTCAGTTCACCTGCACAATAACTCTGAGGTGGGGGGACTAGGGAACTACTGCTTTGATGAACTAGTATGTAACAAAACTGGGACTTGAAGTTGCATCATTTTTTTAAACATTTACTTCTTTACTGTTTGCGAGTATCTGTGTATT
>CM053758.1:60490730-60548559 GCA_028658305.1 Pachyuromys duprasi | reverse complement strand
AAGAGACAGATAGACAGAGACAGATAGAGAGACACACAGAGAAAGACAGAGAATGACTAAAGTTTGACTAACTATCTGGTCATCTTGTGGCCAGTGATGTTGACAGGTTAGCCATCACTGATACCCATACATGGTTTCACTTTGTCTGCATAGGGGCTTCCAAGGAGGCAGCAAGTCAGGATTCCAGAAGGGTTGTTTCTGGGGCAGAGGAAGGGACAGCCTTGGGTGTGGCTTAGGGCTACAAAGCCTGGGCTATTGTGGTAACTTTGGATAGATCACCCAGCCAAGTGTGAGTGCTTCAAGCCAACAATAGGAGAGAAGAGGGAAGGGAACCCCAGAGGAGTGGAAGGAAGAGAAGAGGAGAAGGGAAGAGGAGAAGATAAGCTTGTTTTTTCAGGGAGTGATGGCCTTGACACTTGAATGCACTCTGTGTTCCCTGCAGGCAACTTATGTGTGTGCCTCACCTTGTAACATCAGAGCATAGTGAGCTTGAATATCCAGCCCCTTAAACACTCACGGTTGACATGTTGTTTTAGTGGCCAGATAGGAAGCACTAGGGTGTTACTGGGTCACATAGACTATTAAAGCAGCACATAGGAAAAGAAGGATGGATAGGCACTTCCTGGGGATGAAGCCTGCCATAAGTGCCTGCATAGCTAATTATTCCCAGAAGCCATACACATAGGCAAGTCCTTTTGGAAAATGATCTTCTTCAGCAGAATACTGAGGCTCACAGGGACAAAGTCACTTCTCCAAGGTCATCCACTGATAACAGGCAGAGCTAGGAGAACAATCTGGGATGTGGATGTGGCTTCCAAAGTGTCAGCGTGACCATCAAGTCACAGTGCTCCCCACTGGGGCTCAGGGACACAAAACTGCTCTTTGCTGACACCCTCTGTTTCTTTGATGCAGTGGTTAATGCCCATCTTTCTACCTTGGAACTCATGTCCTCCCTTTGAGTCTTCGAGTTCTCGACTTCTTGCCTGCGGCACCATGCCTGGCACAAGCAGGGATTTTGGTGAATGTGCTTTGAGCTGAACGCAGTTTTATAGTGATGTCTCAAACTCAGCTGAAGGTCTTGCTTCAGGGCTTATTCTGGGGGCACTGTGGTGCATGATATTATAACCCTTGGTTTACTGCCTTCACAAGCATTTGCGAGCCTTTGCTGCTGGCCTGCCTGTAGCCAGGTCTCCCAGAGCAAAGTTTCCTGCCTAAGCCACCACATCTGAACGACATTCCACAAATCACCTTCTAGCCCTTATACTGCTGGCCCTTGGGAAACAGTTAAGAGGGTGAGGCTCTGCTCCTTGGCCGGTATCACAGGTGGCTCATCCCTGCCCCCTTGGCTTCCTTATTACAGGGCACTGTAAGACCGACTCGGTCACTGAGCACGGCTCAGCTCGGGCAGCTGTCTGGGGGTCTACAGGCTTCAGTCATCTCCAACATCGTGCTGATGAAGGGCCAAGCAAAGGTGAGCAAAGACCATCACAGACAAAAAACCCCGGAGGAATGTTTTCTTCTGGGAGCTGTTGCTCCAAGGAAGAGTGGGGACAGGGCTCCAGGGGCACTCAGTGCAGCAGAGGGGACAAACAAGCTCACCAGTACTTGCTGAAGTTTAAGCTCTGCTGAGTCTTCCAATTCCACTACCTGGTCATTTTCTATCTGAGGACACCATGGTGTTCCTCAACTGCTTCAGGGCCCTGAAAGCTTGTTCTTTATTCCTTCTCGACATGATGTTCTCCACAATTTAATCTTGCTTGTTACACAAATGAAAATCCCTTACATAGATTTATGGGGCTGGACTTCACCTCCATATTCAGATGTTGGTAGAAGAAAGTTGGGACTCAAACACAAATCTTACAAACTCTATGTTCCTTGTTCCATATGGGTCATTCAATGGCCACAGGAGTTCTGGCCTCTGTTGGAGTATCCTGAAGAGTCAGAATGGACCCTGCTCTGTCTAGAGATGATGTCACATCGTACTAATGTCTATTCTATGGCTGAGAAGTATCAAAGAGGAAACCAAAGTGTGAATTGTGAGGGAATACCCCAACATTTGTTGTATTCACCCCAAAGCAGGCTACCTCATGCCTGGGACTTTGTATTGGGTACCTTTCTGTCACCATGACCAAATACCTGACAAGGAACAGCATAAAGGAGGAAGAGTTTATTTAGGCTCACAGTTTGAGTGCACAGTCCACTACAGTGGGGAACCACTGTGGCAGAAGCCGCTCTGGCCTGTGATGTTAGGAGCATGAGGCTCCTTGCCTACAGTAGATCCAGAAATGGAGGCTGAACAGAAAGTGGAGGCAGACCCTAAACCCTACGGACCACTTTCCAATGATCTGCTTCCTCCAGGGAGGCCTTGCTTCCTAAATGTGCCACAATCTCCCAAAGCAGCACCGCCAGTTGAGGACAAAGTGTTCAGATATTTCACATCCAAACTGTACCAGACTTGCAGATGCCTAAAATAACTAGGGCAGGCCAGGGCAGCTGCTGCCACGTTTCCATGCCAGTTTCCACCACCCAGCTGCTCAGATGAGCAGTGGGCTTATTTTAACCTTCCTAACAGCGTTTCCACTTGATGTGAGGGAAGGAAGCTCAGCAGGTAACACAAAGAAAGGCCCCTCAAGTGATCAGGGAGAAGCCTGTGCAGTGTGGCTCTCTGTTGACAGTCCTGCTTTCTGACCAAGCATTTGGTCACAGTGATCAAAAAGGATGACCAAAACAAAGCCCCAGGCCTAAGGTAGCTTGCTTTGGGGTGAGCACAAGAGGCATCTCTCACCTCTAATACTTTTGCTTCTTTGTGGGCTCTGAGAGCTGTGGGCCCTGGACGAATGATCTGTGATTAGTGGTGTCATTTCCAGCAGCAAGCATCACTTAAGGGTATGTCAAGGAAACAAGCTCCCAGCCCCACCTAGATGCTTCTGAGTTGAACTGAAGGCCCTACATTTATTCTTTTCAATGCATGTTTTGAGCACTTGCCTGAGCACTGAGCAATGAGATTCTGTGAGGGAGTTCTCTGAGGCCGAACTAAGCTTATTCAGGAATTACAGAGATCTTCTGTTTTCAGCAAAATGGATGGAGTTGTAGGTGTTTCCTTTCCCCTACCTAAACCAGTCCAGACTGTCCCTTTAATCTACCAGCAAGTCTGAAGCAGGCATCATTCTACAGACATCATTCTTACCTTCCACGGGGTAAGGGCAGCTCTACATCAGACCTGCCTTGGCTGCCTTGTATCTGTCCCCACAGCTGAAGGGACGTCTATCTGCTGAGTCCCAGCTTCTCCTAGTGCCACCAACATAATCATAGGGCATGTTTGTCAGCTCCCGAGAATGACCCAGAGATAATGACAGGGAGGACAACACCTGTAGGACGAACAGGTGATTGATATCCTTAGGCAGGGGACAGGTTGAGCACAGAATGAGGGTTGCAAGGGGCCTTTGGTAACAGAAAGGATGCTTTCCGTGGTGTAAGCTGTGTTACCGTTAATGCCTTTGACATCTCGTTGATGTTGCTGGACATTGTGTATTATTTTCAAATACAGCCTGTGAATTAGGTACCATTATTTTACAGCCTGAAGCTGAGGTTTAAAGGGAGGAAGTGACTGGACGGATGAAAATAGTCAGGTAGAGAGAGTGGGGTTACTAGTCTATCTGTGGGGGAAATGCCAGCTTCATGGGCGAGCCTCCGACAAAGCTGCTGATACTCCACAGACCAAGGTGGCCATGAAGTGCTCTCCTTGCCTTGCTTGGCTAAGCTCTGAGACCCCTGCGATTTAGGGGACTTTGTCTCCTTTCCGATTCCTTTCTTCAGGCCTAAGGCTGGTCCTTCGGAAATATCAGCCCAAGAAACAGCCGAAGCACGCCTGCACCAAACCCTCTCTTCTCTCCCCAGGGCCTGGGCTTCAGTATTGTTGGAGGAAAGGACAGCATTTACGGCCCCATTGGGATTTACGTGAAGAGCATCTTTGCAGGAGGAGCAGCTGCTGCTGATGGGCGGCTTCAGGAAGGTAGGTTTCCATCCCTCAGTGTGGCTGAGAGGTCAAAAGCACAATCCAGAGCTGCCAGGGTATGGAAGATACTGAGAGTTTAAAATGTGTCTTGGGCTTTCAGAGTCCGCTTCTATGGTTGTAATGAAGGGGGCCTCCATAGTGGGAGCCTTCATAGTGATGAGCAGACTAATGTCTCCCTTCCCTGATTCTGTTGTCAGCCGGGGACTGGGGACAGAAACCTTTCTTCTTTGCTGATTCTACTCCTTTCTTTCCAGAGCCCCTATTCAGTTTCTGGGACTCACTGATAACCCCTTCTCCTTCATCTTCCCTGCACTCCTCCACCTGAAACCATGGGATACTAGGCCCCACCATTCTGACAGATGAGTGGGTACCATTCTCAGAGTCCTACCAAGCTCTGGGTTCCAGGAATAAATACAGAATACATAGACGCAAGCCACAGTTCTCATACCAGTGGGAATAAGAGGAAGTTTATTCTCAGCCATGTAGGAGTAGACATGTTCCAGGAACATACATCTAGGTTGCCGCAAAGGGGAGCACATGAGCTCTTTTGTAGTCACAGAACAAAAGGAAGTCAGAAGTCCACGCCTTATCCCATAGAGCAGTGGGAACATCAGGCAAGTGGGTTATGGCAAAGTGGACAAGATTTTGCTCTAGGTTTTAGGTTGATGGAAGGTGGTGATCATCTGAGTTAATACATTTGAAAAGATTTACCTGATAGTCTGAAAGATGTTTCTAAGGTACAAAGGTAGTGAGTTACACATGGCTATTAAGGTAACTAAAGATAGCCTAAGATAATTTTGGCTTTTGATCTGCATCATTTCTACTCTCTAAGGTGAGACAGTTCTAAACAGCCAGTCATTCTGAAGAATTAGCAAAGAAGTGTTTTTCCCAGGGAACTTTATCCACAGAAAAACCAGACAGGCCCCCACTTTTGAACTGTTTTTTTCTTTTTTAATTTTTAAAGACTTATTATGTATACAATGTTGTGTTTGTATGTACACCTGCATGCCAGAAGAGGGCACCAGATCTCATTATAGAAAGCCACCCTGTGGTTGCTGGGAATTGAACTCAGGACCTCTGGAAGAGCAGCCAGTGCTCTTAACCTCCGAGCCACCTCTCCAGCCCACTTTTGAACTGTTCATGGCTTCCCCAGGGGCAGCTCTCCCTTCTGCCTTCCTTCTACCTCCTGCTGCTTCCTCTCAGCTCCTTTCACATCTCCGTAGGACAGAAGCTTTCTCTAAGTGAGTACTAGACTGGGGAACACAGCTGTCAGTCACCCCCCTGTACCCCACCCCAAGTTTGTGCTTGATGGTTGGGCAACCAGGTTGGTCTAAAGAGATGTCTGGGTTTCAGCCAGGAGCCAAAATTCAAGGACAGAAAGTGAAGAAGAGAGAAGGGGAGGGGAAGGGAGGAGAGGAAGGGAGAGGAGAAGAGAGGAGGAAAGAGAAGAGAAGGACTTCCTCCTTGTTAGGGCAGTACCTGTAAGCCAGGACGGCGGTCCAATCACCTGTAACTTCCTGAGCTTTCTGGGGGCAATGGGGACATTACAGTCCCAGAAGCCAAGAATATATCACAACAGAGGAAACCTGGAGAGATGCCTTTGCGGTTCGGAGCACTGGCGTCTCTTCCAGAGAACCGGGTTTGGTTTCCAGCACTCACGCAGTGGCTCACAACCATCCGTAACTCTAGATCTGGCCTCCGAGGGTTCCAGGCACCTATGTGGTGCACTGACATACATGCATGGAAAACACTCATGAATACCAATCAGTTAATAATAAAAAACAAAACAGTACATCAAAAGCCATTCTACCATGATTTTTTGTGACACATGCAAAATAGGACAAGATTCAAACTTCAGTCATGTTCTCTCATATAAGTCCACGGCTGCTTTGATGTTTCCAGCCATATGTTGAGCCATCACAACCGAAATGGTATGACTCGCAAAGAGTAAAATATTTACAATCTTGCTCTTTGCTGTAAATTCTGCCAACCCAAGCACCATGCAGCTCTGGGAGGATTTTATCATATGGACACTGGGAATCTTTGTATTTATCGTTGGTGTGTCGCAGGATGTAGAGACTTTGGATGAATCAGGAAGCAGTCTGTAGGATTCAGTGTGCTGGCAAGAGACAGGAAGCAGAAGTGCAGAGGCTGGTATGGGAGGCTGATGGCCCTTCTTTAGGGTAGAGTCGATGGGAAGAGGCAGTACATGAATGGTGGGGACACTTGAATGATTCTACTTTCAGCCAAGGAGAGAAGTGAAGATTAAGCAGGAAGAGCAGGAGGACGATGTGCCTATGTGAGCACTAGATGGCGATGTCTGACAGGCCACTGAAAAGTGGTTGCCCTTTGTGGGAGCTCTTTGGAGGGGGGAACAGGTAAACTGTGTGGATTAAACAAGAAAAAGTGTGAAGAAGAAGGGAAAGAAAGGGATGAGGGGCCAAGTGCTCTAGAGGAACAGCTAAGCCAAGATCAGGAAGAGAATAGAAGCCAGGGAGAAGGAAGAAATCCAGCCGTTGTTGTTTTGTTACTTTTTAAATTTTTTATTTATTTATGTTTTAAGTTTATTACAATTTATTCACTTTATATCTCAGCTGTAGCCCCCTCCCTTGTCCCCTCCCAAACCCATCCTCCCTCCCTCTTTTCCCAAGCCCCTCCCCAAGTCCAATGATAGGGGAGCTCTTCCTCCCTTCCATCTGACCCTAACCTATCAGGTCTCATCAGGACTGGCTGCATTGTCTTCCTCTGTGGCCTGTTAAGGCTGCGCCCTCCTCAGAGGGAGTGATCAAAGTGCCAGCCACTGAGTTCATGTCAGAGACAGCCCTTGCTCCCCTTACTAGGGAACCCACTTGGAGACTGAGCTGCCATGGGCTATATCTATACAGGGGTTCTAGGTTATCTCCATGCATGGTCCTTGGTTGGAGTACCAGTCTCAGAAAAGACCCCTGTGCCCAGATTTTTTGGTTCTGTTGTTCTCCATGTGGAGCTCCTGTTCCCTCTAAGTCTTTCTATCTTCCCCTTCTTTCATAAGATTCCCTGCATTCTGCCCAAAGTTTGGCTATGAGTCTCAGTATCTGCTTTGATACACCACTGGGTAGAGTCTTTCAGAGGCCCTCTGTGGTAGGCTCCTGTCCTGTTACCTGTCTTTCAATGCCCATCCCATTTGCCTTTCTGAATGAGGATTGAGCATCTTACCCAGGGTCCTCCTTCTTGCTTAGTTTCTTTAGGTGTACAGACTTTAGTATGTTTATCCTATATTATTTGTCTAATATCTACTTTATAAGTAAGTATATACCATGTGTGTCTTTCTGCTTCTGGGATACCTCACTCAGGATGATCTTTTCTAGTACCCATCATTTGCCTGCAAATTTCATAATTTCCTTGTTTTTAATTGCTGAGTAGTGTTCCGTTGTGTAAATGCACTAGACTTTCTGTATCCATTCCTTTGTTGAGAGACATCTAGGTTGTTTCCAGATTCTGGCTATTACAAATAAAGCTTCTATGAACATAGTTGAGCAAATATCCTTATTGGATGGTGGGGCATCTTTTGGATATATGCCTAGGAGTGGTATAGCTGGATCTTGATGTAGTACTATTCCTAATTTTGTGAGAAAGTGCCAGATTGATTTCCAAAGTGGTTGTACAAGTTTACATTCCCACTAGCAACGGAGGAGGCTTCCCCTTTTGCACATCCTCTCCAGCATGTGTTGTCACTTGAGTTTTTGATTTTAGCCATTTTGATGGGTGTAATGTGAAATCTCCATGTCGTTTTGATTTGTATTTCCCTGATGACAAAGGTTGTTGAGCATTTCTTTAGGTGTTTCTCTACCATTCGATATTCCTCTATTGAGAATTCTCTGTTTAGCTCTGTAGCCCACTTTTTAATTGGATTACTTGATTTGTTGCTTTTTAACTTCTTGAGTTTTTGTATGGAATCCTTCATTATTTTGTGGGTAGAGTGGGGTCAGGTGGGGATTTATTTTCCTTTGTTAATAGCAGTAATTAAAACAGAGAATTTTCAACCAACCAATTCCTGGCTCTAGCCTCAAACAATTGGCCAAATTGTTTTCAAAAGTGACATTCTCAAATCTACTCTGGCAGAATGTGCTGGCCTGGACAAGCTTGCTGTACAGCTCAAAGCTACTGACAATTTGCTTTTGTTTTCCTTCCCAAAATCGATTGTGTAAAATGGTTTTGGCACAATCTAGGTTCATCAGTGCTCACCAGCTGTGGCCAAGTGAGGACAGCACAGAGAAGCCCAGCACTGGTTACCCTTTGGGGACAGATATTTTGATAACTTACAGCCAACCCCCTGCAGAATTAAGAATGGGCATTCTGAAGTTTTGACTTTGTCTATCCTTTTCTCAGCACATATTTAATTATGTTTGATTCTGTTTGTTTTGTAGCCCTGACTAATGGTGGATTCAATAATTAGCCCAGGCTGGCCTCCAGTTCCTGATGATCCTGTATCCCTGGGATTTCTAAGTATTGCAATTACAGCCATGAGCCATCATGATCAGAGCATGTTTAAATACTTTTTCTGTGTGTGTTCTCAGTCATACAGAGTCTTTCAGTGACAAGGGTTGAGTTCTGTCATTGTTCCTTTTTGTTCCAGAGGCCCACCATTCTGAGCTGCTCTGCAGCCTCAGCTTCTAACTCAGAAACACATTGGGTAAAACAGTATCAGAGTC
Source organism: Pachyuromys duprasi (assembly GCA_028658305.1). Lineage (NCBI taxonomy): Eukaryota > Metazoa > Chordata > Mammalia > Rodentia > Muridae > Pachyuromys > Pachyuromys duprasi. The sequence goes on along the minus strand of CM053758.1, from coordinate 60,539,853 downwards.
GAAAAAAAAAAACAGTATGTCAAGCTGCAAGGAAACACATCTCAGTGTGGGAAAGTCCTTGATGATTGGTGGTCTAGGCACTGCTCAGGTGTGGTGAACCTAAAGGACCAAGGACTAGGCTTGGAAGGCACTCATAGGGACAGGACATAAAGCCCCGAGTACATTCCTAAAGTCCAAGTAAAGCTTGTTAGCTACTGTCTTTCTGTCTCTCAACAGGTGATGAAATTCTGGAACTCAACGGTGAATCGATGGCTGGCCTAACACACCAGGATGCTTTACAGAAGTTCAAGGTGACTTCTCAGCCTATGCTCACACTCTGGGACCTTGAGACAATGAAGTTGAACCCAGCTTCACCTCCTCCCTCTGAGCTCACAAAATGAAAAATTGATCCTTTGCAGGGGCGCCTAGGCAATCCTGCCCTTGGGCACAGGCTTAAAGAAATTCCTCTACAAATGACAGCACAATCAGGACTGCTATCGAGGCGCATTCAAACTGCTGAAGATCTATAAGGCTGCCTCAGAACATTCCACGTATTTATCCTAGTAGATTTATGAGTATGTTTTGAGTTTTTAAGGCATCACGAAAAGCTGTTTTTGCAGCTCCATTCAGTTAGTTCAAGAGTCTTTCTGGGCTATGCACCCATCAATCATATGTATAACATGTATAACATACTCTGGGTGTATGGACATGTCATGTGTAACTTGTCACATGTTTGTATACTGCCCACGCACACACATACCTGCTTTTCCTTGGGGAGCATCTGTCCTTGTTACTCGTGCTTTTTTCACTTGTCCAGGAATTGTTCCAGATAGTCTTACTCTTTTCCAGCAAGCCAAGAAGGGGCTGCTGACCCTGACAGTGAGGACCCGCCTAACAACACCACCTTCACTGTGCAGTCATCTGTCACCCCCGCTGTGCCGCTCCCTGAGCTCCAGTACGTGTGGTGCCCAGGACAGAAGCCCCTTCTCCTTGGAAAGTCCAGCGTCTCCTGCCTGCGCTGCCAAGCCCAACTACAGGGTCATGGTGGAGGTGTCTCTACAGAAAGGTAGGAGCAGTTTTTTGCTGCTAGCCAGTTCTCTGCCCCATCTCCTCATCCTGGCTCTTATTGTCATCCATGGTCACCGGGCATGAAGAGGCGTACTGCCACTTTCTAGTATATTTATTACTCATTTCCTGCATTGCACTCACGTCACTCCATCTCCCTTCCTCCCACGTCTTCTAGCTCACTTTCCGCCGTCTCGTCTCCTTCCCGCAGCCTTGTCTTTTCATTTCCTATTGTTTCCTCACTTTACCTTACTACACCCCTCCTCACCATCTGCTTTGGCCATCACTAGGTCCTTAAATGGCCCCTGTACACAGTGATACTCTACACACAGGGGAGGAATGAGTATCATGACAGGGACACTTGACTAGTGCAGGACATTAGGAGGCACCTGATAGACTAGCACCCCCAACCCCCAGGAAATCTCACATCTCCCACCCGTCCCCCATTCTGCATTTCAGAGGCAGGTGTTGGCCTGGGGATTGGCCTGTGCAGCGTCCCCTACTTCCAGTGCATCTCGGGCATCTTCGTCCACACGCTGTCACCAGGATCCGTGGCACATCTGGATGGACGGCTGCGGTGGGTCCTCGTTTCTCTTTCTGAATAGACCCTTGGCTTGCAGCAGGGAAGACATCCTTTGGGAGTATCTGGGATTGACCTCAGGAGGAAGGTTGCATGATTCATGCCTGACTCAGTTATGTCACAGTGGCTGCCATGTCAATCCCCTGGGAAAGAGGGCGGGTCACAAAAGCTCCACAGCCCCACACCAAAGTTTCTAAGTCCAGTGTTACTGATTCCCCCAGAAACCTGTGTGCACGCAACAGTTTAAGGAACATGGTCTCTGAGACTGTCAGGCTGCAAGGGCAAACAGAGAGGAAACATATTTCAACTCAGATACAATAGACAGAATCCATGGGTATCTCTGTGAGGTTTACCTGTGAGCTCTACATGCAAACAGAGGTGTTCTAAGCAAACGAGCTGTGTGCTTGCACATCCTTGAGGAGAGAAGCAAAGTAATTCCAGAGAGACACTGCAGTCACAGCTCTCTACAAAGAACTTCTGGAAGCCGGGTATGGTGGCGCACACCTTTAATCCCATTGCTCAGGGAGACAGAGGCAGGCAGATTGCTGTGAGTTCGAGGCCAGCCTGGTCTAAAAACCTAGTCCAGGACAGTGAAGGCTACCCAGAGAAACCCTGTCTCAAAATCCCCCAACCAAACCAAATCAAATGAAACCAAATCAAAGCCAAACAAAACTTTCTGCAGTCAGTAAGCGATCTGATTGGGTAGAAACCATTTATCTTAGTTTAACCTGTTACAGTACTTTTGCAGCCATTCTGACAACCTACCAGTTGTACAAGCACATCTATCAGTAGGACATACTTTTGGTAAGCAGGGAGGTTTTGTCTTGTTTTTCAATTTTTTTTTTCTTTTTTTCCCTGTGAGGAAGAGAAGGTTCCGGTACTATCGGACTTCAGGTGTTGAGCTTTAAATGGATCTGTGCTGCCATCTTCAGGAAGATCACTGCAACTGTGCTTGGGACGCAGCTGCAGCCCAGTAACTGGGCGGGGAGACCTAGCTTCCGGGCACCCCGCAGCAGGGTTGGAAGGGCCAACTGCAGAGTTGGAGTGATTATTTTTTCTCTCCTGCCTCCTATCAGAGGCCCACACTGGGGCAGGGACTGTCCCATGCTGGGTGACGGGGGCAGGGGTGTGTCTTCAATTATATCCAGAGAATGTGAGTCATCTTGGCAAGGTGTCAGCTCAGCAGAAACACAGAAAGAGGCAGGGGATGAAGAATCAGGAGACTCAAGTTTTCATTCTGACCAGGCTGATAACCTGGAAATGACCTCTCTTCACCTTTGTTTCCATTCAAGTTTTATTTGAACAAAGCCATGCACTGTTCTTGTTTGCTGTCCATTGCAAACAAGACACCCACAATGACAGAGCTGAGCATTTGTACACAGACAGTGTATCCCGCAAAACAAAACATTTACCCTTGGACCCTTTACAGAAAAGTGTCCATCCCCAATGTAGGTTGTGGTAGGAAAGTCATTTCACCAGTTATGCCTCAGTTTCTCCATCTGTGAAAGTGAAAGGGGTCGGTTCAAGTCTCAGTTAGGGTTACTATTACTGGGGAAGTTAGAGTTACTATTCTTGAGGAAGAAAGGGTTTATTTCACTCATGCTTCCATAGCTCTGTTCATTACTGAAGGAAGACAGGTCAGGAGCTTAGCAGGCCAGGAACCTGGAGGCAGGAGCTGATGCAGAGGCCATGGCAGGCGCAGCTTCCTGGCTTGCTCAGCCCGCATCCTTATAGAACCCAGAGCCACTAGCCAGGGGTTGCACCATCTACAATCAGCTGGGTCTTTCCCCATCAGTCAATAATGAAGGAAAGGCTCTTCAGGCTTGCCTGCAGCCTGATCTTCCGGAAGCGTTTTTTCAGCTGAGGTTCCCTCCTCTCGGATGATGTTAGCCTGGGCCAAGTTAACATCCAAGTAGCCTGGACAGTTTTTATATCAACAACACAATACAATCCTGACTTTTCTATCTCAGCTCTCTCTCTGTTTCACTGGTTGTGTTAGCCGGCCTTCTGTTACTGTAGCAAACATCTGAGGCAATCCTCTCATAAGAAGAAAGGTTTCCTTTGGCTCACGGTTCCAGAAGGTTCATTTGTGTATGATCAGTCCCATTGCATTTGGATCTGTGATGAGTAAACATATGGCAGGAAGACAAGGCAGAATAAAGCGTTCACCTCCTGCTGAAAAGAGGCGGGGGCAGAGTCACAGTGTTCCCACAAAGATGCACCCCAGTAGCCAGAAGGACTTACTGTGGGCCCCGGCTGCTAAGTTTCACCACCTCTCAATAGTGCTGATAGAGGATTGAGCCTTTGGAGCAAAGGTCTTTGGAGGGGACCATCCTAAACCACAGTAGTTGCCAGTCACTGGTGTCCCATCCTGGAAGTAAAATGAGTTCCCTCGGCTGCTGCCCTGCTTCTCTTTGCAGGGACCTCTGCTACATCCCTCCTCAGTTATTTCTCTACCTTTATCACCCTCTGATGGGTTGGGTCCTTTCTCCCAGACAGGTACACCATGCCTAATCAGCTAGGGGTAAACCATAGCCTCAGTCTTAATCAGGTCAACAAGAGAAGGAGGGGGAAAGCGACAGGTGAACTTCCGTCTATGTTGACTGTTCTGGGCATGTGGCCTGTACGGTCCACAGTGACAGGTGGCTACTGCTGCCTTGGCCTGCACTGTCTTGAGTTTTGATGAAGAGGTAAAGAAAGTCTGAACACTGGCAAGGAATGGGTTCCTGAGAGGTGACCCTCTTTCCGCTGTAGCCATTAGTTTTTGTTTTCAAGGCTCCTGTGGGTGCTTTTTGCAGGTGTGGCGATGAGATCGTGGAAATCAGTGATTCTCCAGTGCACTGCATGACCCTCAACGAAGTCTACACAGTCCTGAGCCACTGCGACCCTGGTCCAGTTCCCATCATTGTTAGCCGACATCCAGACCCACAGGTAATGTCCTGCTGGGCTTTTCTCTGCCAAGGCCCACCCATTCAAAAGTCAGAGCAAGCACTGGGTGGAAACAGAGAGGTTACTGGCTAGGGTTTGAACCTTACTTCTCCAGACCTGTCCAGAATTTCCATGGGAATGATTCTTTGTAGTGACAAACTCCAAGATGGCAGGATCTGTCTTGGTATCCATTTAGGAAAAGCTTATAGCTGGGTTACAAGTTTTGTAACACAGAAGCCCAGAGTCCCATGTAGCAAATTTGAGAGATCTATTTGTGTGGCATCTGGCGGGAACTCACAATGGGAGTATGTGGAGCTTAGCAATGAGGATTCAGAGGCTAGCAAACTTATAGCGCAGAGTCCCAAATAAGCACGTGGCCTCAAAAAAGAGAGGTCACTAGACATTAGGTTTCTCTACACAGAGGTTGCGGAAAATCACTTCAGTATGTGGGAGCACAAAGTTAGAAGTCAGAGTCTGAAGGTCGCCAGCCAGAGCTGGAGAGTGGATGGTGGGTTTTGTGGACCAGGCAAGAGTGAGAGCCTATGTTGGCTGGGATTGCACTGTGAAGTGCCTCCACATTGGCTGATGAATCTATGCTCTCTTCTGGATTTGGTGAGGAGCTACCGGCCAGTGGCTATAGATGTAATAGGCTCACATTTTTTTTATTCTAACCTTTGAACAGTAGAGTGGGTGGAGTGTAAAACATTTTTAGAAGGAAGGACTAGATGGTGAGGCTCTGAACTACACAGAAAGCGTGAAAAGAGACTAGAGAAGGAACAAGAAGCCATGCTTGCAAAGAATCAGCAGTGGCTCCTGGCGACTCAGCTTTGGGCTGAGAGACAGAGTATGACTAAGGGATTGGGAGAGGAGAGAATGACTGAGGAGTTGGGGTTTAGATGTCTCTGGGCTGCCCAGGTAGAGACAGTAGAAGCAGCTACACCGGGGGATGCTACTGCTGTGAGATCCAGGCTGTACCTAGACTTGAGACTCGATGCCTTGGTGAAAGGGAGGTGAGACCACTTTGGGGGAAATTGGTGATAGTCACTCCCACTATTTATTTAATCTCTCCTCAGTGCGAGTCAGTCACGTTTGCCAAGTTCGGAGGCTGTTGTGTTGTTCCCCTCCAATTCACAGATGAGGAAACCAAGGCTTGGACTGAAAATGAAGCTCCTCAGTAGTCTTCTTGAACACAGCTTATGAGTCTCAGAGAAGCAGGCAGTCAGGTGTATAGTTCAGTGGCATGAAGGACACCCATACTGTTGTGCAACCACCGTCATGTTTTGTCTCGAGAAACTGACCTCTACCTGTTAAACAATTCCCTCTCCACTGCCGTTAGTGACCACTTTTCTGGTTTTGGTTTTGCCTCCATACCTCTTGTAAGCACAACCATGACACATTTGTTCTTTTGTTCCAGCCTTAAGACATTTAGCATTACACTCTCAGGGTATAGCCATGGCATAACCTGTGCTTTTTGCTGTCCTTTCTACGGCTGATTAATGCTTCCTGGTTAATGCAGATGTTACATATTGTTTAAACACTCAGCTTTCAGTAGATAGTTTATTGTTTCTACTTTTGGCTCTTGTGATAATGGAAAAAAGAACATGGGATATATACATGGCTTTGAGATAGTTTTTCAGTTCTTGTTTGAGACAGAGTTCTCACATTGTAGCTCACACCGCCCTGACACTCACTATGTAACTCAAGCTGATGTCAAGTTTGAGACAATCTCATGCTTCAAGTGTTTCATGCTCCTGAGTGCTGGGATTGCAGGAGTGAGTCTCTATACCTGGTGTTTGTTTGTTTGTTTAACTTTCGTGTGTATGTCTAGATGTAGCTCATTTGCTAATTCTATTTTTAATTATTTAAGGACTCTCTATACTGTCTTCCACAGACAATGAACCACTTACATTCCCATCAACAGTACACAAGGGTTCCAATTTCTTCATGCTCCTGCCAAAACTTGTTATTTTATTTTTATAGTGTATGTGTGTGCGTCTGAGTCCATAGCCTGGAGAAGCCAAAAAGAACACTGGATGCCCCAGAACAGTTCAGTGTGGGTTGGGAACCAAATCCTGGTCCTCTCATTCTTAACCAAAGAGGCCTTTCTCCAGCCCCCAAGACTTGTTCTTTCTTGTTTGTTTGTGAACTGATATTTCTCTGTGATTGAGATTTTCATCCAGTGGTTAGTGGTGTTGAACACCTGTTCACGTGTTTGTTGACCATCTGTATATCTTCTCTGGAGAAATGTCCACTCAAGTATTTTGGTTATTTTTTAAATGAATTTTGTTTTTTGTTATTGTTCATTTTAGTCTGAGTTTTAACTTTCAATAGATATATAATTTGCAGGTAATGTCTTTCATTTAGAGTTATCTTTTCAATTATGTCTTAGAATGCATACTTTAAAATTTTGGTGTTACCTACATTTTTTATAATTTATTTAACTGTTTAAAATTATGTGTATGTATATGTGTCTCTGTTTAGGTGTGTGCATGTGAGTACAGGTGCCTTAGGGGCCAGGAGCATTGGGTTTCCTGCAAGCAGTTGTGAGCCAGTCTGCATGGCTGCTGGGAACTGAACTCTTGGTCCGCTACAAGAACAGTGACGGCTCTTAACTTCTGAGCCATCTCTCTAGCCTAGGTAATTTATTTGTTGTTTTCCTCTTTGGTTTCCCGTTTTCGGGCTACTAATAATTTGTTTTGTAAAGTACCCTCTTTCCATACTGTGAAGAAGATTTTTCTGTTATAGTTTACAGAACAAGAAGTTGAGACTCAGAAGGTTAAGTGATGTTTCTAGGTATACGCATCTAGACAATGGAGAAACTGGAACAAGGTGCAAGTCTGCTTGACTCCTAGACTTGCACTTACCTGTTTATTCGTTAATTTTCATTTTATGTGTATGGGTGTTCACCCGCTTCTGTCTGTGCACTATATTCATTCAGGACAGAGGAATCCAGAAGAGGGTGTCATATCCCCTGCGGCTGGAATTACAAACAATTGTTAGTTGCCATGTGGGTGCTAGGAACTCAACCCTGGTCCTCTGGAAGAGTATCCAGTGCTCCCAACTGCTGAGGTGGTCCCTCATATTTAGCTGTTAGTGTGAAGGGAGAAATGGCTCATGAGGCACAGCAGAGGCACTATGATGGTCGTAGTCATGGCTGAGACTCTGGAACCGTGACTTTACAATGGTGATGAGAAGGTTGGAGAGCTAAAGGGATCACAAAGAACACCTTTACTGATGGACACTTATCAGCACCTGGAAGGCCTTGGGGGGAGTGTTGATGCCCAGGGCACTTCCAGAAGATGAAGTTTTCAGGCAGCTCTTTGCAGAGTGGAAGGTAGAAGCCATGGGCACGGCAGGTACAGTCTTGGAAATCTGCTGCATCTGCCTCTACTTTTTGCTTGAGCTGGTCATGATGTTTTCCAGGTTTCTGAACAGCAACTCAAGGAAGCTGTGGCTCAGGCTGTGGAAGGCATCAAATTTGGAAAGGAGAGGCATCAGTGGAGCTTAGAAGGTAAGGGGAGTGGTGAAGATTTACTTTAAAAATCCTTGTCTCCTAAGGAGGCTTGGGGCTTAGCCATTAGTCCACCCTTGGGTAAGCACTGTGAGAGCAGTCATGCACACGTGCCTGGCACTAGACAATGGTTGAAAGATAGGAGCTCACCAGCTAAGTTTGGCTCACACTTTTTTTTCTTTGTGTGCAAAGTACAAAGTTTGTATTGTCTTAAATGTGGCAGGCACTCTTCAGTCATTTCCGTCCCTTTCTTCATACACTAGACGGCATTATTGCAACATATTGCCCCTGTAGGCTTTAAGTTTGCAATTCCTACTCTGTAATAATAGACACTGAAAATGACTAATTAATCTTAATGTAATGTATTGCTTCACCACATCTTCACGTCTAATTTTTATGTACATATTATCACTATAAGAGAGGCCCCAGAGGTCTCTTGCCAAAGTCACATGACCAGTGCATGGAGAAACTGGTCAGGGACCTGGTAGTTCTAGTCTTTGGGCACTATTCAGGTCACCTTGGGACACGCTTATGCCAGGGCAACCAGACGAAGCTGAAGTAGGTGGGAAAACATCTAGAGGAAATGGCAGGGCCACCCTTTATTTCCGCTAAGTCCTACTTGGGGCTCCACTCACCCCAGATGTACAGAAGCACAGGGAAGTTGACAGGGCAGGGGATGTGGTGATTAGATGCACAGGAATTTTAGTTTTCATGCCTTCCTTTAGTGATTTAGGCTTCTCAAATAAAGATGTGTTATTCTATGACCAAGACAGAGCAAACGCTTTTCCTTTAAAGTGTGTTTGGATCAGAATCCCACTGCTTTGGTGTTTTCTCATGAGGGTCCCTTTGGCTCTCCTGGCCCCTCGCAATGAATCTACAAATGACTCCCAATCCCTTGAGCTGCAGCTTCAGGAAAGGGTACAACAGCAGCTTAGAGATGTGTAGATGGGCCCTGTTTAGAAAACCCTGGGGTGTGGGGTGGGAGAGGAAGGGGAAAGGGGTGATGTGGTTTCACTTCTTTTGTTGGAAGAAGGTGGTACCTCTTCAAGTTTGGGCTTCAAAGCACCTCCACACAGTTTCTTTCTCTGCTCTTGAACCTCAAAGCAAGCTTAGCAGCATCAGAATTGCAGCTCCCTTTCACACATGCAGAGTGTTAGGCTCAAGCCAGGAAGAGGATGCTGAGGTAGAGTGTAGCATGTAAGATGTCTTTCAGGTTTCCTGCAGATCAACTTCTCTGAAAGGGAGCTGAGGAGCTTGGTGCAGCTGAGGTCAGCCAGCTCTGGGTCTCTGGAGCTAGCACGATCCACTCAAGTTACACTGAGCTGGCAGTGATGGGGTAGATCAATATAAACTGTCCTCACCTCCACCAAACCTCCAAACTGTGCTGCCCCCACTTTGGCATGGTTGCTCCTTGCAGCTGCAAAGCCATGGAGAAGCTCACAGCTAAAAGCTGGCCACCGGTCTCCCCACAGCTGGAACACGGAGCTCTTGCATGAAGAGTAATGTTGGGTGTGGTATGAATGGTGCCTCTCTGTGCCTGTCACTTGCAGGCTCAAGGTTGAATGATTTTCTCAACTCAGACTTAGAAAACTCTTTGGAATCTAAACCCACGTCTACCAGGCTCCAAGTCTGAAGTGCCTTCCACTGAGCACTGGGATGTCCAAGCTGCTGCCTGCAACCCTCCTGGCTACAGTCAGGGAGTTCCAGTCTTTGGGGGGGGCTCTAGTAGGGTGTTTTCTTGTGCTTCCCTCGCAGGTGTCAAAAGGCTAGAGAGCAGCTGGCACGGGCGGCCCACCTTGGAGAAAGAGCGTGAGAAGCACTCAGCGCCCCCACACCGAAGAGCCCAGAAGATCATGGTCCGCTCCAGCAGTGACAGCAGCTACATGTCTGCGTCACCAGGGGGAAGTCCCTGCAGTGCAGGTGCGGAGCCACAGCCTTCTGAGGGTGAAGGCAGCACACACTGTCCCAGTCTGCCCCCGGGGCAGGAACGAGAGGCGTGCCCAGGGGTCCCATCCAGGCCTCATCAGGAGAGCCCGCCCCTTCCTGAGAGCCTGGAGAGAGGCAGCCACCCTCCACTGAGACTGAAGAAATCCTTTGAGATTTTGGTGAGAAAGCCGACATCCTCCAAACCCAAGCCTCCACCCAGAAAATACTTTAAAAATGACAGCGAGCCTCAGAAGAAACTGGAAGAGAAAGAGAAGGTCACAGACCCTTCTGGGCACACCTTGCCCACCTGCAGCCAGGTAGGAGGGTGTGTGCAGTGGGACGCGTGTCCCCTGCATCATGCACAGCTGCCCTTGGGCATTAGCAAAGTCTGCAGGTTTCCTGTGCTCTGGCATAGAGAAGCACTCTCTTTAGGCCCCCTGTGAAGACACACGTGAAGCTTTGCAAATCCCAAATGGAAGTTCCAAGCCTTCCAGTGATTGGCGCCGACACTCAGAGTTCTCTCTGCTTGGGTCATTTCTCTCATACTGTGGTGATCAGCGGCAGGCTCACTTCATGGGGGAGGCCCAGCCCAGGAATCTCACGTGTTCTGCTTACCCACAAGTTGCCACCTAAATAACTAAAGAGAGAGAGGACTTACTGTCTGTGGAATATGAGATGTCTGTGAGAGACTGGCCCCATTTCTCCCTATTCACTTTGCCTCCTGTAAGTGGGGAGACTAGGTGTCCCCCTAGGTGTCGAAGTCTAGGTGTCCTTTGCTACTTGAGGCTTCTTTGAGTGGCTCCCTATCAGTCTCCAACACCATGTGTCAATACCTTCTTCCTTCAGCCCTACTCTTCAAGCAAAGCGGGTGGACAGGAAAGCAGCTGCTGAAACTTTTTAAATAGAAGGCACTGTCTTAAGTTAGGGTATCTATTGCCATGAAGAGACACCATGACCATGGCAGCTCTTATAAAGGAAACCATTTAATTGGGGCTGGCTTACAGTTCAGAGGTTTGGTGCATTATCGTCATGGCAGGGAAACATGGCAGCACGCAGGCAGACATGGTGCTAGAGAAGGAGCTGAGAGTTCTACATCTTGATCCAAAGGCATCAGGAGACTGTCCTACTGGACGAAGCTTGAGCATAGGAGATCTCAACCCCACCCCCAAGTGACACACTTCCTCCAACAAGGCCACACCTACTCCAACAAGGCCACACCTCCTAATAGTGCCGTTCCCTATGGGCCAAGCATTCAAACAAACACAGGACTCAGTTCTTATTCACACCACCACAGATGTTTATGCATCTCCTCTCAGTGTGCCCTTGCCAGGGTCTGAGGGTGAGGGTCTCAGTTACACTTACTTAAGTTTGCGTTGCTGAGGCGGGGGCAGTGAGGGCTTTGATAGTTGAAGTAAGGCCTCTGGGAACCTCCTAGACGAAGCCAAACTACAGGTCAACAATCTTCAGTGAGGTGGTTGTGGGAGGAAAGCCTTGAGTACCTTGGTGAAGATGCAATGAAAGAAGAAGCCTTGTTACCAAACAGGAAATGTAGGCTTTCAGACAGCTGAAGGGGCAGGGCAACCAGAGATGGGCTATCTGTGCATCTGTTTCCCCAGCTCCCCTTTTTGGCAAATACTTCCTTGCTTCTGGGTCTGGGAAGGCAAGTGAGACACACGAGGGAGAGAGGGTAGACGGTTAGTCTTCCTCCTGCAGACCCAGGAAAGGAGAACAGGTGTCCTGACGACCCTCTTGAGCTGCCTGACTGGGTGGGGCCACAGGTAGGGCAGGGAACATTGCCAAGTAAGATAGCCAGAGGAGGAAGCAGGTTTTCTGCAGGGGAGGTCGAGCAAGGAGCCAAGGTATTCAAGAGAGCACATAGATTCATATAAACATGTGCATGTGTGCGCGCACACACACTTGATCTCTGTTTCTCTGTCTCTGTTCTCTCTCTCTGCTTTCTCAGATTCATCACCGCACATCTTGAGCAATCATCCCTGCCTTTGGCTTCCTTCCCTGTGCTCACCAGCAACATGGTCCAGACTAACACAAAGGCCATTCTGTGGCTGCTTTTGTACTCTCCCTGCATTGGCTCACGTGGCCAGCAGACCCTTCTGTAACTTATTCACACAACCAACGGAGCACTGTTGTGTTGGGAGGGCGATCACAAAGACAGGATTCTAGCCTGACAGAAAACAGGAAGCAATTGACTTCATGCATCGTTCTTACACACCCTTGGCCTTTCTCCTGGGCCTTTCTCAACAGATCTTATTGCCTGTGGTTCCATGTTCCACCCCTCTGCCCCTCTCTCCCTTTTCTCCCTCTCTCTTCTTCTTTTCCCCCTAACTTCTTCTCTTGTTCCTCCTTGTAGTTTTTTCTCTCTAAGGTCCCAAGACCTCCTCTCAAGCAGACATGTGTGACATTCTATGTATGTTTCCCTTTTAATGTAACTGAAGGCAGCCCAATTTCCTCTACAAAAATTACCTTCAAGATATTTTCCATGGGCTGGAAAGACAACTCGAGAGCACTGTCTGCTCTTCTAAAGGACTCGGGCTCTAGTGCCAGCACCTACATGGTAGCTAGTAATCACCTGTAAACTCAGGCTCCTGAGTATCCGATGCCTCCTTCTGGCCTCTGTGGGCATTGCACACACAGGGGCTCAATATATGAGTCATGTTGAAGAAAACTATTTCGTCTTCTCTGCTGAATCTCTATCTCTCACCCTCTGGCCTTTTTTCCTCCCTTTCCTTTAATTTACCAAGTACTGAGCCAGGGAACATTTGCCTGAGAAAATTTTGTTTAGAAATCAAATTAAGTTTAGGATTAATTTTAAAGACGTCTTCCAAAGAGAATGCAACATCAGAACTGTTGATTGGAAGGTAAAATATGGGTGCTGAGGAGATAGCTTATCAGTAAAGCACCTACCTTTATTCATGAGGTCCTGAGCTCAGTCCAGAGCCCGTGTCAAGTAGAAAGCCTGCCTGGGGAGGCAGAGGCCAGCAGATCCCTGGAGCTTGCTGCCAGTCAATGTCACCTACTTAGGGAACTCCAGAGCAGGAAGAGACCATCTCAAGAACAATACCTGAAGTTGTCCCTCTGGCCTCCATGCCCATATACACACAGGCACAAGCACACCTACATACAAGTACCTATTTGAATGTATAAATACATGTGTGTACATATATACATGGGAAAGAGAGTGGGGGAGGGAGGGAGGAAAAGGATATACATAAAAAATTAAGACATTTTCAGGAATTTTTTTTCAGGAAAATGGGTGGATTTAAAATATATACTATTAACCGAGGTCATACAATCTCAAAAATAAAACACATGTTCATATGAGAATAGGTTATATCTAGCCAATTATACACACACACACATGTAAACAGATGTACGTGTGGGTGGGGCATAACATGAAGAAAAAAAAAACAAGAAAAGCTGAATCTGAGGGGACAGGGAAGGACTGAATGCAGGTGCTCCTGCTTCTGTCCTTCCTCTGGAAGAAGGCCTATAGCCTTGTCACCTGGCCCATCATGACATGACTCCTGAATGAACAGGACTCAAGAGCCACGTCAGCGCAGCAAATGTTTCTCTTCCATACACGCATGCATCAGAAGGATCATTTAGATGTGTGTAGTGGCACATGCCTTGAATCCACACACTTGGGACATGGATGCAGGAGCAATGGATCATTCTTGACAGCATAGAGAGCTTGAGGCTAGCTTAGGATACATAAGACCATGCCTCAAAGAAAACAAAATCGGGGCTGGCAAGAAGGCTCAGTGGGTAAAGGTGCCTGTGCCCAAGCCTGAGGATCTGAGTTCAGTCCTCACATGGTGGAAGAAAGGAGTGATTCCTACACATTGTCCTCTGATACTTGTGTGTGTCATGAATACAATAAATAAACAAATAAAGAATGTGATTTTAAAAACTTAAGACCAATGAGGCAAGCAATTGGCATGCTTTTCTTCTGAGTGGTCTTAGGCCTTAAGTAACACTGGAAAATTGTTTCATTTTTTTTCCCTCTGTGGATATCTTCCTGGGTCAGATAGCTGGCCAACATGCTTTTCTAAGCAAAGGAGTGAGAGCATCTTGCCTATCCTCACCTCTTGTGCCCATCACAGACGGCCGGTAATGTCCAGTGTCTAAGATGCATGTACACATTGGGCACCGTAGTTGTTGGAAGCCTAAAGGGGTTAGCTGTGTAGCGACAGCCTGCTGGGGGACAGGACCCCTTCTGCATGGCCACTGTGAATTTTCCTCTAATGGTGTCTCACTATTCGCTTTCAAGTCCTAATCAAAGAGGGCCTGGCCTTCTCACAGCTGTAGGCTACCGTTTTGACACAGTCTGGCTTCCTGTTTACACCACAGGAAACCAGAGAGCTGCTGCCACTGCTGTCACAGGAAGACACTGCAGGGAGAAACCCCTGCACCGCTGCCTGCTGCCCAGGACCTGCAGCCACCACGCAGACTTCGTTCTCCACAGGGGGAGAGCCGAGGGGGGCCAGCCCAGGTGAGCCACCATGGGGATATGCCAGAAGGAAGATCTTTCTGGAGCAAGTTCTATGGAGCAAGTAGGAGCTAGAGTTTGTTCTGAGGTCAGTGTTTTGCATGGACACGGTGGACACGTCCAGTGACTGGAGTTGGTGGACAGTGAGGCGACCAGGGTGCCGGGGCAGGAGGACAGTGGAAGTGCTCTTCAGACCGATAGATAAACTCCCTGGTTGAAGCAGTGATTCCGGGGTGGTGGCGGGAATGCAGGCCATTCCTCAGGGTCTGACTGAGATTATAGCTAACCCAGCTGCCCTGAGCAGCTGCATTATACGGGTGTCAGCAAGACAGCACGTTTTATTCATTATGCTCAAATCTGAGAGTGTGTCATGAGACAAGCCTGAGAGTGCTTGCTGATGGACACCATGTCGAGGAGGTGGGTAGCAATGGCTGGTCCAAGTGGTACACCTGTAAATACAATGCCATTATCTTGGGTATTTAGTGGCATACCAGGAAGAACAGAGGATCCTGGGTCCACCCATCACTAGCTCTGATTTGGGGCCATTTGCTTTGCCTTTGTGGGCTCATTCACTGGTCAGCACAGACCACACAGGATCCCATCATGCCATTCACTGCAGTTAGCGCACAGTGAATGGCAGATATGTGAGGCTGTGCTTGGAGCCAGGGATGAGAAAGGAAGGGGTGCTACAGACGGGCTCCTGCCCTGAGGAGCAACCAGTGCGGCAGGGGAATGAAAGAGAGGCCACACACCATATTCCCCAAGCGCACGAAGGCCTCTGGGGAGTTAAGGACATTACGAATGGGGCATACGAATGGGACCCATCTAGACATCTCACCCAGAGAAGGTGGCCCACCAAGGGAGACTCCACCCCCCACCCTCCCTTCTCTTAGTCACCTTACTGAGGACACACCCTAGTTTGCAGAGGCCTTGCCTGCCGAACTTTGGACTCTTGATTCATAGCATATCAGCTTTTTATAGTTGAACAAATTGCAACTGCAGAAACAGGCCGAGAGGGCCAGACACATGTGCTGAAGTCCTGGAGTTACTGGTACTCATGCAGGCCTTCATAATTACGAATGCCTACTCTCTGGTGTCACCGGAGTTCAGTGCTCTGTTTCCCTCGTGGCTAGACACTGTAACAGTAGATAAGAGGAAGCAGTGCTTCTCAAACAAGGGTGTATTCTCTTATATTTTTGGTTGTGAGCCTAGCCTTTAACAGCTGAGCCATCTCTCCTGCCCAGTGCATTCTCATATAAAGAGTCTCCCTGAAACACACAGTCCAAACAGCCTCGTCTTAAGCAGAGAAGGATGAGGCATGGTAAACACAGCAGACAGCTCAGCAGCTTTCCTCTCAACTGCCAGGGCTCAGGTGCCAACTTCCCCTGGTCCTGGGGAGAGAGGTTGAGTGCAGCCCGTTGGGCACACTCATTCTTCCTGCTTTTGAATGACACAGTCCAAGTCAAATGTGGTGATCAACATGAGACTTGTGGAATGCAAATTTAAAAGGTAAAAGAATTACTTTTGCTTTACATTTCTTGTATGTTATCTGGGCGGTTTCCTTAGAGAGCACTGTAACTTGAATTTAGGAAGAAAATCCCCAACAAAATGTCGTTGCTCAGGTCTGGCTTTGCTTCTGCCCGCCAGTGACTCCAGCGTCCCCGGTAAAACACCCGCTGCTGAAGAGGCAGGCGCGGATGGACTATAGCTTTGAGACCACCCCTGAAGACCCTTGGGTTAGAATTTCCGACTGCATCAAAAACTTATTTAGCCCTATCATGAGTGAGAACCATGGCCATGCACCACTACAGCCCAGCACCAGCCTTGGTGAAGAGGGTGGGACACAGGGCCACCCAGAGGGGGTCCTGTCAAAACTGGACACTGTCAATGGTGCTCCCAGAGTTTACAAGTCAGCGGACGGCAGCAATGTGAAGAAAGGGCCCCCAGTGGCCCCAAAGCCGGCGTGGTTTCGGCAGAGCTTGAAAGGTCTGAAGAATCGCGTCCCAGATCCCAGAAGACTCCCAGAGATAGCCTCAGCCACTCAGCCAACACCTGCTTCCAGGGATCCCCCAGGGCCACACTCTCAGGCCTCCTCCTCCTCCATCAGGCAGAAAATCAGCTCTTTTGAAAACTTTGGCTCCTCACAATTGCCAGACAGAGGAGTCCAGAGACTAAGCCTACAGACCAGCTCCGGGGATACCACAAAACTTCCAGGAAAGAAAGATGCAGGACAGTTTTCTGGTCTCCTGGGTCAAGGAGCTACAGTTTCTGCTAAGCACAGGCAGGCAGAGCCAGAAACTGTGCCCAAAGCCCTCCCTAACACCTCAGAGGTCAGGGACCCAGGTATGTCTGAGTCTCCTCCCCCAGGTCAGCGACCCAGCCCCAAAGCTCTGACTCCGGACCCTCTCCTCAGAAGGCTGACCACACAGACTGAGGACACTCAAGGCCCAGGCCTCAAGATGCCAAGTCAGCGGGCACGGAGCTTCCCCCTGACCAGGACCCAGTCCTGTGAGACAAAGCTGCTGGATGAGAAGGCGAGTAAGATTTACTCCATCAGCAGCCAGCTATCATCGGCCGTCATGAAATCCCTACTGTGCCTTCCATCTTCAGTCTCCTGTGGCCAAATCATCTGTACGCCCAAGGAGAAGGTGTCTCCAAAGCCACCTTGCGACAGCAGCACATCTGCAGAGGGTCTTGGTGAAGCCGTGGCCTCCGACACAGGGTTCTCCCTGAAGTGAGTGTCTGTACCGTGCTTGCTTTCCACAGTCCCCATTCTCCTATTTTTACATTATATAGCACTTAAACATTTCTCAGGTACACTAGTTTAAAAAAATTTCATTTCGTGTGTGTGTGTGTGTGTGTGTGTGCGTGCACATGTATGCCTTGTAGCTCGTCTTCCAGTTTAACGAGCAGTTTTACACAACAGCTGACCTTGGCTGGCATGGGAAGTAGGGCACGTGACAAGGTCTCTCTGGTAAACTGCCCACAAAGATACACGAGGCTGATGCAGATCAGAACAGTCCACTGTCAATCTAAGCAGCTCCGGGGTAAGGCTAGGAGATACTCCCCAACAAGAATCTGTTTTGCTCTTCACACAGGCCTGGGACCTGTCCAGGGCGGGAGACATTTGGTCCTATTTCAGCTGCTCCCCTGGCTTTGTGAGCAGAGTCCTGACCTGCTCCCCCTTTAGCTGGGGTCAGGAGGTGGAGAGACCTGCTTACCAGATGTGTGAGCTAGTAAGAAGATCTGAGATCTTCTGCCCAGGCCTGGGGCTGCGTCTTTCCTCTTGACTCAGCTGCGATTGATTTGTTGTTTATGCTGCTGAGGTTGGAGAGCTCATATCAAATAACAGAGTTCCCGAAGAGCCTCGCCTCGTGCAGGGTGCTGGAGAATCCTGCTTCTCACGCTGTGTTATCTCTGCTTGTGAAAGCCTTTCAGAGCTGAGAGAATATTCAGAAGGCCTCACCGAGCCCAGGGAAACCGATGACAGGGACCACTGTTCTTCTCAGCCTGGCCAGTCAGTTATCTCCTTGTTGAGCACAGAAGAACTGAAAAAGCTCATCGAGGAAGTGAGAGTCCTGGATGAGGCGACGCTGAAGGTAGGTTTCCTGTGTGCGTATCTGCAGTGACAAGGGCTGTTGTGGTCATCTTAGCTGGGCAAGAGGGGAAGTAGCTAAAGAAGTTCATGTATCTCAAGGCTTGTCACAGGTTCAGATTTTGTTCTGTCTGTGGTAGAGGGACAACATGTCGCTTGACACAGCAAGTATTAACACCTGATCTTAGCTGAGATGGGAAGTGTGTGTGTGTGTGTGTGTGTGTGTGTGTGTGTGTGTGGTTATGTCCAGGCCTCTTGTCCTGGCATCTTTTTGCCATTTTATGAATGAGAAGGGAGGTTCATGACGACAGGGCCAGGGTGCTCTGTCTCTAAGCTCAGGTCCAGTACTGTGCCAGCATCCCATTAGCTAGCATGAGTGTCCCGAGAGAAGCTGAGTGGCATAGCACTGCCTGTGGTATACAGTGTAGGTGAGGTAAGTTCTTGACTTGAGGCTTTCATTATTTCCGCCAGATACCTCAAGGTGAGCTCATGAGGGCCTGTGTACCTCAGCCACATCATTCCGAAAGCCCCACTTCCCGAGTATTTGCTGAGCATAGCCAATGATGTAGAGAGAGGACGTGGCCCAGCCAGAGCTGGAGTTGGTAGTCAAAAGGTGGGCTCATGGATTGCACTGTCTGGAAGCTTCTAGGGCCCAGACCCTATTCCTACATGGGAAGGGAAAATGCTCCTTTTCTATGGGAAGAGTCACAGTTGCCCTTCCAAGATCAAGGGCGTGGTGGTGAAGTCTGATGAGCCCAAGATGCCTCTGTAGTTTCCCTCCTGAGGCTCTCACTGATCACTTGTAGCCTGCATGAGCCACCAGTCCCCAGGGCCGGACTCAATGCAAATAATATGCTGGAAGTAAAACTTCAAGTTCAGAGCTGTTCATATAAAGTGTTAGTAGAAGACTTTATTTGTAGTATGGCAGTCACCCACAGGACCAAAAAGTAAAAAAAAAAAAAAAAAAAAAAAAAAAAAACACTCCTATGTCCCCACAAAAGTCAAAACAGAAAACCCGAAAGATCAAACAAACAAAACCAAAAACCAAACCACAACCACAATAACAACAACAACAACAACAACACACACACACACACACACACGCAGACATACACACACAAATACAACTCCACATAATCCCAATGAGGTGGGCCAGTTTGGAGCCAATGGAACCTTCACACTCAGGTCCCTCCTCTGACGTTGGAACTCCCCAGTAAGAGATGGCAGAAGACCTGCAAGTCAGGGGCTCTGGTAGCCTCCAACCAAGGGACTGCTTTGTCACGTTTTTATTTCCTGGTGCCAAGTGCAAACCTAGTGCCCCAAGAGCTATGGGCCTGAAAATAAAATTTACTTGGTCTTTTAAAGTGATCAGATGTCCTAAGTCTTGATATTTATGGATATATATCTGTATATACACATAATATATATAATTTATATTATATATATATAAATATATATTATACACACACACGCATACTGAATGAGCCACTAGCACTGGGATTGCCTTCCTCTGAGGTAGCTGACCCAAGTACACGGGTGTGTTTGGCTCTCCCCTGTGCCTGTCACTCGTGGCTGTTCGTCTTGCCTGCCTATGTGTGTGACCTCTCCATGGCTCTCAGCACTGGAGCTCTAGGTTTCAGCTCCAGGCCACAACGGGAGCCTCTGCCTTTGGTTAGTCTAAGAAAGTTGTCCTGGCTCCTGACTGGGAGTTTCTGTTTGTTAATGTGTGTATATGTGTGTGTATGTGTGTGCATACATCTGCACACACATGTGTGGTGGAGGGAGATGCCAGCTAGGACCTTTACCACTGCCGTGCCTGTGAAAGAAGGAGCAGCCATCACTTGTGGAATAGCACTGGCCTCTGAGCGTTTGACCAGAATCCTACCACCTGCCCTTGTCCCACAATGCCACTGTAAAGCAGCATCTTGCAGCCTCTCAAGCTGACTTTGCAATGTGCAGCCCCAGTGTGAGGGAGGAGGGTATGAATGGGTGAGCAGGAGAGAGGAGCTGGGCTTGCTGTTTTGCATACATTTGTTTACCCTTCGAAGCTTCCTGTAATTTCTACTTGCTGGAACTGAAGTCTGAGGAGGCTGTGGTACTGGGCCAGCTGGTGTTTAAGAAAACAAACCAGTGTGGTGTTAAAGCATGTGCTAAACTGTTCACGCTGCTGTAGTTCTGTGTTTGTGAATGTATGTATTTTCATCCGCAGCAATTAGACAGCATTCACGTCACCATCTTACACAAGGAAGAAGGCACTGGCCTTGGCTTCAGCTTGGCAGGAGGAGCGGATCTGGAAAACAAGGTGATCACGGTGAGTGGCCCAGGGGTGGGGATGTCAGAGTCCTGGTGGGGTGCTGGGAGTGTGAAGACTACCCTGGCAGTGATGTTGTGCTGGGGGAGCCAGGCCACTGGGCAGGGGTCAGGACAGGAGTTTTCAAAGAAAGCCATTGGGTCCACTCTTCTCAAGAGGCACACCGTGGTCTCCTATCTGATCCAGATTTCACCTTCAGCATTTATATCTTTCAACAAAGAAGATCTCTTTGCACCCGAAACAGCCCCACTACATCAAAGCAAGCACTAAATACACATGGAGCATCGAAAAATATTGTGTATATGTGTGAGTGTATGTGCACATTTGCACACACATGTGTGCGCACACATGTTCTACACCAGAACACCTGAATGGAAAGTTTGCACAGTTTAAAGCCCTAATCCCTATATGTTTGAAAGTATGTGGAGGATACATTAAAAACAGAGACCAGGATCAGGGAGATATCTCAGTCAATAAAGCGCTTTCCTGCAATCATGGGGAGTTCTGTTAGATGCCCAGAACTCAAGTTAAAGGAAAGGTGAGCATGGAAGTGTGTGTGTGTCATTCCAGGGCTAGGGGGGCAAATACAGGCAGATTCCAAGGCTTGCTGGTCAGCCAGCCTAGTTTATTTGAAAAGTCCCAGGCTAGTGAGGGACCCTGTCTTAAACAAAGGGAATAGTGCCTACCCTGTGGCAGCTGAGATTGTCCTATGGCCTTCATGTATGTGCACATACATGATCCTGCAAACACGCACATATGTGCAAACACATGTCTGTGGCATACACAAACCTGAACTGGGGCCAGTTTTAGTACAATATTACATAATTTCCTTTGGAAAGGTAGATCATGATGGTTACTAAGATTAGCTACAATTTATGGCCACGGGGCTTTTTTTTTTTTTGGAAACTTCCGGAGGGACCTACCATGCTTTTGTAGGATGAGTGTGATCAAGCGGACAATTGTGAAGTTGCTTGTTGGTTGGCTGAACTCAGTGGGATCCAGCCAAGGGATGGAACGATTACTGTGCTTTGCGGGAGCCACACACACCACAGCGGTCACCCAGAGTTTGCAGAGCTCCTGGCCCAGCCTCCTGTTGTGCAGGAACTAGAGTCTGGGATAGCATGGGGAAGGCCGTAGACCTATATTGTAGGTATCGTTGCCTGTGGTCCTCTACTCTCCTCAGCCCAACATTTCACATCACCAGTTGCTAATCCAGATGGTGTCTGGCCCTCTGATTTCATGACGCAGGCTGTGTGCGCTATGGGATCTGGGGATCAGACTCAGGTGTGATGGCAGGTGCCTTTACCTGCTGAGCTGCCTTTGTGTCCATAAGGTCAGAAAGATCTTTGTGTGTGTTTTTAATACTGAACACCATGCAGAGATGGGAAAAAGACAAGCTAAAGAATGAGGCTGTCTAAGCAGCCTTAGGGATAGTGTACCGCAAGTACCTCCTGGAGAAAATGGGACCCGAGTGACTCTTCAGAAGGATAAGCTCTCCTGAAATGCATGTGAGGAGTCACCATGTTACTACATTACTCACCCGGAGAACCAAGATGCATATTGGCATGGGACGGTTGCTAGCATCTTTAAACAATGAACATATTTTGGAGCTTTTGTTCAACCCGGTATCCCCAGATCTCTTTGATCTTAGAAACTCATGCTTATAAATACCCATCAATAAGCCATAGACTTGGTTTTGCCAGGAAGCCATTCTCAGAAATGTGATCTGGGGTAGGAAAGGCAGAAGATTGGCCCTGGGGATGGATGGGAATGTAGGATCAGTCAAGGGCATTGTGTGGGAAGAGTGCTGAGTACCTACTGCCATCATTGTTGGTGGTCTCAGCCCTGACTAGAGAAGGAAAGGGAGGAATGTTGGGCCAGGCCAGTTGCTCCGCCATGAGATATAGTCAGTCTATGTTGTTTTTGGCAGAGACTCCTGTGGGGTTGGTTGGATACCTGGCTTGAAGGCCTCTGCCAGCTTAAACAGGGATCTGATTTGGTTGTTTTGTGGGTTCTGACTCATTGGCCTTGTTCAGGTTCACAGAGTGTTTCCAAATGGGCTGGCTTCTCAGGAAGGCACAATTCAGAAAGGCAATGAAGTTCTTTCCATCAATGGCAAATCTCTCAAGGGGGCTACTCACAATGATGCCCTAGCTATCCTCCGCCAAGCTCGGGACCCAAGGCAAGCTGTGATTGTCACCAGGAGGTCACCTGTGGAGGCCATTCATGACCTGAACTCCTCCACTGATTCTGCAGCATCAGTTTCAGCAGCCAGTGACATTTCTGCAGAATCTAGTAAGTATTCCCAGTGCAGTAGGGTGGGGGCTGGTGTGGGAGAGGCCCCTTGTGAGCCACGTTCGATTTTTGGCCATTTAGAACCATGCTTGGTGGCACTGTGTGGTAATGTGCGGCCCCAACACCACACATTCCCAGCATGCCTGGTGTGCTGCAGAGATGTGAGTCTGTGTTTCCATATATGCATGTGCCTGTGTGCATACGGGCGTGTGCATATGTGTACACTCTCCTGCATGTGCATGGTTGAGGCATCAGCATCAGCCTGGGCAGCTGGGCCTGGGAGAAGAGCAGACCACTGACCAAGCCCATGCGCTTTCCTCTGCAGTAGAGGCCACTGTCTGCACAGTGACACTGGAGAAGACCTCGGCCGGACTGGGGTTCAGCCTGGAGGGAGGAAAGGGCTCCCTGCATGGAGACAAACCTCTGACCATCAACCGGATTTTTAAAGGTGGGCCCCTCTCCCCTTTTTTCTTTACATCTTCTCCAGCTATGGCCATGCAGCAAATACCCAAAACCCAGAACTCCTGAGAACCTTCGGGGCTGTGATGGTTTCCCATACCCTTTTGAGTCACATGTTGATTTCTATGTCTTCAGTTCTGCTTTTTTTTTTCAACCTTGCGCCTTTGCTCAGCTATGCCTTTACTTCTCTTTTTGTGGGGTCCTCTCACACGACTGAGCCCTGGGCTTGGTTCAGCTTGGCAGGACCAAGGTTAGGAAGAGGCAAATAGGGCCCTGGCTTGAGGCACAGAGTTGACAGGCACCAAACGATACATTGAGAAAGATCAATACTATTTCCATGCAAAGTACTTAAAAATTATACATCTGACTGACAAGACAATCAGAAGTGCAGGTCATTCTTGGCTACACTGTGAGTGTAAAGTCAGCCTGGTTTATATCAGTCTGTCTCAAAGAAACCAATGTTTTGAGTAAAGCCAGAGGCTGACACTTGTCTGACAGCTCCGCTGGATTTATCCTAATCCTGGATTCATTGGTTTGTTGTTTATTTTCCATTTGATGTCTTATTCGTCATGGATTGAGCTGCTAGACAATCTGACATGCGGGTCAGCTGGGTATGGATTGTTCTGAGAAAATTATGAATGCCTTTTGTAAATCTATCTGCAATGCCTTGCCAGTTCTTAGTTGGAAGCCTTGGTCAAGAGAACAGGGTTATGGATAAAGGATCATTGGTCAAAGGCCAGCTGTGAGACCTGGGTTCTAATATTAATTTTGCCATGTTCAGTGGCATGACCTTAGGCAAGTCACTTCACTATTCTGAGCCCATGTATAACAGATGGGAATAAGGGAATAAGCCCCCAGCCACAGGCAGATAGGGTACCATGGATATGGATGCCAGAACCTGTAAGTCAGAGTTCAAACCTGGCTGGTAAGTCAGAGTTTAAGTCTAGACCCTATGACTGAACCACTTTCAAATTGAGTGAGTTTCTCCATCTTTAGTTTCCATTTGTGAAAGGGAATCTATTGGTGTGTACCCCCAAGGGATGCTGCCATGAGTGCAGAAAACCAGTACAATGCTTGTTGTGGTACTTGATTAGTATTACTTACTATATTATCATTATTATTCTGTTTTTCAGAATAAGAATATTATTATACTGTTATTATCATATAATCAATAATAGTATTATGTAATATAAATACATTATACATTAGATGATATGATTATGATAATATAATTACAAAATATAAATATATATTTATTATACATTACATTATATATGTTAAATGTAAATTAATAGCATTGTTATCATACTGTTATTCACTATTGGCACAGGCCAGGATGTTGGATGAATGGGGGGGTTGCTTTCAATATAAACGGTAAAAGAATACATTGTAGTTTCTGCTTTTTGTTTTTGTTTTGTTTTTGAGACAGGGTTTCTCTGTGTAGCCTTGGCTGCCCTGAACTCAGTTTGTATACCAGGCTGGCCTCAAACTTACAGAGATCTGCTTGCCTCTGCCTCCCTGAGTTCTGGGATTATAGGCGTGCACCACCATACACCTTATGTTGTAGTTTCTGTGCATCTTTGACTGAGTGGGTACCATGCAGGAATATGTCTTTCTGAGTGGACACAGAGTCCTCCCCAGGCTGTGTGAAGCCAAAAGCTCTGTCAAAATTGCTTCACAAATGTCTCACCATCTCATACCCCTTCCCAAACATTGTTGATGATGTTACCAGAAGCAGGAAGTCAATATGAAGTGGGATAAGGGGGGTTAGGGAGGATCTCGATCCCCAGGGGCTCTCTAGGAATTGTGTAAGTCTCTAACCAGGCTCTGGCTTTGGGCTGCCTGCCATCGCCTCACTTGAAAACAGCATGGATTGTCCACTTTAGCTTTCTGTGTCCTAGAGCAATCAGAGCCTGGTGTCCAAGCACTGATCTACCTTACTCTGGAATGCCTTACTTTAGAACCACTAACAAGCTCTGAAAGATTCATGTGCTATCCACTTCTGAGCTTTCCTGGTTCCTCAGAAATCACCCTTCACTGTTCCTGCTACCCGAGGCAGCCCAAGGTCACTTGTCACCTTTTCCTTCCTTATAGGGACAGAACAGAGTGACATCCAGCCGGGAGATGAAATCGTGCAGCTCGCTGGCACTGTCATGCAAGGTCTTACACGGTTTGAAGCTTGGAATGTCATCAAGGCATTACCTGATGGACCTGTCACTATAGTCATCAGAAGGAAAGGCCTCCAATGCAAGCCGACAACAGCTTCTGTAGACTCCTAGACAGGGTGCCAATGCTAAGACAAAGCAGGAGCGCAAAGCTCCTATAATTGCCGATTCTCAGGGTCTCTGCTGCCCATCTCACTCAGGCTGAAGAAAGCCACGGTGTGCTTCTGGTAGCTGCTGCTCTCAGGTTTGGACCTTCTGGGACACTGCCTATCAAGAGGGTTGTTCTAAATGTCGGGACAGAGTCACACAGTGGTGGCTGATAAAAACTGTAGATTGTATATAGACTGCTTAGTTGATAATATTCTGGTGCCGTAATAAAATGGATGTATCGCAGTTTGCCATGAAACCGAAGTCCTGGTTTGGAAGTCACCTAGAGACAATGAAAGCCACTCTATGGCAGCATTTTTCCTTCTGTCGTGACTCTGCAGGATAGGCAGGACCTGGGGACAGCTCCTTTTTGGCTCCTCAGCGTCAACTAGAGCAACTCAAGGCTGGGCTGGGGTCCTATAAAGGGTCACTGCTTGTGCCTCTGGGGCCTGGTGCTAGGAGATGCCTGGGGAAATCTCTTCACAGCCAGCACTTCTCAGCGTGATGCTGGATGTCTGGTGCCCCTCCCAGGCACACCACAGCCGGGTAGGAGCTGCATCTTTTGAATATTCTGCCTTTGAAGAGTCACAGCATTGGTTCCTCTGTACTCCCACCGAGAGCAGGTAAAAACCTGCCTGAGTTTAAGGAAAGAAAGAGGATTTGTTGTCAGGAACATTTCTGTGAGATGCAGCCTGTCGTGAAGAACCCTTTCAAACCCTTCAAAGACTGTTTTAGGTTGGGTTAAGAAGTGATCCTAGACAGGGTGAAACCAGCAGATAGAGGAGTGCAGGTGTGCGTTAGAGTGTGGACAGATATGCCTTCAGGGTGAACCAGCATGGATATTGTGGGGCTAGGGAGTCGCCATGGGACCACTGGGGTCAGGTGGGGGAGCCGACCTGGAGCGAGAGTGGGGTCAAGGCATGTCCAAACCCCAAAAGTCTCATCCTCATATTGGCAGGAGTATGATCACTCCCACCCTGCCTTGGGCCTGCGTGTGCTAGTACCTGTAGCCCCTTTGGCCCCTTGAAGGCATTCACGTAGCCTGGCAGCCAGGTTAAACTTCCTCTGCCCTGATAAGGTCATGTCCAGCAGTACCTGAAATTCCTCCTCATGCATATGAGGCATCCCCAGCAACCTGGCCCCAAGCCAGTGATGTACATTCACTCTCAAAGTCCCTACCAACCTCCAAAGGTTTAAGTAGCCTGTTTTTCCCGATTACGTGAGCTATCTCCCAAAGAAGTCTGTTTCTCGCTGTGCTCCTAGCTGCCTAAGGTCTCTGTTATCGCTGGACGTCCCTGCCTCCACTTCCCCTCCCAGGATCCACTGGTCACAGTCCCAGGTTCATCGTCCTGGAAAGGGTGGAGCAGACACCCAATGTGGGGCTCGGAGATCACCAGGATGTTTAGGAGGAAGCTGAGAGGGAACATTGAATGGCACCCCCGGTCTGACCTCCCTGTAAGGAGGTCTGTTTTTTTTCCTTCTCTCTCTTACTAGTGGTTTATGCCGTCTCAAGCGACAAGGTATGGAGAAAGGTGGCAAATGACACCTTCTGGCCAAGGCTACTCTTTGGAGTTGGTAGAAGCCCCCCAGTGCTCTGCCTGGACCCTGACAGGTTTCATGGGTATCAGATATAACCTCCATCTATTTTTATCTCCTTAAAAAAATCAGCAATGCACCAGCCACTGAAAACCCCCTAGGGTGGCCACTGGCTTTCTGAAAATGTCAGCTGGGGCGTTCATTTAGGACTGTGGGGAATTCCCCACAGAGCTGCATTCCCCCCCATCCCAAACCCCTGGGGAATGCTTCATTTTGACCTTGGCATTTCCAAACTTTCTCTATCATGGAAACTCTTCTCTTCATCTCATCAAAAGGGATGAGATTCTCAGCCAGGTAGCCCACCAGGTGGCTCAGCCAGCAGGGTATTATGGCCAAGGGTGCCTCTGCACACTTCAAGCCTAGAACAAAACCACCTGCCCTCTGGCTCTCAAGACCCTGTCTCCTCCCTGTCCTTTCTCTGCCAAAAACTGAAATAGACTCTCTCCCGACTTTATTCTTAAAAATAAAATGAGCTTCAAAAAAAAAAAAGAATCCTAGACTCTGCAGCCAGAGACCCCTGAAAACATCATTTGAGAGGGTTTGACTCCTAAGTGCAGGCTTGTCTGCCAAGGCTTCAAAGGTGAACTCTATGAGAGCTGGATTGTGGCCACTCAGGATATTTGACAGCTCACATCAGGCTGCTTCCCTTGCCCAGGCTTGTGATCAAAAAACAGAAGGGGCTTGCTTTAAGTGCAGTGATAAGGGACATTGGAAAGGTGAATGCTCTGAGGGAGGTCTTCTCCAGCAGAAATGTTACCACCCCGAGACGGTCTGTCCCTAGGCAATAGGGGCTTCCACTGGAAGAGGAATTACCACTCCCATATGACAAAGGTGACAAGCCACTGGAGCCTTTAATCTTAAAATGGGGCAGCCGTCAGCCAAGGCAGTAAGAGGGAAAACTGCTCCAATAGAGGCTCTATGGGTTTCTAGCATCTCAGAAGGCTCCCCCACAAAAAGAATGAAAAAAATAATAGACGACTATGTCTATTTTTATGCCTATTTGCATGTCTCATTGATACTGAGCAAATAAAACAATTTTAAGGCATCAAGAGGCCCCACAAGACTGGAAACTAATTCCTGGACCCCAGCTACTAGGCATGGGAGGCTGTTCCCAGGCCTTTACCATAAAACAAGCCTACAAGTCGGGGGGACCCTGATGGGTCTATGGGCATTACCTTCTTGTGGCCAACATGGCCACCAATCTTCTAGAAAGAGATATCCTGGAGGCTCTGAAATTTAAGTTCACTAGTCTTCCAAAAGAAAATTATAATAGGGAAATGATTATACTCATAATAATAATTATACTAATAAAAACTGAAAAAAAAACCCTCCCTTAGATTGCTTTCAGTTCTAAAGGTTGATGTTAAATATAACGCTCCCAGACTCAAGTGCCTCTCCAACGAGCTTCTCTGGGTTAAAAAAAAAAAAAATGGCCTCTGTCAAGGGAGAAACTTGACACACCCACACAGTAAAAAAAAAAAAAAAGCTCCATTTTCACCATTTACCCTTCCTGCAGTCCACAGAACACCCTGTGTTTGCTATAAAAAAGAACCTAGGGGAGGGCAACTGCTGTAAGATTTAAGGGCGATTAATAAAAGCTGTGGTTTGGGGGTCCCCCTTGTTTCCATCTTTCCCGCCAACATTCCTCTCTTAGCAATAGGCATTAAAGGCCGCTTTTCCTTTATCCCTCTCCACCACAGGGATTGCCAATGCTTTGCTTTCTCAATAGCCCCATTAACAACTCTGGGCCAACCTTACAATCTGAGTGGACGGTTCTCACCCAAGCGATGGCAAACAGTCCCACCGTCTGCCACGAGGCTGTTGACACAGCATCAAGACCCTACTTAAAGGTCTCCACATTTATCATTATATGGATGCTCTCTTGGTGTGGGGAGACTTTTCCACCTCCTCTTCCCAACTTACGGCTCAACTAATACCGTCCCTGTCCTCCCTAGGATTTAAAATAGATTCTTGGGGAAAACACAGTTTATTCCACCCATTGCATTCTTGGGAATGGAGAATTCTCTCCCTTCAGTACGCCCTCTGGAACCCACTGTTTCCTTCCCTCAAACCTTAACTCTCGCCTCCCTCCAAAGCTTTTTGGGAAACTTTAATTGGCTTCAATCACGATCTTTTTTTCTCCCCAACACTCTACAGCCTCTCTTTGATCTCCTAAAAGGGATAAAAACCTTCCTCCCCGAGAGCTCTCTCTTCTGAGGCAGTTGGGGCTTTAGAGGACATTAATGCAGCCTCAAAAGCCATGGCACTCACTAGGTCTGATCCCACAGTGTCACACAGCTTCTTATTTTTAACTCCTCCCCTAATTGTAGGAGCACGGTGCCCGCCCCAGGGAGCACTGGGAGGCTCCACTCCCTGGCGGACAGTGCACCTAGAATCCTAGCTGGTGTGGATGCACTAGCTGTTCCGGTTAGAAACAGCAGGGAGAGAGCCCTGCAAACCGTAGGAAGCGAATCGATACTCTTGTCACCCCTCGTTCTCTCCCATGTCCAACGGCTGCTCAGAAATCACTCCTGCTTTACTAGTAGCCTAACTGGATTCCTGAGACAAATTAATCGTCATTATCTTAACGAAAGATGGTACCCCTGTTATGGTAGCTACTCTCCCATCACCCAATCACTGAGGCCCCCTCAGCATTTACTAATGAAGGAAAGGGGAGGAGCTATGGTAATAATATACTATCCCCCTGGGGATGAACCTCCCATTATTCAATTTAGAGAGTTGCCCCATCAGTCCTCCCAATATAAAGAATGTTATGCTATTTATTTAGCCCTTGAAAAGGTCAATGGGTCCTTTAATCTTTTCTCAGAAAGTGTACATGCTGTTAATTTGCTTCCTTGGTTATCAAGATCTTTTGTCGAACTAGACGCCAACCCGCTAGCCTCTCTGCTCGGCCAAGTCTCCACCCTCTTACAGGAAATAGACACTCGCCTCTACACCCAGCATGTCAGATTTCCCAGTTCCCTCCTAGGCCCAATATCTGAGGGAAATGCCCTCGCTGCTCAGACCGTCTCTACAGGTGTATTCATAGCCTCTGTGGAGCAAGCAGATCAATCCCATTCTCAAACATACACAAATATAAAAGGGTTTCACATGTTCCTCTTGCTCAATTTCAGGGGATAATAAAAACATGCTCCTCTTGTGCATCCCTTATTACTACCCCAGCCTTACAAACTATAAGCACTAACACCCAGGGTCTCAAATCCAATGCCTTCCAGCAAACTGATGTCACCCACATCCCCCAATTCAGCCTTCAAACATGTCTTTGCTATTGTGGACACACGCTCATATTTCATAAGGGATACAGCCCAAATGAAAGAAAACTCAAAAAGGCAAATTCACCACATGCTCTCCACCTTTGCCACCATGGGCATTCCTCAACAGATAAAAGCTGATTTTGGCCCTGCTTTTACTAGCTCCCACTTCAAGACCTTCTGCTCACAATGGAGATTTCCCATCACACAGGGATTCCTTGCAACCCCCATAGCCAAGGAATCAGAAAAAAATCGCATTAACTCTAAAGCCCAAGTTAAAAACAAACCAAAACACAATCGCCTCTCCTCCTAACATACAATTAGCAATGGCTCTAGCCCCTTTAAATATATTTAATATTTACAAAAATTCCACACATCCTATATCCCTCCACTGGCACACACCAGGTGTAACTCCTCCCAAACTGATATGATGGCATGATCCCTTAGATGGAATATGGAAGGGACCTGATCCTCCTCAAAATGTGAAGGGGTTTTCTTTCTGTCTTTCCTCAGCACCAGCCCAGGGCAATTCGGGTCCCAGCCAGAAATGTCCAACACCACCCCACCAAACAAGAAGATGGCCTGTTTCTTGCAGACAGGTCAAGGACTGAGGAGGCAAAGGAGACAGCATCCCCGACAGGACAGCAAGATGTCCTGAAAGGACATCCATGGCCTGGTGGCTGCTGCCCAAGCTACGTTCCCCCAGCAGGCCCCTCTTTCCTCTCTTCTATGGCTCTCTGTTATTCTCCATTCTAACATCACTACCACCCAGCCTCTCCCTAATCCTCCCAATACCCACCAATGGATATTTTTTGTTAGAGAAACCTGTTATGGCCGGCCACAACAAAGTTATAGGAACAGGGGATTGCCCTCCAAAAGGGTGCCAGGAGCCTTTGAGAATCCCAGTATAGCCAGACTCTTCCCTCCTTGGCTCCATGTTCGTCATTGGGACCTATAGTGTAAGTTTTGGTTTCTTTAAAAACTCACGTAAGTTATGTAAATATTTTTGCTTTAATCCCAGGTGTGGGATATGGGACTGCCTTAGTTTATCCACAGCTGGTAATTGCCTCATGCAGCTTGGAGAGGGCCATAGTCTTTGCCAGCTGCAGTTGGTAGAATTTTGAAGACTCTGAGAGTGGATAAATGCCCAGAGAGAAAATAAAACAAAACAAACAACAACAATAATAAAAAACACTCTCAGGAGACTGTCAGAGGAGAAAGCAGGCTGCTGGTTCATCCTGCTGCTGCATTTGCTCTTTGCTGGTATGTCGATTAGCTGGACTGCTGGATATCCCAATGACTGAGGTTGCCCCAAAGAACCCAATGACTCTAACCAGCCAGAAGGAGCAAAAGAGAACCCCCCTTTCTCCCCACCACCCTTCTTTTTCTCCTTCCTAGTGTTGGGGTATTGGAAGGAATTAGAATGGATAAGGGGTGGGAAAGAGAGGCAGAGGCACTAGAAACCAATAAAGTAGATAAAAAGTACACCAATAGGGACCTTCTAGCCCCTTTTTAAATACAATTCCTAAACAACAAGTAAGCAACATTGCCAAAGTCACCACCAACAAGGTTCTGGTTCAATACCAAACCATTCCTAAACTAGAGGCTGATGACTATGAAGATACCTCCCTTTACAAAACAAAAAGGGGAAGATGTGGGGATGGGGAGCTGTGGAAGTGAGGGGGAAGAGAGAGCTGGACTAGAGTAAGAGCCAGGTTGAGGTATGTTGAAAGCCCAAAAGTCTCATTCTGGGATGGGGAGGAGTAGGGCTGCTCCCCCTGCCCCTGCCCTGGGCCAACATGTCCTGGCACATGTAACCCTGTGATTCTACCCCTGCTGGCGAGGAGCTCACATAGCCTGGTAGCCAGGTTAAACTTCCTCTCCCCTTATAAAGTCACGTCCAGCAGCACCTGGAATCCCTCCTCGTGTAAATTAGGGTCCCCAGCCAATGATGTACACTAATCCAAAAGTCCCTACCCATCCCCCAAAGGCTTAAGTAGCCTTTGTTTCCCCAAATTAAATGAGTTGTCTCACTCGAGTTGTCTCCTGAAAAGTCTGTTTTTTTTGATGGGATCACTGTCTGAAGTCTCTTTCACTGGCCCCCTCAACCCCATCCGGCTCCTGTTTCCCCTCTCAGGGTCATTGTCTCAGTCACAGTCTGATTGCAACATAATGGGTGGGAAAACTGCATAATGAGTGTAAACTTCAGGATATGAGCGTAAAATAAAAATGATTACCAATGTCCTATCTCTCACGTCAGGCACTCTGCTTGGTGTTAAATGATAGTCCTTTGTGATCGCAGCAACTTCATCAATGGCCATCCCGTGCCAGTATATTGGAGGGTACTGAGCCTCAGGACAATAAATGGCTTGTCTGGCTAGGATATGGTAGGGCAGAGAGATTCAGTCATTCCTTCTGTGACCTGGTAGACATGAGCAGGCCGAGAGCTTTAAAACAAAGCACACCAGGGAATAAAAACAAAACAAAACAAAACAACCCTCCCAGCATCTGGGCATGGTGACGCACATATGTAATCCCAGTACTTGGAGAGGCAGAGGCAGGTGGATCTCTGTGAGTTCCAGGCCAGCCAAGGCTACACAGAGAAACCCTATCTCGAAAACAAAAACAAAAACCAACCCCCTCCAAAACATAAAAACAAAACAAAACAATTTCTCAGCATGTCTGTAGCATGTGCATGGCCAAGTAGAATATTTGCTTTGGTCATTTCTGAATATCTGATCGCCAAACTCAATGTGCAACTCAATGTGACTCTCCATTATCCTTGGCAAGTATGGTTTTAGCAGGTCTGGGCCGGGGGTTCAGATCTCATACCCAGTCATCCCATGACACAGATGACAGAGGAAGGCCTGGCAAGGCTCACTGACAAAACACCAGAGATGATTTACTTCCAGGTGTTGCCAGTGGGGCTGGCTAATGTAACTTCCTGGCTTTTCTAGAATCTAAGCTGGGAATGTTTGCTGGAAGTGAACTCAGAGACCCCAGCTGGGCACCTTTCATCATGGAAAGCCTTTCAGTGACCTGCATTGCTCAGTCACTTACTCCAAGGAACGATGGCATGTTCCTGGAGACTTTCAATTCTGTCTTACATCATACAAGTGGATAAGGAAGTCAAGATACCATTTATATTGATCTTTCACATTTAATAGAGGATAAATTTGATCTATCAGTAAAAGGATGGGGCTGAGGAGATAGCTGGCAATAAAATGCCACCTGAATTTAATCCCGAGAGACCAGAAAAACAAAAAAAAACAAATACAATCAACCAACCAACCAACCATCCACTGGGAATCTCAGACCTGGGGAAGGAGAAAGATGCAGATTCCTGGAACTCGCTGCTGATCCAGCCTGGCCTATGTGGTGAGTTCCAGGCCACTGGAGAGCCTGTCTCAAAAGGTCCAACCAAACCAGAGAGAGAGACCACACAAAGAGATCAATAATCAGTACCAAAACCCAGGGAACAGAGCAGCAGCAAAACTAGACAGATGGGGACAGACTGTAGGAAATGTCTGAGCCAAACCTCATCAAAATGAAAATGTGTCCAAATAAGCCCTTTGACTAGATCCCCCGTGCCCAACAAGGACAACAAAAATGCGAAGAACAAATGGAGGAAGAGTAGAGGGCTCACTAAAATCTACTAAAGGGAACGGCTGGCTGGACTACGAGGAGCCCCGAGTCTCTGAAGACAATGTCAGCTGACAGAGGTCTTTCCTTTCTTCATGTGATGAAAACCAAGAATCTAAATTTATTCTGAGCTAAGGAGACACCATTTTCCCCTATTGGAATGACAGGCTTTGTGGCAATTGTTAGTTACCGTAGACTCGTGCAGTCTCACAGCACAGGAGACTTACTCTTCCCTCCTTCCTACGGGCTGCATAGCCTGATGGGGCCAGGAATGCCTCAGCAAGACATAGTGAAGTACATGGCAGGGGGCTCTTTTTCTCAGAGTCCAGCACGCACCCAGGAGCAGCTGGCCCCACCCAGAACCATAACCACAGGCCACACAAACTCCCACTTGCTCCCAAAGATACAATTTGGCCTGGGAAAGAAACAAATTTGGTTCCATGAGGACATTAACATTAACTCATGAAGGGAAAAAAAAAGGTAGGAAAGATGATTCTGACGGAAGATACTGCAGAAGTTAGATTGAAAGTGTTTTTCCTTAAGGCTTATCCTGTGGTTTAAAATATCATTTTCCAAGTTTACATCTTTGTAAAGGGAGGGAGTCTTGTGCTAAAAAATCTGTATATAAAAGTATATCAGAAAATGAATACAGGGGTCTGGGAGCTCCAGATGCCAGAGGAAGCAGGACTTAGTGATGGAATAGATGAGGATCCTTTTTAGACCAGCACCGAGACACGGTATCTGATAGCAACCAGCACACAGGGCCCTGGACCGCAAGGAATCAAAGGGTGCCTGAGCCATGCCTTTGTCATCAAAGGGTGCCTGAGCCATAGCAGGACCTGCCCTGCCAGGTGTGTGTGCATGCACCATGTCAAGCCGATGGACCCCGCCTTCCACACCTAACCCAAGAGGAGGGAGTGGTGGGGTAGGGGGGGATGGGCTGCTCTTCTGGAATAGCACCCTGAGACTTGCTGTTCACTAGGGCGGCTCAAAAGGCCACAGCAGCTCTTTCATGTTCTTGAGGTTCAATAGCTGGAGCTCCTGAAGGATCGTAGGTGTTCCTTGCCAAAAGGCAACGGTCAGTGGTGGAACTTCCTCACAGCCTTCTGAAGGTTGGGGTAGAACTGAGCCATGCTTCGAGGGAAGAAGGAGTCTACCACACTCTGAGGGAGGTAGCCACTCAGGTCTGTCTGGAAGAATGTGACCAGGTTGGTTTTGTTGGGCTCCCTGAGAAAGAAGTAGCAGAAACAGTGGGTTAAGTATGTACTTGTGGAAGCACCTAGCACGAAGCCATGACCAGCAGAAGTGGCCCAGACACGGCAGTCATTTCTACTCCTGCTGTGGACTCAGTGCCCAGGATTCTTCTCACTCTCCTTGTTCTGGGTAACATATCCTACAGGGGACATACTACATAGTCGCTGCAGACACATTGGGTAGCTGATGCCATGCACTAGGTAGGACAGCTGCTCCTTGTGGCTATTATCAGCTGTGTTTTTAGTGGCTGGGTACTTCTGGGTCACTCTAGGCCCTTTCCAGAGGCCAGCAAGGTTAAAACTTCCATGCCAGTGCTTACTATGAAACACACTTGAGTTTTCAGCTTGTGTGGTTTGTGACCACACAGCATACTCTGTCACAGATGTGTCTTTTAAGTCTGACATGAAAGAAATTTGCAGAACTAGAAAATAGTGCCATTCTTCTCAGCTGTTTTTTTTTTTTTGTGGTTAGAAAAGCTGATTATCTGCATAAAATGTTACTTAAGATTGCATTTCATTTACTAGCCTTTTGTGAACTGTTTTTTTTTTTTTAAGATTGCTCAACCTTAATTTAAAACATCACATAATGGTAATTACAACTTATATGGACTAGAGTCTTGGAGTCCTCAATGATATTTTAGGGGAAAATGCAGCCTTATATTCAAATTTTGAGCTCTGTTGTTCTACAGAACTGAGGACTAATTTCTATGTGTGTAAAGAGCCTTTGGCAAGCGGTGGAAGAAGACCAAATGCAGGCTCCCATCTACTGGTGAGGCAGCAACAGCGGATTAGGTTAAGTCAGAAGCTGAAATCAGATTCCACATGAAAAGGTAAGTGGGGCATGACCAAACAGGAGCCTAGAGGGGTCCTCACAGTCACACACTCTACAGTGGCCAGGTTTGGAAAAACTGCGTGGCGTTTTATTTGAGTGATGCTATCCACAGCTCTGGTCTCATCAGAGCTGCCACACACCATCGTACCTCAGAGGTTCTCTGACACAGAACCTCTGCTATCAGAGACTCTACAGTCTGTGTGGGCCATCACCGTGTTACAGCACCTGAAGCTTGCATCCTGTGTTCCCTAAAGCAGCCCTAAGCTTCAGCCTCAAGGAGAATGGGATCGGCTCTTACTCATGTAGATGCTCCTCTGCAATACGCCTGGCAAGCTGGAAAGGCAAGGCAGGACTCAGCATCTCATTATTGGGAATGGAGCTGGGAAAAGTGGTCAAGGGCAGTTTTCTAGGCCCACACTAGAGGGTCCGGTCTCTGTGCTGGGACAGAGCTGTGTGCATGTGGGCTTTACTACCGTCACACTCAAAGTTTTGTGCCATTTCAGAAAAGCTTTTTCTAGTCTGCCCCACCAATCTATTGCACACTTTTTCATTATGCTTTGATGGCAGGATCTTTAAAACAGCTTACAACATCAGTAGCATCCTCCTTCCGATTTGTCATCCTTCAATATTGTGCTGACAAATGAGTCTCCAGCTTATTTATCTGAGCTTTAGAAGCAATTTTTTTTTGTAACCTTAAAGTAAACTTCTAAAAATTTGGTCAAGTGTTTATTTTAATTACTAAAATTACATTGAATCCAAAGGTGAAGTAACAAGGAATGCTCACTGTGAAAATACCAAACCTTACATTTCATGAACATGGAAATGTACTTCTAGTCAGAGAAAATTTATTGGATTTCAGACTCTTTGTGCTTTTTGATATACATCTTGACATATATTGTTGTATCAGTGTCTAAGTATTTACATTTTAGAGAACTAATAGAAAGAACATTGTACTTTTATTTTCAAATTCTACTTTTCCTTGGCTGGAAGGTAGGAAAATGATTGCATTGTTTGTGAACTCATTTTGTATAATACACCCTTGAGACTATTTTGGTCAAGTATTTTTTCTTAATTTTTGTATATAGATGACCATGTCTTATGTATGCAATGATTATTTTATTGCTTCATTCTTAATACATTTGTTTTTATATTTTTTTTTTTTAAAAAAGAAAGAAACGCTTTCCAAGAGAAGTTTGGAGAGCCCACTCAGTGGACACAATGTTCTGCGGGGGTGCTCTGTCTGAGTTTTAGTAATAGTCTAGGCACCTTCCTGGGACTGCGTGGGGAAGCCTACACCTTCCTGTCTGGCTATCTGCAGGAGATGCAGAGACACATGAACAGGTGCAGTCCCTCTCCTTATGAACTTGGATGTTGCTCATAGAAACCTGTGACCTTCAGGTAATTCATTGCCTAGAAGCTCTTGCCAAGATCCTGGCTGTGTCTATGAGTATATTCAGGGCTCTCTGGCTCTTTTCCAGGGCTGATTCACAACATGGCCCGAGCTCTGTCCCATTTCCTATAAAGGAAGGTGGTCATTGTGTGCACAAAGGGTAGGGAATTTGCTCCTGTAGCCACTCTAGTCTGGTGGGTATTCTCAGGGAGAACAGAAGATCTGGAGCTCTGCCACTGCACTGTGCTCCTGGACTTTAACTGTTGATACATCTCTTAACTATCGTAACCCTCAGTCTGCTTATTTGCTCAATGACACTGCAAAGGGGGACATTTGCCTGACCTGTTCTGTGGGGCTGGATACCTGGTGGTGATTGGTGCACAGCTCTCATCCCAGACTGGATTCAGAAGGAGAAGGATCTCTGAGCTAGAGGCTTGCCTGGTCTACAGAGGGAGTCCAGGACAGCCAGGGCTACACAGGACAACCCTGTCTCAAAAAAACAAAACAAAACAACAACCTAAAAATAAAACAACAACAAAATCTGGGTAACACCTCCTTACAACTTTGCCAGGTGCCGCCTACAGATAGCACGTTGCTTCACTGAGTACCTATGTGTGACAACGTATTTTGGAACATCGATATTAGTTTTGTAGATTACAGTCGAAGTGCCTGTTTGTCTCAGACAAAGTCCTCCACCACTTTCCTTACCCTGGCAGTGGTTCACAGAAGCACCCGCATGGATGGTTAAATCCTCTCACAAAACCTGGCTGTGGGGGACACGATGGATGCTCCACGTGGGTAGCTGGAAGACATTCATGAGGTCAATGAACTTACCTTCAGACAGCAGGGTTACCACCACCAGCACTGAAGATCATCCATCTGCACAGGCCCGGTGACTGAAGCCCAGATACAGATTCTGCCACCTTCAACTTCCTTATGCTTACACTCACCGCAAGCTCACGCACACATGCA
Organism: Pachyuromys duprasi; assembly: GCA_028658305.1. NCBI lineage: Eukaryota > Metazoa > Chordata > Mammalia > Rodentia > Muridae > Pachyuromys > Pachyuromys duprasi. Next base: position 60,501,428 of record CM053758.1, on the reverse strand, counting down.
TGCTCATCCCCACACGCAAACACATATGCTCCGATACATGCACATACGTGCATTCACTCCCACACACAGTTTTCTCCAAGTCTTTAAGAATTTCAGAAGAGGGAACCTTTCAGAATACAAGGCTCAGGTGGGAGAAGATTCCTCTCTCACATTTCAGCCCACTGAAGTGAGGATGTGTCCCCCATCTTCTCTAGAGGCAGATGCAGAGGAATGGTTGGGCTCTGCTCCCCATCAGACAGGAATGGGACAGAGAGCAAGCATATGATTAGGGTGCTCCAGTGGACGGCACGCTGACTACAAAGAGATTAACGGCTGTCTGCATGTCCACAGCATGAACTCTGAGCTCAGCTGAAACGAAAAACAGTGCTTTCAAAATCTGGGGCATAACAAAGCCTGGGCATATGCTCTCCCCATTTCAGACCCTAAGGAGTAAGATCTCCTTAACTCTACGAGGGAAGAGCACAGAACACATGAGCTTGCTGATGGGTTTCAATCACCCAGCTTTCCAAGGGTGCATTAAGACAGCGCCCAGGATCTAGGACAGCCAGTAAACACCTGCTGTCACTTACCATTGGAACTGATGGTGCCGTCCTCATATTTCTTCACCAGTACCAAGTCCACAAAGTCCCTGGGAGAAATGAGCTTCATGGCAGCCGAGGGCGTGGCAGTTCTGCTCACACAGAGAGTCTGCCAAAATAAACAGGGCTCAGGCCTGCTGAAGACAGGTCCATTGCATACCCAGAATTTGGGAGAGAAAATGCATGAACAATATGGGGAGTTGCAAGCAGGAGGCCCCAAAGGAAGCCTCGGGGCACTTGGGCACTTCCCCATGGGTGCGTTGAGGTCATAATGATTTCATCACTTTCCAAATTATTTCATCTCCATGTCTTTTAAATAAACAACTCACCTGAGAACACGGCGTACGATAAAAGGATCCTCTCCCCATCCACCTAGTAGCATCCTAGCTTGCACTGCCCAGAGTACAAGATCCCTTGAGATGCTAAAGATCTTCAGGAATTCTGACTGCAATATTTGGTCATGGTGCCCCACACTAGGCTCAGTATGTTAGTTTCCCTTTCTTAAGGACAGTCTAAGAAACAAATCCATTTCTGAATTCATGTATCTTGTAGCAGGCACAGTGGAAGTAATCACTATTTTCTACAATCATATCTGACAGAGGTGTTTGTTACAGACACAAGTTCACTCCAGGTTCACGTTTCATCCATACATCATTCACCTATCTTCTATTAAGAATTAGGATGCTTGAGGGCTGTCCTAACCATGCTGATGAATGTCACCTGAAAGAGGGGGTCCTTGCCTCCTACCTTCACCGTTTCACCTAATGAACAACCCCACCCCTTGCCACTGGCTTCTCTGCTTTTTGGCATGCCCATGTTCCCCAGCAGCCTGTGCTCTCCTTCTGTACCTAATATCTGCTGAAGATTGTGTCTCTCTGGTGACAAGCCAAATCTTTTCATGGACACATGAATTAATGAGAACAAAGCATTCCCACATATCCCATGCAGAGATGAAAAACACTTTTCACTTTGTGTTTAATCATGCTCCATCCACATTTCTAATGTAATCATGTTAATAAATTACACTTTACCCCAGTCCAGTACTTTAACAAAAAGTACTGTGATCAAAAGAAATACAGGATTAATTTTTTTTCAATTTACATGAATATCTCTAATAAAATTTGGTAATGTCAAAAACGTCCACATGCATTATGCGGGGGATAAAATGGAGTCAGCGGATGGGCCCAGTGGTGTAAGCTTGTAATCCAAGCGCTTGGGAGGCAGAAGCAGTTAGATGAGCCTGGTCCACATATTGGGTTCCAGGCCAGCAACGGCTACATAAAGAGACCCTGTTTTGTTTTGGTTTTTGGTTTTGTTTTGAAGTTCAGTGGGCTGTGTAAAACAGAGTTCAAGAAAAATAATTAATTACATACTGATTAAGACAAACGGTCTTCTCGGTGGTGACTTGCTTTGTTTATTGGTAGTCTTGCCTAGTGTGGAGCTCATAAGTGTTCTGGCTCTCCCCAAACCCCTAATCCTCATACCCCCTGACTGCTGGGATTACAGGTATGTGGCAGCAGGGGGCCAGCTCCTGCAGGCTCCTTTACCTGTGTGCACTTGGCAACTTCTCTTTACTTCAGTCAGACTGTTTTCCTTTCCCCAGGGCTCACGATAGGGAGCTTGTGGCCAGGAACAGAACATCCAATAACCGCCTTGACTTCGCTGACAGGTTAAGCATTGTTCTGGCTGTTCAGGCATCAACCTACGCGTTGCCTAGCTTTTCATTCTCTTTGTCTCACCAGCCACTGTACTGACACCAAAAAGAACAAGGGCGCTAAAGAGATGGGTACTTTTACTCCCAAAAGATGATGCACAGGGCTGTCGGAGTGGCTTAGTGGGTAAAGTATTTGCTTTGCAAATGTGAAGACTGAAACTTAGATTTCCTAGAACCCACATACAAACTGGACAGGAGTGTTACTTCAGCTGGAATCCCAGAACGGATATGGAGGCAGGGAATCCCTGGAGTAAGCTGATTAGAACTGTAAGCAAGCTCCTGATTCAGCAAGAGACTCTGCCTCAATGTATAAAGTGGAGGGTGACTGTGGAAGATACTTCTTGGGGTTCCACACAAATAAACTGTATCCACACACATATGTGTAACACACACACATACACATATACAAACACTCTCTTTCACACACACATATGAGAGTCCTTCTGTTATGGCCTTTGTATAATATATAAATGGTACTAACCAAGGGTTGCTTAACTTCCCCTATTTGTGCATAATAATTTGTACACTCTCTTCACATTGTTTTTTTTTTCCTTTTCTAGTGCTGGTGCCACTTAACTCAGTACAAGAAAATCATATCTGTTTATGTGGTTCTTTAAATGCCCCTACTCAGAGCAGCCAGTATTTAGAAGGGAAGCTGTTTAACTATTGGAAATGGAAAAAAGAAAGAACCACTTGTCATAAATTAAAGGCAACTGCAAATTACATGCAAAGTTGCTAGAGTTCTAGTCCAGGCCATGTATTGGTCTTGTAGTAAGGGAAAGCAGTAAGTTAAATAGTATCTAAGGTATATAAGTGCCTAAGATTCACCCTCCTCTTGCTGGTACCAGAGGGATGGAGGGAGAGCTGAAACACAGTATCATCCTTGCTGTGTTTCCATTCCATCTTTGACTGTGAAGAACATAAAATTACCTTTCTTCCCAGGGATCTCTGCCCCACCCTTTAGACAACTGACATAAACTCCTATGGACAACAGACTAAAATGAAAGGAGGATTCTCTGTCAGGACAAAGATACCTAGCTCCACAGATTGGCCAGCTGGGAAACACTGTGAGGTTTCACAATGCTGCCTGCCTATGTAAGCACCAAATAGTGCCAGACAGGTCCTAGATGTCAATACTAAGATGACATTCAAATCACACAAGTCTGCTCCCCTAGCGTTGCTTTCAGATTTGTTTTTACGGTGATTTTTCTATTCTTCTGCACTCCTATAGTCAAAAGCAAGCAAGTTCTTAACTTATTATAGTTATTAACTTATTATCATTATAGATGATGCCAGGACAGCTTCATCAAGACTGGAGCTGTCTCCTGTAACTCGCCCCTAGCTCCTGTGGTTATTTAAATTCACATTTAGATTTGCTAAAATGAATAATTCATTTCCTCAAACCAGTCACCTTTTCACGCTCTGCGGCCCCGAGGCTCCCACACTAAACCAGGCCTCTGCAGAACAATGCTGTCCTATACCAAGGCTTTCTACCAGGCAAGGCTGGTCTGCAGGGAATGCACCTTTGTAAAGGAGACACTGGTATCTAGAAGAGGCCACTCACAGTGGTCCTGCTGTGGGCAAAGAACCAAAATGGCTCTGTCAACGGGGTATTTTTCAAACTAGATCTGAGTCCATGTCTGGGGAGCCCAGGCTTACTCTGTGCTTCCCCGTCTATAGCCTCCTGGCTCTGCTGAGGGTTTCTGGGCCTCTCAGAGTCACAGTTTCCTGACAGGGCCAAGGCGGGGCTGCTGTGCAGGGTACTCCTCTTGCCTATAGGTGTTATAGATCCTTCTTTAGGGAGGTAGGGTCAGGTTACTGTGGCAGGAGTAGACACCACAGATAAGCCACCCAGAGACACTTACGTCAGTGAGGCTTTGGACAATTTCAAAACTGGTCACGTTGTCATCCCATTTCTCCCGGAGGCCTCCAGCAACTGGCTTTATGCAATCCCATACCTCTTCTGGTGTCCCACACAAAATCCCTTCTCCTCTGTACCTGGAGCAGAGAGAGGATTTTGACCCATGGCATTAATTAAATTTGTTTTTCTTAGGATTTACCTCAGTTCTATTACATGTCTCTCCTAGTTCTAGGGCCAGTTGACTGAAAAGGGACTACATGTGTTAGCCCATGTCCCCTCCAGCCTGCATCAACAGGTACAAAGCCCTCACAGAACACAGCTTTCTAGAAAGGATTCAAAGCACAAGCTAATGCTTTTCTGGAAGATGACTGGTGATGACAGAAAGCCAGGGCGGATTGAAATCTTTCATGAAGCAACCCCAGAGACACCAGGAAGGGAGTCAAGGTTCTGACAGGCTTTGTTAAAAGTGTGCACTTACAGATTCCCTGGAAACTCCTCAGATGGCCTCCAAGAAATTGATACTCCATTCTGTCAAAAGGCACAGGATTGTAAAATTTTAGAGCTAGAGGAAATCTTGGAGATGAAATCTCAAGACATGATTCTCCAAGGTCAACCCGTTCCTGGCACAGCTGGGATCTGTCATGGATGTAGCTGCCTCCACACCAGGTGATGGGCAGGTGATGAGCAGAGAGATCTGGTTGGCTGACTCCAGGAGCAATGGGAGCCTCTCTCCAATCGCCTTAAATTTCCATCAAGAACTTTTTTAAAAAAAACAATTTAGTGATACATATATATATATGAGTGTGTGTGTGTGTGTGTGTGTGTGTGTGTGTAAAATCAGAAGCGTCAAGGAAGAAAACTACTTCCCTGGCACCCTCTGGGAGAAGGGACTTGGTACCTGGAGTTTCCAGTCCCAATTCTAACCTCACAGTCAGGTGACCTTGAGTGTGCCTCTCAACGAAAGGGGCAGGAATCTCCAGGAGTCGCGCTACCCTCAGAGAGCAGCCACCCTCAGTGGAAACTCTCTCTCCACCTCCGGTGTCCGTGGTGCGGAAAATCTCAGGGAGAGGAGAAGCCAGGGAGTTTGGAGGACTCCAATCCCCGGGAGCTGTCTCCAGATTCCCCATTCCCGCACAGTCCCTCACTCACGTCTTCCCGGCACTTCTTCCAGCCCGACGAGTCCCTCCGGTACCGGAGCACCTTCCCCGCCGTGACCTCACTCTCTTGCGTGGCCCAGGACAGGTCCATAATCTTGGTGGGCAGGATCCCAGCTGTGCAGCACCGGTTCGGCTCGGCGGAAAACCGGGCCTTGGGCGGAGCCTGGAGTCCCGCCCCTGGGCTCCGCCTCCCTTTCAGAATAGGTCTTTTCTCTCCGACAATTCCCGCCCCTTCTTGAAATTGGCAGGTCTGGAGATGAACGCTGGCCCTGCTGTGCACGTCGTCTTGGGGCGGGTCTTCAGGAGGCTCTGCAACAGAAGGCTCTAGGTAGGGTTAGGAAACGGCTAGGTATGGAGTTTGGGCGTTTTTCTTTTGGTGCAAGGGTGTCTGCTTCTGATAGTAGAGGCTGAAGCGATTCCCATCTTTTTTTGTTGACTAGCTAGTGCCTTTGCCGAGCAGAGGAAGAGACAACTTTGAAGGGTTAGGGATGGGCTGATGGAGAAGAAGTTGAAACCAATGTCAGATTAACGTCCAGATGCCCAGGGAGCTCTAAGTAGACATATATGCAGAGCAGACAGGGCCATGCGTGGGCACCAGAGGGAGACCCTGGCTTTCCCTTGAGAGATTGAATCCAGATTCCAGAGATAGAAGCAGGAAAGTCTGCCTGGGCAATTTAATGAGTCCCCCATCACCAAGTGAAAAAAGTAGAAAGAGGTCTGGTGACATAGCTCAGTAGTGGCGTGCCTACCTAGCAACATCAAAATCGACAAATAAATAATAAGCAGACCGGGATAGTATCAGTAACTTCTGGACACAGAGGCAGCCAGCCAGTGGGGGAGCGCGGAACCCCATCCCTTCTGTATCAGCAGCCCCGGGTTTCCTGCTCTTCAAGTCTATCTTCAGTTGAACTGTTTGACACCTCTTCCCTTCACTGTCTCTTCAAAGGCCGGGAAGGAAGTGTGACTTGAAAGTCCCTTGTGGAAGAAGTGAGGGACTGTCTGGCTGGGTGAGGAATCTGGGTACCGTGAGGTCCAGACCCAATACTGACCCAATATTTAGATGTCTCTAAACATCTTTGAGATACAGTTTGCTCAGGGGTGAAATGTTACTCGAACTTGTATCTCCTTGTGCTACTTCGAAGAGCACATGAAGAAACAGTGCATTATTCTAGGAGCCGTACAATAGATGTCTCACTTAGCTGTACTTTAAAAATGAGGTGTAGAAAAGCATAAAACATAATAGTTTGAAATTGAATGAAATTGAAATATGTTTAAACTAAAAGTAAATTGTTTGGCTGTAAAAATGGCTTTAAATCCTTAATAAATGTCAAGAAAACTTAAGGGAAAAAAAGCATCATACATGGAAAGATGCTTTGTGGAAAAAGAAGTGACCATGACACAAAAAGATGCAGAACCCTGGTCATTAGGGATTACGAATTAAATGAGGAGAGCCATCTAGTGGACAGACAGGACAAGATTTGTTAGTGCCCAGTACGGAGAAAGGGTTTTTTTCCACAGTGGATGAGAGCATGCAAGTGTGCAATGTTCTACAAACAAAACAGTGATACATATTAACAATTGCCTGTAGTTCCTCTTCAACACAACAGCCTCACCTGCACAAAAGCATGGAAGACTGCCCTTGTAATGGAAACTCTTATTTGTCAATGCATTAAGCAAAGTTACAAGATACCCATTATGTGTGCTATTATGTAATCATTAAACTCCTGTAACTCAACTGAGGGAACTGAGGCTGGCGCCAGGGAGTATTACTCAAGGGAGCAGAGACCCAGACTGAGTTTAACAATATGACCTGATAGGTGACAGCTCTTCTCATTAACAGCCATTTGCTGTTTGGAGGACATGAGTAGAGTTTAAAGCTTAACTAAATATAAGTTCTTATCTTTCTCCAGATGTGATCTCTGTTTAAGAACCAATAGGAAAATAGGACATCTGCTACACAGCATTAGCAAGTGAAAAATACAAGTTGAAGGGTAACAGTGTGAACCTAAATGCCTGTGCTTGGAAGCCAAGCAGTATAGCATATGCTTGTAATCCCAGCATTTAGGAGGCAGAGAAAGGAGGATTACCACAAATCTGACGCTCACTTGGTATACATATTGAGTTTCAGGCTAGGCAGAGTACTGAGTGTGACAACATGTGGGGGGGGGGGAGCAGAGAGAAAGACAGACGAGAGAGAAGAAAGGAAGAAAAAAGAAAGAAAGCTTTTAGGTTGGCATGTACAGTTCAACTACACAATACTTGCACCATGCTCAAGGCCTTGGTTCGCATTTTCAGCACTAAAAAAAATATAAATGTGATTAAGAAAAGATAAAGCCAGCACTCATCAGGTCACTCGAGTCACACATTGTGTTGGCAAGTATATTGATGGAAAATGAGTATTCATTCAAGACCTTAAATTTTCTAATTTTTTTATTTGAAAAGTAAAATAAGGAATGGTACCAGCAGTTGATGAAGGGCAAATGCCTTAATAGTGAATAGTAGTTAGAATGGTGCTTGATATGCAGTAAACATTTGCACACCAACCAGATCCATGTTCAATTAAGTGCATATATGTCTTGAGTAAGAAAGAAGTGAGTGTGTGTATGCACATGTGTGTGAGGTTGCTAATGCTTAAATATAGCTGTGTACCACACGAGGATGTTATTTGTGTCAATCATAAGCAGGATGTACAACAGTGGTCCCAAAAGATAATGTGGCCCTCTTGGTCTTCATAATGACAAAGTCACTTCATGACATGTTTCTCAGGATATTCTGTTCCATGAAGCACTGCACGGTAGGGATGCTGGAATGTTCCAGGCTCAGAATGTTCCAGTCTAGGAGGGGTTATCTTAGAAAAGTGCAAAGTAAGCTAGACACCTTTTTTTTCATTTTAAATCATCATATGCTGCTTCGTTATTTCATTTACTAACATAAAAGTTTTTTTAATTTTAAAAGTCTAATTAAAATTCAAAAGAATGTATTTCTACAGTTATGTGAGTCTAGCTTGGCCCTCAGTCTGCAGCCTATTAGAATCTTGATTGGGCTTGCACAATATGAGAACAAAAATGAAGGAAAGTGAGTCTTGACTAATTTTCTTTATGCTGGATATGAACCCAGTCATTTGAGGCAAATTCTGAACCACTGAGCTATGCTCCAGTCCAGGAAAGCCAAACTTGCTTTAGAAAAATTTATTAGCAGATTTTTATCTACGAAGGTTTTACTTTTATTTGTATGTGTGTGTCTATGTACACATATGTGCATGTATGTATAGAGGCTAGAAGATGGCATAAGATGCATGAAAGCTGGAGTTACATCTGGTTAGGAGATAATCGACATAGGTGCTAGAAAAACTGAACTTGGGTTCTCTGCATCAGTAATATGTGTTCTTAACTGCTCAGTCATTTCTCTGGGCCCCACACAAACAAAAACAAAGTTAATTGTATTAACTAACTATGATCCTTGATCTCCAAAAATGGGAGGTCCTGGGTCGACAAAACATTTAGAAAAGCAAATTTTGTATCCAAGGCCTGTGACAAACAGGCTGCAGAAGGCAGGTGAGATCAGAGGTAGCCTGGATCTGCCTCTTCTGTTTTGTTGCTGGAGGCAGGCCCAGGAGAGGAAAAGGGACTGGCTGGAGGCGAGAGAAGCTGGCCAGTACCCACAAGCCACTCTAGGGACACAGAGCAGCTCATGTGAAGCCTGCGTGGAGCTGTAGCTGAGAGCTAAAGGCCATGAGGAAGAATCGGGCCCCGCAGGTCCATCGGTCTGTGCCCTCCACAAGGCCCCACCCTCTCCGTTCACCAGGTGCCCTGGCAGACCTCACAGGACCCCTAGCTGACCCTGAGGTAGGTGTTCACAGAATATTTATTGGGTTAGCTCAGGACACTGTGAATCTAGTAAATAAGCACAGAGATGCCTGCTTACCCGTCCCTTAGTAACAGTTGCTGTTTGCTCAAGTTGACTGCTGCGCAGCTGCTGTCCTACACTTGTGCTTTACCTGGATTGAGTCATTTAGAATCTAGTCTTGAGGTAGAGACCAGTGGCTTACCAGGAACTGGGAAAAGATAAAAGAAACCAATCACTAGCAAACAAACAAACAAAAATGAAAAGGGGAAACACATTTACAACCTGGTGATTTTTAGGATAAGTCGTGTGTGTGTGTGTGTGTGTGTGTGCGTGTGTGTGTACGCGTGTGCGTGCATGCATACACACTTGAACACAGTGTTTTCAGAGGCCAGAAAAGGGCATTGGATGGATTTGGAGTTACAGGCAACTATGAGCCTCTCAACATGGCTGCTGAGAATGGAACTCAGCTCAGCTCTCTACTGAAGTGTGCATGCTTTTAACCACTGAGTTATCTCTCCAGCCCCCTAGACTTTTAATAATACAATGGATCATGCTACCAATAATAGTTTGATGACAGGGCAATAAATCAGACAATCTCCCTCACAGTGATCCACTACTAAGCTGTACAGGCATCTCACGAAACCACAGCTATGTAAAGCAAGCTTGAGAAAGCAGCTTGGTAGCTTTTTGCTCCTGGGGCATAGATGAGGGCTGGAGGGAGATGAGGGATCAGCAAGCTATGCTTTTGTTAGGAGCTTCCTGGAAACCCATTCACAATGGTGATGGGAAACCGTAGGCGAGTGAGCAAAGTTTCTGAGAGGCAAATCACCTGTCAGCTTGGGGAGACAGGAAAAAGAAAGAATTTAAACCCATTTGATTTTTTTTTTCCATCAGATCGACAAAAATTACATAGGGTGGCAGCATTAAGTTTTTGGTGAGACTCTGAGGAAGACATCCCCAACATCCGCCTGAGGCAGAGACTCCAGCACCTGGGCTTGCAAAGAGAAATAAACAGGAAACGGGGAAAGCCCCCTTGTTTCCAACAAGCTCGGCTTTCACTTTTATAGGACTACCGACTTCAGAAAAAACACACACAAATATTTAGCACACATTTTTAGTAAGAAACATACTACAGAAAAAGTTTTCAGTATTCATCATGAAGAAAAGGAAGAGCTATGTAGTTTATGCAAATAATCAAATACTACATCGCTGTCATAGGAAGTTCCGTCTGTGCATATTTCTATGCTGGATCTCAAAATACAAAAAATTATAGTGATAGATCTAGGATAATAGATTGATTTAAGACATAGGTATTGCTTATGGAGGTTTATATATGCATATTCACAATACAGTGTCTGTAATATGACAGTCTGCTGAACGGATATGCACTGAGCCCTTGACAGTGTGAGAAGGACTTCTAGTGTGTGGGCTAGGGAGTAATCTGATCATCTCTCTCTTCTGCATATGCCTATGTAGCCCAAGCTAGCATGGCACTATGTAGCTCAGGCTGACCTTGAACATGTGGTCCAGTCCTCCTGTACT